>CM059201.1:16640033-17387020 GCA_030323885.1 Branchipolynoe longqiensis | reverse complement strand
CCATCGCTTTTCCAGAGAATGCACGACGAAATAACTAACTAACCTATTAGAATTTGCTTTCATAATGGTGAGGGATGTACATTCCTGTAGAGATTCAGGAGGGGGAAATATCTTAGTAAACCCAAACGCACGTGTAAGTGGACGTGTTAGTGATACTTAGACTCTTGAGAATCTGGAAAAGATGTTTTGTTTGTTTGTTTGTTGTTATTTTACATCCTAGCAACATCTATGGTCATATCAGGATGGGTAACGACTTGTGACAGTGCACACTCATGGTGACTTCATAGTGCTGCCCCACTGGGATACCAGGCCACCATCACCATGACCTGATATCCCACTCAGTCACATTATCCTGACACTGAGCCAACCAGTCCTTGCCCTAACCTAATAATGCCGAGCGCCTGGCTAGGAAGCAACAAGCATACATTTTTAAGTCATTGGTTTGACTCGACCAGGGTTCGAACCCACGATCCGATGGTCTACCAACACGTTAGACGGACGCTCTAACTCAATCTGGAAAAGAAGATGAAGACAAGGAGTAGACAAGGAGCAGGCAAGAAGCAGACATGGAGCAGGCAAGAGGCAGACAAGGAACAGGCAAGAGGCATGATAAGAGCACTAGGCTTCGTGTTTGAGATGGCATCACGATAAGATCAGCCTCCAAGATGAATTGAATTTGAATTAAAAGAGAACATAAACAAATCACTGATACTATCAGAGACTGCCGGCCTAGCAATCACTCTTTGCTGTTTGCTTCTTGGAGTTTGACTTCCCAGCACAATCTGAGGGTTTGTGACAGCGCGAGGCTCATGGGTGGCTTTAAGTTTATAGTGCTGGCCACGTCAGCGCAACGTGTTGGTAGCATGCGGCCGACGTTGTGGTAAAGTATATCGACGCTTAAGAAAAAAAAACTAAAAAAGTTTGGCTCACCGTCCTCTTATGACCTTGGATGTTGCTAGGATGTAAAACAACAACAAACAAACAAAGCAACCGTTTGGCGCAACGAGCCTCATGTGCGTGCAGCATGTGCTTACCGTTCGCATAATGATCTTCCAGCACGTTTAACGTATCTCGACGTGCCCCTAACGTCGCCATAATGTTGGCACCCGCGCATCGTCTCACGTCCAAAGTTTTGTGCAAGCACAAAACTTTCGACGTGCGATGACGCGTGCCACCGATCCTCGCCGACCGTTGCCAGCCATTAACGAATACCAACGCATGCCTACTGGTGCAGTCACACTACGACGCTTCTCTCCGGCGTGCCGCCAGCGCACAAAATAACTTTTATACCCCTGTCACACTACGACGTAATGAGCCAACGTGAGCCTAACGTGGTGATATTTCGTCATTACGTTGATGTACGTTGGATTACGTTATGATGACGTCATAATGACGTTAGAGTGACGTCGAGCTACGTCACATTACGTCGTGTTACGTCGAGATACGTCGAGGTTTTGGACATGTTCAAAAGTTTCGACGTAGGTCGAACGTAAGGGTTTACGTTCGCCGTACGTTCTGTTCACGTTCAGCGAACGTCAATGATGTTAAACGGACGTTATTCCAACGCTCCTCACTACGTTCAACTACGTTCCACTACGTTGACCCCCATTAAACCAAGTGCAAATGCCCACGGGGCGTAATGGGAACGTCAGGACAACGTCAGGAGAACGTCAGGAGAACGTCAGGAGAACGTGCATTCAACGTACGTTCAACGTCTCATGACGTAGCTAGCGTCACGTAACGTTCTTCTGACGATGGAATAACGTTCATAACGTTCCGTCAGCGTCATTACGTTCACCTCACTCGTCGAACGACGGTATCACTACGCTTTACCGACGTTACTCTCTCGTCCACTACGCTGCATCCACGTTCAACTTCTGCCCAAATTTGCATACTACGCCGAGAAGTTCAACGTTCTTCACGTTCTCCCTACGTTGACGTCGGTACGTCGTAGTGTGACAGCCCCTTTACGCGTTGAGAAACGTCCAACTTTTCGGCGGTTTGGGGGAAAAGATCGGCGTCAGGGCAGCGTGTTAGTAGCGCGCGGCCAACGTGTGTCGACGCGTTGGGGGGGAAAAAAAATAGTTTGGTGCGACGTCTTCATCTAACCTTAAATGTTGCTAGGGCGTAAAACAAAAATGCCCCAGTTTGCCGCAACGTGTGAACAATGACCCTCCCATGCGCGCGCCGTCTTCCTAGCGTTCCCATAACGTTATTCCGGCGAGTCCAACGCATCGCGACGCGCGCCTAACGTCCTTACCCATATATTTGCGTGCGCTGCCGGTCGTTGTTTTTTTTTCTACACACTTAAAACCTTGGGCGACCGGCAACGCGCGCCGACGTTGTCTGCCGACCATCAATGTCAAGGATAGTGTACCGACGTGTACCGACGCGCGCATAATGCGCCCCCAGCGTGTCTCAATATTTCACCCATTTTCGCCCCAAAACACCACACCTCACCAGGTCGCCGGCGTGAAGCGTCATAGTGTGACTGCACCATAACGCGCGCGAAACGCTTCCTGACGTGTCCCGACATTCCGCCAAAAATCACACACGTCGACGCGCGTTGGTGAGAAGCGTCGTAATGTGACATCACCATAACCACCCACACTCATGCACACACACAGTCCGGGCTTCGGGAGATACTTCTCGGATGTCCATCGATCCGGACATTATTCAATTCCGGTGAGGCGCTCACACATCCCTTTTTCGGTCACTTCCTACCGGAAGTAACGGAGATTTTCCTGACGACGTCGAGAAATAACAAAAACAGTAAAGAAAGGAGAGACAAAATAAAGGGGGTAAAGTGACATCAGAATGATGGCAAGTAAACAACACGTGAACAGGAGGTGGGGTGTGGGTGGTGTGTGGTGGTGGTTGTGTGTGTGGGTGTGTGTGAGTGTGTGGATATGTGTGTTAGTGTGTGGTTGTGGTGTGTGTGAGTGTGGAGATGTGTATGTTGGTGTGTTAGTGTTGATGTAGCATAGTGTGTGTTGTTGTGTTTTGGTGTGTTAGTGCTTGTGGATGTGTGGTGTTGTGTTTTGGTGTGTTAGTGCATGTGGATGTGTGTTGGTGTGTATTGGTGTATATCAGTGTGTGTGAGTGAGGAGATTTGTATGTTGGTATGTTAGTGTTAATGTAGGGTAGTGTGTGTTGTTGTGCTTTGGTGTGTTAGTGAGTGTGGAGGTGTGTTGGTGTGTATTGGTGTGCATCGGTGTGTGTGAGTGTGGAGATTTGTATGTTGGTGTGTTAGTGTTAATGTAGGGAAGTGTGTGTCACTGTGCTTTGGTCCATTAGTGCGTGTGGATGTGTGTTGGTGTGTGTGTTGGTGTGTTAGTATTAACGTGGCGAAGTATGTGTTGTTGTGCTTTGGTGTCTTAGTGAGTGTGGATGTGTCTTGGTGTATATTCGTGTGTGGGTGGTGTATATTGGTGTGTGAGTGCGGAGATGTGTATGTTTATGTGTTAGTGTTAATGTGACGAAGTATGTGTTGTTGTGCTTTGGTGTGTTAGTGTGTGTGAATGTGTGTTGGTGTGTCTTGGTGTGTGAGTGTGGAGATCTGTGTGTTGGTGTGTTAGTGTTATTGTAGCGTAGTGTGTGTTGTTGTGCTTTGGTGTGTTAGTGCGTGTTGAGGTGTGTTGGTGTGTGTTGGTGTGTGAGTGTGGAGATCTGTGTGTTGGTGTGTTAGTGTTATTGTAGCGTAGTGTGTGTTGTTGTGCTTTGGTGTGTTAGTGCGTGTTGAGGTGTGTTGGTGTGTATTGGTGTGTGAGTGTGGAGATGTGTATGTTTGTGTGTTAGTGTTAATGTGACGAAGTATGTGTTGTTGTGCTTTGGTGTGTTAGTGTGTGTGGATGTGTGTTGGTGTGTCTTGGTGTGTGAGTGTGGAGATCTGTGTGTTGGTGTGTTAGTGTTATTGTAGCGTAGTGTGTGTTGTTGTGCTTTGGTGTGTTAGTGCGTGTTGAGGTGTCTTGGTGTGTCTTGGTGTGTGAGTGTGGAGATCTGTGTGTTGGTGTGTTAGTGTTATTGTAGCGTAGTGTGTGTTGTTGTGCTTTGGTGTGTTAGTGCATGTTGAGGTGTGTTGGTGTGTGAGAGTGTGGAGATCTGTATGTTGGTGTGTTAGTGTTATTGTAGCGTAGTGTGTATTGCTGTGCTTTGGTGCATTAGTGCATGTGGAGGTGTGGTGGTGTGTGTTGGTGTGTGTGTGAGAGTGTGGAGATGTGTGTTTTGTTTGTTTGTTGTTTTACGTCGTTGCAACATCTAAGGTCATATCAGGACGGGTACTGACTTGTGACAGTGCACACTGATGGCAACTTTATGGTGCTGCCCCACTGGGAGACCAGGCCACCAGCACCATGACCTGATATCCCACTCATTAACATTATCCTGACACTGAACCATCCAGTCCTTGCCCTACCCTAATAATGCCGAGCACCATACGTAGCGTCAAGTATAATTCTTAAATCATTGGTTTGACTCAAACAAGGTTCCTGTTTGTCAGTGTGTGGTGGTGTGTGTGTCAGTGTGGAGATTTGCGTGTTTGTGTGTTAGCGTTAATGTGACAAAGTGTGTGTTGTTGTGCTTTGGTGTCTAATGGCCCTGTCACACTACGACGTAATGACGTCAGTGTAGGGAGAACGTGAAGAACGTTGAACTTCTGGGCGTAGTATGCAAATTTGGGCAGAAGTTGAACGTGGATGCAGCGTAGTGGACGAGAGCGTAACGTCGGTAAAGCGTAGTGATAGCGTCATTCAACGAGAGAGGAAAACGTCATTACGCTCACGGAACGTTATGAACGTTATTCCATCGCCAGAAGAACGTTACATGACATTACCTACGTCATGAGACGTTGAACGTACGTTGAATGCACGTTCTCCTGACGTTCTCCCGACGTTCTCCCGACGTTCTCCTGACGTTCCCATTACACCACGTTGGCATTTGCACTCGGTTTAATATGGGTCAACGTAGTGGAACGTAGTTGAACGTAGTGAGCAGCGTTGGAAAAACGTCCGTTTAACATCATTGTCGTTCACTGAACGTGAACAGAACGTACGGCGAACGTAAACCCTTACGTTCGAGCTACGTTGAAATTTTTGAACATGTCCAAAACCTCGACGTAACTCGACGTAACCCGACGTAATGTGACGTAGCTCGACGTCATTCTAACGTCATTCTGACGTCATCATGACGTAACCCAACGTAATGACGAAAACTGACCACGTTAGGCTCACGTTGGCTCGTTACGTCGTAGTGTGACAGGGGTATTAGTGAGTGGGGAGTTGTGTTGGTGTGTGTGTTGGTGTGTGTGTTGGTGTGTGGTATTGTGAGTGGACATGTGTGTATGTTTGTGTGGTTGTGTGTATGTTAGTGTGAGTGTATTAGTGTGTGTTTGTGTGTCTTACTGCATGCGTGGATATGTGTGTGTATGCTTGTGTGTGTGCTTGTTCGTTTACGTGTATGTTGGTGTGAATTTGGAGATGTGTGTGTGATTGTGTGTTGGTGTGTTTTAGTATGAGTGTGTTGGTGTGTGTTGGTACGCCCTATTTGTGTGTGCTAGTGTGACTGCGGGAATGTGTATTTTCCTGTGCGTGTTATTTGTGTTTTACATCCTAACAACATTTCAGGTCATATCAGGCCGGGTACCGACTTGGAATTGCAACGGCAGTTTCATATCAGCAACACGAGAAAAAACCCATCAATATTAAACAAACAATTTTAAATCCATTTACAAAAGAATAAAAAAGAAACAAGAAAAAAAAGATGGCCTCATTTAGGCATTCAACAGCGTTATCGATTAGCAATGCAACGTCCATATTGCTGCGGCAATGTGGGTAATTCGGGACCGAGGTGAACACACCCTCCCTAACCACTGTGCCCCCCGCCATACCATCCCTACCGCCCTCCCCCGCCCTTCCCCCTACCCATCTTAACTCCAGGCGACACCAGCGCGCCCGCGCTGGAGCCGCCGCTTGTACCCGTCAGTCCTATGACGCCATATCCGCCCTGCCCACCGTCCATCCCCACTTCTCCACCCGACACCAGACCAGCAAGACCTTAATTTCACAGGCCCACCCAACCCTACTCATATCTTAAGGGTTGAGGCCCGGGTCACCCAGAGACTTTATTGATTCACGACCTTATTGGTATGCAGGTATAGCAATACCTCAGGGAGTTTGACGCCTCTGCCTTGCAGAGTTGTAAACCACTGCCTTGTGGTACAGGTTCTTGACAAAACCGAAGGCTAAGGGAGCAAACCCTAAACAGAAAACCATGTCACTGTGGCAGCATTAAGGGCAGTTGATGTATCGAACTCCCAACATCTCCCGACCAGCCACTGCAGGGACAAATAGCTTTGCGCCTGTCTTGACATGTTCTTGCCGGTGTGAAACCTTTATTTGCTCCCCGAGAGAGTGCCGCTGGTAACTTGCAAAAGCCAGCAGCACTGCACTTTTGCAGGCAGCTTTCATGAAATGTACAACTACACAAAGACCGACTCTTGGACGCAACTCTCACAGCAGAGAGCTAAATGGAGAGCGGCAGTCAAGTAATGAAAGCAGTCTTTGTCGCATCGCGACCGACAGCATGATGATGATGATGATGACCTTATTGATTGATTAACTACTCATTTAACCTTACCTACTGTGTTATCCTGCTTTATTACTGTCTTATTACTTGCACTACACCTTGAATTCTAATAAACTCCCATACTATGTAGTTCCGCCTCGTATCTTGAATTAAATAGCACTGACTGTCCCAGGTGAAGTGCAGTTTGCCCTGCCTCAAGAGAATTTGCACAAATTTAGATGTCATTCTAGACTAATCACCGAGTGTAAATTGAATAACTCCCAATTGCTTCCTTCCTAGTGAGTTCAAATCACATTAGGGTAGGCGATTCGTCTGGGCAGGCGGGCCGCGGGACAATTTAAATTTAAGTCCGTCCCATATGAGGTAATGTATTCCTCTTCCCTTAAAGGTCGGAGACACATCGTCGGCTGCCAATTAATACCCTCAATCCTCCACAACTTCCTATTTTGGGAATACTTGAGAAGGTCACGTGATGCTGCTGGTGCCACAAAATATGTCCACCCCGCCTAGAAAATCGCCGACTGGCGATTCTATTTCGAAATAAAATCGCCAGTCGCTTCTGCGGTCCATTCCCATCACCCTCCTCCCTTCACCTCCCCCTCCATCACCCTCCTCCCCTCACATCCCCCCCCCCCTCCTCCGCGATTACCCTCCTCCCCTCACCTCCCCCTGCCTCCACCTCCCTCCTCCCCTCACCTCCCCCTGCCTCCACCTCCCTCCTCCCCTCACCTCCCCCTGCCTCCATCACCCTCCTCCCCCTACCTCCCACTGCCTCCACCTCCCTCCTCCCCTCACTTCCCCCTACCTCCACCTCCCTCCTCCCCACACCTCCCTCTGCCTCCATCACCCTCCTCCCCTCACCTCCCCCTGCCTCCACCTCCCTCCTCCCCCCACCTCCCCCTGCCTCCACCTCCCTCCCCCCCTCACCTCCCCCTCCTCCACCACCCTCCTCCCCCCACCTCCCCCTGCCTCCACCCCCCCTCCCCTCCACCTCCCCCTGCCTCCACCTCCCTCCTCCCCCCACCTCCCACCGCCTCCACCTCCCTCCTCCCCTCACCTCCCCCTACCTCCACCCCCTCCTCCCCTCACCTCCCCCTGCCTCCACCCCCTCCTCCCCCCCCCCCTCCCCCACCTCCTCCACCCTCCCTCCCTCCCCCTCACCTCCCCCCTGCCTCCACCTCCCTCCTCCCCTCACCTACCCCTGCCTCCACCTCCCTCCTCCCCCCACCTCCCCCTGCCTCCACCCCCTCCTCCTCCACCTCCCCCTGCCTCCACCTCCCTCCTCCCCTCACCTCCCCCTGCCTCCACCTCCCTCCTCCCCTCACCTACCCATGCCTCCACCTCCCTCCTCCCCCACCCCCCCCCTGCCCCCACCTCCCCCTCCCCACCTCCCCCTGCCTCCACCTCCCTCCTCCCCTCACCTCCCCCTGCCTCCACCTCCCTCCTCCCCTCACCTACCCCTGCCTCCACCTCCCTCCTCCCCCCCCACCTCCCCCTGCCTCCACCTCCCTCCTCCTCCACCTCCCCCTGCCTCCATCACCCTCCTCCCCTCACCTCTCCCTGCCTCCATCACCCTCCTCCCCTCACCTCCCCCTGCCTCCACCTCCCACCTCTCCCCACCTCCCCCTGCCTCCATCACCCTCCTCCCCTCACCCCCCCTGCCTCCACCTCCCTCCTCCCCTCACCTCCCCCTACCTCCACCTCCCTCCTCCCCTCACCTCCCCCTACCTCCACCTCCCTCCTCCCCTCACCTCCCCCACCTCCACCACCCTCCTCCCCTCACCTCCCCCTGCCTCCACCTCCCACCTCCCGCCACCTCCATCACCCTCCTCCCCTCACCTCTCCCATGCCTCCACCTCCCACCTCCCCCCACCTCCACCCGCCTCCACCTCCCTCCTCCCGTCCAACCTCACCTCACCCCCCCCCCCCCCCCATCCCATCACCCTCCCACCTCCTCCCCCACTTCCCTCTCTCCCTTCCCTATAAACCACTACCCTACTCCCCTTCCCTCCCACGTCAACCCCTGTCCTCCACCTCGCTCTATTTTATTCCGTATGTATTACGTACACAAATATTTTTCTCAATTTGTAGACTGTCACAAAAGTGGTACACAGTTTCTGAGAACGACCAATATATATATATATATATATATATATATATATATATATATATATATATAAATTAACCGATCGTTTGGGTTAACCGAGGTTGGTTTAACAGGGTTATACTGTATATAAGTGAAGTGGGCGAGACTATTCGCCTTGTGACATTTGCGAGCTTGTGCGGATTAACCCGCATTTGGAAATGCGGGCTACTCACCATGGCAGTCTCGCGAATGTCAACATTTGTGAGGCCCCGGTTTCCGGCCGTAAAGCGTTGCTAGGAGACGTCAATTGCGACTCTCCTGGCAACGATAGAAGGTCGGGCATTCGGATCCAGACCGATCAGACGTGTTTAATGACGCTCTGATGTTTTAGCCGAGATTTAGGTTTTTATTGTCGAAATTCTAAACTTGTTTTAACTTAATAATATGGGAGGGGATTGAATCATACATCAACGACATGTGCTACGAACGAATGTTAGTTTGGTTAAGAATAAAAAGCTGTGAGCTCTTGGAAAGGTAAATTGGAACGTTCCTTGCATTCTTTACTATTCTCCAGACTTCTATAGATTAACCGCTATGGTCAAACTTAATATTGGATTGCTTTATATATAGTTAAGGGCCTTAAGCCTAATAGGCCTTATGCAGCTACTTAACCCATCTGCGGGAAGATTATAACAGACATATTAACAGAATTAACATAGAGATCTTTTGGCTAAAATATGACAGTAACTTAGGCTGATTATCAGTGACAGTGGCAGTGACACTAGCGCATCTGCTTAGTTCTGGATCAATTTAAACATATTAAATACACCGTAAGGCGGGGAGACCAGCCAGTTAGTTGAAATAACTGAGTAATTGCTTTAGGCCGATAAATGCGAGAGGGGGCAAAATCCGTATTTAGACGATACTCTGGCTGGTCGACTTTAGCCCGGGAACGACACCGACAGACACGGACTACCTGCAGATGGGACGGGAGGCAGCGGCGGCCCGCGGCTGGCCCAGGAAATTCACATGGAAATAATTATATAAATTAACACATAGGCTCGCCTTAAGCAGTGGGGGGGGGGGGGGAATAGCCCGCCGGTTAAACTGGTGCCGTTATACAACAATCAACAAAACCCCAAACCAATCAAGCATTTAAACTAAAACATAAAGATTACCATCTAATGAGCGACTGACACCCACGAAGTTGACAGATCACACCTACTTAAATGTCACATTTCTGATAATTTACCCTCTACTGTTATCTCATATTTTTATCATTAACTATTGCTATTGTACTTTAACGTTATTGATTACTCGTTTGTTAAATCGTTCACATGACCCATATGCCCTCATCACATTTCATTTTCCCAATATATCGGGGCCTTCGCTCATTCGCTTCTTGCCCGATGAAACACAGTCAGTGAACATGAAGCTGGGCGGGCAGCTCCCGAATAAAAGCCTTGATTAAGCTACTCATGCCTCTGAGTCAGCTCTGTCCATGAGCAATGTGAATAAAATGAATGAAACGAATAAAATGAATGAAGTGAATGAATTGAATGAAGTGAATGAAGTGAATGAAGTGAATGAAGTGAATGAAGTGAATGAAGTGAATGAAGTGAATGAAGTGAATGAAGTGAATGAAGTGAATGAAGTGAATGAAGTGAATGAAGTGAATACAGTGAATAGAGTGAATACAGTGAATAAAGTGAATAAAGTGAATAAAGTGAATAAAGTGAATAAAGTGAATAAAGTGAATAAAGTGAATAAAGTGAATAATGTGAATAACATTAATAAAACGATGAATTAAATGAATGAAATGAATGAAATGATTGAAATGAATGAAATGAATGAAATGAATGAAATGAATGAAATGATGAATACAATGAATAAAATGATAAATAACATGATGAATAAAACGAATAAATGACTAAAATGACTAAAATGACTAAAATGACTAAAATGACTAAAATGACTAAAATGACTAAAATGAATAAAATTAATAAAATGAATAAAATGAATAAAATGAATAAAATGAATAAATGAATAAAATAAACAAATGATCATAATGAACAAAATAAATACAATGAAATGTATGAAATAAAGAAAATAAAGAAAAGCCATTAACATATAAAAAATAAATAAAAACAAAGAAAACAAATGAAAAGAAGATAGGGCTGGGGCCGCCAGTCTAACTGTTATCAACTCCACCGGGCCGCGGGAAAAGAATCCCATGCCGTGCACTGCAACGGATATCACCATAAAGAATACGTTATCAGCACTATTTGGACAGCTAATTAAATTCGCTTCTCCTTGATCGTGGCTATAAAACGAATGGATTTAACAAACACATCGATAACTTCTAAGCCACAGTAAATCGGCATTGTCAGCTTCGAAATATAACCCGTGGCCTTTAATGATGAATAAACTTTCATCGCTATAAACAGATAAAGAACTAGTTATCTAAATCTAGAAATCAATGGTGGGGGTCTCATCAAGTTGTTCATTACAGCCTACTCTGGATATCTTTGATGGTGTTTTTTTTCCCATTTGCCTGCACATGGATAGAATCTAAAAAAAAGGCCACGTTAATAAGAATAGTCATCTTAGTTTAAGATGCTTATTGAAATTATTATGTTTATTACCCCCCCCCCCCCCCCCCCCCCCCCCACCCCACCCCACCCCACCCCTCCACTCCCACACACGCACATGATCCTGGTAGCTAAGGCCGTCTTGGTTGGTACTGGTGGTAGTTGTTTAAAAAAAAGAAATTTGAATTGAGGCTGTATTTATACTGTACATAGCATATACCTTATAAACCCGGGTACCCAGGCTTGTTTTCAATGCTGGCCAGTTGTAGTAGTGGTGTTATCTTACCACACAGTAGCTGCTGATAATGTATTTGATTGCCTGCATCTCAGTAGCAGATAGATAATTGTTTTTTTTATTTTCTTGGCATATATGTATTTTATTTTGTTCTACTCTTATTACTAGACTAGCCTACTTCTATTTACATACCATAGGCTTGTACGTAACTGTGTGGTGTGTTATCTGGCTACTTTTGGCATGGTTACCTTCCATTTGGCATCCCGCTGGTGGGCTGTGACATATCACATGCTCCTTCACAGTGGAGCCTAGTTGGGGGTTTCCTAGCCTTATTTTGCTCACATATATTTTCTAAGTTATTAGGTCAGGAATTTGTAGGCTCAAAGTGTAATGGTCTAGATAACCAAAACCTACTGCGTGCCCGGGGTGGGTGGGAGGGTGGTGGGGGGGGGGGGAGTCTTGGCTCTGCTTAACCACGGCCGTGGCCTAAAGACACGGATAAAAGGGTCCTACATGGGGTAAAGCGCCATGGTCACTCGCAGAGTGAGGTACGATACCATGAGTAACTCACTGAGTGGGGTACAGTACCATGCATGACTCGCAGAATGGGGTACAGTACCATGGGTTGACTCACAGTTGGGTACAGTATCATGAGTGACTCACAGTGTCATGTATAATATCATGAGTGACTCACAGAGCGGGGTGCATTACCATAGGTGACTCACACAGTGGGGTACAATATTATGAGTGACTCACAGAGTGGGGTATGCTACCATGAGTAACTCACAGAGTGGGGTACAGTACCATAGGTAACTCACAGAGTGGGGTACAGTATCATGCGTGACTCACAGTGTGGAGTATGGCACCATGAGTGACTCACAGTGTCACATATAATATCATGAGTGACTCACAGAGTGGGGTGCATTACCGTATGTGACTCACACAGTGGGGTACAGTATCATGAGTGACTCACAGTGTGGGGTATGATACCATGAGTGACTCACATAGCGGGATGCATTACCATAGGTGACTCATACAGTGGGGTACATTATCATGACTGACTCACAGTGTGGGGTATGGCACCATGAGTGACTCACAGAGAGGGGTACAATTCCATATGTGACTCACACAGTAGGGTATAACGCCATGAGTGACTCATAGTGTGGGGTACGGTACCATGAGTGACTCCCAGATTGGGGGATGGTACCATGAATGACTCACAGAGTGGGGTACGGCACCATGAGTGACTCTCAGAGTGGGGTATGGTACCATGAGTGACTCACGGAGTGGGGTACAACACCATGAATGACTCACACAGTTGGATACATTACAATAAGTGACTCACAGAGTGGGTTACATTACCATGAGTGACTCACATAGTGGGGTACACTACCATGAGTGACTCACATATTGGGGCACATTACCCCACTAGGAAAACAGGCTGCCATAACCATGACATGATATCCCACTCAGTCATATTATCCTGATACTGAGCTAACCAGTCCTTGTCCTATCCTATTAATGCCAAGCGCCAGGTTAGGTAGTGACAAGTATCAATTGTGTAAGTCAATGATTTGACTCGGCTGTGATTCAAACTCCCGACCTTCCGCATGGGAAGCCTGCGCTCTTACCGATTTGGCCACCGCGTCTGGTGGGTGGAGCTGATACGCAATTCATCCATCGGAGTTTACGTGAACTCGCATGCGCGACTTATCTGTGACACCACTTCTTACAGAGACATATTATTGCTATGAGAAAGCAGCCGCAACAATCAACTCCTAAGAGACACACCCGGGCCTCCGTTACCTCAGAAATCATCCACCACTCAAACACCCGCCGGCAACAAGTGTCCGATTCTCATCTCAGACCTCAACTACCCTCGAGGGTTGTAGATGGGGGATAGGGAGGGAGGCGTTTAATCTTGGATTCACTAACACTTAATCAATATTAGGGTTGGGAGTGTGCGCTTGGATTATTCACTAAGACTTAATCCATATTGGGAGAGTTTGATACTAGATTCAATAACACTTAATCTATGTTGGGAGAGTTTGATCCTAGATTCACTAACACATAATCTATGTTGGGAGAGTTTGATCTTAGGGGGAGTTTGATACTAGATTCACTAACACTTAATCTATATTGGGAGAGTTTGATCCTAGATTCACTAACACTTAACCTATATTGGGGGAGTTTGATCCTAGATTCACTAACACTTAATCTATATTGGGAGAGTTTGATCCTAGATTCACTAACACTTAATCTATATTGGGGAGTTTGATACTAGATTCACTAACACTTAATCTATATTGGGTGAGTTTGATCCTAGATTCACTGACACTTAATCTATATTGGGAGAGTTTGATCCTACATTCACAAACACGTAATCTATTTTGGGGGAGTTTGATCCTAGATTCACTAACACTTAATCTATATTGGGGCAGTTTGATCCTAGATTCACTAACACTTAATCTATATTGGGTGATTTTGATCCTATATTCACTAACATTTAATCTATATTTGGGCAGTTTGGTCCTAGATTCACTAACACTTAATCTGTATTAGGGGTGGGAGTGTGCGCCTGGATGATTCACTAACCAGCTGCTAACAATTAATCCATATTGCTGATGATAACAATCAATGTGCTCTAGAGGCTTGTTAAATAAAACAAACTTTCACTAACACTTAATCTATATTGGGGGAGTTTGATACTAGATTCACTAACACTTAATCTATATTGGGGGAGTTTGATCCTAGATTCACTAACACTTAATCTATATTGGGGGAGTTTGATCCTAGATTCACTAACACTTAATCTATATTGGGGAAGTTTGATCCTAGATTCACTAACACTTTATCTATATTGGGAGAGTTTGATCCTACATTCACAAACACGTAATCTATATTGGCGGAGTTTGATACTAGATTCACTAACACTTAATCTGTATTGGGGCAGTTTGATCCTAGATTCACTAACACTTAATCTATATTGGGTGATTTTGAGACTATATTCACTAACATTTAATCTATATTGGGGCAGTTTGGTCCGAGATTCACTAACATTTAATCTGTATTAGGTGTGGGAGTGTGATCCTGACATTCACAAACCACTGCTAATCAATTATCCGAGTATTGCTGATGCATAACAATCAATGTGCTCTAGAGGCTGAGTTAGATAAACTAGACTTCACTGACACTTAATCTATATTGGGAGAGTTTGATCCTACATTCACTAACACATAATCTATTTTGGAGGGATCTAGGGGTTTGATACTAGATTCACTAACACTTAATCTATATTAGGGCAGTTTGGTCCTAGATTCACTAACACTTAATCTATATTGGGGGAGTTTGATCCTATATTCACTAACACTTAATCTATATTTGGGCAGTTTGGTCCTAGATTCACTAACACTTAATCTGTATTAGGTGCGGGAGTGTGCACCTGGATGATTCACTAACCAGCTGCTAACTAGTAATCCATATTGCTGATGATAACAATCAATGTGCTCTAGAGGCTTGTTAAATAAAACAAACTTTCACTGACACTTAATCTATATTGGGGGAGTTTGACCCTAGATTCAATAACATTTAATCTATATTGGGGAAGTTTCATCCTAAATCCACTACCACTTAAGCTATATTGGGGGAGTTTCATCCTAAATTCACTAACACTTTAGCCGTGTTCACACAGGCAAAATGTAAAGCGATTTAGACAAGGCGAATCATGTGAATCGATTTAGTTTGAAAGTGTTTCGCGTTCACACGGGCAGTGCTTTGAGTCGGTTTAAGGCGGAAGTGGATATCTGCGCATGAGCAAGTCCAGACTAACCAGCGCCAGTTTCGGTTAGTCGACGTCGGCACGAGAGAGTGTGGGTTCGACCTAGATCTGTTTCGACTGAATCGTATTGTTTTGGAACGGTCAAAGCTTCTGCTGGGCAGTGAAACCCTAAAAATAAATGATGAAAAAAATATCTGTGCACAGCTAGCGGTTTCATAAAGCAAATTTACCGGAAAGTCAACACACTCAGGTCTCGACTGTCACGTCCTTAATCCGCCTCAAGTAAGTCGGTTGCGTTCACACGGGCAAAATAAATTGGTTCACAGAAATTGACTCACGTAAACTACCTCGACAAGTGGTTTACAGTATCCAGATCACAGGAATCGATTCAGCCCTAATCCGACTCAGCCGCGCGTTCACACGCGAAATGTAACCCAAACTATACAAGTCGATTTCTACGAATCGATTTACATTGCCCGTGTGAACACGGCTTTAATCTATATTGGGGGAGTTTGATCCTAGATTCACTAACATTTAATCTATATTGGGGGAGTTTGATCCTAAATTCACTAACACTTAATCCACATCTGGGGAGTTTGATCCTGGATTCACTAACACTTAATCTATATTAGGGAGGTAGATACTTTCACTATGGATTAACTACACTTCATTTATATAATCTAGTGGGTTAGGAGGTTGGGTGGTTGTTGGAGTTTTACATCCTGGCAACATCTAAGGTTATATGAGGATGGATACCGACTCATGACAGTGCACACTCATGGTGACTTTATAGGGTTCCCCCACTGGGAGACCAGGCTGCCAGCACCATAACCTGATATCCAACTCAGCCATATTATCCTAACACCGAATCAACCAGTCCTTGCCCTATCCTTAAATGTTGCCAGGACGCAAAACTCCAACAACCAACCAATCACAATAGACTTTAAAGATACTTTGCATCAATAACCACATGCTATTGACCAAACTTGGTGAGGTTATTGCCATACATTTGTTTTTAAACTATGTTGCAGTGAAATTTTCCTAGCAAATATTTGAGATGAGATAAAATACCACCTCCTGTATCAGGGTGTATGTGTAATCACCACCTGCCCCCCACCTTCTGCCGACTAATGCCTAGGTCACAAATGCTGCGGTCGGCGTACAGCGCTGCCGTCTGTGATGTCTTGTGGTTTATGCAAATTTTGCGGTCTGCAGTTTATGTATTCACAAATCGTATGGTCATTCTCCAAAATGTGGTTCTTGTTGTCATATTTATTGTTCTCGGCGGACCATATCGGGAAAAGGGGTAAGCCCTTTTCTGTCTTTATATCAGGTATATTTTGATATATTCCCTATTCCAACCATAATTTTCTTAATATTGATCACGCAAACATGAATTGTGTACCTTATTGATATTCATTTTAAGACCTTTTCATTGATGTCAACAAAACTGGAATCCTCTGGCTTTGCGATTTTCCGAAGTTAAGATAACTTCAACTTAAAAAAAATGTGACCCCTTGCGGCGACCAACAAAATGTGCGGTCACCGTATGGCGACCACAATGGCTAGGTCACAAATGTCTTGCGGAGGCACTGGATCGGCCAGACCGTACCGCGACCAATTTATTTATTTTTTATATTTCGGTCCATTAGTTGTTTAAGCAGGGGAAATTTCAGTCATAGACGACTGGTCTTCCTCATTCCACTGCCGGTCGATAGAAAGCCCGAGCCTACACTTTTACCGACCCAAGGGATTTTTTACCTCCACACCACATAAGCTGTATTCACACGGGCGAGTTAAAATGCCGCACGCAAAACTACTTGCGTAGTTCGACTCACATGTCCTGTGTGAATGGACGGCTGAGGCGTTTTAGGGCTGAATCGATTCATATAAATCGCTTAATATAAAACGCTTCGCAAGGTGGTCTACAGGAACCGATCTAGACTGAATCGTTTCATCTTGTCCGTGTGAAGCCATATGAAGCGATTTATGATGTCACACGCATGCGCAGTCGAGACCTTGGTTTGTTGACTTTCCGGTCGATCAAAAGCGCATATTATATAATTTAGTCTATGAAACTGCTAGAGGTGCACATATATTTTTTTCATCATTTATTTTTAGGGTTTCACTGCCCAGCAGAAGTTTTGACTGTTCGAAACCAATACGATTCAGTCCATACATATCTAGGTCGAACCCACACTCTCTCGGCCGTCGTCGACAAACCCAAACTGGCGCTAAATACCTCTGGACTTGCTCATGCGCAGATATCCACTTCCGCCTTAAACCGATTCAAAGCACTGCCCGTGTGAATGCGACACACTTTGAAACTCAGCCCGTGTGAATGCGCGCACATATAAATCGCCTTCTTTAGATCGCTTTAGATTTTGCCCATGTGAATACAGCTGGAGACATGGTATGAGAGCAACCGGCCTTTGATGACGCTCTAAGTTATACACAGCGGTGAAAATCCAAATTGGCAGAGCTGGGGGCATGTGGAATCGAACCACCAACCCTCAGATTAGGAGTCTGACCTAGAAAAAAGTCAGACACTCTAACCACTCCGCCACAGAGAATGCCACTTGTGACCTAGGCATAAGCTGTAGCTGTGACCCGTCAGTCCTTCATGACCGACAAGCGGAACTTGGAATATCTAAATAGGAGGAGTATACTTAGTCTGTAGGGATGACAGCCATCTCTGAGTAAAGAAAAGAGAAAAAGAAGTTTAATTTAAATTTGCATAGACCGATGAAAGCATCAACGTTTTGAAACGAAAAAACTGACCTAGATTTGATTCTACATTTATATCCAAACTTAGATACTGGTTCACTTATTAAAGGCCCTGTCACACCTCACCGGATTGGGGGAAATGGTCAGAAAATCAACAATGTCCGGTTTGTATCCGTACAAGTTTTGAACATGCACTAAACTAGGAACGGATGCCGCCAGATTGACATCTATGGTTCTTGTCCGGTTTGAGTTTGTTTCGTCTGTTGGCTATACATTCGTGCCCGTTTCATGTCCATTTCATGTCCGTTTCATGTCCGTTTCATGTCTGTTTCATGTCCGTGTCATGTCCGTTCGTCCAGCGGCCATTGACCTGATAGCGCAACATTTTGACACATTTTAATACATTTTGATACTTATCACCACGGACTAGACAATTCTGTCCGTTGCTCAATCCGGCGAGGTGTGACAGCCGCTTTTTAAGTATTTATTGCTGCATAGAAGGAAATATTAAGTCAATTTAATATAACCTGTTACTGCTGAAGTCTATGGTGTCAGAATTTTGACATGTACACCGTCACTTCAGATATCTCCAAAGTTATATCCATAGTCCGATGGTTTTGGGTTTCTGCCAGCTTTTGAGAGAAATATACTAGGTTGATAATCAACATTATTTTAATTTGAAGTCACTTTCATATTAAATAGCAAACGTTGGCAAATTCAGTTTGGCATGGAATTCAAAACTCTGACATCATAGGTTTCAGCAGCAACAGGTTCTATTAAATCGATTTAGTATCTCATTCTATTCAGCAACAACTGGTTAATATGTGCACCAGTATCTAAGTTAGACATGTAGGGTCAAATCTAGGTAAGTGCTTTGGTTTCGATAATGTTATTTTTTCATTATGCAGCTTTGAAAGTAAACTAATGTATATTATAATGATCAACTTAAAGGCCCTGTCACATTATGACGCATCTCGCAAGCACGCAGCCAATGCGTAAATATAATTTTTTTACATCGAGAAGCATCAAACTTTTCGGCGCATGGGGCAAAGTTGAACGTATACGTACAGTATACATAGGGTATGGCCAACATATGACCAATGTATGGCTAATGTGCTTCCGGGTGAAAAATGCTTGAATTACGCTCACGGTACGTTCACAGAACGCCGGTGAATGTTATATACGTTATTCGATCGCCAGAACTATGCCTATGCTGCATCAAGACGCGCTGGAGAAGCGCTAAACATATGTTAGACGTACGTTACACTAGATTATCCATACATTGTCAGTATGCGGGCTGTACGTTCCCACTGCCTCAAATGCAGGTCAATGTAGTGGAACATAGTGAACAATGTTTGTCTAAAGTATGTCTAACATACATCAACGTAGCCTAACATATACATAACATAGAGCCGACATATAATCCACACGTTGTCGAACGTTGTCGTACGTCGAAGGTTTTGTGCATGCACAAAATGTTGCTGACCCTCTGACGTGCGATGCCATATCTCGACGAATGTCGACGTACATTGACGTATACCAACGAGCGCCTAACGCATGTGTAATGCATAATGACATATCCCATCGTAGCTGGCAAAAATCACATACGTCGGCGTACGTTGGCATGATGCATCGTAATGTGACAGCCCCTTAACACATTTATATTTGAAAAAAACACTTATCAATTATCCGCGATATTTGTTTACATTGAAAGTCTATACGCTTCCCCCCAACAAATCATTCCTTTTAAACTCATATTCTAAAAGCGTGTTTGTGTTTTGTGTGTGTTGTTGTTTTACATCCTAGCCCACATCGAAGGCCATATCAGGACAGGTACCAACTTGTGACAATGCACACTCATGGCGACTTTACAGTGCTGCCCCACTGGGAGACCAGGCCACCAGCACCATGACCTTATATCCCACTCAGTCACATTATAATGACACTGCACCAACCAGTCCTTGCCCTATCCTAATAATGCTGAGCGCCAGGCTAGGAAGCGACAAGTATAAATTTTTAAGTCATTGATTTGACTTGACTAGGGTTCGTACCGACAAACCCATGGGTTCGGATCCTCCGATATCCGAAAACAGGAGACGGACGCTCAACTCAATCGGCCACCCCGTCTGGTCTAAGTCATCGATGACTCTAAAGCCCCAGTCACACAAACCCGGATCAGGGGCCGGACGAGCCCCGGACCGCCATCCGGGATGGTCCGGGGCTCGTCCGTGGCTCGTCCGTGCCGACACCCCCCGATCCGGCCTGATCCGTGGCTCGTCCGGCGCCATCCGGGCTCGGCCCCGGATGTTCTAAAATGTTTAAAACATCCGGGGTGGTCTGGGGGATTTTGCGATCGGGGCTCAATCCGGCCTGGTTCGGCCTGATCCGGGGGTGGTCCGAGGGTGATCCGGCTATTCCGGGGGTGGTCCGGGGTGGACCGGGCCTGTCCGGGGGTGGTACGGGGTCATTTTGAGCCATGGTTTGACCCGGACCATCCCCGGACCATCCCCGGACTGTCCTGGACCACCCCCAGCCTAGCCACGGACCACTCCCGGGGGTGGTCCAGGATAGTCCGGGGGTGGTCCAGGATAGTCCGGGGCAGTCCGGGCCGTTGGTCCGTGGGTGGTCCGGCTCAAAATCCGGGGCTCGTCCGGCTATGTGTGACTGGGGCTTAAGTAGCTTCACATCTGTTTGGTCTTAGGAATAAGCAGATAAGACTGGTTCATAGAACCCTGTGCAGCCACGTCATGCGTCATTGCAGATGAATGTTATCACTACTGTCAAACTCAGTCAGCAGGATAGTTTGTTTGTTGGGGATTTACACAGGAGAGCTGGCTTCTCGTGTGAAAGGTCCGGAGTCTGTCACCCCGGCTGAGTCAAACCAATAACTTACTAAATTGATTCTTATCACTACCTAGCCTGGCGCTCGGCATTACTCACAGTGTTAGGTACGGACTGGTTAGCTCAGTGGCAGGATAATGTGACTGAGTGCGAAATCAGAGTGCGAAATCAGGTGACGGTGCCAGTGGCCCAGTCTCCCAGTGGGGCAGAACTATAAAGTCGCCATAGTGCACACTGTCGGAAGTCAGTACCCGTCCCCCGTCCTGATATGACATTGTATGTTGCCAGGACGTAAAACCCCAAATAAGTAAACAAATCAGCTAAAAGTGGAGGTCACATGGCGACTTAGATCACGATTTACTAAGCCGCTGGTGGACGACATGGACGAGTGGGTAGGGCGGCTGCATCCCATGCTGAAGTTTGTGGGTTCGATTCTCAGCCTGGGGCTAAATAGAAACTGACACAAATCGATACTTGTCACCGCGTTCGGCTAGTGTTGGGCATTAGACGTTAGTAGGTAGGATAGGGACAGGTTGGTTGGATGGCTCAGTGGGTCAGGATAATGTAAAATACCTCAGTGTGTCAGGATAATGTAAAATATTCACCTCTAAATGACAACCATGTTTAAAACGGAGCGAAAACTGCTTTTCGGTATAAACAAATTGTGGAGCTGCTGGTCGCATCATCATCATCATTTTTTTTTTGTTCTTGAAGATTTATACTGCCTATCATGGATACGTCTAAATAGACTTGTTTTCACTGTTAGACAGTTTGTCGAGAGAAAGCCCAAGCCTACACTTTTACCGACCCAAGGGATTTTTAACCTCCCACACCACATAGACATGGTATGAGAGCAATTGGTCTTTGATGAGCACAGCGGTGGAAATTCAAATTCGCAGATGGGGGGGGGGGGGGGTGGCACGGGGAGTCGAACCACCGCCCTTCAGATTAAGAGACCGACCTAGAAAAAGGTCAGACACTCTAACCACTCCACCACAGAGAACGTCAACATCAATCCTTTAACCACAAGAGTCATTGGGGAACCACAGAAGACGTTATGATATGGTATCCTAGTAGGGCAGCACTATAAAGTCTCCATCAGTGTGCTTGGTGAAAAACCCTATAATACTAAGACGGTTCACTCAGCATGTACTGTGTAATCAAAATGATCAAACCCACCACTTGGTGCGCTGGCTGTTCTCTTGGTTAAACAGGTGCTATATTATATGTATAAATGTATATATGAATGTGAAAGATGTGTGATGATGGCAATGATGATGATGATGATGGCAATGAGGATGATGATGCTGATAATGATGTGTATTTGTTCATAGCAATTTCATATTGATGTGTATTCATACTTACCTATCTCATGTATAATATAATTGTATGTGTTTACATGTGAAACACCAACCAGCAGCCGGGCTGATCAAACCCACCACAAGGTGGCACTGCAAAATTTACATTACAATGGGAGTGATAGGGAGTGAGCCGGCTTAGTATTATAGGGTCTTTGGCTTGGTGTTGTGGCCAACAGTTCAGATTGTTCATCTATTTATGTCACTATCCCCACACTCCACTAGACGGAAGCTAACAGAATCACCACCAGCCACCGTCAGCCTACTATTACCAGGCGTGGTGGCCGAATTGGTAGAGCGCGGGCCTCACGTGCGGGAGATCGGTTCCCAGTCGAGTCAAATCAATAACTTATAAAAATTGATACTTGTTGCTTCCTAGCCTGGCGCTCGATTTAATACATAGCAAGGACTGGTCAGCTCAGTGTCAGGATAATGTGACTGAGTGGGATATCAGCTCATGGTGCCGGCGACCTGATTTCCCAGTGGGGCAACACTATAAAGTCACCATGAGTGTGCACAGTCACAAGCTGGTACCCATCTTGATATGATCATAGATGTTGCCAGGACATAAAACCCCAATAACCAACCAACATCAGCCTGCAACCAGCCACCCCTACCATATATTCCCGTCATTAATAACATAGGAGCCTTCACATGCTGGCCATCCCCAGGCTGTCTGTTGCTCTTTAACAGTGTCTAACCCTCTGACATGGATATATTTATCAAAATTGAACAGCAGATCAATTTTGCATCAGCCCAGACATAAACCATTCAGGAGATGCATTGCCTGATGAAAGCTTCAAACTTTCGAAACAAAATACTTGCCTGACTCTGATGCTATATCCAGAACAAACAATGCGCCAGTACTAAGACAGACCAAAATCTTTGTTTTGTTGTTTTGTTTGTTGTTGTTTTATGTCTTAGCAACATATAGCATCATATCAGGACAGGTACCGACTTGTGACAGTACGCACTCATGGTGACTTTATAGTGCTGTCCCACTGGGAAACCAGGCCACCAGCACCATGACCTGGTAACCCACTCAGTCACATTATCCTGACACTGAGCCAACCAGTCCTTGCACTATCCTAATAATGTCGAGTGCCTGGCTAGGAAGTGACAAGTATCAATTTTTAAGTCATTGGTTTGACTTCACCAGGGTTCGAAGCCACGACCCCATGGTCTACCAGCACGGGAGACGGACGCTCTAACTCATTCGGCCATCCCGTCTGGTCCAGACCAGAAGCCAAATCAAGGCTCATGAAAGAAACACACTGGAAATGGCTGCAAAAGTATGGACAGCCCCAAACCGTAAAGGAACAACAAATTCCTGACCTAAAAACATACAACAAATATCTGTGCAAAATAAAGCCAGGAAACCCCCTCTAAGCTGCTGCACAATGGGGCATGTGATATGTCACGGCCCACAAGCTGGACAGCCCATGAGAGGTAACCATGCCAGAAAACAGCCAGATAACAAACACCAAATCCAAACATATACCAACCACCTATTACATACAAGCCTATAATATGTAAATAGAGTAGGCAAGTCTAGAATTAAGTGTACACACAAATAAAAGAGGAAAAACTCTTATCAAGAAAACCCCCAAAAATTAACATAGATCACTAACCACAAACTATAACGTTAAGAAACACAGACCGATAACTGCCGAGCATTGAAAACAAGCTCGAGCATCCGAGCTTATATGCTATGGACAGCATAAACATCCCATCCAAAAAAAAAAAAAAAAATACTGGTGCACTTATGTAACATGTATTGCAGTTTGGTCCTTCTGCGCTACGCTGCTCCACTGGCTGCTATACTCAAAATGGGCAAACAAGGCCCAAATACAGCCTCTTTGGTTTGTGCGGCAAATTTAATTTTGCATGGATTAACTTCAAATATCTTCAAAATTAACCCTTTCAACTAAAAGTTACTTTAACCTAAAGTAAAACAGAATACAAGGATCAACCGAATATATTTGCTCCTAAAAAACAAGCCAGAAATTCAAATAATGTTCATCGGGTTATGCACCATCCTGATTAGATAAAAGATTCACCCAGTAGTTGTAATACACGGGTGAAGGACAACGTAATGTAAATACGGGCGAAAATAGGTTTAGTATGGAACATGAACTAGAATCTGTGGCTCCAGTATCAAATGGCTACCCATATAGGCACAGAGTTGGTGAAATGGGCGAGAATGCAAAAAGGCAAGATGGCGGCGCTAGAACGCTGTCGATTTCACTTTTAAATCTTATTAAACTAGATATTTTATTATATTTTTCAGCTCAAAGGTAGCGGGTAAATATGAAGACACATTACAAAGAATAAATGTTGCTTCTTAGATTGTGAAATTAGACTCTCATTTCATTAACCCACTTTTTCGACCGTTTTTATATAGGGCTGGTATTCACCCGTGTACTGCGAGTACCGGGTGAATCCTTTATCTACATCCAGATATTACCTTAGATGGTGCCAGGACGTAAAACTCCAACAACCAACTAAACGGATTATGAAAGTTTAATTAAAATAAGTGTATTCACACAACGATTGCATAACTGCCTTGAATTTGTGATATATTTGCAAATATATCATTAGAGTTGTTGTGTGTTGTAAGCGATTTCTTAGTAGGCCCTAATAGAAGCATCACAGCGCATGTTCAGAAAGGACAGGTAATATCATATGTCATGTGGATGCTGTTATTATACCTTCGTGAAAATATCACATCCTAATTGACCTTTTGCATGCGGCTGGGCTCTCAGCACATGGGTCATTGACCTATACAAGTGAACTATGACCTACGTATGTGGCGCGGATTGATTACAGACAATGTAGACTTTGTAGAAGTACTATGCGCTGGGGGTTTTACGTCCTGGAAACATCTGAGGTCATATCATGATATACATCGACTCATGCCGACTTTCCTGGTTGGTTCGTTGTTGGAGTTTTACATCCTGGCAACGTCTAAGGTCATATCAGGACGGGGACTTTCATAGTGTTGCCCGTCCTGATATTACCTTAGATGTTGCTAGGATGTAAAACAACAACAAACAAACGAATCATAGTGTTGCTCCACTGAGACACCACGGTGCTGTATTCGAACCCACGACCTTCCGCACATGGGAAACCAGCGCGTTTACTCACTCGGTCATCCAGCTCCTTAGATGCGTATATTATGTTCAGATCCAAATGTGATTGTTCAAATTTATTTTGTATTGTATAACGAGTTATGCCCATATTATTTAGGCTGCAGGGCTTATTATCACCTGCCAGTGTATGGCTGGTGCACGCTGTGCCGCCTTCACTCACCTGCCTGGGTGGCCCGTGCCTCGCGACAGCAACCAATCAGGTTCCGGGGGCTCGGGTGAGCCGACTTCGGGCGGCGCGGTCGCTATCAAGTATCCTTTCGGCCGGAAATTTGACTTTATATTATTCTTAAGCTATGTTAATAAACGGAGGGGCCTTTCGAGGTCCAGCCAGAGATATTCTCATCCAACTATTATCTGTTGTGTCGTTGTCTGTCCGCAAGAATATAAATAATATTCGATTGAAGAGGGAATCACACTAATACAGGGATCGGTTTTGTTTGTTTGTTGTTGTTTTACGTCCTACCAACATCTAAGGTCATATCAGGCCGGAGGGAATGGCCGAGTGAGTCACCAGCTTCCTGTAAACAGGACATTAGATCATCATCATCATCAATCCCTTAACCACGAGAGTTATTGGAGCAGCACCGAAGACTTTGTAACCGGTTTTATTCCAGTTTCTCCTGTTCTCCAAGTGTTGCCCTCTGGGACTTGCAGAACTCCAGGTCTGTCCATTCCGTGATGTCATCTTCCCACCTCTTCCTTTGTCCATCTTGCAAGATGGCTTTGGCCAGACCTGAGCACCTGGCTAGAAAGCGACAAGTATCAATTTTAAAGTCATTGGTTTGACTCGACCAGGGTTCAACCAAAACGAGAGACAGACGCTCAACTCATAGCGAAATAGCAAATGGTAGACAGGAAGTGTGAACACTTATTTGTCTCTCATTTTTGCTTGAGTGTAAGTAAATAAGCAACACAAGGAATAATTAGTAGCATGTGGTGACTAAGGGGTCAAATATTTCCTGGATCATCAGCCCATGCTTTTTCTAATCTGTTCTTGAATGAATTGATTGACTCGGCATCAATAACATTTTGTGGGAGACTGTTCCATATATTTATGATCCTGTTTGAGAAACTGCGTTGCCTTAACTTTGAAATGGCTCTGGGTTTTACTAGTTTGAGAGCATGGCCCCGACTGCCTTCTCTTTTATTCAAGGTGAAAAATTGGTTTATATCTATTTGATCAAAACCTTTCATAATTTTAAATACTTCAATTATGTCACTTCATTTCCTTCTGTAGGAAAGGGTAGGAAGTTTCAATTCCCTAAGCCTTTCTTCATAGGGTAAGTCCTGTATATGACCTTAGATGTTACCAGGACGTAAAACTCCAACAACCAACTAAACAGATTATGCAAGTTTAATTCAAATAAGTGTATTCACACACCGATTGTATAACTGCCTTGAATTTGTGATATATTTGCAAATATATCATTAGAGTTGGTGTGTCTTGTAAGTGATTTCTTAGTAGACCCTAATAGAAGCCTCACAACACATGTTCAGAAAGGACAGGTTCATTCGGCCATCCTGTTTCGTACTTGCCCCGATTGTGAAGAACATCATTATGTAGGCGCCGACCATGAATATATATATATTCATGTATATTGGACATCACGCTAAGAGCAGGATTCGAACCCAGTTCAGTCCATTCAGGGGTTAGGCCTCCTAACCATTGGACTACCTAGACTGCTGGATGCAATCAAACCGAATCATGCTGAAATATGCAAGTGGCCCCTCCCCGACTACTCCATACGACTTGTCTCAACTTTCAGGAAAACCTATACACCTCACTGTCCTAATTCAGTAGTGCAGTCCCCCCTCCACACACGCAGTACCCCCCCCCCCCCTTCTACACACACCCCAGTGAATCCACACATGTGCTTTTTTTGTGAAAAAAAATCACCAAGGCCATGAAACCAATACTTTATATTCTAATGACAAGCATGACATCGCGTGAACAACACCATCAACAACAACAGCAACATCACAATTCTGCGATAGAGACAAAACCTAACCTGGATAGCAAGAGAAGGAACCCCTCCCCCCCCCCCACACACACGCCTACCCCCAACAACCTCCACCCACCACACCACACCCCCACACGGCACACACTGATGAATATAGGTATAACAGGGTGGTTCAGCTGTTTTGTTTATATCCATATAATTGATTACATGCCACATATATGCAAGTGCCGTGCATCGCCCGGTGTCGCAGTTTCAGCCGTGCGCCAGTTTCAGCCGTGCACATAGACTCAAAAACTCAAGGCATTCTCAATGGTCGTGAGCAATCTCCATACAGAAAATACAGAAAAAGTTAAATATCTCTAAAACCACACCACCTATTAACAAATCGCTTGGTACACATATAGAAAACATCTTTACCAAAAAGATTATATTAAATTGATACGGGTAGGGTTCTTGATTTCTATTAATTTTGAATAAAACTAATGTTTTGCACTGCGCGTACCGTCAAACTCAAGGCATTGTCAATGGTGGTGAGCAATCTTCATACAGAAATTCCAGGAAAAGTGAAATATCTATAAAACCACACCACCTAGAAACAAATCGCTTGGTACACATATATAAAACAACTTTACCAAAAACGACCATTGACAATGCCTTGAGTTTGAGTCTATGCGCACGGCTGAAACTGGCGCATGGCTGAAACTGCGACACCGGTCGTCACAAAGACTGTCAGTTGGAGATAAGGCAACATTGAGGTGTGTGTGTGTGGGCGGCGGGGCGGGCATCATTCAGGGGTATTATGCACGACTAGGCGCATTCAGGGGCCTGTATTCCGCCCTGACAACATCATGTGGCTAACATAGATAACTCTGAGGTCAAAGGTCAGAGGTCAATAAAGTTGTGCCAATACATTCCCCAATAGACCTCTTCGGAATAGACTACATCACGGTTCCGAGTGCGGATGCGCTGAAAACGGCCGTGGGAGCAAAGCAAAGGCGTACGGCCATTGAGTTTGCCTATACGCGCATTGAGAAATGTCAGTTTTATTCAAAATTAATAGAAATCCAAAACCCTAACCATATAAATTTAATATAATCTTTTTGTTAAACATGTTTTCTATATTTGTTCCAAGCGGTTTGTGCCTAGGTGGTGTCGTTTTATCAATATTTTACTTTTTCTGTATGGAGATTGCTCACTGCCATTGACAATGCATTGAGTACTCTGGCTATGGCTCTAACACTAGTCTGAGTGCCTAGATCTTTCTAAATCTAAATGCACATGGCATAAGATGTGCTGATTATATTGATGTAAAAGCAATGCTGGATAAAAGATTAATATCTTAATTTATTATATATATTTTTTTAGTTAGTATTCTATGTTTCAAACAAGAGCTACAACATAATTCATAAACTCACATAACTAGCTACATTAGAGTTACACTAGAATTTTCCAAACAAACCAACATTTATATACCGCTTGCCTAACTGCAACTGAACACTCAAACTTAGTACAAATTTACCAACTGAATACAGAAGATAACTTCTGCTTACATTCTAAATACTATGTAAATACTCACATTGATCTGACTAACATTGATCTGGTTATATGACACTACTGTACCATATTGTTATGGAACTTTTGGGTTTCAGAATTTCATTGTGTTACATGGTGCAAATTGTCTATTCAACAGGTATTGTACACCTTATTCTATATACCTTTTGTGTAAATAACCCTGAATTGAAAAATGGCTGGAAGACCAGTGCTTCGGCACTGACAAAAGACTTATTCAGTAGAATAAACATATTTACCAAAAAAACAACAAAAAAACCTGAGATGAGCTGAAACTAGCACATTTCATAGCTGCACCCAGTGTATTAGCATGTGCCATGTGCTTTTGGGGGGGGTTGTTGTTTTGCTCTGATGCATCCCACAATGCACCGCGCTGCTGGAACTGTGATGTAGTCTATTACTGTCTGCTACTCATCGAGGGATGACTGGAGCTGGGACCCGGCGTGTTTTCAGGCCCGGAAGTGGGGTGACCGTCCCCCACCCCTCCCAGCGCTAGCTTCACTGTAGGCATGGTAATTAAAACTTGCTTTGCACCTATAAGTGTTTGAAAAACCCGGCCGAGTCATAGAAATGACTTATAAAATGTATACATGTCGCTACCTAGCCTGGCGCTCGGCCTTATTAGGATAGTGCAAAGACTGGTTAGCTCAGTGTCAGGATAATCTGACTGAGTGGGATATAGTGTCGCGGTACCAGCGGCCGTGTCTCCGAGTGGGGTGGTAATATAAAGTTGCCGTGAGTGAACCCTGTCACCACAAGTCGGTACCCATCCTGATATGACCGTAGATGTAGCCAGGACATAAAACCCCAATAAAACAAAACAAAAACCTGTAAGTCTAACCGTACGCTTCCTGATAATAAAACTTAATAGAGTTCTTGCAGTATATATACTTTTTCAAATAGATGTCACATTGACCTTGACCTTGAACCGAATGCTGACCATAGTCACCCACCGCCGCTAGACACATGCCGACTGCTTGGCTCATAATGCGAGAGAGGGACGTAGCTCAGGCAGTAGTGTCCACCTGTGAAGGTGTCTGTCATCCGATCAATCCTGCTCAGTGGACCCATTTGTAGTTTGGGTTATTTTCCATTCCAACCAGTGGTCCACAACTGGTTCATCAAATGCTATGGTATGTGATGTCCTGTCTGTGGGAAAGTGCATATAAAAGACCCCTTGCTGCTTATCAGAAAGAATACCCCATGTGGCGGCATCGTTATTCTTCCAAAGAAATATGTCAGAATGACCATATGTCTGACATCCAATAGCCGATGATATGAAAATCAATGTGCTTTAGAGGCGTCGTTAAATAAAACAAGCCTTGGCTCATAAGGTTTGGAAGGCTCAGTTGTTTGTTTGTTGTTGTTTTACATCCTAGCAACATCTCAGGTCATATCAGGACGGGTACCGACTTGTGACAGTGTGCACTCATGGTGACTTTATAGTGCTGTCCCACTGGGAAGCTAGGCCACCGGCACCATGACCTGGTATCCCAATCAGTCACATTATCCTAACACTGAGCACACCAGTCCTTGCCCTGTCCTAATAATGCCGAGCGCCTGGCTAGGAAGAGACAACTATCACTTTTTAAGTCATTGGTTTGACTCGACCAAGGTTCGAACCCACGACCCCACGATCTACCAGCACGGGAGACGGACGCTCTAACTCATTTGGCCATCCCGTCCGGTCTGGAAGGCTCTGTGAGAGGTTTGTAAGGATTGTGAGTGGATCAGGGAGGAGTCATGACTGAACACTTGGTGTACAAATGTCTAGCGTGCCTGCTCTCACAACCACCTCATGATAACCGCATTGTGAGCTATTGAACTGTTGAACGCCCGTGCAATTCCTCACCACTTTGCATTGTTTGTTGTTGTTTTACATCCTAGCAACATCTAAGGTCATATCAGGATGTGTACAGACTTGTGACAGTGCACACTCATGGCAACTTTATAGTGCTGTCCCACTGGGAAAGCAGGCCACCAGCACCATGACCCGATATCCGACTCAGTCACATTATCCTAACACCGAGCTAACCAGCCCTTGCCCTATCCTAATAATGCAGAGCACCCAGGCTAGGGAGCGACAAGTATCAATTTTTAAGTCATTGGTTTGACTCGACCGGGAACCAAACTCGCGAACTCCCGATCTTTCGCACACAAGGCCTGTGCTCTACCGATTCGGCCACCGGGCCCGGTATACCATTTTGTAGGAATGAATTTGTACATGCATGAAATACATTTACTTTGTTAAAATACTTAAGTAGTTGTATGCAGGTATTGCAATACCTCAGGGAGTTTGACGCAGCTGCCCTGCAGAGTTGTAAACCACTGCCTTGTGGTACAGGTTCTAGACAGAACTGAAGGCTAATGGAGCAAACCCTGAACAGAAAACCATGCCACTGTGGCAGCATCAAGGGCGGTTGATGTATGGAACTCCCAAGATCTCCCAACCAGCCACTGCAGGGACAAATAGTTTTGCGCCTGTCTGGACATGTTCTTGCCGGTGTGAAACCTCTATTTGCTCTCCGAGAGAGTGCCGCTGGTAACTTGAATAAGCCAGCAGCACTTCAGCACTTTTGCAGGCAGCTTTCATGAAATGTGGAGAGCGGCAGTCAAGTAATAAAAGCAGTCTTTGTCGCATTGCGACCGACAGCATGATGATGATGATGACATCGCAGACCACAGCACCGTACGGCGACCGCAGCATTTGTGACCCATGCATTACCAGGTCAGCACACACTGCCCATTGTCTCCCACCCCTTGTGTCTGGACAATTTTGTAAGTTAATGGGGACCTTTACATTTGCATAACTCTCTCGTCAGATGGCGCACCATGCCGGTCTCTGTCATGCTTTGGTTGGATAGAAGCAGTTCATTCTACTATCAAGTGTGTGTAAATATGAAGGGGTTGAGGGGATGTAGTAGGTGGGTGTGTAGTGGTGTGTGGTGGAGGATTAGGGGTGTGGTGAGGATTTTGGTGTGTGTGGTGGAGGGTGGGGGGATTTAGGGGGGTGGGGGGGTTTGGGTATAGGTGTGTAAGGTGTGTGTGTGGTGGGGGCGTATGTTTGGGTGGTGGAGGTGTAGGGGTGTGGTTAATATTTTGGTGTGGGTGGTGGTCACAATCTTTAGCATCCCTAAAACCCCAGGACACCCCTACACCTCCCATCACAGCCCTAAACACCAATGACACACACCTATAGCCCCTACACCCCACAACACACACCTAAACCCCCACTACACACCTAAACCCCCACCACACATCTAAACCCCCACCACAGACTAACACCACCATCACACACTTACACCACCACCACCACAGACCTACACCACCACACACACACCACACCTCCACCACACACCTACACCCCCACAATACACCTACACCCCCAACACACACAACACACACACACACATACACCCTTCGATCCAACCATGATGGCCGACTTGGACCGGGAACGGGTGCTGCCACCAAGTGTATAGCAAGAGAAATGGCTCATGAAAGGTCACCATTGGTTTGACGCGACAGCAAATTAAACTCCCGACCTTCCGCACTGGAAACCTGCGCTCTACAGATTCGGCTACAGCGTCCGATAAAGAGAGCATTGGTCAATTTAACAGAGGTGAGCACAGGTAGGGGAACGAGACACAGTGTGTTGTTCAGCAATACAGAGAGCTGGCACAGTAAACAAGACACTATGTCATATAAATAAGAAACAATGGTAAACCATGTGAGCCACTGGCTACTATAGCCCTGTCACACTATGACATGTCTCGCCGGCGCGCCACCAACGCACAAAATCACTTTTAATCATTGAGAGACGTCAAACTTTTCGGCGTCAGCGCAACGTATTGGTAGCGGTGTGGCCGACGTTGTGGTAAAAGTTTGGCGCGCCATCCTGATATGACCTTAGATGTAGGTAGGGTGTAAAACAACAAAAAGGAAACGTTTGGCCCAACGTGTGGTAATGACCCTCACTCATGCGCGGCATCTGCCTAGCGTTCGCATAACATTATTCCAGCGATCTCCACGTGCTCCTAACGTAGCCATAATATTGGCACCCACGCGAAAGTTTTGTGCAAGCACAAAACTTTGCCGATCCGATGACGCGCGCCGCCGACTGTCGCCATCCATCAACGAATACCAACACGCGCCTAACGCGTGCGTAACGCTTCCAGACGTCTCCCGACATTTCACCAAAAAGTGACACACATCGACACGCATTGGCGGGAAACGTCGTAATGTGACAGAATACACAAATTGCATATCAGCTCCACCATACGTGGTGGCAGAAAGGGTCTGAGGGCAGGCTTCACCACATGTGGAAGGTCAGGAATTTGAATCCCGGCTGAGTCAAACCAATCACTTGCAAAATGCATGCCTGTCGCTACCTACCCTGATACTCAACATTAGTAGGATAAGGGTTGGCTGAGTATCAGGATAACATGGCTGAGGGCAAAATTGATAAATGGTACTGGCAAACTGGCAACCTCTCTCCATTGGGGAGCACTATCAATTTACCATGAGTGTGCACTGTCACAAGTCGGTACCGGTCCTGATATGACCTTAGATGTTGCCATGAAGGAAATTTGTTTGGTTTGTTTGTTTGTTGTTTTACGTCATAGCAACATCTAAGGTCACATCAGGACGGGTACCGACTTGTTACAGTGCGCACTCATGGCGACTTTATAGTGCTCTCCCACTGGGAAAGCAGGGTGCCAGCACCATGGCCCGATATCCCACTCAGTCACATTATCCTGACACTGAGCCAACCAGTCCTTGCCCTATCCTAATAATGCCGAGCGCCAGGCTAGGAAGCAACAACTATCAATTTTTAAGTCATTGGTTTGACTCGACCAGGGAGGAAACCCCCAACAAACAAGCGTATCAGCTCCACCTATCGATTAACTTGTAATTGTGGGACCACATTCGCTCGGCGGCCAATTCCAGTTTAGCATGCCACGGCAAACAATGATTTGCAAAGCAACCATTATGCATTTAATCAACTACGCGCGGTAATTGTAACATGATTTCCGACGTCTTTACATTCGATAATCACCGGGTATTTACGATCTAGACAAAGAACTTCCCTTGCAGTCTTCTTATGAGATGACCGGGCATGGTGGCCTAATCGGTAGAGCGTTGGCCTCGCGTGTGGAAGGTCGGGAGTTCGGTTCCCGGTCGAGTCAAACCAATGACTTTAAAATTGGTACTTGTCGCTTCCTAGCCTGGTGCTCGGCATTATTAGGATAGGGCAAGGACTGGTTAGCTCAGTGTCAGGATAATGTGACTGAGTGGGACATCAGGTCTTGGTGCCGGCGGCCTGATTTCCGAGTGGGGCAGCACTATAATGTTGCCATGAGTGCACACTGTCACAAGTTGGTGCCCATCCTGATATGACCTTAGATGTTGCTAGGATGTAAAACAACAACAAACAAACAATCTTATGAGACGACATTGTTTGGCAGACGCAGAACACGATTCGAAGCACGGACAAATAAGCTTCATCAACTGTTGTCATATCGACTCCTGTGGGTGGGTGGAAAGGGGAAGCATTTTGAAGACGCGCATGGAAATATGATGAAGTTACTTTTTAGCTTTTTTTGTACATTACTTGAATAAGGAGGGGACATTTCAATTGCGGATCTTCCTCATTCCACTGCTACTTGCCCTATCCTAGTAATGCAGAATGCCAGGCTAGGTAGTGACAAGTATACATTTTAAAGTCATTGGTTTGTCTGTATGTAGATATATATATATGTATGAATACTTGTATCTCGATATGTGTATGTATGTCTGTATGTTAGTGTGTACGTCTGTATGTGTGTGTATGTATGCATGAATGTATATATATCTGTCTGTATATATATATATATATATATATCTGTCTATGTATATATATGTCTGTCTGTCTGTATAATCTGTCTGTATATATATATGTCTGTATGTATGTCTGTATCTGTAAAATATTCCGATAAAACGCATTGGTGGGTGACCCCAGAATGCGTACTGTTCATTGGTGGAACTAGAAATGCTTGTTGCAGATTGGAGATAATGGTCAGGTGGTATGCCATATCAGATCCATGTACCACTATATAATAATAAACCTGAGGGTGCAAGCTCTCACTCTACTTTCATTCTTTATCCTCTTCCTTTCTCTTCTTGCCTGTATTGATTTCCTACAAACCTGCCGACACAACCCACAGATGCCAGCCGTCGACTTTACATCTATATCTGTATACCGTCTATCTGTATATATGTATTGTATGGAACTATGTCACCAGACGCGGTGGCCAAATCGGTAAAGCGCAGGCTTCCCGTGCAGAAGGTCGGGAGGTCGAATCCCAACCGAGTCAAACCGATGACTTACAAAATCGATACTTGTCGCTACCTAGTCTGGTGCTCAGCATTAATAGGAATGGGCAAAGAGTGGTTTGCTCAGTATCAAGATAATGTGACTGAGTGGAATATCGAATTATGGTGTCGCTAGCCTGGTTTCTCGGTAGGGGCAGCACTATAAAAGTTGCCATATGTGCGCACTGTCACAAGTCGGTACCCATCCTGACATGACCGTATATGTTGTTAGGATGTAAAACCCCAGTGCGCACTGTCACACGTCGGTATGAGTACCGGAAATGAACCGGAGTGCTGGGGGTTTAGGGATGTGGTGGGGGTGTAGGTGTATGGTGGTGGTGTGTGGTTGGTGTGTGGTTTGTCATGTCCTTCGATGTTGCTAGGATGTAAAAAAAACCACCCACACAAAACAAACAAACTCAAGGATCTCATCATCCTACAATTAATGCCTATAATCGCAACCATACAGTACGCCTTATCAGTAGTGGCCCATCTAGGCCAGACCCCTCTTGCATTATTCATAGTGACAACTAGATAGAAGATTCACCCCATACTTGCAGCACAGGTAAAAGATTCACCCCGTATTTGCAGTACACGGGTGAATACCAACCCTCTACAAAAGCCAGCGACAAAGTAAGGGAATGAAATGAGAGCCTAAATTCACAATCTAAGAAGCAACATTTATTCGTTATATATGTTTTCATATTTCCCCGCTACTTTTGAGTTGAAAAATGTAATAAAACATGTAGTTTAATAGACCTTAAAAGTGAAATCGATGGCGTTCTATCGCCGCCATCTTGTCTTTTTGCATTCTCTCCCATTTCACCAACTCTGTGTCGATATAAGTAGCCATTTGATATTTGAACCATACTTTCTATTTCCTGTTCCATACTAAACCAGTTTTCGACAGCTTTTATATAGGGTTTTGTCTAAGTAACAACCTGCATGTTGTCATGGCGGTTTCACGCGCCAAGTACTCAGGTAGTTGGTTGGTTGTTGGAGTTCCAAGTCCTGGCAACATCTACGGTCATATCAGGATGGGTACCGACTTGTGACAGTGCACACTCATGGCGACTTTCTAGGTCTGCCCCGCTGGGAGACTGGGCCGCCAGGACCAGGACCCGATATCCCACACAGACACATTATCCTGATACTGCGCACACCAGTCCTTGTCCTATCCTATTAATGCTGAGCATCAGGCTATGTGGTGACAAAGTAACAATTTTATAAGCCATTGGTTTGACTCGGCTGGGATTCAAACTCCAGACCTTCCGCATGGGAAGCCTGCGCTCTACTAATTAGCCCACTGCGTCTGGTGTGTAACCACCTGCGTGTTGTCAGGGCGGAGTATTCAGGTACTAACAGACACGCGATAGCCACACTCACAGGCTGGCTGTCTTTGTACATAATTGAAGCGACCAATGAAACATCTATTCAACAAGTGTATCGTCGATAGCATTGTCATCGATCAACACTGTATCTTCAATAGTATTGTGGTAGGGGTGAGGAAAATTGGATATATTGTGCCTAGAGCAGGATTCGAACCCACATGTCTTGTCATTCCGGGGCTAGCATGCTAACATTTACACCACCTAGGCTCCCTAATGTCATCACTCTGTCAATGCCCACCTGTCTATGTGGTTCCTTGCCTGAGAGGTGAGTGCAGACAATTACAATCGCCCCCCCTGCAATAGGAACTCTTTTAATTGGCTTACGTCCATAAGTTGTGTAATGCTTACAATTATATACATACACACAATGAACTTATACACAGGGTACGTTCAACAACCAACCATACAGTGCATAGCTTGCACAGGATCCAGGTAACAGAAACCAGTGTCATCGGGGTGTTGAAAATAGTAAATATCGCACCTAGAGTAGGACTCGAACCCACATTTCTTGCCATTCTGGAGATAGCATGCTAACCATTACACTACCTAGGCTCCCTGATGCAATCTATGGCAGAAACTCAAAACCATTGGACTACGCGACCTTAAAATCGTGCAGCAAGTGATCGCTATAGACCTATTTCCCATGACGTCAGCAGAGGTATCTAGGTCAGTGCGTGTGCTGTTTGGCTGCAGGACGACACACTGTCACACTGCAAATGCAATGGCTATGAGCAATCTTCATAGAGAAAAGGTGAAATATCTCTAAGACCACACTACCTAGACACAAACCGCTATACACATATAAAAAACATGTTTAACAAAGAGATTATACTACACTTATAAGGTTAGGGTTATGCATTTCTATTAATTCTGAATAAAACTGACGTTTTGCACTGTGCGTATCGGCAAACTCAATGGCAGTGTGCCTTCGTTCTGCAGCCAAGCTGCGCGCGCATACACAATGTTTATAAACATTGAAAGGGGGGTGGGTCTATTGGCGGCTCTGACCGCTTGCTGGTGGGGCCTCAGCGGTTTGGAGAGGAACTAATGAGGATATCCATAGTTGCGCACCTGCCATGAATCTGTGTAAGAGCACTCGTTGTCACAAGTCGGTACCCATACATATATGACCTTAGATGGTGACAGGACGTAAAACCCCACCAAACAAGCATGCTAAAACCAGGTGCCCAGTTCATGAAATTGGTTTCCTCCCCCAATAACAAGCTCTCCGCATGAAGGCCCCTTTTTTTCCAATGATGGATTTGTTTGTTTGTTGTTGTTTTAAGTCCTAGCAACATATCAGGACGTGTACCGACTTGTGACATCCCACATGTGGATGTGTGTGCGGGTGGGGGGCGGGGCGGGGGGGCTCGTGCTGGCAACATTGTATTATACTGAATACATTAACATTTGTGTAATTCTCAGAAACTGTACCACAGTTTTGGTTTCGACATTACATTGTTAATGATTTTACTTTATTTTATGGGGTACTCTGTGGTAAGTCAAATCGTTTTTGTTGACTCTGTGTAGACAGCAATGCTACATGTATTTAATATATCCTAAAAAATGTATCCGAAATATGCCTATATGATTTTGTGCTAAAGTGACAATCTAAAAATGTGCATGTTAACACAATATCTCTGTCTACCCTAATGTTTTAAAAACTGTTTCCTTGTTGCACAATCTTTTTGGCTTAACTGTAATCAATAAAATCTTGTTTTAATTTGTTGTGTGTATTAAAATGCTGTTATGGATGTGTGTTGACATGTGATGGATAGACGTTACATGGTTAATTTTGTTTTAACTTTCTCAAAATCAAAAAGTGACGTTTTCTTTTCCAACGTATAAATCTTCATATGAATATGGATTCTGCTACTATTTGGAATGTTTGCTGCTATTATTTGGAATGTTTTCACCTTTGGTTTCCATGTCACGAAAGTGGTACACAGTTTCTGAGAACGACACATATATTACAAATCCTTGAACCCCTTTAAAGCGCCTGTCACACCTTACCGGATTGAGCAACGGACATGAACCGGACAAGGAATTTTCTAGTCCGGTGGTTTCCGGTGACAAAATGTACCGAAACGTACCGAAATGGAGCGTAATTGGGTCAATTGCCGCCGGGCCACCGGACAAGTAAAGTACATGTACCGTACGTGTACCGGATGAGAACCGGACGAGAACCGGACACGTAAAGGATTGGTACCGGACATGAACCGGACAAAACAGACAAACCGGATACCAACCAGATACTAACGGATGGGTACCGGACACATACGGATGTGTATCGGACATGAACCGGACAAACCGGACACCAACCGGACACGTTAGTCCGGCGGTGTCCAGTAGAAGTTTTGTGCATGTTCAAAACTTGTACCGGACACCGCTGGACACCACTGGACACCACCGGATGGGTACCGGACATGTACTGGACATTGCCGTATTTCACCGGACAGTGTCCGGTTCCCCAGTCCGGTAAGGTGTGACTGGGCCTTTACTGTGAGCACAGTTGGCACCATGCCAGAAGCATCACGCCATGACAGGGTGACAACCTGAATGGCAGTACCAATCCTGGCAATGAACCATTTGTTTGGGAGATGGAAACGAGGAGTATCGATGTGCAGCCAGCCCCGATCAGCGCGTAGGGAAAGGAGATATTTATGCAATCCTTATTTATTCATCTCATCGATCCATCGGCATTTGGCAGACCTGAATTGAGGACTGCTATGCATTGGCTCCCAATTTGTTAGAGTTACTTATCCCGTCCTGATCAGGTTGGAGAGCTTACCTCGTTTTAGCTATGGTGGGCATTTGACCACCGAGTTAATTACCAAGGTCAAATTCTATATAAGATTAATGTGGAGTTTGACAGTTTTGGCTGTTACACACTGAGTTTTGGGATGTTTTCATATTGGAATACATCACTAGAAAGCAAACAATTATATCTAATTTCCTGAATATTTCCAGGACATTTAGTTGGGACTGGATTGAGTAAATTAGCAGTGAATATTAGGAAATAATGCATTAGTTACAACAAATGGCTACAGGCCAGAACTGCCCATGATAGTACTGTGTTGGCATAGCCATGAATCCCAAACAATAGAGTTACCACTTGGTACTGTGAAAGTACGACGTCTGAACACTTTCGCTTCTGGATACCGAATGCTTTATTCAAGTCCAGGGCCCTAGACCGCTGGCACCCTTTCAACTCTGACGTCATCTCATTTACATATCTTTTATGCATATATTACAGTTACCTCCCGTCAACCATGGGGGTACATGCTGGTTTGTGGCCCACCCATATACTTCCTCTTTCCAATGGGGGAGTCCTGTGGGAACTGTTGTTAATCATTTAGATATATTTGTGTGTACAAATATATATTTACATAATATATCATTCACTGTGCTTATACATCTTATGTGTAAGCATCATGTATATCACTTATCTTGCTGATACAGAAACATCAACAAAAACATTAGCTAAAATATTGTTGCATTTAAATTTGATTTATTTTACTTTTGCTTATTACTTTTTATTTCTATTACAATATTTGGGAGGTGGTGGACGGAGGCTCGGAGCCGGGAAGCTAGGAGGCCTGGCGCAGGGAGTCCTGGTGTAGGACGTTCAAAACACTACCCCGTTCAAAACACTACGGTAGTGTTTTGAACCTAAGTTCAAAACACTACCATAGTGTTTTGAACTTAAATTCAAAACACTACTGCTAAGTTCAAAACACTACCCGTATGTACGTTAAAAACACTACCCAAGTTCAAAACACTATCCTGACATGGCAGCACCATGTATTAGTATACGCTGATAGTGCTGCAGCTTTTACCAACGTATTAGTAATATACGCTGATAGAGCTGCTGCTTCTGCACCACATATTAGTATACACTGATAGTGCTGCGGCGTTTAACAACGTATTAGAATACGCTGATAGTGCGCTCAGGATGGGTACCTGATACTATAGATAGTAACAACGTATTAGTATACACTGAGAGTGCTGCAGCATGTAACAATGTATTATGGCCCTGTCACACTATGACGTGACTACGTCAGCGTAGGCACAACGTGAAAATAATTATATTACGTCGAAGTTATCGGCGTAAGATGCAGATTGTGGACATGAATGCCGCATAGTTGACGTGAGCGTAACGTGAAAGTAACGTCGGTGTACGTCGTGACGTTAGCTGTAACGTGACAACGTTAGAGGGGAGGGGTAATTGGCGACGTGACCGGGCGTTAGTGTAACGTGAGCGTAACGTCGCCGTAACGGGTGCGACGTGGACATAACGTGACCGTAACGCGACCGTAACGTGACCGTAACGTGACCGTAACGTGACCGTAACGTGACCGTAACATGACCGTAACGTGACCGTAACGTGACCATAATGTGACCGTAACGTGACCATAACATGACCGTAATGTGACCGTAACGTGACCGTAACGTGACCGTAACGTGCAAAACGCTGCCCACACGTTGCTCCCACCCGGGCCGTCGGTCTGACGTGACATAATGTGACTCTAACGTCATTTACGCTGCTAAAACGATCGCGGAACGTCTACCTAACGTCATTGTCACGTCATCCCGACGTAACGGCTTCACGTCGAGATACGTCGAAAGTTTTGAACAGGTTCAAAACCTCGACGCGCGCCGACGTAATACGACGTAACATGACGTAGCTCGATGTCACTCTAACGTCATTATGACGTCATCATAACGTAACCCAACGTACGGCAACGTAATGACGAAAAATCATCACGTTAGGCTCACGTTGGCTCGTTACGTCGTAGTGTGACAGGGGTATTAGTTGTATATGCTGATAGAGCTGTGGCTTCTGCACCGCATATTATAGTATATGATGATAGCGCTGCAGCTTTTAACAACATATTAGTGTACACTGATAGTGCTGTGGTGTTTAGCAATGTATTAGTATGCGCTGATAGTGCTGCAGCATTTAACAATGTATTAGTTGCATATGCTGATAGAGATGTTGCTTCTGCACCGCATATTATAGTATATGAAGATAGAACTGCAGCATTTAACAACATATTAGTGTACACTGATAGTGCTGCAGCATTTAGCATTATATTAGTATGCGCTGATAGTGCTGCGGCATTTAGCAACATATTAGTATACCCTGATAGTGATGCATCGTTTAGCAACGTATTAGTATACACTGATAGTGTTGCAGCATTTAAAAACGTATTAGTACACACCGATAATGCTGTGGCGTTTAACAATGTATTAGTATACGCTGATAGTGCTGCACCATTCAACAACATATTAGCATATGCTGATAGTGCTGCACCATTTAACAACATATTACTATACGCTGATAGTGCTGCAGCATTTAACAACACCCAACAAACTAATCTGATATTACCATAAGCACATATTCCATGCAGGGTGAAATGACTATATTAGCCATTTGAAAACTGACATGAGATAGTAATGGATATAATATCTACTTGCATTATACTAAAGTTAGGTATGATTCTACAAATAACAGAACCGGTCAGGTGGTCTGGGTGGATTAAAAATCTATGTGTATAAATTTTGAAGTGAGGCAAGAGGCAGACGGTGCCGGTACCGAGGCCGGGAGCGGAGAGAATGCCCAGACCAGGGTTCTGCTCAGAGTCATGGTGGTGGATAGAGGGGGGGCCCAGAAGGGACCCCAAAACATTATGGTCTATTCTTTATTTATATTCACATAATCACTTATATAGCACATATATATTCATTTGATCATTCAGTCATCGGGTGGTTAGGTGTACGGCTTCTCTTCCCAGATTTACTTACCCCCGCAGTGTGAATTGCTTACCTGTGATGACGACGGGGATGGGGTCTTATTCTTAAGTTGCAGAGCGCATACAATAATTTGTTCTGTTCCAGTGTGATTAAAGCTGCATAGTCCGATGAAAACATCAAATTTTCAAAACCAAAACAATTATCTAGATTTGATTCTACATATTTACCATAGATACTGATATACTTATTAAACATTTACCGGCATACTACTGAGTCAATTAATAGAGCCTGTTACTGCAGAAGCCTATATGGTGATAGAGTTTTGGCAAACTTGCCAACATTAATTTAGCAAGTTTCCATTTCAAATATCTCAAAAGTTTGCGATTTAAAATAAAAGTTACTTCAAACTAAAGTAAGGTAGATTATAATGAACAACCTAATATGTTTATCTCAGAAAATGAAAGAAAGAAACTCAAAACCATCGGACTATGCAACTCTGAGTTCAGGGTGGCGCTTCTGATGTTAAAACCTGGGGGCGCGTTCTCCTGCACAGGTGAAGTAGTTCGTGTAAATGGGTTGGTGGTAATGGTGGGATAAATTAAGTTTAGCGGATGGTAAATTTCCGGTCGATCGCTTGGTGTCTATGTGAATAGCAGTAACTCCAGACCAAAACGCGGGCTATTAAGGGTGTTTCCCCAAATCCGGTGGAAACAAAATTGTTTGAAAGGGAGATAAATTGGAGTGTTGGCAAGGCGTAGCGAGTGAAATCAAGTGTGGAAGGGACATGGTGTGGGTGTCGGCCATTAGGAGCCGTCGTCAACTAGTAAATAGACACAGAGCCATGGCGCCCTCATCACTGGGCCTATATAAGGTCCTGCTTAGCTTGGTGGACTCTTATTAATAGCTTCACACATTGCTTAAGCCCCAGTCACACCTGCCCGGATGAGCCCCAGATTTTTAGCCGGACCACCCCTGGACCAGTCGCCCAGAGTGTCCCGGACAGCCACGGCTATCTTGGTCGTTTTTGGATTTGCGGTCACATGTACCCCGACGAGCCACGGACTACAAGCCCAGATCACCCAGGATGAGCCCCAGACAACCCCCGGACTACCCAGATTAGCCCCGGACAACTCCCGGACGAGCCCCGGACAACCCCCGATGATAACCTGAAATGCGGGACTCATCCTGGGGTAGTCCGTGAGTAATACATGATCATCCATGGTTATCCGTGGCGATCCGTGGTTAATCCCGGGTCATCTGGGATGTTCGGGTCTTATGCTTGCTGTGTACTGGCACAGAAAGCAAAAGACAGGCCAGGAAAAGTGGTAGGCACTAAACAGAAAAAATAGGGAAATTAGCTCTCCTAAGTATTAAGGAAATCAGGAAAGCTATCACCACATGGCGCAGTCCACCTGGGTATGTGTAATGGCACAAACCAACACAGAAGTGGACAGACCACGGTCCTGCAACTGATCCACCCTGAAATACAAAATGACTAGGGAAGCAACACAGCCATCCCACCTGGCCGCAGTCCTAAAGGGTCCGAGTGTGTTCTAGCACACGAGTGTACTATCTAAGAACAGGGTTTAGGTGAAAGGATGCTGTAACAAATAACAAAAATCTGAATGGAACGGGATCCTCTCCCACAAGCCTGCATGTCACCCAAGTAGATGTACATAGTAGGCTAAGGTATCATTACTCAGACTAGACAAAAATAACTGGAAAATTACAAAAAAACTAACATAGGCTATTACTAACGACCAAAATTGCAGAAGGCTGACCCGAGCAGACACAGGTAAACACTCCTGGGCAAAGGAACAGATCAAAACAGCACCACAGCTGTCCAGCGTTGAAAACAAGCACCCTGACTGGAGCTTATACGTTATGGGCAGAGTAAATACCTCGTCAATAAAAGAAAAATCCGGGCAGTCTGGGAGTGGTCCGTGGCTACGTCGGGGCTAGTCGGGGCAAGTCTGAGGCTGGTCCGGGTTACACCATGGCTAAAACGTCGCTCATCCGGGGTGTAACAGCCCCGGACTGGCCCGGACGCGGCACGGAATACCTCCGGTCCACCCCCAGACTACCTGGACCACCCCTGGATTACCCACGGATCATCCCAGACGATGCCGGATCGAGCCCGGATCGCAAAATGCCGCGGACCGCCCCGGATATTTTAAACATTTTAAAACATCCAGGGCAGACCCGAGATGAGGCCGGACCAGCCACGGATCATGCTGGATCATGCCGGATCAACAAGGACCAACCATGGATGAGGCACGATCACCCCGGATCGCCACGGACCACACAGGATCACGGTCCGGGGCTCGTCCGGCCCTTTATCAGGGTAGGTGTGACTGGGGCTTTAAAATATAAGTCACACCTACCCGGATCAGGGGCCGGACGAACCCCGGACCGCGATCCGGCGTGGTCCATGGTGAACCAGCGTGATCGGTGGCTCATCCGTGGCTGGTCCTTGGCGATCCTTGGTGATCCTTGGCTGGTCTGGCCTCCTCTGGGGTCCACCCCGGATGTTTTAAAATGTTTAAAACATCCGGGGTGATCCAGGCAATCCAGGGAATATTGCAATCCGGGGTTAACCAGCATCATCCGTGTGTGATCCGTGACATATCCGGGTAGTCCGTGTGTTGTCCGGGGGTCGTCCGTGTCTCGTCCGGGGCAGTCCGGGTCATTTCATACTCCGGGCTACCAGGGAGTAGTCCGGGGGTCGTCCGGGGGTTGTCTGGGGCTGATCCGAGACTAATCCATGCCTACACCGGGTAGTCCAGGGGTTGTCCGTGCTGTGGTCCATGGGTAGACCATGGCTTGTCTGGGTAGGTGTGAGAGCAAGGCAAAAATGACCAAAAATAGCGATTTTATGCTGGGCTGTCCGGGACAGTCCGTGGGTGGTCCGGCTAAAAATCCATGGCTCATCCGGGTATCTATGATTGGGGCTTAAAAGTTGCAGAGTCCAATGGTTTTTGAGTTTTTGACATTTTCTGAGATAAATACATTAGGTTGTATATCGTTATAATGTACCTTACTTTAGCTTGAAGTAACTTTTATTTTAAGTGGCTAACTTTTGAGATATTTGAAGTGCAACTATGCTAAATTAATGAAGGCAAGCTTGCCAAAACTCTACACCATAGCCTTCTGCAGTAACAGGTTCTATTCACTTGCCTCACTATCCCCTTCTGTGTGGCGACAAATGTTTAATAAGTGCACCAGTAATCGAAGGTAGATATGTAGAATCCAAGTTAGATAATTATTTTGGTTTTAAAATTGTTATGTTGTCATCGGACTATGCAGCTTTAATGAAAGTGAAAAAAACCAACTACCTGACATTCTCCGCCTGTGAATGTCTGCCTTCCTTCCTCTGTGAACCAGCAGCACCTTAGCTGACGGTTAAATGTGTTTTAAGCTTTCTCTTGCGCATGCGCCAGTGCGCAGCTGCATGTACGTGACTTCCGGTGATCATTACTGAGTAGCAAGTCTTTCTATCCATGTGAACGCACCCCACCACACCCCCGGGAACAGCCTTCCCTGACTGGCTTGCTCATTTTCTTTTTTTTTTAAAGTCCTAGTCACCTGATTTTAGCGAGTAGGTAAGAAATATATATACTCTGAACAAACTATTCATTTTATAGTTAAATATCAACTGCTTTACACTTCAAGTTGGCTTATAATGGCTTTGAGCTTCTGTAATATTGCACAGAACCGTCCTGATATGACCTTAGATGTTGCAAGGACCAACAACTCCAATAACCAACCATATTGTACCGATTGAATGCTTGCTACAAACTGGATATACCACAACAACTTAGGTAGCTAAATTTGTATTATCGCTAAAACATATATTGGCATAACCTTGTATAGAAGAACACCACCTAAAACAGCGCTTACTTCTTAGTTAACTAAATTTACATAATCCGTAAAACCTATATTGATACATCAATCAATCAATAGTTCCATCCTCTAGTCGAGGGTTGGATGCAATGGTTCTCCACTTGTCCCGATGGTGTGCTGTTCTGATAGACTATGAATAATTCAAGCCTGTCCACTGTGAAATATTTGTAAACCATGATGTTCTTGGTCTCCCTCTCCCTCTGCTGCCATTCACCTTCCCTTCCAACAATGTACGGTATATTGAACTCTGACGAATGATGTGGCCAAAATAAATAAGTTTCTTTGTCTGTATAGTGGCAAACAAGCTTTTCTTATTTTTAATTTTTCTGAGAACTTCTTTGTTGGTGATCTTCTTTGTCCATGATATTTTCATCATCCTTTGATAAGTCCACATCTCAAATGCTGCTAAACGTTTGTACATTTTCTTAGATATTGTCCATGTCTCAGCCCCATACATTAGAGTAGACCACACATAACACTGAAGAATACGCTTCCTTGTTTGTATTAATATCTTACTTGATACATATAGTAAACTACTTAGAACACTGCCTACATATTAATGCTCATACTGAATGTGTGGTCCTGACAAGATACACCACAAACCACTCGATTAGCTGAATGTAATAACGATACTTTATCACATTAAAATTGTTCTCGTAATTAAACAGTGTAAATGATTGAAGTTAAACATGGCCAGAGAACAATTTTATGGCTGGAAGACCAGTGCATCAGCACTGAAAGAAATTATTGTTTTTTTAATTTTTATTATTTTTATTGAGGCTGTATTTATACTGTCCATAGCATATAAGCCCGGGTACGCAGGCTTGTTTTCAATGCTGGCCAGTTGTAGTGTTGGTGTTATCTTACCACACAGTAGCTGCTGATAAGTTATTTGATTGCCTACATTTCAGTATCAGATAGATAATTGGTTGGTATGGTTAGTAGCCTATGTTCATTTTTTTTAGATTTTCTTGCCATATATGTATTTTATTTTGTTCTACTATTATTACTAGACTAGCCTACTCCTATTTACATATCATAGGCTTGTATGTAACTGTGTGGTGCGTTATCTGGCTACTCTTGGCATGGTTACCTTCCATTGGGCGTCCCGCTGGTGGGCCGTGACATATCACATGCCCCTTTGCAGTGAAGCTTAGTGGGGGTTTCCTAGCCTCATTTGCACAGATATTTTTTGTAAGTTTTAAGGTCAGGAATTTGTCGTTCCTTTACCGTTTGGGCATTCCACACCTTGGCAGCCATTTCCAGCCTGCTTCTCTCATGAGCTTTTATTTGGCTTCTGAGATCTATTGAGATGAATACAACTGTTAACCAAAAGAAACCTACAGCCGGGAGACGGGTGCGGCAGTGTTAAGATAAGGCATGTGGTGACACAAACCGCTCTTCAGCAATCATGCGGTGATCGGCGGCGAGCCCCCGCCATGCAGGGACAATTCTTCGTCTAGACAAACTGTCATCCCGACGACTACAGGACACCTGCTGTGGTAGGACAACATTGCTCTGAATGCAGAGTTGTCCGTTAAAGGCACCCAGACAGAAGGCTGCCCCCCCCCCCCCCCCTGCGTCTCCCCCCCCCCCCCATCGTCAGCTTAGTGTCCATTATCAACAGATGGCGCCACGACCCGCCCCACCCCTCCTACCCCACCCTCCCCCGCCTCTTACACCACACCCCGCCCATCCCCTCCTGCCGCGCTCGCTACTGCCCGAACCTGTCCAGCCGCAGCCCGCCCCTCCCGCCCTGCCCCGTTCCCTCCTGCTCCGCCCCTTCCTGTCCGCGCCTCCAGCTCCACCGCCCCTCCAGCTCCACCGCCCCTCCAGTCCCCGCCCCCCAGTCCCGCCGCCTCCAGCCCCGCTCCCTTCTGCCCCGCCCCCTCCAGCCTCGCCCCCTCATTCCACGCCCTCTCCAATCTCGCCCCTTAGTCCCGCTGCCTCGAGCCCCGCCCCCCTCCTGCCCACCCCTCCAGCCCCGCCCCCTCCTGCCCACCCCCTCCTGCCCACCCCTCCTGCCCACCCCCTCCTGCCCACCCCCTCCTGTCCCGACCCTCCTGCCCACCCCCTCCTGCCCACCCCCTCCTGCCCACCCCCTCCTGCCCACACCCTCCTGCCCACACCCTCCTGCCCACCCCCTCCTGTCCCGACCCTCCTGCCACCCCCTCCTGCCCACCCCTCCTGCCCACCCCCTCCTGTCCCGACCCTCCAGCCCCGCCCCCTCCTGCCCACCCCCTCCTGCCCACCCCCTCCAGCCCAACCCCTCCTGCCCACGCCCTCCTGCCCACCCCCTCCTGCCCACCCCTCCTGTCCCACCCTCCAGCCCCGCCCCCCTCCTGCCCACCCCCTCCTGCCCACCCCTCCTGCCCACCCCCTCCTGCCCACCCCTCTCCTGCCCACCCCCTCCTGCCCACCCCTCCTGCCACCGCCTCCTGCCCACCCCTCCTGCCCACCCCCTCCTGCTCACCCCTCCTGCCCACCCCCTCCTGCCCACCCCCTCCTGCCCGACCCTCCTGCCCACCCCCTCCTGCCCACCCCTCCTGTCCGACCCTCCAGCCCCGCCCCCTCCTGCCCACCCCCTCCTGCCCACCCCCTCCTGCCCACCCCCTCCTGCCCACCCCTCCTGCCCACCCCCTCCTGCCCACCCCTCCTGCCCACCGCCTCCTGCCCACCCCCTCCTGCTCAACCCCTCCTGCCCACCCCCTCCTGCCCACCCCCTCCTGTCCCGACCCTCCTGCCCACCCCCTCCTGTCCCGACCCTCCTGCCCACCCCTTCTGCCCCACCCCCTCCTGCCCCACCCCCTCCTGCCCCGCCCCCTCCCGCCGCGACCCATACTGCCCTGCCAGGCCACCTAGCGCCAACCCTAAAAATCACGCCGCGAGTTCTCGCGAGCCGGCTCCTGATTTACATCACCTAAATTGACCATACGAGACAGAATATGGATTTAGGCCACCGGCGCTCTCACGGAAGTGATCGGTGTTGATTAGGGTTGGTTCTGGCTCTTAGTGTTTCAGGTCCTAGCAACATCTAAGGTGCTTTCATGACGGGGAAGTGGTGTAGGTTTCGGTTGGTTCGACTTCTTGGGCTTTCACCTCCTAGCAAAATATCAAGTCAGATCAGGACACGTATCGACTTGGAACGGTTCGCACTGATGGAATGGGGGAAGCTTTATAGTGCTGTCTCACTTGGATACCACTCAACTAGCACCATGACACAATATCCTATTTTGCTTAATGTTAATTGGGATTTTCTAGCACCTTGACACAATATCCTAGTCTGGTCTTATTTATTGTTAATTGGGGTTTTAGTTCCTAGCGAAACAGGACGCTTATCAACCAGTGACGGTGGGCACTTATTACACTGGCTTTATAGTGTCACCAGCACCATGCATCGGTATCCTAGAAACATCTTTTGGTTTCCTTCTTTATAACATACAGGAAAGAAGACCATTGTCAGATATCCCACCCCAGTTTTCACTAAAACACCGAGGAGTCATTGGGATTCGCTTGTATTATTTTTGTAAACATTTTTAGTCACCTGAATAAGTCTTTTTCAGTGCTGAGGCACTTGTCTTCCGACCATGCTTAACTTCAGTTATTTTCACTATTTAATTACAAGAACAATCTTAAGATAATAAAATATTATTACATTCAGCTAATTAAGAGTTTGCGGTATATCTGGTCAGTGTATGCATTCAGTGTATGAGTATGCAGCTATTGCAGGTATTGCAACATCTCAGGGAGTTTGATGCCCCTGCCCTGCAGAGTTGTAAACCATTGCCTTGTGGTACAGGTTCTTGACAGAACCGAAGGCTAAGGGAGCAAAACCTGAACAGAAAACCATGTCACTGTGGCAGCATTGAGGGCGGTTGATGTATGGAGCTCCCAACATCTCCCGACCAGCCACTGCAGGGACAAATAGTTTTGCGCCTGTCTTGCCATGTTCTTGCCGGTGTGAAACCTCTATTTGCTCCCCGAGAGAGTGTCGCTGGTAACTTGCAAAAGCCAGCAGCACTTCAACACTTTTGCAGGCAGCTTTCATGAAATGCATCTATTCTCAACTCTGTCCGGTTCAAGGATACCATCAAGAGAAACCTGAAGCTGAGAGACATTAAGACCGACTCATGGACATCACTCTCACAGCAGAGAGCGGCAGTCAAGTAATGAAGGCAGTCTTTCTCACATCGCGACCGACAGCATGATGATGATGATGCATTCAGTGTACGCATTTTATTGTTTGCGGTGTCTGAGTTGATTTGCTAGGCAGGGGTATGTCGGTATAGTAAGAATTGAGGTATAATCCAAATTTAGGGAACTAAGTGGTTGCGATGTATCTAGTGTATATCAAGCGTTCAGTGTGTGCATTAAGGTTGTATGGTCCTATCAAATATAATCTTGTCAAAATCAAAAGAACTATCTACATTTGATCCTATATATCCAACTTAGAAACTAGTGCATTAACTATTGCTTTGGTACAGCATATACAGAATAATCTGGGAATGTATAACCCCATTCCTTTGGACACTCACTTTGAGACAGCCATTAAACAGGGAGACCACTAACCAATTAGGTCAATCTCGTGACCTTATTAGTCCTGCCTCATTCCCAGTACCATGTATGGCATTAGTCAGGTTCCAGACTACCTACACATTAATAGGTCATTCCTCATCACGTGACCATCGCAAGATGTGAATCTGGGCCACAACAACAAGACTTTTGACAAGCTTGCCAAAATGATTTTGGGTTCTTTCAGCTCAAATTGCTCCAAAATTAGACATTTTTAACCCAAATGACTCAGGAATAATAAATAGTAGCTTATAATGGTGAACCTGATATATTTATCTAAACAATTATGGAAGAATTCGAAAGCTATCGGACTATGTAACGTTAATATCGGACAGTCTAGATTTGGGTAAAATGCTAAGGGATGTATGGGGGGATTTAGTTGGTTAAAATGAGTAAAATGGACGTGTACCGTTACTAGTGCTGTTCATTGTCAGTGCCTGTGTTCAGTTGTTTGCTGCTTCATGCATTGCTTGTTAATGTTAGTTTAGTGCTACATCGATAGTGTCTAGGGAAAAAAGCTCGATGGGAGAAATCCCCATACTTTCATTACACCATTGAGGGCTATCTTCGTACACCAGACAGTGGGATTCACTTGTATTGCTCGTAGCACTCCATCGCACCAAACTAGTTCTCAAAACGTCCGACTGCGTTCTAAAACAGGCTGTGGTCAGGGTAGAACATGGCTGCAAGAACATTTTGGGCATGCTCAAAGTTCTGGAGCACCACTCCATTCTAGCCCATCCATTCCGTCCATAAAAAGACATAAAAGGTTGCTACTATGTCTATTCTGTTTGGACACAGTTTGAGTCCATTCAGCAATATTTTCAAGAACGTAGTGAGAACTAATTTGGTGTGATGGTGGTATTAGTGTGGTTCTATATCTATAGCGGAAACACGGTGAACTAACAAACCAATCTAGTTACTGTCCTTCTTTAAAGCTGCACAGTCTGATGACAGGATTAGATATTCAAAGCCAACACACTTATCTAAATTTGATACTACAATATCTGACCTAGATACTGGTGCGCATATTAAGCATTTGTTTCTGCATAGAAGGGAATAGTTAGTTAATTTAATAGAATCTGTTACTGCCGAAACCTATCATGTAAGAATTTATATGTGCTTGCCAAATTTTGTTAATTTGCCAAGTTTTCATTTAAAATATCTCCCAAAGTTAGCCATTTAAAATAAAAGTTACTTCAATCTAAAGTAAAGTACATTGTGTGTAACGCTTTGGCATTGCGGGTAATCAGGATCACGAAGACAGTACAAGGCGTGCCAGTAGCTAGGACGTCTTTGTCGCCGACTAGCGGAATTCTTCAGAACTACGTATTTAACTTAATCGCTGACTAGCGGTTTATTTATATATCCTCGCCGCCAATGGATCTCAGGTTCTGATGACGTAGCAGGCAGTGTGCTTAAACTGTCGACGCGTTACTTTGCGGGTACAAGCTCACTATATAAGGTGACACAGCAGTCAGTTTCTGTCATTACGACCGGAGGAGCCAGGAGACTTTGACCAGCTTAAGAAAATTGGCCTCCCACCCGCCCCACCTATGACATTTAATTAGGGCCATAGCATCTCTAGCCTCGTTTATAAGCATTTGTGAGCTGACATTGTGTAACCGGACGTTTCAACCTTACCTTGATTAAAGTTACCATAATTATACTTGCTGTCTTTGTGTTTATCTAAATATAGATTTCAGAAACTCAAAACCATCGGACTATGCGATTTGTATTGGTGCTAAGCGCTGGGCTTGCTAGTGAGTGCCAAGTATAGATTTAGTACATTCTCTTATAGTTGCACTGTCCACTGAAGCATAATATTTTCAAAACCAAAGCAAACAAAGTTTGTTTTATTTAACGATGCATCTAGAGCATTTTGATTTTTTATCATCGGCTATTGGATGTCAAATATATGGTCATTCTGACATATTTCTTAGGATGATACCCACTGCTGCCATGCCACCAAGACTAGTCTTTCTGATGAGCTGCAAGGGGTCTTTTATATGCACTTTCCCACATACAGGACAGCACATACCACACCCTTTGATGAACCAGTTGTGGACCACTGGTTGGAACGGAAAATAACCCAAACTGCAAATGGGTCCACTGAGCAGGATGACACACACCTTCACAGCCCCTCTGAGCTACGTCCCGCTCCCCCAAAACCAAAGCAATGACCTATATTTGACCCTACGTCACCATCTTAGATACTAGTGCACTAACCGGGGCTGTTCATAAGGAATAAATAATTATTAGACCATCACGATGGACAACTACTTTCAAAAAGCCATAAGGCGGGGCCACCACTGCCCCTACCGCTGCCAATTTGGATTTCCACCGCTGTGGTTAACTTACAGCGTCATCAAAGGCCAGTTGCTCTCATACCATATCTATGTGGTGTGGGAGGTTAAAAATCCCTTGGGTCGGTAAAAGTGTAGGCTCAGGCTTTCTATCATCAAACTGTCTGATGCGCGACAAGGAAGGACGAGGAAGCGTGTGTGGATAAAAGGCATTTTATTCAGAAATGCCGAGATAAACATGGATATCAGTAAGCAATCATCAAGCATGAATATCAGGAGAGCAATGTAAGCATGTGTAACATATATGAGGTATCAGCATGGAACAATTACATATATGAGGTATCAGCATGGAAGAATTTAAGTAGAAGGGTAAGGTGAATGTCAATAATAGTAATGTCTAATAGTTGGGTCCAGGAGGTGGATCCGAGGAGCCCTCCAAAAAGGACTGGAGGAGTAGAGTGTCTGGAGGCAGGAGGGCGAGTGGCCTGAGGCGGCCTCGGGGCTGGTTTTAAGGGAGGGAAGCACGGGAGATTAGGTAATGGCCAACGGCTGGAGGAAGAGAGGGGGGGGGGGGTCCTCCCTCGCCTCGCATCAACCGCAATGCAAGCATTACGACCAATGGTGAAAACGAGTCTATTCAGACTTATCATAATAGGCAGTATAAATCTTCAAGAAGAAAGTAGGCTAATCTTAATGGAGTCTCCTATATGATCGTGGGACTTGAATTTAATTCACAACTACTGGAACTTTGGTGTGCTTGTCTAAATTATTTTAGATGCTTTCATTTCAAATATCTCCAAAGATAAACCATTCGTCATCAACATTTCTCCAAACTAATGAAGAGTAAGGTTGCAATCTTCAACCCGATATATATATATTTGAAAATAAAATATGCCAACAATTCAAAAGCATGTGACCAAGACTATGCAACTTTTATTGGACGCGGCTGCTGGAGAGTTCACAGAGAGGAAACAGCGGGGCTCGGCACTCTACTCACTCGCTCTATCACCACTTCCGGTCGAAGTAAAGTGGGGAGGGAGGCCCCTGTGGATGCTGGGTGATGGCGATGATTGCCGAGTGGATACTAAATCAGTTCGCACAACTCAATAGCATGGATTGCGTGTAGATCAGAGCAGTAAGACTGCAATTGTTGTTGGTTCTCGCCCGGGCTCCTGCGGCGATAACTATCACAATTTAGCACCTTTGTCGCACACTAAAAGCAGCCCACTCCAGCCCTTGCTAATTTGTGATAGTCCGATGGCTTTTGGATTTGTGCCATTCCCCCCCCCCCCCCCCCCCCAAGATAGATATATCAATATCAGTGTAAAATATTCCGATAAACGGCATAGGGGGAATGCAAATGTTCTATTACTGATCGGTGTACGTGACCAGGCGCATGTATGTATGTATGTATGTATATATATATATATATATATATGTAAGACTAAGAGCTGGTGGTGCCTGAGTGGGATGTAAATGGCAGGTCTGGGTGTGAGGGCACTCAGGGCCTACGCCCTCTGCTGGGATAGAGATCACCACACTCAAAGGTCAAGGTTGGTGGTTGTCAAGGGAGCTGTACAGCTTGGTGGTGGTGTGCAGACCACTGGTAGCCATAGGTACCAGGAATGCTGGATCCCTATTGGTAGGGCCAAGAATGTTAGTTTCCCATAGGGGAATGAGGTGGGGCGATACACTTCAATGAACCCATGTAACCATATAAATAATAAACCAGAGGGCTGGACTCTCTCTTCTTCTTCTCACTTTATACTCTTCCTTTCTCTTTGTTGGTATTGATTTCACTATAGCCTGCCTACACAACCACAGATTCGAGCTTTAGCCATTTTACAATACTGGTGACCATGATGAGACTCAAACTCGTAATCTTCTGATTCGAAGTCAGAAACCTTATCCATTAAAAATGTTAGATATTAAGATATTATTAATTATTGCTTGGTGGATTCAACAAGGTAAAATGGAGACAACATAGTGATGTAAACTTCTTTCCTTGCTGCATACTTTGGACGCACGTGGTAAGAAGTGGAGTGGCAGAATACATTGTAAAATATTCTGATAAACAGCATGGGGAGAATGCAAATGTTCTATTACTGATCAGTGTATGCGACCAGGCGTATGTATGTAAATATATATATATATATATGTAAGGGTTGGTGGTGCCTGAGTGAGATGTAAATAGACATACTGGTGCTGGAAGGTCTGGGTGTGAGGGCACTCAGGGCCTACCCCCTCTGCTGGGATAGAGATCACAACACTCAAATGTCAAGCTTGGTGGTGGCCAAGGGGGCCATACAGCTTGGTGGTGGTGGGCAGACCACTGGTAGCCATGGGGACCAGGAATGCTGGATCCCTATTGGTAGGGCCATGAATGCTTGTTTCCCATTAGGGGAATGAGGTGGGGTGATACTCTACAATGAACCCATGTATTCATATAAATAATAAACCAAAGGGTTTGACTCTCTCTTCTTCTTTACACTTTATACTCTTCCTTTCTCTTTGTCTGTATTGATTTCACTATAGCCTGCCTACATCACCACAGATTCGATCTTTAGCCATTTTACATCAGGTTGACGATGATAACAAATGTAGCGCACAAAGTCAATTTAACAGAACCTGGCACTACTGACGATTATGATGAAGACATTGAATGTAATGTACAAAGTCAGTTTAGCAGAACCTGGCACTACTGATGATTATGACGAAGGCAACAAATGTAACGTACATAGTCAATTTAACAGAACTTCACACTACTGACAATTATGATGAAGACAACGAATGGAGCACACAAAGTCAATTTAACAGAACCTGACACTACTGAAGATTATGATGAACACAACAAATGTAAAGTACAACGTCAATTTAACAGAACCTGGCACTACTGAAGATTATGATGAAGACAATGAATGTAATGTACATAGTCAATTTAACAGAACCTGGCACTACTGACGATTATGATGAAGACATTGAATGTAATGTACAAAGTCAGTTTAGCAGAACCTGGCACTACTGACGATTATGATGAAGACAACAAATGTAGCGCACAAAGTCAATTTAACAGAACCTGACACTACTGATGATTATGATGAAGACAACAAATATAGCGGACAAAGTCAATTTAACAGAACCTGGCACTACTGAAGATTATGATAAAGACAATGAATGTAGCGCACAAAGTCAATTTAACAGAACCTGGCACTACTGACGATTATGATGAAGACATTGAATGTAACATACAAAGTCAGTTTAGCAGAACCTGGCACTACTGAAGATTATGATAAAGACAATGAATGTAGCGCACAAAGTCAATTTAACAGAACCTGGCACTACTGACGATTATGATGAAGACATTGAATGTAACATACAAAGTCAGTTTAGCAGAACCTGGCACTACTGAAGATTATCATGAAGACAACGAATGTAATGTACAAAGTCAATTTAACAAAAGCTCACACTACTGATGATTATCATGAAGGCCACAAATGTAACATACAAAGTCAATTTAACAGAACCTCACACTAGTGACAATTATGATGAAGACAACAAATGTAGCACAGAAAGTCACTTTAACAGAACCTGACACTACTGAAGATTATGATGAACACAACAAATGTAAAGTACAAAGTCAATTTAACAGAACCTGTGGCTGTGGGGCTGTGGGGCTGTGGGGCTGTGGGGCTGTGGGGCTGTGGGGCTGTGGGGCTGTGGGGCTGTGGGGCTGTGGGGCTGTGGGTCTGTGGGTCTGTGGGGCTGTGGGGCTGTGGGGCTGTGGGACTGTGGGGAGAGCGGTGGCTTTCACGAGAACTGATTGTGTGGCGTTTGTGCCACCCCGGGGGACCCTGAGATTAATTACTAATCGAATCGGAGGTGTGGGTGAGAGAGAGGGCAAGTGCATGTGTGTATATGTACAAGTGTCAGTGTACGTTGGTGTGTGCCTGGATGTGCATGTGGATGTCTGTGCCTGGGTGTGTGTGCCTGTGTGTGTGAGGAAGATGAATGCGAAGTAAATTATCAGCAGATGTTGCACGACAGGCAGCTGGGAAGAACATTCATTAGAGGTGTGTGTGGGGCGGGGAGGGGGGGGGGGCGGGGTGTTTCCCACCCACTGCAAATCCCTCAGCACTGCTACCTACCATATTCCCTCGAATGGGACCGGGCGTGGTGGCCGAATCGGTAGAGCGCGGACCTCGGGTGCGGGAGGTCGGGAGTCTGGTTCCCGGTCTAGTCAACCCAATGACTTCTACAATTTATACTTGTCACTTCCTAGCATGGCGCTCGGCATTAATAGGATAAGGCAAGGACTGCCACAGAGTCACACTATCTATATACTTATATGAGACTGTCTCAAAAGGTGCTAAGCAATATAGGACAAAACTTTGTCCATGTTAACGATCAACATACTATCTTCTTATGCATTTGCTCAGGATACACTGATTTGTTTTTTACATGGTGTTTCATAATCCCAATAGAATACATATTGATTTGAAGCAAATGTCCTTGTGTTTTCAGTGTAACCATTTCTGTGCTGTTTTGTGTCAATTGTTAGAATGGACAAAAAAAGAAGAGTTATCACCTTTTGAGACAGGCTCATATATTAATAAGCTACGGACTTAGTAGTGCTGTGTATTACATTCATTATCTTCATAATCGTCGGTGCTGCCAGGTTCTGTTAAATTGATGTTGTACGTAACATTCATTGTCTTCCTCATAATCGTCAGTGGTGCCAGGTTCTGTTAAATTGACTTTGTACGTTACATTCATTGTCTTCCTCATAATCGTCAGTAGTGTCAGGTTCTGTTAAATTGATGTTGTACGTTACATTCATTGTCTTCATCATAATCGTCAGTAGTGCCAGGTTATGTTAAATTGACTGTGTTCGTTACATTCGTTATCTTCATCATAATCGTCCTTAAGCTCATAGCGTTTGGCTCAGTGCCATGATAATGTGACTGAGTGGGTTGTTGGGTCATGGTGCTGGCGACCTGATTTCCCAGTGGGGCAGCACTATAAAGTTACCACAGGTGTGCACTGTCATAAGTCGGTACCAGTCCTGATATGACCTTAGGTGTTGCCAGAACGTAAAACTCCAATAACCAACCAGGCCTCGAATGGGAGTCCAATCTCACCGACCTTTTGTCTGTTGGGGGTTTTACAGCCTAACAATACCCAATGTTTTGTTTGTTTGTTGATGTTTTACATCCTGGCAACATCTAACGGCATGTCAAGATGGGTACTGACTTCTGACAGGACGCACTCATGGCATTTTATAGTGCTGCCCCACTGGGATACCAGGCTGCCAGCACCATGACCCCATTTCCCACTCAGCTACACTATCGTCATTTCTATCATTAAATCTGTCATATATCTATCATATCCATCATATCGACCATGTCATATCGGCCAAATTTATCACATCTGTCATATTTAAGTTAACGTATCTGTCATAGCTATGATGTCCATCACACCTGTCATATATGATATGTCTGTCATATATAATTGATGTCCGTCATACATATTTTTTTGTTTGTTGGTAAAACAGTTTATTCATCAGAATATACATTTTTTCAGCGCCGAGGCGCTGGTCTTCCGGCCGTTTACATTACATTGTAAATAGGTAGATAAGCGGGTACTTAGATACTGCATATTTGTAGATTGTGAAGGGTGTTAGTGTGTTAGTGGGTGAGCTATAATAAGTTCAGTGTTATGGGCTAAGATGATGGGTCGTTGCAAAAACTGTGCCGCTATCATGGTATAGTTGAGGTAAGTAATTGAGTGAGGGTGAGGAGGAGGGGGGGGGGGGACAAGGAGGGAGGGGGGGGGGGAGCAAGGCAGGGCACAGGATCAACACTATGGTGCTTGTTCAAGGGCATGGCCAGTGAGATGCATTCTGATCAGTGACTTAAAACCTTGGTAGGAAGGTGCACTTCTAATAGCAGATGGTAGTTTGTTCCACATCTTGCTGCCTTTAAATATTGGTGCCCTAGCTATCAGATCTGTCATATCAATCATGTCTGTTATACATATCAGATGTGTCATATATATGATGTCTGTTATACATATCATTATCAGATGTGTCATAGATATCATGTATGTTATACATATCAGATCTGTCATATATATCATGTCTGTTATACATATCAGATGTGTCATATATATTACGTTTGTTATACATATCAGATGTGTCATATATATCATGTCTGTTATACATATACTTATCAGATGTGTCATATATATCATTATGTTATATATATAAGATGTGTAATACATATCATGTAGGTTATACATATACAATGTGTCATATATATCATGTCTGTTATACATATCAGACGTGTCATATATATCATGTATGTTATACATATCATATGTGTCATATATATCATGTCTGTTATACATATCATTATCAGATGTGTCATATATATCATTATGTTATATATATAAGATGTGTAATACATATCATGTATGCTATGCATATAAGATGTGTCATATATATCATGTCTGTTATACATATCAAAGGTGTCATATATCATGTCTGTTATACATATCAAAGGTGTCATATATATCATGTATGTTATGCATATCAGATGTGTCATATATATCATGTCTGTTATACATATCAGATGTGTCATATATATAATGTATGTTACACATAACAGATGGTTTGACTCGACCGGGAAACAAACTCCCGCTCTTCCGTGCTCTACCGATTAGGCCTCCGCGTCCGGTCTGTGACTGTGAGCATTGAGTAACACCCCCAACGAGTGGGTGAGCATTCTGTAACACCCCCACCCTCCCACACACACACACACTCATATATATACATCATGTCTGCCATGCCTATTATGTCATATCTATCGTATCTATCATACCTATTATATCTATCATATCTATTATATTTATCATATCTATCATATATATATTCACTATAACCGCGTAGAAGAAACCTATTTCCATTGGCACTTCTAAATTGAATCGAGATCATTATGTATGCACATTCATATCCACATGGTTCTGGCAACAAAAGAGAAGACAATATATATATAAACCCAGAATATTTACATTATCTCAACCCTGGGTAGACAGGATTTTGTCAGAGCTGGCGATGTAATTGTCTGAAGTGCTTTTTTTTGGGTAGAAATAACCCAATCAACAGTTGTTCTTGGAATCTTAATAAGATCTGGCAGGTTGAGATTGTGTTTGTTTTTTTGTTTTTTGTTTGTTCATTAGTTGTTTAAGCAGGGGAAATTTCAGTCATAGACGACTGGTCTTCCTCATTCCACTGCTGGTCGATAGAAAGCCCGAGCCTACACTTTTACCAACCCAAGGAATTTTTAACCTCCCACACCACATAGACATGGTATCAGAGCAACCGGCCTTTGATGACGCTGTAAGTTACACACAGCGGTGGAAATCCAAATTGGCAGAGCTGGGGGCACGGGGAATCGAACCGCTGACCCTCAGATTAGGAGTCTGACCTAGAAAAAAGTCAGACTCTCTAACCACTCCGCCACAGGGAACGCCACATATGTTAATATAATATAGGCAGGGACAGATGCACTCCACAAGTTAACCCTTAAAGAAAGTGTAGCACAATACACGATTTGCACCACCGACCCTCCCTCTGGTGGCAGTTGTAAGAACTGTTGTTGCGGGTTGAATGTCACTGTGCAACTGTGCAGCATGCTTTGTGGAAAAGGTTTCATATAGGATTTCCACATCTGAGCTGACCTCTGGCGGCCATGAGAGGGTGAGGTGAGCATTTACTAACCCCCCCCCCCCCGCCCCTATAAGCGAAATGGTGAGCATTCTGTAACACCCCCGTCATGAGAGGGTGAATATTTAGTAACACTGCCACGAGAGGGTGAATATTTAGTAACACCGCCAAGAAAGTGTGAGCATTTAGTACCACCCCCCCCTTCTCCAAATGAAATGGTGAGCATTCTGTAACACCCCCGTCATCAGAGGGTGAATATTTAGTAACACTGCCACGAGAGTGTGAGCATTTAGTAACACCCCAATGAGGGTTATCATTTACTAACACCCTTCATGAGAGGGTGAGCATTTAGTTTGTTTGTTTTTTGTTTTTTGTCATTCTACTTCCTAGCAACATCTAAGGTTATATCAGGATGGGTACCGACTTGTGACAGTGCACACTCATGGCAACTTTACAGTGCTGCACCACTGGGAGACCAGGCTGCCAGTGCCATGACTCAATATCCCACTCAGTCACATTATCCTGACACTGAGCTAACCAGTCCTTGCCCAATCCCATTCATCGCGAGGACCAAGCTAGGAAGCGACAAGTATCAATTTTAAAGTCATTGGTTTGACTCGACCGGGAAACAAACTCCCGCTCTTCCGCGCTCTACCGATTAGGCCTCCGCGCCCGGTCTGTGACTGTGAGCATTGAGTAACACCCCCAATGAGTGGGTGAGCATTCTGTAACACCCTCACCCTCCCACACACACACACACTCATAGCCGTTGATTGATTAGTATGAGATGTGGAGCTGGAACAGATTGGGTGATGGAGTAATGGTGATTACTCCACTAATCAACAATGACCCTGTAATCTACACCTCCCCCCCCCCCCCCCACCGCTCCCATATAGTGAACACTGCGCAAATAAACACGCCTGAAGACAGTAGCCTGCACACAGACCCAGGTACCTCACTCCAACAGCATGGGGAGACTTCCTTGTTTGCTTTTCCCCCCACAAAGAACACCAAATGAACAAGTCAGACGGTTCTATCTATCTATCTATGTTTGTTTGTTGTTGTTTTTACGTCCCAGCAACATTTAAGGTCATCTCAGAATGGATGCCTACAGACTTGTGGCAGTGCACACTCATGGTGAGTTCATATTCATAGTGCTGTCCCACTGGGAGACCAGGCCACTGGCAACATGACCCGATATCCCACACAGTCACATTATCCTGATGCTCTGTTAACTGGTTATTGTCCTATTAATGCTGAGCGCCAGGTTAGGTAGCGACAAGTTTGACTTGGCTGGGATTCAAACTCCTGACCTTCCACGCAGGAGCGCATGTACTCTACCGATTCAGGCATTGTGTCCAGTCGGTTCTATTGTTCTATCTATATATATATATGTGATGGCCAATGGTCTTGCACTCACGGAAGAACGCCAAGATTGGGTAACAGTATGCTTCAACTGGTTTATTACAAAACCTATCCGCTCTCACTGGCGTCAACAGTCAATTGACCCGCCCCCTAACTCACCAGGTCCCACGTCGCCTCTAAAGGTGGGTGGGGTGTGTGCTCGCCACATGCAGGAGAGCGCAGCCTAGTGGGGGCTCTGTGCGGTGGCTAGCGTACCGCCACCTAGCGCAGTTCGGTGTAACTGCGTAGGTGTGCGGCATAGTGTCTGCCGCCACCGCATGGTAGTGGAGCTCATGTACAGACTCCTACATATATATATATGTAAATCAGTTTAAAACTGCCCCACAGTGACAGTATAAGTTGAAGTTTGGCCGCATGCTATGATTCTTATATATTTATATATATCTATATATATAAATAATTAATAAAACAAACAGATCAGGAATAGTTATGCATATATACAATTTTTACATATATACATTTTTACATATATACATTTTTACATATTTATATATATTTATATGCATTTTTATACACTTATATACATTTACATATATATATATATGTAAGTGTGAACGTACTTCAGCTGTTTGTTTTAATTCTTATATAGATAGGATAAGTACTTATCGATATATAAAGGGCGGAGCGGCCTATCCTCTGTTATTGTTTATATTATCTACTGCGCAGTAGCCAACCGCGTGTGTGCGGAAATTGAGTTGGTTTGGCCTAAACCTTGTGCACCAACGAAAAGTATATAGATATATATATACACATATATATATATATATATATGTGTGTTACAATAAACAGGTCAACCACATTTACACACTTTACACATGTACAGTAAAACCTCTCTATACCGACCCCCTCCACAGATCGACCACTCCCCTATATTGATCGCTTTATTTGGGTCCCAACAATACCATTATAAGGATATTCTAACTCTCTAAACCGACCACCTCCCGAAATGGACCACTTAAATTCGGTCCCAAGGTCTGTTGATTTAGAGAGGTTTCACTGTATATGCATTTATATATATGCTGTATAAGAATTATACAAGTATAATAACCCGGACTATCACTCCTTTCCCTCATCACTCACTCAGCTCCATAGAGTCTGTCATAGGTTATGTAGGCAAACTATTATATATATATATATCATATACAGTAAAACCTGTCTAACCGACCACCTCCACAGATCGACCACTCCCCTATATCGATCGCTTTATTTGGGTCCCAACAATACCATTGTAACCATATTCTAACTCCCTAATCCGACCACCTCTCTAAATTGACCACTAATAGTCGGTAATATATATAGTAAAACCTCTCTAAATCGACTGACTTTGGGACCGACTTTAAGTGGTCTAGTCAGAGTTTTGGCATTCTTGCCAAAATTAATCTTGCATGCTTGCGCCTCAAATATCTCCAAGGTTAGCCATTTAAAATAAAAGTTACTGCAAACTCAAATAAGGTCGATTATAACAATCAATTTAATATATTCATCTCAGAAAAATGGCCGATGCTCAAAAGCATCGGACTATGCAACTTTGAACTTTAAAGCAATATATATATATATATATATATATATATATAGATATATATATATATAAACACCATGAATCTGAAACCATCCAAATAATTTGATTATTTCCAGATCAGGTTTCTTGGCACACACACCACCAGGAGATTACTGCATTAAAGTATTACGGCAATAATTCATTTTAAAACCTGAACTCATTTGGATAGTTTGAATTGATTCCATCTTCCTCTCTCTGCCTGCAATCGCTGAATTGATCTCTTATTAAAACTTACGAAATGAGAATGAAAGAGCGCTAAATCTTATTTGTTATTTGTTTTGATTTAGGTTTTCCCCCTCTCTCCCCCCTCTCTCGCTCCCTCCCTCTCTCTCTACCTCTTCTTATATCCTTACCGCGTTTTACCTCTACCTCTCTCTCCCTCTCTCACACCTTCTATATCCCTATGTGAAATTTTCCGCTATTCGGCATAGGAGGGAATGCAAATGTTCTAATACTGATCGGTGTACATGACCAGGCGTATGTATATATAGAGAGTATAATCTATTATGCATATATAAAAGGGGCGGAGCTCTTGTCATGATTATCGATATTATTATTACGATTATTCTCTACTGATTATTGTCCAATCGCTGACTTGCCCGTATTTGCCCCGGTCCTTGCCTACGCCAGCGCCCCCACCGGGCGTTTCCGGTCATTGCGCGTCCCGGGCAGTCAGTCTGTCTCCTGCTTTCAAATTTGTACCGGTAAGCCTGTATTATGCTTAGCCATGACGCAAATAAAGTGTCCTACCCATCACCTCCTTGTCTCTCTCCTTTTCTGTAGCCCAACTTTATATATATATATATATATATATATATATATGTATAGGGCTGGTGGTGCCTGAGTGGGATGTAAATAGACATAGTGGTGCTAGCAGGTCTGGGTGTGAGTGCGCTCAGGGCCTACCCCCTCTGCTGGCATAGGGATCACCACACTTAATGGTCAAGGTTGGTGGTGGCCCTGGGGCCATACAGCTGGTGGTGGTGGGCAGACCATTGGTATCCATGGGGACCAGGAATGCTGGATCCCTATTGGTAGGGCCAACAATGGTTGTTTTCCATTGGGGGAAAGGGGTCGGGTGATACTCTACAATGAACCCATGTAACCATATAAATAATAAACCAGAGGGCTTGACTCTCTCTTCTTCTTTATGCTTTATACTCTTCCTTTCTGTTTGTCTGTATTGATTTCACCATAGCCTGCCTACACAGCCACATATTCGAGCCTTAGACTTTACACCTATTTCTCCACCCTCCTCCTCCTTCTCCCCCTCTCTTCCCCATTACATTCTCTCTCCCTCTCTCTCTACCTCTCGCTACCTCTCTTTATCTCTACCTCTTTTTCCCTCTATCTCTCTCCCTTCTCTCCTCCCTCCTCCTTCTCCCACCCTCTCTCTCTTCTCTTCCTCTTCCTCTTCCTCTTTCTCTTCCCCTCCCCCTCCTCCCTTCTTTCAGCCCTTCCCCTCCCCCATCTCGCGTCCTCTCTCATCCCCTCTATCTGCCCCTCTCCCTCTTTCCCCTCTGTCCCCCCCCCCTCCTCCTTCTCCTACGCGGTCTCCTCCTTTCTCCCTCCCCCTCTCTTCCCGTCTTTCTGCCATCTCCCCTCACTCTCTCTTCCCTCTCTCCCCTTCTCTTTCCGCCTCTCTTTCCCTCTCTGCCTCCTCCATCCCCTTCTATTCTCCATCTCCTTTCTCCTATCTGGCACCCTCTCTCGCACCCTCTCCTGCACTACATCACACTCTCTCTTCCCCTCTCTGCCTTCTTCACCTCTATCCGCTCTCACTTTTCTCCCATCTGGCACCCTCTCTCACACCCACTCTCCCTCTCTCCCATGTCTCACCCCCTCCTTCACTTCCCAATCTCTCCCTGCCTCTTTCTGTCCACCTCTCGCTCTCTCACCCTCTCTCTCCTCTCTCTAAATTGAATGATGCTGTAACTTTACAGCCGAGTGCAATGTACCAAAGGTTGGCGACTCACTTGGAATATCAACTGAAGGTTAGTGAAACATTAATTTTAAATTACCTCAAATCAGAAGTAAGATTGGAAATGTGTGTATTAAGAAGTGACACTGTTAGTCGTAAAAATGGCCGCTTGGAGAGCTATTTCCTCTTTCGTTCTATCCCCCTCTCTCTGTCCTCTGTTAATATCTCCTACCCTGTCCCCCATTCCCAATTCCCCTCCCTCTCTCTCCCCGTCCCCTTCTTTCCTTCTCCCTCTCTCTCCCTCTCTCTCTCCCTCCCCTTCTCCCTCTCCCCCCTGTTCCCTTGTTTGCCTATCCCCCTCCCTCTCCCCTTATTTCCCTTTCCTGCTCCTTTCCTCTCCCCCTCCCATGCTTCCCCTCTTCCTCTCCTCCCCTATCTGTGTCACCCGCTACCTCTCTCCTTTCCCCTTTCACGCCTTCCATCTCTCTCTCTCTCTCATATATGTGTAATTCTTCAAAACTGGGCACCACATAATTGGTTTCCACATTATGATGCTGATAATTTGTTCTTTCCTTCATTGATTGCAAGTCAAATAATTATTGTATCCTCTGAGTATTAAGTATGTTAGCAATAGTACATTTATTGAACCTATCCCAAGAAAGAAATAAAAAGAGTACTTATATGATTTTGTGCTAGTGTGAAAAAGTGTGGAAAATTTACACATTTACACTATGCATGTATCCAAACTTGTTTTCAACTTATTTTTCAACTTCTTTCTTTTAACTCATAACCTTGTCTGCTTAAGAGTAATCAATACAATCTTGTTTGTCTATGTTATATATGTTAAAATGAGGTTCTGGATGTGTCTTTGATTTTCATGTTATACGAGTGATATTAATGTGTTGCTCAATTCATATAAGATCTAATTCAAGACAACATGCATACCTTCATTGGACGTTTGATTAGGCTATTATTTGGAAGGTGTTTTGTTATTATTTGGAAGGTTTTCAATTTTGGTTTCCATGACACACATTCATGCCCATTTTTAAAGTATGACCCATATATATAAATATATATCTATACTATATATATAAATATATATATATAGGACAGATCCTAGCGATTTAAATGGCTCCTGCCAAACATCTCTCCGTTCAGCAACGGGTGGCACTACAAAGAACAATGGAAGCATTGTTCTAACGATGTTACGACACATCGTAATTAACCTCTAAATCAGTTAATATGCAATATAAAGTTTTATAAACTTGATGTGTGTGAATGCTATTATGAACTAAACCAAGGTATCCTTTCAAACATGATGCTAACCTGTTTGGTTTAGTAGTTATGTAGAAAAACTGCTGGAGCTATTCAACAAATGTCCTCCCATTGTGAGTAGATTATGCTAATTGCTGGACTCGGATGTGCTTCCTTCTCCCTGGGCTATGAGTAGCCAGAGGCGTAGTACTGAGGTAAAATATATATATATATATGTATATATATATAATAGTAGGAATTTATCGGCGTTAAGTGAGTAGGATAGTGAGCAGGCGAGCGGTAGCACCAGGTGAGCGGTAGCGCCACCGTTGGAGTAGAAGCCTGAGCAGTAAATGAGTAGTCCAAGGCTCAACCACGCGATTACTGGTGGGTGGGTGTTAGGATAGTATAGAATTCCGGGTTATTATACTCGTATAATTCTTATACAGCATATATACATTATCACTCTTCTGGAGACTTAAACAAAAACTGACTATATACTCGAGTAAAATTTGATCTCATCTAAAAGCAAACCCCATATTTTTGGCCAGAAAATCTCTTTCCATCTCCAACCCACACCCACCCTATACCCGTACTCAGATCAACACCTACATACGTACATTCGTAATACGTGTCTTCAAAGGAAAACTCTGCATCAAGGCTAATGTTGGCCCAACATAGCAGGTGTCCTGTCAGCGGAGGGACAGAACAATGATGTATGGTCATATGTTAAATAAGAAATGTCCGCGAATGTCCAGGGGTTCTGGTATCAAAGGAGCCGCTAGACAGGTTCTGCTGTACAACAGCCTCACTCTACCTGCACCTCCCACTATCAACACACACCCGCCCAGCACCCTCTCCTCACCCTCCCCCACACACCTCCCTATTCCTATCTCCCCTCTCACCCCCACACCCCCCACATCCCTCCCCATCTCTATCTACCTCTCCCCTCCCACCCCACCAGCACCCCTCCTCCTCCACAACCTCCCTTCCCTATCTCCCCGGTCCCCTCACCCCCATATGTATCCTCCCCCCCCCCCCCCCCCCCCCAACATCTTCCCCCAGCCAGCACCACTCCTCCCCCTCCCCCACCTCCCTTCCCTATCTCCCCCGCCCCCTCACCCCCATATGTATCTCTCCTCCCCAACAACCCTCCCCAGGCCACCACCACCCCTTCCCCTCCACCACCTCCCTTCCCTATCTCGCCAGTCCCCTCACCCACATATATATATATCCCCTCCCTCCACACACACCATCCAACCCGCTACAACCCAAATCATATCTCACTCAGCACCCCCCCCCCCCCCCCCCACATTGCCCCCTCTCTCCCCCACAAACCTCCCGACACAACATCCGTACCTCTCCCACCACACCCCTCCCCCAACACCCCATCCGTACCTCTCCCACCACACACCTCCCCCCCACACCCCATCCGTACCTCTCCTGCCTCCCTTTCCTCCCCCACACCCTCCCTTTCCTCCACACCCCTCCCTCCACACCCCTCCCTACCCCCACTCCTTCCCTTCCCTTCCCCCATACTGCGCCCTCCCCACTCCTACCTACACTCCTCCTCCCGCCTCCCCCCCCCCCCCCCCTCCCAACTGTCCCTCTCCGGCTGTCGCCGCGCCTCGCCGCCGCGTGTCGCACCGCGTCTCTCCACCACCGTCACCCCGCCCTCTGCCCCCTGGCGGCAGCCGGGCGTACTTAAAGCCACGTGCTCCCGACGCCTGCCAACCTCAGGCGCCCTCCACTTCCACCCACACCCCGGCGGCGACCGGTCGGAGACAGAGGCTCCGGGCGACACGGGAGGAGAGCGCGGGGACCGCCGTGCGAGGTGGGAGGGCAGGCAGGACGGAGAGCGCGGGTAACACCCACCCCCACCCACTGCCCGCTCCCACCGTCACTTGCCGAATCCAAACCGCACATCACCCACCATCTCCACCTCCTCCCCCACCTCCTCCTCCATCACCCTCTCCGCCACCACCTTCTCCTCTTCTTCCCCCACCTCCATCACACCCTCCTCCTCCACCACCTCCTCCACCACCTACCTCCTCTTCCTCCACCACCTTCTGCTCCTCCTCCACCACCTCCTCCTCCTCCTCCATCACCTCCTCCTCCTCCACCACCATCTCCTCCACCACCTTCTTCTCCACCTCCTTCATTACCGCCACCTCCTCCTCAACAATCTCCACCTCCTCCCCTCCTCCACATCCTCCTCCACCACCACCACCTCCTCCTCCTCCTCCATCTCCTCCTCCACTTCTTCCTGCACCACCACCATGTCTACCACCTCCTCCTCCACCTCCTCCACCATCACCTTCTCCTCTACCACTACTTCCTACCCCCACCCTCCCCCCTCCCCCACCACCTCCTCCATCACCTCCTCCTCACACCACCTTCTCCTCCTCCTCCTTCCACACCTCCTCCGCAACAACCTCCACCTTCTCCTTCAGCTCCACCTCCATCACAACCTCCTCCTCCACCACATCCTCTTCTATCACCTCCTCCTCCTCCTTTTCCTCCCTCACCACTACCACCACCTACTCCTCATCCACCACTTCCTCCTCCCCCACCTCCCTCACCACCACATCCTCCCCACCACCACCACCTCCTTCTCCATCGCGCAGTCCCTCGAGCATTATACTTGTACCACAAGCAGACAGATCATCCCTAGTGGGGATACGAACCAAATCGACCATATTTGATGGTACAATAGAATTCAATTCAACCAGACGGAATGGCCAAATGAGTTGAGCGTCCGGCGCCCGCTTTTGGTAGGTCATGGGATTCGAATCCCAATGTTCGAACCCTGGCCGAGTCAAACCAATGACTTAGAAATTGATACTTGTCGCTACCTTGTCTGGCACTCGGCATTACTGGGAAAGGTCAAAGAGCAGAGGAATGAGGAACACCAATTGTTTCCGATCGAAATTTCCCCTGCTCAATCGATGAATGGAACAATAACACAATTATCAAAGAAAACAGAGCAGATGAAGGACAGGTGAGGAGGTTGGGAGGAGGGGATGAGATGGGGAGATGGGGAGGAGGTGGGGAGGAGGTGGGGAGGAGATGGGGAGATGGGGATGAGGAGGGGAGGAGGGGAGGATGTGGGGAGGAGGGGAGGTGGGGAGGAAGGGAGGAGGGAAGGAGGGGAGGAGGGAAGGAGTGGAGGAGGGGAGGAGGGGAGGAGGGGAGGAGGGGATATGGGATTGAGGAGGTGGGGAGTTGGCCCGATCGGCCACACCTTCTTTTCCACCCGTCCCAATTTCCTCTCTCCTCCTCTCTCCTTCTCTCTCCTCCTCTCTCCTCCTCTCTCCTCCTCTCTCCTCCATCCTCCTCTGTCCTCCTCTGTCCTCCTCTGTCCTCCTCTCTCTTCCTCTCTCTTCCCCTCTCTTCCGCTCTTCCTCTCTCCCTCTCTCCCGCTCTCTTCCTCTCTCTTCCTCTCTCTTCCTCTCTCTTCCTCTCTCTTTCTCCCTGCCTCTCTCTTCCGCGCTCTTCCTCTCTCCCGCTCTCTCCCGCTCTCTCCCTCTCTCTTCCTCTCTCTTCCTCTCTCTTCCCTCTCTTCCTCTCTCTTCCTCTCTCTTCCTCTCTCTTCCTCTCTCTTCCTCTCTTCCTCTCTCTTCCTCTCTCTTCCTCTCTCCTCCTCTCACCTCCTCTCACCTCCTCTCTCCTCCTCTCTCCTCCGCTCTCACATCGCTGGTGACAAGGAAGGAGCGTTCTGTAGAAAGAAGAAAGCCACACCCCTACAAGCGAGTCTGAATCCGGTACAACCCTGGAGCAGGGAGCCGTGGGTGCCGGTGTCGTGGTTTAAATTCTCAGTGGGTTTAGAGTATACGCTGTGGGTTCTGCGCATGCATACAAATCGAACGGCATTTCAGCGTATTCGATTAATCAACTCGGTTGACCTGAGCGACTTTTTGACGCACAAATGTGACGTCATTGCTCCTAGCCAACCCCAGCCAAGAGGTGGGTTACTGGGGTCGGGACTTTTTGCACACGGCACATGTTTTTGTCAACTCCACTCGCGGTGTTCTATTTGAATTTCTAGCAACTCGGGTGATCCGAGTCGCCCGGGTCATGTTAATTGAATATGCGCATGCGCAGAACCCCAAGCATACACTCTAAACCGACTGAGAATCTAAACCGCGACACCGGGCAGGGGTGTGTGTATGTGGGTATGTGCGAAGTGGGTGATAAGGATCTAAAGAGTGTAATCGAGGTGTGAAATCAACAGTTTGGTGTGCATGCGCACGTAGAGGTAACCAGATCGAATCATTCTACTGCTACTGCTAATACTACTAATACTACAGCTTTTGCTACTATTACTACTACTGCTACTACTACTGGTACTACTACTGCTAATACTATTGCTATGCGTAGCAGTAGTAGTAGGAACAGTAGTAGCAGTAGCACTAGGACTAGTATTAGTAATACTAATAGCAATAGTACTTGCTAATACTACTGCTACTACTGCTACTACTATTCCTACTACTATTTCTACTACTACTGTTACTACTGTTACTATTGCTGGCACTATTTCTACTACTACTGCTACTACTATTTCTACTACTACTGTTACTACTGTTACTATTGCTGGTACTATTTCTACTACTACTCCTACTGTTGCTGCTACTACTATTGCTACTAATATTGCTATTACTACTGATACTATTGCTGCTGCTACTACTGCCACTAGTACTACCACTACTATTGCCAGTACTGTCACTATTACTGCTACTAATGTTGCTCCTGCTGCTGCTATTGCTATTACTATTGCTACTACTGCTGATACTACTACTAATACTATCACTGCCACTACTATTCCTGCTACTGCTACTACTGTTACTCCTATTGCTTCTACTACTGATAATACTACTGATAATAATATTCCTACTACTACTGTTATTATTGCTACTAATACTGCTAATACTACTGCTACTATTGTTGCTACTATTGTTAAGCCTGTTGCTAGTATGGCTAATATTGCTGCTACTACTATTGCTACTACTATTGCTACTATTGCTGCTACTATTATTATTACTACTATTGCTACTCTTGCTAATATTGCTGCTACTATTATTGTTACTGCTATTGCTACTACTACTGTTATTAATGCTACCTATTGCTACCACTATTGCTACTAATAATGTTACTACTATTGCTACTACTGCTACTATTGCTACTACTACTGCTACTACTATTGCTACTACCACTGCTACTATTGATGTTACTGATATTGCTCCTACTTCTACTGCTACTACTTCTACTGCTACTACTTCTACTGCTATTACAACTGATATTACTAGTAGACCCTACTACCTCTGCTGCTACTACTGTGGCACTACAAGTGAACCCGGCATTGCTTCTACAAGTACTATTAATCCTACAACAAACAACCAATATTACCCCTACAACTACTATTGACCTCACAACTACAACTATTATTTCTTCTATAACTACTACTACTATTCTTACAACTGCGATTTCTTCTACGGCTTCTACCACTATCCCCACAACTACAAATACCTCTACAACTACAATGGCTCCTACAATTACAACTATTACTTCTACAACTACAACTATGGCTACTACAACTACTACATTATTGTATTCTGCTGCTACTAGTACTAGTACTACTACATACTCTGACTAATACTGCTGATACAGCTACAACTGCATTTACTACTACTACTAATATGCCTCCTACGGGAACTATTATTGCTGCTACAACTACTACATTATTGCCCTTTGTTACTACTACCACCACGACTAGCACTATTACTACTACTACTATCCTACTACTACTAGCACTATTACTACTACTACGATTACTACTCCTATTTAGCACTATTACTACTACTACTACTAGCACTATTACTACTACTACTATGACTACTACTACTACTAGCACTATTACTACTACACCGACTACTACTACTACTACTAGCACTATTACTACTACTACTATGACTACTACAACTACTGCCATCACTATTACTACTACTACGACTAGCACTATTACTACTACTACTATGACTACTACTACCAGCACTATTACTACTACTACTAGCACTATTACTACTACTACTACGACTACTACTGCTACTAGCACTATTACTACTACTACAACGACTACTACTACTACTACTAGCACTATTACTACTACTACAACGACTACTACTACTACTAGCACTATTACTACTACTACTACTACGATGACGACTTACTCCTCCCACCAGGTCTCATGCCGAAAGCGCGAATTGTCTGGGCGTCTCGCCACAGTCACGTGACCCGGGCCGCGGCGTGCTGCTGGCATTCTCCGCTAGGTGCGCACCGTGCACCGCGGGCGCCTTTGGGCTGGTGCTGGTGTCGGTGCTGGTACTGGGCGGGGGCTACCTCTCACTTACTCACTCACTATGGCGCGTCCCGACGGTGCGCTCTACCCGCTCCAAGTGCACCGCATCCTGGTCACCTGATCACCTGTTGTTGAACACGCCACTGGCGCCCGCCCATGCACACACATTGCGTGCGTATGCGTCAGTGTGAGCCAGCATTCGCTAGAGAAACAATAGAGGCAGTGAGAGACAAAGAGAGAGATCGAGAGAGGCATGGACAGAGATCAGGGAGAAAAGGAGCTACCGCTAAAAAATATACCGCGAAGGATGCAGAACAAGACACAGTGAAAGACACAGCGAAAGGCACAGTGAAAGATACAGCCAAAGATACAGTGAAAGATACAGTGAAGGATACAGTGAAAGATAGTGAAATACACCATGAAAGACACAGCAACAGATACCATGAAGAGCACAGTGAAAGACGCAGTGAAAGGCAGAGCGAAAGACAGTGAAATATACAGTGAAAGATATAGTGAACTATTTAGCAAAAGATAGTGAAATATACAGTGAAATATACAGTGAACACAGTGAAAGACAGATCGAAAGATAAAGTGAAAGATACAGTGAAAGATACATTGAAATACAGTGAACTATGCAGTGAAGGATACAGTGACAGATACAGTGAAAGATACTGTGAAAGATACAGCGAAAGATACAGTGAAAGATACAGTGAAAGATATATTGAAATACAGTCAACTATACAGTGAAGGATACAGTGAAAGATACAGTGAAAGATACAGTGAAATATACTGTGAAAGATACAGTGAAAGATACAGTGAAAGATACAGTGAAAGATACAGTGCAAGATACAGTGAAAGATACAGTGAAATATACAGTGAAATACAGTGAACTATACAGTGAAGGATACAGTGAAAGATACTGTGAAAGATACAGTGAAATATACAGTGAAAGATACAGTGAAAGATACTGTGAAAGATACAGTGAAATATACAGTGAAAGATACAGTGAAGAATACAGTGACAGATACAGGTGGTATACATAGGGCACCGTGGAGGCCTCGGATAGAAGCCAGTGCTATTCCCAGAATTACATCAGAGCAGAAAGCGACGGAACTGCGCCTAGCGATGTAGCGACGACAACGACAAAGCGATATAGCGACTCTATGAAAACCCGTCAACACATCGCTCTGCGACAGCCCTTCCAGCGATAGGACGGGCCACCCTCCCACCCTCCCACCCTCCCACCCTCCCACCCTCCCACCCACCGACCCACAGCCCTTCCTTCCTTCCTTCCGATTGGCTCACTGAGGTTCCACCCACCCTCCCACCTTCCCTTCCACCCTCCCCCCCCCCCCACAAACCACCCTACCTCCTACCCGCCCGCGCTTCCCTCCATTCATAACAGCGAGGGGAACCCTCGAGAGTAGACGTGTGTATGCCACGCCACGCTGACTGTGTCGGTGTCTGCGGTGTCAGCGAGGCGGGCCGGGCCAATCGACGCGCGGGACGGCGCAGCGCGGCGAGAGGAACCGGCAGAGGGCGTGCAAGTGTTGAGTGAACGCGTGTTGCTCAGTGCCACACTGAGTTACTCTGAGCTGCTCAAAACCAACAGCTCCCACAATACTCAGCTACTAGGAGCTGCTCAAAACCTACAACAGTCACCACACTGAGTTACTCTGAGCTGCTCAAAACCAACAGCTCCTACAACCCTCAGTTACTAGGAGCTGCTCAAAACCTACAACAATCACCACACTGAGTTACTCTGAGCTGCTCAAAACCAACAACTCCCACAACACTCAGCTACTAGGAGCTGCTCAAAACCTACAACAGTCACCACACTGAGTTACTCTGAGCTGCTCAATACCAACAACTCCCACACTCAGATGCTCCGAGCTGCTCAAAACCTACAACAGTCACCATATCGAGTTGCTCTGACCTGCTCAAAACCAACAACTCCCATACACAGAACCGCTCAGAGCTGGTTAAAAACAAAAGCTCCCACACGCTTAGATGCTCAAAATCAATAACTCCCACCACCCGAGCCGCTCTGAGCTGCTCAAAACCCAACAACTCTCAATCTCCGCTCTCCAAAACTCTAACTCACACCTTGTCTCCTTCAACTCTTCCCCTCCCCTCCTATCCCCCCACCACACCACACACCAATCCCGCAACGCTCCTTCACCTTATTCCACACGCCATACCGTTGACTCAGGTTGGTTGTTTGTTGGCATCATCTAGGGCCATATCAGGACAGGAAACTACTCAGAGGCATATGAAAAGAGACAATTATATGCTCTATATACTCTACTAACCTTATCCGGGCAGTCACCACCCCCTACCCCTTCACACGCCTACCCCTCTCCCCACCCACTCGGATGACTGCTCCAAGACCACATGACCCAGACATTGCGCCATGAGCAGTTCCAGTGAGTAATGCACTACAATCCGAGTGTGCTTGATTGACCCCTTCCCTCCCCCCACTCCCCCTCCCCCAACTACCCCCGCCCCCCTCCCAACTCCCACAGATACCTGGCCAGATTGCGCATGTGCCGTTGACAACACATGCTCACCAAAACTCGCTATGAGCTGCTCAGATGAGCTAAATCACCCAAATGCACTGATTGTCGACCTTGCTACTGAGGTATCGCCACAACTGACGCGCTGAGAGCTTACTTCCAGCTCAGTCGTCGACACCTGTAGGCATGGCTCGCCAGACTCATCCACACCCGGCCGGGCTCGGCACCGACCCAGCCCGGAGTAACGGCTGCAGCGTCCTCCTGAGTGTCCTGCTGCTCATCGCGTTGGATGCAGGAGGAGGAAGCCACGCCCAGGAGCAAAGACCGCCAGGTTAGTGCTTAATAGTGCTATTAGTAGTGATAGTGTAATTGTGTATATATGTGCTGTATGTGCATTATACAAGTATAATTATCCGTAAACTGATTATCCTCTAAATGGTGTCTCGGGTTTCATCTTATCTGGACACCTCACAACTATTGAGGCTTAACAACTCAGGCGAATGGACAGGCTCTCTGCCTTGCCTGGTGCGGCCTATTCAGCGGTCACGACTCAGCCTCTTGCCTGTACCACTCATGTAAACTTTTTTACATCATAATATAATAATATATACAGTATGACCTCTCTAAATCGACCGACCATGGTACCGGCTTTAAATGGTCTATTTAGGGAGGTGGTCGCTTTAGGGAGTTAGAATATGGGTACAATGGTATTGGTGGGACCCAAAATAAAGTGATCGATGTAGGGAAGTGGTCGATCTGTGGAGGTGGTCGGTTAGAGAGGTTTTACTGTGAAGTAAAACCTCTCTAAATCGATCGACCATGGTACCGGCTTTAAATGGTCCATTTAGGGAGGTTTCTTTTATCGTTACAATTATATCATATGGTCGATCGTTTGGGACCCAAATAAAGCGATCGATACAGGGGAGTGGTCTATCTGTGGAAGTGGTCGATTAGAGAGGTTCTACTGTATATATATATATGTGGGGTGTATAAGAATTATGCGAGTATAAAAGCGTGTAGTCCGATGAAACCATCAGATGTTCAAAAACAAAACAAGTATCTAGATTTAATTCTACATTTTCAATCTTAATAGTGATGCACTTATTAAATAGTTGTCGCAATGTAGAAGCCAATATTCTGCCTATAGTGTCAGATTTTTGGCAATCTTGCCAAAATTAATTTGGCATTTTTGCACTTCAAATATCTCAAAGGGCAGCGGCTTAAAGTTGCATAGTCCGATGGTTTTGAGTTTCTCTCATTTTTTTTAGTATTAGGCTGATCATTATAATCTTCTTTACTTCAGTTTGAAGTAACTTTTATTTTAAAAGGATAACTTTTAGATATTTGAAGTACAAACGTGTCAAATTACTTTTGGCAAACTGGCCAACATTCTAACACCATAGGCTTCTGCAGAAACAGGTTATATTAAATTGACTCAGTATTTATTCCCTTATATGTGACGACAAATTTTTAATAAGTGCACCAGGATGTTTAATAAGTGCAAGTTGAATCCACATTTGGTGGTTCCCTATGCCAACACAGTGGTACCACCTGTGCAGGCTGAATCCACATTTGGTGGTTCCCTATGCCAACACAGTGGCACCACCTGTGCAGGCTGAATCCACATTTGATGGTTCCCTATGCCAACACAGTGGTGTCACATGTGCAGGCTGAATCCACATTTAGTGGTTCCCTATGCCAAGACAGTGGCACCACCTGTGCAGGCTGAATCCACATTTGGTGGTTACTTATGCCAACACAGTGGCACCACCTGTGCAGGCTGAATCCACATTTGGTGGTTCCCTACGCCAACACAGTGGTGCCACCTGTGCATCAGGCTGAATCCACATTTGGTGGTTCCCTATCCCAACACAGTGGCACCACCTGTGCAGGCTGAATCCACATTTGGTGGGTCCCTATGCCAACACAGTGGCACAACCTTTGAAGGCTGAATCCAAATTTAGTGATTCCCTATGCCAACACAGTGGCACAACCCAGGAAGGCTGAATCCACATTTGGTGGTTCCCTATGCCAACACAGTGGCACCACCTGTGCACGTTGAATCCACATTTGATGGTTCCCTATGCCAACACAGTGGCACCACCTGTGCAGGCTGTATCCACATTTGGTGGTTCCCTATGGCAACACAGTGGCGCCACCTGTGCAGGCTGAATCCAGATGTGGTGGTTCCCTATGCCAACACAGTGGCGCCACCTGTGCAGGCAGAATCCACATTTCGTGGTTCCCTATGCCAACACAGTGGTGCCACCTGTGCAGGCTGAATCCACATTTCGTGGTTCCCTATGCCAACACAGTGGCACCACCTGAGCAGGCTGAATCCAAATTTGGTGGTTCCCTATGCCAACACAGTGGCACCCCCTGTGCAGGCTGAATCCACATTTGGTGGTTCCCTATCCCAACACAGTGGCACCACCTGTGCAGGCTGAATCCACATTTGGTGGTTCCCTCTGCCAACACAGTGGCACAACCTTTGAAGGCTGAATCCAAATTTGGTGGTTCCCTATGCCAACACAGTGGCACAACCCGGGAAGGCTGAATCCACATTTGGTGGTTCCCTATGCCAACACAGTGCCGTCACCTGTGCAGGCTGAATCCAAATTTGGTGGTTCCCTATGCCAACACAGTGGCACCACCTGTGCAGGCTGAATCCACATTTGGTGGTTCCCTATCCCAACACAGTGGCACCACCTGTGCAGGCTGAATCCACATTTGGTGGTTCCCTCTGCCAACACAGTGGCACAACCTTTGAAGGCTGAATCCAAATTTGGTGGTTGCCTATGCCAACACAGTGGCACAACCCGGGAAGGCTGAATCCACATTTGGTGGTTCCCTATGCCAACACAGTGGCACCACCTGTGCAGGCTGAATCCACATTTGGTGGTTCCCTATGCCAACACAGTGGCACCACCTGTGCAGGCTGAATCCACATTTGGTGGTTCCCTATCCCAACACACTGGCACCACCTATGCAGGCTGAATCCACATTTGGTGGTTCCCTATGCCAACACAGTGGTGGCACCTGTGCAGCAGGCAGAATCCACATTTGGTGGTTCCCTATCCCAACACAGTGGCGCCACCTGAGCAGCTGAATCCATAGTTGGTGGTTCCTATGCCAACACAGAGGCACCACCTGTGCAGGCTTAATCCACATTTGGTGGTTCCCTATGCCAACACAGTGGCACCACCTGGTCGTGCTGAATCCACATTTTCTGGCTGTGAATGGCGGGCAGTTGGAGGTGATGAGGGAGGAGCCTGGAGGCCGACCAGCCGTCAGGATGCATTATTAAGGTGCCACATTCACAGGCTGCTGATGAGAGTGCGGGACGCAGCATGCTAATTAGAACTGATGGTGGTCCTCAGCCAGATATTTATATAGATATATATTTCAACACTACAAGATGTATATATATATGTATATAATTCAACAACGCAATATACGTATATACAAATATGGATATACATTCATATATATATATACGTACATTGTGTAGACATACATGAATATATTTAAAATCCGTCCTGCTGAGCGGGAGCGGCAGTGGTAGTGACCAGGCGCAGCTGGTATCATGCAGTCATGAGCCACTCACAGGTGGCAGTGCAGTGGTGGATGCAGGAACTAAGCTAGGCATAGCAGGTTGGGTAGTAGTAACTCAATGAATAGGAGTGGGTACTAGCTAAGTCACATGACATTCAGGTGTAGAGTAAATAGAGGGGGAGAACTGCTCGGTGGTAGTGTCCTTGTATATATCAACAACACAATTTCTGTACATATATCATCATTATCATCATGCTGTCGGTTGTGATGCGACAAAGACTGCTTTCATTACTTGACTGCCACTCTCCATTTAGCTCTCTGCTGTGAGAGTGATGTCCATGAGTCGGTCTTAATGTCTCTCAGCTTCAGGTTTCTCTTGATGGTATCCTTGAACCGGAGACGAGGGCACCCTCTCTTTCTGTAACCAGAGAAAAGTTGAGAGTAGAGGATCCACTGAGCAGGATTGAAAGTACGAGCCACACCTACACAGGTGGACATATATCAACAACACATAAATCATGGTGGTCAGAAGAAAAAGTTCAAGGACTGTCTTAAATACAACCTAAAGAAATGTAATCTCAAAACTGAAACCTGGGAAACAGTGGCCAAGGACAGGAGTTCATGGTGTGCTTCTATTGACAAAGGTACATTACAGTTATAAAGGTGTCATATAGCTCAAGCGAAACAAAAGCGTCACCAGAGGATCGATCATCTCCTTCACCCACCAGACTCTTTGACTGCTTTGTTTGAATGTTTGTTGTTGTTTTACATCCTAGCAACATCTAAGGTGATATCAGGATGGGTACCGACTTGTGACAGTGCACACTCACGATGACTTTATAGTGCTGCCCCACTGGGAGACCAGGCCACCAGCACCATGACCTGATATCCCACTCAGTCACATTATCCTGACACTGAGCCAACCAGTCCTTGCCCTATCCTAATAATGCCGAGCGCCAGGCTAGGAAGCGACAAGTATACATTTTTGAGTCATTGCTTTGACTCGACCAGGGTTTGAACCCACAATCCCATGGCCTACCAACACGGGAGATGGACGCTCTAACTCATTCGGCCATCCCATCTGGTTCTCTTTGACTACAGCTACACACACATCCAAAATTCCACTGCACATTCCGAGCACAAATTGGACTCATCAGTCATTGACGAGTTCACAACAAATGCTGAGTCGCTGTCATCATCGTCACTGATGGACAACCAAGAAGATGCAAAATTACAGACGAAGTGACAGAGATATGGTCACGTTTTGGTACAATTTGTGCTCCGCAGCTGGCGCCCCATTCGGGCAATCCTATTCAAGGTGGGTGCGCGACTTCAAATACATGTAATATCAAATGTACAATAATATAATATATAAACACATATATATATATATGTTTGTATTACAGTTCAAAAACAACAAAAAGACAGTTGTAGGTTGAATAAAAAGACAATCGTTAGCATGAGGTTCATTGCCCATTACATACAATTTAAAAAACAACTTTACTGGAACAGACACAGCTCTAGTGCAGCGATAGAGAGGTGGGAGGATGGTAGCAACACTGGTACAGTTTGATATAGAGAAGGTATAGGATGAGGTTAATATTACCTTTTGTACATTTATACTCGCATAATAAGTGATACATCACATATATAACTGAATACATGTGTTCTTGAATTATTAATAATAAGGCCTTAGTCAATAGAAAATACAAGTTCTGCATTCCTAAAACAACAAATAATTAGTTTCAATTAGCGGTTGAGCAACCATTCGCTGTTATTGTTGGGGACACAGGGAGCAGACACGGCTCCCCGCACCCAACCCCTGGCGGTGCTAACTGAGCACTGCACACTCAACACCACATTGGGTTGGGTTGGGTCTAGGTGTAGCTGGGGTAGCGGGGCTGGGGAGGGGGGGGGGGTTGATGTGGCCATTGCTCCGCAGTTATCAAGAGTTATATTTGTTTATTTTTGTACATCCTAGCAACAGCTATGGTCATATGAGGACAGGTACTGACTTGCGACAGTGCACACTCATGGCGACTTTGGAGTGCTGCCCCACTGGGAGACCAGACTACCAGCAACATGACCTGATATCCCAAACGGGGTGGCCGAATGAGTAGAGTGTCAGTGTCCTGTTTTGGGAGATGGTGTAATCCTAACCCATGAGTTTGTGGGTCCAAATCCTGGTCGGGTCAAACCAATGACTTAAAAATTGATACTTGTCGCTTCCTAGCCAGGCACTCGGCATTATTACGATAGGGCAAGGGCTGGTTGGCTCAGTGTCAGGATAATGTAATTGAGTGGGATATCAGCTCATGGTGCTGGTGGTCTGATTTCCCAGTGGGGGAGCACTATAAAGTCGCCATGAGTGCGCACTGTCACACGTCGGTACTCGTCCTGATATGACCTTAGATGTTGCGAGGATGTAAAACAACAGCAAACAAACAACAAACGATATCGCACTCATTCACATTATACTGACACTGAGCCAATCAATCCTTGCCCTAACCTAATAACGCCGAGTGCCTGAGTAGGAAGTGCCAAATATCAATTTTTAAGTCATTGGTTTGACTCGACATGGTCGACAGACTTTACATCCACGAGAGTAAAAAGTGTGCACATTTTCCAAAACCATCAATTGTGTCTTTCTCTGTGCGCTCTACGCCGGGACGTTGGAATAAGATAAGATATCAGTGGAAAGCAGCGTTCCAGGTCGACACTCGATGTTGGCAGCTTTTGGATATGATTGGTGATGATGATGATGATGTGCTCCCCCCTGGTCTGAACCTCCCTGCTGATTGATGGGTCTGTATCGGGTGACTGTGGGAGCTGGTGTCTAGAGGTGAAGAAGGTGCCCATGTCACGGTCTAATGAACACACAAGTAACACTTCCTGCCACCAGATATGATTGTTGCACTGTATAAATCTAAATAAGTTTGTTTGTTGTTGTTTTACGTCCTAGCAACATTTAAGGTCATATCAGGACGGGTACCGACTTGTGACAGTGTGCACTCATGGACCACCCCGGATGACGGTCCGGGGCTCATCCGGCCTCTGATCCGGGTAGGTGTGACTGGGGCTTAAACAGTTTTGGCTATTTGGATTGATTGGAATTATGTGTACAGCCAGCATTTATAGCCATTAGGGAACATATTATCTCCCATCAGTTGTGTGTCATCATCAACATCATCATCATCAATCCCTTAATCATGAGGGTCATTGGGCCGGGGGCGGTACAAATTACTTACTTGGCAACCAGTTTTCTTCAGTTATTCCATGTTCCTTCTCAACTGTCCGCTAAGATTTACCAAACTCCAGGCCTGTCCATTCCGGGATGTCATCTTCCCACGTCTTTCTTTGTCCGCCTTATTTTCTTCCTCCTTTCACCGTGTCTTGCAAGATGGGTTTTAGTCAGACATTTTGTGTGTAGTGAATGTCCATAAACGAGTGCAGTCAGTATCAATCAATCAATAGTTCCGTCCTCTAGTCGAGGGTTGGATGCAATGGTTCTCCACTTGTCCCGATGGTGTGCTGTTCTGATAGACTATGAATAATTCAAGCCTGTCCACTGTGAAATATTTGTAAACCATGATGTTCTTGGTCTCCCTCTCCCTCTGCTGCCATTCACCTTCCTTTCCAACAATGTACGGTATATTGAACTCTGACGAATGATGTGGCCAAAATAAACAAGTTTCTTTGTCTGTATAGTGGCAAACAAGCTTTTCTTATTTTTAATTTTTCTGAGAACTTCTTTGTTGGTGATCTTCTTTGTCCATGATATTTTCATCATCCTTCGATAAGTCCACATCTCAAATGCTGCTAAACGTTTGTACATTTTCTTAGAGATTGTCCATGTCTCTGCCCCATACATTAGAGTAGACTACACATAACACTGAAGAATACGCTTCCTTGTTTGTATTAATATCTTACTTGATGTTAACACTCTATACATTTTGGAGAATGTTGTTCGGGCTATTGTTATCCTTCTTTTAATTTCTTCCTCACATCTCCCATCATTTGTAATCTTTTCTTCGAGATATATAAATTCGGATACTTGTTCTATGTTTGTGCCATCTATGGTTATATTGACATTTGGTTTATCTGTCTTTTTACTTATAACCATTGTTTTGGTCTTCCTGGCATTCATCTTCATGTTGAATAGTATTCCAGCTTTATTGATTATATTCACTATATCTGTGTGGGTGGCAGCCAGTATAGCCCAGCTAATTCTTGTTAGGTTATGTTTAACATCTACTGGCAGAGCAAATGACCCGTCACCAGACCAACGCCATCAGCTCTTTGTGTTTAAATCCGGCTTGTAAATAAATGACTGTAATATGGGATCAGCACCTGGTGCAACCCGCCCTCCCCCGCCCCCCCCCCCCAAACAAAGAAACACACAAAAAAAACCACTAAAACACAAAAAGAAATAACAAAAAACAATCAAACAGCAACAAAAACCCAATAAACCCACAAACCACACACACACAAACGACTGATAAAAAAACCCATAATAAATCCCACAAAACCCTCCACATAAACCACAAAAATACATTCCCTCAAACAAATATGCACAAAGCGATAAGAAAACATGCCCTACACTAGCGGAATAATATATATATACTATACATACAACAAAATATATTACTTTTAACAAATTAATCGGTAAATCCAGAGCTATGACTTGATGTACTAAGTAGTTATTTCCCGATATGGGACTTGATCCCTGAGTGAATCAGGAATGAGTATTGATGGGGTGTTGATTCCTTATCGCTAATTCATATTTACCCAGCTATGACTTGGACTAAATGGTTATTTCCCGATATGTGACTTGATGCCTGAGTGAATTAGGAATGAGTATTGAATGAGGCATTGACCCCCTGTCGCTAATTCATATCTACACAGCTATGACTTGATGTACTAACTGGTTATTGCCCGATATGGGACTTGATGCCTGAGTGAATCAGATATGAGTATTGACTGATGCGTTGACCCTTGTGTCGCTAATTCATATCTGGTTGCTGTTTTTCCAGTTATGACTTGTCTGATGGTATCTCAAGTGTGGAGATACTGTGTGGGTGGGACTAGTTTGTTGGTTGCTTGTTGGAGTTTACGTCCTGGGAACATGTCAGGTCATACCAGGACGGGTACCGACTTGTGAAAGCGCTGACTCATGCGACGTTATAGTGCTGCCCCACTGGGAGACCAAGCCACAAGCACCATGACCTGATATCCCACTCAGTTACATTATCCTGACACTGAGCCAACCAGCCCCTGTGCTATCCTAATAATGCCGAGCGCCTGACTAAGAAGCAGGAACTAGGAAGTGTCAATTTTTAAGTCCTTGGTTTGACTCGACCAGGGTTCGAACATGTGGGTTCGATTCCCACGATCTACCAAAACGGGAGACGGACGCTCAACTCATTCGGCCATCGGGTCTGGTCAGGTGCTGGTGCTGCTGGTGGTGATGATGGGGGTGGTTTGTTTGTTGTTGTTTTACGTCCTAGCAACATTTAGGGTCATATCAGGACGGGTACCGACTTGTGACAGTGCACACTCATGATGACTAGAGTGCTGCCCCACTGGGAGACCAGGTGGCCAGCACCATGACCTGATATCCCACTCAGTCACATTATCCCGGCACTGAGCCAACCAGTCATTGCCCTATCCTAATAATGCTGATGGTTGTCATAATAGCATGGAGCCTCATTGTGATATGTCAATGTTATCGAATGGAGCTTCATGCAAAACCAAACACAGTTTATGACCACGCCGCTTTACCCCATCAACCCCCACCCCTGTGGATACACTGCATTGATAACCAACGCTACCCGGGGCCCAGATTACATTCCAGCGAGATGTGCAAGATTTGTGGTGTGGAGTTGACCCCCTTGTCGCTAATTCATATCTACCCAGCTACGACTTGATGTACTAAGTAGTTATTGCCTGATATGGCGCTTGATGCCTGACTGAATCAGGAATGAGTATTGACCGATGTGTGGATCACTTATTGATAATTCATATCTACCCAGCTATGACTTGTACTAAATGGTTATTGCCCGATATCGGATTTGATGCCTGAGTGAATCAGGAATGAGTATTGACCGATGTGTTGATCCCTTATCGCTAATTCATATTTACCCAGCTATGAATTGTACTAAATGGTTATTGGCCGATATGGGATTTGATGCCTGAGTGAATCAGGAATGAGTATTGACCGATGTGTGGATCCCTTATTGCTAATTCATATCTACCCAGCTATGACTTGTACTAAATGGTTATTACCTGATATGGGATTTCATGCCTGAGTGAATCAGGAATGAATATTGACCGATGTGTTGATTCCTTATCGATAATTCATATTTACCCAGCTATGACTTGAACTAAATGGTTATTGGCCGATATGGGATTTGATGCCTGAGTGAATCAGGAATGAGTATTGACCGATGTGTGGATCACTTATTGATAATTCATATTTACCCAGCTATGACTTGTACTAAATGGTTATTGGCCGATATGGGATTTGATGCCTGAGTGAATCAGGAATGAGTATTGACCGATCTGTTGATCCCTTACCGATATGGAATTTGATGCCTGAGCGAATCAGGAATGAGTATTGACCGAGGCATTGACCCCCTGTCGCTAATTCATATCTGCCCAGCTATGAATTGATGTACTAAGCATACTAAATGTTCTTATATATTAAATAAAATAAATACACATATAAAATGGAAGATGTTTCAGCACCCATAAAACCGGAAGCAGCCCTAGAACCGGGAACAGTTTTACTGCTCAGTTAACAGGGTGTAGATAATTTAAAAGTCTGTAATGAGCAATGACCACTCCCACACAGGTAGCGGTCTTGATTAACAGGTGGCAGACGCCAGCTGGGTCGCTCCCAAAGGTGGACAGTTTCACCCACAGTTAGCAGCCACTATGGGAGGTTACCTTTGACCCAGATTGGCAGCGACAGGGCACTTCTATTCTGATCTCACTTTGGTTTGTTTGTTTGTTGTTGCACATAACCAGATTGGATGGCCGAATGAGTTGATCGTCCGTCTCCCATTCTGGTTGATCATGGAATTGTGGGTTCGAGCCCTGGTCGAGTCAAACCCATAACTTAAAAATTGATACTTGTCGCTTCCTAGTCTGGCACTCGGCATTATTAGGATATGACAAGGAGCAATGGAATGAGGAAAACCAATCATCTACGATTGAAATTTCCCCTGCTTAATCAACTATTCTGTCACAAAAAATATGAAGCCTACTGACTGGCTTTTGAGGTTAGTCCTTCTCAGTGGTGTATTGTAAGTATGGGGGAGGGAGGCGTGGGGATTCCCCTATCCACGTTCTCACCTGGAAGTTATGAACAAGGCGGCCAAAGGAAGATATGGAACGACAACATCAGAGAATGGACAGGCCTGGAGATTGCCAAGTCCAAGAACGCAATGGAGAACGGAGAAAACTGGTGGCAAAGTCATCTGTGATGCCCCGACGACCCTCACGGTTAACGGATTGATGATTGATGATGATGACAGAAAATGATCCGAAATCTGCTATCTTGTTGCTAGATTGATTGATTGATTGATTGGTGGTTTCTTTACGCCGTGTCGGCAGCATAGGCCATATTCACGGCGAGAATTGTTTGTTTTTTATTCAACCATCACTTTTACAGAATGCATGATCATACCCATCTGTTGTCAGTTGGTTCATTTATAAAATGAACCAACTGACAACAGATGGGTATGATATCCACCTGTGCTGGGTGCCTGGCCATGCCGGCATACAAGGAAACGAACGAGCTGATCGGGCTGCGAAGAAGGCCCTGAACTGTGATCTTGAACCGTGTCTGATCCCTCACTCTGATCTGAAACCACTAATAGCCACCCACATAAAATCCAAATGGCAACATGAGTGGGATGAAAACATCAATAAACTTAAAGAAATTGAACCATCTGTGGGAAAGCCACCACAGACTCATGCGGGAGGTCGGCGGGACCAAGTGGTCCTTAGTCGCTGCCGTGTTGGCCACTCGTGGCTTACACATGCTTTTCTGCTCAAGGGGGAACCTCCCCCTGAATGTATTGGGTGTCAGTCCCCACTGACACTCAAACACATTTTACTAAGTTGCGTTGATTTTTTGGCCCTGCGCCAACGGTTCTACACTGCAGGCAGTATGCATGACCTTTTTACTAAGGTAAAACAGGAAAACATTTTAGCCTTTTTGAGGGCAGCTGGACTGTACCACCTTATATAGTTTACTAAATGGATTATATTAATTATTAATGAAACTTTTCTTTTTCTATGGGAATTTGTTTTCCTTGACCACAGATATATGATTGTGAGCTTTCTAATTTAATTAGTGTCTATTGGCACATAATTGATTGTCTGCTTTTACATGTAAAAGCGATGGTTTGAACAAAAAACAAACATTTCTCGCCGTGAATATGGCCTATGCTGCCGACACGGCGTAAAGCAACCACCAATCAATCAATGAATCAACAGAATGCAAAAGCACAGAATCAATTTTGTGTCAGTATACTGTGGATCTAAAAAGCTCACAGTTGCATAAGTCGTTGCGGATCAAAGTCCGATGCTTTTTGAGTTCCTCTCATTTTTATGAGATAAATGTAGTATGTTGATCATTAAAACCTACCTTACGTTAGTTTAAAGTGACTTTTATTTTACATGGCTAACCTTTGAGACATTTGACGTGCAAATATGTCAAATTAGTTTTTGCAAGCTTGCAAAAACTCTGACACCATAGGCTTCAGCAGTAACAAGCGCTATTAAATTGACACAGTATTCCCTTCTATGTGGCAACAAATGTTTAACAAGCACATCTTTATCTATGTTAGATATGTAGAATCAATTGGAGATAATTGTTTTGGTTTTGCAAAAATTTGATGCTTCATCGGACTATGCAGCTTTAATATGAATTCTTGATAATCATGGTATAGGTTTCCCCAGAAGCACACCATCCACTCCTAGTGGAACAGAACAATGGAACAACACACCAGCACAGAGCGCCACCACATAACACCAGTAGCACACACCGCATTTGCATTTTCTCACACATTTTATGGGCGATAATACAATAAAGGAGAACGGCGGCAATGCACGACCTTAGGACGTGCATTGAATATGGTGCACACTGTAGTAGGCGCCAAAACTAGGCCAACGAAGCCTTCCTGACAACAATACTTCTGTATGAGACATTATATATATATGTGGTGTTTAAAACCATTATGTGAGTATGAAGAGAAATATTGTTATTATTGCCCATTATTATTGCCCATTATTATTTCTGTACATGCTACCTTATCAGCTGGCTTCCCGCCTCCCATCATCTGACCACTTGTAAAAATATACGGATTTTCGGTAAAGAATTATATATTTGCAGAGAACATTATTATTCTTGGGCTTTGGAGTGGGGAGAAGGTTATGTAATCTAAAAGCAATGGTGCCTCCCACTCACATGATGACATGATATAAAGTATGTGAGATATATATGTTCATGCATGATGTCTAGAGCTAATGAAGAGATGTTCTTATATATGAAGCAGTTCAAGGTTAATGAAATGTTCCTCTATGTATTCATAAAGAATGCAATTGGAGAAAAAGGACATTTTTGGTATATACATATGTATATCTAATTGTAACTGTATACAACTACCTGTCCCTACTGGACCCAGGGCCAGGCACACCAGCCATACCACATTCCTTAGAGCCACACCCTGCAGGCTAGGTTGGGTGGCAACTCCCCCATATTAGGGCATTGCACTGACCAGTCTGTAGGAGAGTGTCTGATTGGCTGGCTGTGGGAGATCCGGTCACCTGACCCCCTTTGGCCTATCATGCCCACACAAGTCGCATTCTACTTAATTATTCAAGAAACTTCTCCAGACACTCTGGAGATGGATCACTCTACTCCTCCCTCTTGAGTGAGACAGACCTACTCTTGAGCAGGAACCCCAGACACTCTGTCTGATGCTAGAAAAATTCACCTATTCAAATTGAGTGTATACACAGCCATAGGACTCCTGTCCCATGGGCTGTAGGCACTGCTTTCAGTATACAGGCTAAGGTGGTAATGAGACATAGTGTGGACAGCAGGTAAGGAGTGAAGGTGATAGGTCACATGTAGGGGGATGGACAGTAGTTGATGCCAATAAAGCGCAACTGACTCACTGTTCATCTGTTTTCCTTTCTCTTTTAAGTACTGGTTCCAGAGTTGGTTATCTTGGCTAGTATGACTGCATCACAGGTGAAATGAAGGGGAGAGTTTTGTAGTAGCATGGTGTGCTCACAGCGGCGGAGCAACTTCATGTGGTGATGTCACTACACTGGTGACGTCACCGGTCTGAATCTTAACCAAAAACACACCACATTGTCACTTTCCCCCGAGAAATGTGTGTGTGTATAATAAAAGAATCCTCAGGTGCTACTTGCACTTATCGACACCCCTTGGAGGAGATCTGGGCTGCAGGTGGCGCCACCTGTCAAGTGTGGAGTCTCACGGAGTATAACAATGGTAATATCGATAATATATAGTAATTAATATATATAATGGAAACAATTCCCATGGTATTTTTAAACTCGCCTAATACTTTATGCATCACGTATGTCATGGGGGTGATGAAAATGGGAAATATTGCGCCTAGAGCGGGACTCGAACCCACATCTCTTTGCATTCCGGGCCAGCGTGCTAACCATTACACCACCTAGGCTGCCTGATAACACCATACTACCCACACCTACCTGTCTATTTGGTTACTTGCCTAAGATGTCAGTGCAGATTACTACACTCGTCCGCCTGGAATTGTAAGTCTTTTAATGCTTATAATTAATACATACGGCATGCACTTACACATACATTCACTGTGTAGGTTCAACAACCATACAGTGCTAGCGTGTTCGGATCCTGTCACTGCAACCAGTCATGGGCGTGATGAAGGCAATATGTGTCTAGAGGGGACTCGAACACATCTCTTGCATTCCGGACCAGTGTGCAACCATTACCCACTAGGCTCCGATATAGAAACTACCACAATACCTGTCTATGTGGTTACTTGCTGAGAGGTCATGCAGACTACTAACTCGTCCCTGAATTGTAACGTCTTGTAATGCTTACAATTACATACATACAGGCAATGCCGTACACATACATACACAGGGCAGTCAACAACCATACAGCGCATAGCATGTAGAGATCCTGGACATGGCCGTCTGGGTATAAATGGGAAAATTCGCAAGGAATAGATTCTATTACATTGTATACGGGTAGTGTGCTACCATTTCTATTAATTTTGAATAAAATAAACTGTTTTGCACTGGGCGTATCGCCAAACTCAGTGCATTGTCAATGGCCGTGAGCAATCTTCATACAGAAGATAGTCAAATATCTCTAAAACCACACCACCTAGAGACAAACCGCGTGGTATACATATAGAAACACATTCAAGGAATAGATTATATTGGAAATTTATAAGGTTAGGCTTCTGCATTTCTATTAATTTTGAATGAAATAACCATTTTGCACTGGCGTCCCGGCAAAACTCCAAAGCATTGTCAATGGACCGTGAGGTCAGTGCAGACCACTACACAATGTCATGGAATTGAAGTCTCTAAATGCCACCATTACATACATACAGGCAATGCACTTACACATATATACACAGTACAGGTTCAACAACCATACAGTGCATAGCGTGTATAGGATCCTGGTCACGGCACCAGTGTCATGGGGGTGATGAAAATGGGAAATATTGCGCCTAGAGTGGGACTCGAACCCACATCTCTTTGCATTCCGGGCCAGTGTGCTAACCATTACACCACCTAGGCTCCCTGATATCACCATACTACCCACACCTACCTGTCTATGTGGTTACTTGCCTGAGAGGTCAGTGCAGACCACTACACTCATCCCCCTGGAATTGTAAGTCTTGTAATGCTTACAATTACATACATACAGGCAATGCACTTACACATACATACACAGGGCAGGTTCAACAACCATACAGCGCATAGCGTGTAGAGGATCCTGGACATGGCACCTGTGTCATGGGGGGTGATGAAAATGGGAAATATTGCGCCTAGAGTGGGACTTGAACCCACATCTCTTTGCATTCCGGGCCAGCATGCTAACCATTACACCACCTAGGATCGCTGATATCACCATACTACCCACACCTACCTGTCTATGTGGTTACTTGCCTGAGAGGTCAGTGCAGACTACTACACTCGTCCCCCTGGAATTGTAAGTCTTTTAATGCTTACAATTACATACATACAGGCAATGCACTTACACATACATACACAGTGCAGGTTCAACAACCATACAGTGCATAGCGTGTATAGGATCCTGGTCATGGCACCAGTGTCATGGGGGTGATGAAAATGGGAAATATTGCGCCTAGAGTGGGACTCGAAGCTACATCTCTTTGCATTCCGGGCCAGTGTGCTAACCATTACCCCACCTAGGCTCCCTGATATCACCATACTACCCACACCTACCTGTCTATGCGGCTCATTGCCTGAGAGGTCAGTGTGGACTACTACACACATATATATACATATCCTCCAGTGTGTGTGGCGCGAGGGCGGCCACCCGTGCCCAACCCCCAACAGCGGGGATGGGGGGGGGACTCCACCAATGCGCCAATGGAGGAAGTAGCAAAGTATATATGTCACCTTAGCATTTATACTTGTATACTGCGTTATACATCACATATATATATATACAGATGAACCTCGATCCAACAGACTAATAGGGGGGAACAGTTGTCCGTTAAAGCCATTTGTCCGTTGCAGCGATAAAATTGCTTTATCTATAGGTATATGACCTTAGATGTTGCTAGGATGTTAAATTTTAACAAACAAACCTGCACGGCTCTGTGCATGGCACTATGTGTGCATGGCACTATGTGTACATGGCACAATGTGGGTATGTTTGTATGTGTGAATGAGTATGCATATGTGTGAGTATGCATTACACATGTGTGGGAGCCTAGCTCACTCTAGTGGATTGTGTCCATTGGATCCAGAATCCGCTGCATCGGTGTCCGTTGGATCGAGGTTCATCTGTATATTAAACGCCTTATATTATTCAGTATTTCCTATGCCGTGCCCATCAGAAATGAAGCCCACAGTGCAAGAGGTGTGGGTACACAAATATTTCCCATTTTCATCATCCCCACAACATTGATTGCAATGTCCTGGATCACATCAGAGAGCGTGTATATAGATGAGAGGGACCACTCCCGTGAAAATCGGTAACACAGGCTACAGTGGCGCTTCTGGCGGTTATTGTTGAACAAGCCTTGAGTTTGCAGGTATGCGCAGTGCAAAACATTAGTTCTCTTAAAAAATTAATAGAAATCCAGAACCCTAACCTTATAATTTCAATATAATCCTTTTGGTAAACATGTTTTCTATATGTGTTCCAAGCAGATTGTGTCTAGCTCATGTAGTTCTAGAGATATTTCACCTTTTCTCTATGAAGATTGCTCACCACCATTGACAATGCATTGACTTTGCCATACATACAGTGCAAAATGTTTATTTTATTCCAAATTAATAGAAATGCAGAACACAAACCTTATACATTTAATATAATCTATTCATTGAATATGTTTTCTATATGTGTACCAAGCGATTTGTTTCTAGGTGGTGTGGTTTTATAGATATTTGACATTTTCTGTATGAAGATTGCACACAACCATTTACAATACCTTGAGTTTGCCACCTGTGTTATCAAGTGTTCAACAACCACCACTTGGAGCGCCACAGTCAGTACCTCTTACACATTCTACTATGACAGTTGTCCCTCTCATCTATATACACGCTCTCTGATCACATAAAGCTGTGTGTTGTATGGTTGTTGAACATAACCTGTGTATGTATTAACTAATTGTAAGTGCATTGCCTGTATGTATGTAATTGTAAGCACTAAATGGCTTATGAACGTAAACCATTTAAAAGACTTACAATTCCAGGGGGATGAGTGTAGTATTCTGCAGACCTCTCAGACAAAGCGCCACGCAGACAGGTACGCATGGATAGAGTGATGACATTAGGTGGCCTAGGTAGTGTAATCATTAGCACGCTAGCCCCAGAATGGCAATAAGTGGGGGTTTGAATCCTGCCCAATATTTCCCATTTTCATCACCCCCATGACACTTGTTGCCGTGATCTGGATCCTGTACAAGCTACGTCCTGTATGGTTGTTGAACTTACCCTGTGTATGAATGTGTATGTACATTGCCTGTGACTTATGAACGTAAACCATTTCAAAGACTTACAATTCCATGGGGGGTGAGGGTAGTATTCTGCACTGACCTCTCAGGCAAGGTACCACATAGATAGGGGGCGGTGGACAGGGTGATGACATCAGTGGGCCTAGGTTGTATAATCGCTAGCACATAGCCCCAGAATAGGAAGAGGTGTGGGTTCGAATACTGCTCTAGGCTTGACACTTCCCATGTTCTTCTCCTCCCCACAAACAATCAGTTCGATTCTCGGTTGAGTCAAACCAATGACTTATCAAATTTATACTTGTCGCTTCCTAGCTTTGTGCTCGGCATTAACAGGATTGGGCAAGGGCTGGTTGGCTCAGTGTCAGGATAATGTGCCTGAGTGTGATATTGGGTCATGATGCGAGGGGTCTGATTTCCCATTGGGGCAGCACTATGAAAGTTGCCATGAGTGCGCACTGTCACAAGTTGGTACCCATCCTGATATGATGCCAGGGTGTAATACTCCAACAACCAACCGACCACAAACCAGCAGCCCGGCGCCTGCGCCTGCGCGTCCCCGTGCCTGCCCACCAGAGTGCGGTGAGTGCAGCCTACTAGGACTCCATTAGGTGACCATTAAGATGCACCTCGGGAGGCGAACGCTGCACCACAGCCTCACTTTCACAGACGCGCGCCTCCGAAATGGGCGCCGCTCATCAACAGGTTGGAGAGCTTAACTCATTCGAGTGACGCCATCGTTTAAGGTCCGCTCGAATTACCTCATTGGGGTGGCGCTGTCGTTTAAGGTCTGCTCCAATTACCAAGGTTGTATTTTATATAGGATAGTGTAGTGAAATTACATAAATGACTGTGCCACAATGAGTTTGGGGTAGTTTTACTATCGGAACATATCACGGAAAAGAACAGATTTATTGTAAGACCCTTGATTAGTGTCAGTAGGGAAGTAATTAGTCAAACAACATAAAAATATTAGTGCTTACTGATTACCCAGCCAACATGCCCTGGTGGGCCATACATGGGTTCTCAATGGGCGAGCTGGGCACAGCTGGGCAGGGGCTCCAGGTTGGCTCTGAAGTGGGCGTGACATGGGCCCCACATGGGCTAGATTCCCAGCTTTAAAAAATAAAAATCATATTTTGTCTAAGATATAGTGAACATATTCAATAACTGAGATAGGCGGACCTGGGCTAGCCCAGGTGGGGCCCACTTGGAGCCTGTGGCCAAATTTAGCTGGGCCCCAGATGGGCTGCCCATGTGGGGCCCACCCAGGGCCCAGCTGGGAATGCTGGCTGGGATATATGGTTCAGGTTCCCTGTGTTAGTTACTCTGTTCATATAACCAAACAACCACATCAGAATAGGGGTACCTCCAGTCAGCCATGGGTGTATATGTAGGTCAGTGGCAAACCCTGTGTGCCTGCCCCCCCCGCACCCACCCACCTAAACAGACACACCCTTTGCACCCATTGATGAGTAGTGGCCAGCCTCCTGGGGTTGGGGGTTATTAAGAGAGGGAGAACAGTGAACATGTCAGATTAGGTTAATTATCTGTATTAGTATGTATATTTGATCAATTATTATTATTTTCATTATTATTATGATCATTATAATTATTGTCATTATTATTATAATTATTATTTATATCATTCTCATTAATGTAAATATTAATGAAAGTATTATCATTATTATTGTCGTTAGTGTTAGTGGTATTGTCATTATTATTGTTATTATTGTCATTACATTATCATTATTATTATAATTATTGTCCTCATAATTTGCGTTATTATTACTGTATTATTTTCATTATCATTGGAACACATATATATGCATAACATATATGTTCATATGTATACATACATATACACGTATATATGTATATAAACGGATACTGATAATTACCTTTATCGCATTTAAAAAACCTCCCCCCTCTCCACTCTGTGGAGTGGGTGGAGTGGGGTGCGGGGTCCCTTCACGGGCGTCGCGGGGGGCGTGAAAGCCCGAGTCGCGCGAGGGAGAGGTGACTGTGTTAGAGCCCCCCCCCCCTCCCCCACCCCACCTCATCCCCCCGAGGCGAATCAAATGTAATACAAAGCATTGCGAGCCCTCCTCGCCCCCCTCCCCCTCGCCGTGTGAGGTGCATAAAGCGACGAACAGACAGGACGCGGGCGTCCCGTGGGCGGAAAGTACAAGCGGACGGCATGCAGTACTCGGGCGGAAATAGAGAACACACTGCATGCGTCTGGCAAGCGTACATATATATATAGACTACATCACGGTTCCAGCGGCGCGGTGCATTGTGGGATGGGTCAGAGCAAAACAACCCCCCCCAAAAGCACATGGCACATGCTAATACACTGGGTGCAGCTATGAAATGTGCTAGTTTCAGCTCATCTCAGCTCTTGTTTGAAACATAGAATAGTAACTAAAAAAATATATATAATAAATTAAGATATTAATCTTTTATCCAGCATTGCATTTACATCAATATAATCAGCACATCTTATGCCATGTGCATTTAGATTTAGAAAGATCTAGGCACTCAGACTAGTGTTAGAGCCATAGCCAGAGTACTCAATGCATTGTCAATGGCAGTGAGTAATCTCCATACAGAAAAGGTAAAATATTGATAAAACCACACCACCTAGGCACAAACCACTTGGAACAAATATAGAAAACATATTTAACAAAAAGATTATATTAAATTGATAAAGTTAGGGTTTTGGATTTCTATTAATTTTGAGAAAAAAATGACGTTTTTCAATGTGCCTATCGGCAAACTCAATGGCTGTAAGCCTTTGCTTCGCTCCCAAGGCCGTTTTCAGCGCATGCGCAGTCGGAACCGTGATGTAGTATATCAACCGAATTTACTTCACCGGACCCTACTTTACCCGACCCTACCTTACCCAACCCTACCTTACCCGACCCTACCTTACACGACTCTACTTTAGCAGACACTACTTTACCTGACTCTACTTTACCTGACTCTACTTTACCTGACCCTACTTTACCTGACCCTACTATACCCGACCCTACTTTACCCGATTATTTTCCACGACTATTTTCCACGACTGTACTTTCCACGGCTCTACCTTACCCGACCCGACTTTACCCGACCCGACTTTTGTTTGTTTGCTTTTGGTGTTTTACGTCCTGGCAATATCTAAGGTCATATATGGATGGGTACCTACATATTTGTGACAGTACACATTCATGACGATTTATATAGTGTTTTGCCACTACAAGACCAGGCTATCAGCACAATCACCCGATATCCCACACAGTCACATTATCCTGATACTGTGCTAGCCAGTCCTTGTCCTATCCTATTAATGCTGAGTTTCGGATTAAGTAGTGACAAGTATCAATTATGTTACTCATCGATTTGACTCGGCCGGGATCCAAACCTCCGACCTTCTGCATGGGAAGCCAACGCGCTTACCCATTCGACCATCACGCTCAGTGGATAGGAATGTTGCTGAACTGCAACATTTTTTATATATTTTATATTTTTTGTATTGAGACTGTATTTATACTGTCCATAACATATAAGCCCGGGTACCCAGGCTTGTTTTCAATGCTGGCCAGTTGTATTGTTGGTGTTATCTTACCACACAGTAGCTGCTGATAAGTAATTTGATTGCCTGCATTTCAGTAGCAGATAGATAGTTGGTTGGTATGGTTAGTAGCCTATGTTAGTTTTTTTGGATTTTCTTGGCATATATGTATTTTATTTTGTTCTACTCTTATTACTAGACTAGCCTACTCCTAGTTACATATCATAGGCTTGTACGGAACTGTGTGGTGTGTTATCTGGCTACTTTTGGCATGGTTACCTTCCATTGGGCATCCCGCTGGTGGACCATGACATATCACATGCCCCTTTGCAGTGCAGCTTAGTGGCGGTTTCCTAGCCTTATTTTGCACAGATATATTTTGTAAGTTTTTAGGTCAGGAATTTGTCATTCCTTTACTGTTTGGGCATTCCACACCTTGGCAGCCATTTCCAGCGTGCTTCTCTCATGAGATTTTAGTTGACTTCTGGTCTGCTTTAGTTGTGGCGCATTATTTGCTCTAGTAGCCCTTTGTGGTTTTGTTAGGAGTTTAGTGCATCAATGAAAAAAAAGTTTGTTTTATTTAACGACGCCTCTAGAGCACATTGATATTTATCATCGGCTATTAGACATCAACCATATGGTCATTCTGACATATTTCTTTCTGGAGGAATCCTGCTGCCGCCACATAGGCTACTCTTTCCGATAAACAGCAAGGGATTAAATGCACTTTTCCACAGACAGGACGGCCTTCGATGAACCAGTTGTGGACCACTGGATGGAACGGAAGATAGCCCATATACCAAATGGGTGCACTGGGCAGGATTCGATCGGATGACCCAAACCTTCACAGGTGGACACTCTACCACCTGAGCTACGTCTCGCTCCACCGAAGTGCGTCAATGATTCTTGAATAAAGTACAATATCAATCTAGTCGTGTTCCATGTTTCTCAATATTATTTTTAAATGAGCTGTAGATGTGTACATGTGTTTTAATATTATGTTAAAATTGACTTAAATATTAGTTTAAAATGGGTAGCAATGGAATCATTCCATTTGAGTTTGTGGGAATGACACATTTCCTCGCCCGCCCACTTCACTTTGGATGGACAAGTTCTTCAATTTTCAATGAGCCAGATATACGCGTATTTTTCTTTCCCACTATCCGTGCTAATGTATATGTATATAATAATATATATATAATGTATATATAAAATGCCCGGTCGCGAGTGACAGCTTAGCATGCAGGATAGGATCGTGGCAGTGGTGGTGCCACCGGTCACGTGGCTGGAGGGGGGGGGGGCATACATCAAGTAAGCCACCCCATCATTAATAAAGTAGTAAATAAACATATAATTCCCTTATGTATATAATAATATATATATAATGTATATATAAAATGCCCGGTCGCGAATGACAGCTTAGCATCCAGGTTAGGATCGTGGCAGTGGTGGTGCCACCAGTCACATGGCTGGAGGGGGGGGGCATACATCAAGTAAGCCACCCCATCATTAATAAAGTAGTAAATAAACGTATAATTCCCTTCCCTGCCTTTATACTCGCATAATGCTTATACATCATATATATCAATCAGATTATATATCTTAATACGGCTGGCCAGAGCACTACCTTCTCCGCTTAGTTAAACTATTTTTACCTGGCTATTCCTTTGCAGCATTCCTCAGGGATGAAAGTGGTCTCCGGGAAAAAAAAGCGGAAATGCTGATATTCTCCCATAGGATTAGCATAGTCAGGGAATCGCGGAAAATCTCCGGAAGTCGGGTTACATATATATTGGTATACGCTGATATTGCTGCGCCGTTTGGAGCATGTATTAGTAGTGTACGCTGATAGTGCTGTGGTCGCAACACCACATATTAGTGTACGCTGATGGTGCTGCGGGATTGAAAAATCCCGGAAATCCGTAGAATCGCGGAGATCTTTCATCCCTGATTCCTTTACCAAATCAGATAGCGATCTAAATGGCTGCAAGTTCCAATTAATATTACTTTAAAATTAAATATATTAAAGTTGCATAGTCCCATGGTTTTGAGTTTGTCTTTTTTTTTTTAAAGAAGTTAAATATATTTGGTTTACCTTTATCATCCAATCTAGCTTCAAGAACCTTTTACTTTTAATGGGAAACTTTGGAGATATTTCACCTGAAAGCATGCAAAATCAATTTTGGTATTAATGCACAAATTATGACACCTTAGGCGTCAAGTTATATTAAATTTACTTCGCATTCCCTTCCCGTACGTGCACCAATATCTAAGTTGGATATGTAGATTTAAATTTAGATAAGTGTTTTCAAGATGTTATTACTCCTGGCGCCCCCTGTCGCCAATCCAACCAACTACCGGACCCTTCTGTGGTGCCACCATCCGCCAACTAAGACATTCTCAACTTTTTGGCAGCAAATTTTGACGGTATTTCCGCTATCACCCCTGTAGTCTTTGTTTGTTTGTTCAGCGACCATTTTTTGGGGGGTATAGGGGGTAGATTAGATGATTAAGCAGGGGAAATTTCAATCGCGGATGATTGGTCTTTCTCATTCCATTGCTCCTTGCCCTATTCTAATAATGCAGAGCGACAGGCTAGGAAGCGACAAGTAACAATTTTTAAGTCATTGGTTTGACTCGACCAGGGTTCAAACCCACGATCCCACGATCTACCAGAATGGAAGACGAACGCTCAACTCATTCAACCATCCCCTCCAGGACAAAAGGTAAACATCGGCTACTGTGGGTTATACAGTGGTTAAACATGTGACAAGTATCAATTTTTAAGTCATTGGTTTGACTCAACCGGGGTTCGAACACACGAATCCTACGATCTATCAAAACGGGAGACGGACGCTCAACTTATTCGGCCATCCCGTCTGGTCCATGAATTACCGTGAGATCTAAATCTAGCTCAGTGCCGTGAATGGAATAAGGGGATTTTCCTTATCGGCAGACACCAGCATCCACTGTGCATGAATGGATGTGGTCGCAGCCTGCAAGCGCCTTGTAACATATTCCGATATACAGCATAGGGGGAATGCAAATGTTCTCTTAGTGATCGGTGTACGTGACCAGGCGCATGTATGTAGATATATATATATATATATGTATGGGCTGGTGGTGCCTAAGTGGGATGTAAATAGACATAGTGGTGCTGGCAGGTCTGGGTGTGGGTGCACTCAGGGCCTACCCCCTCTGCAGTGATAGGGATCACCACACTCAAAGGTTAAGGTGGGTGGTGGCCATGGGGCCATACAGGTTGTGGTGGTGGGAAGACCCCTGGAATCCATGGGGACTGGTAAGTATATATATGGCCAATAATGCTTGTTTCCCATTGGGGGAAAGGGGTGGGGTGATACTCTATGATGAACCCATGTAACCATATAAATAATAAACCAGAGGGCTTGACTCTCTCTTCTTCTTTACACTTTATACTCTTCCTTTCTCTTTGTCTGTATTGAATTCACCATAGCATACCTACACAGCCACAGATTCGAGCCTTAGACTTTACAACCTGTTATATAAATAGTTCCCAAGCTATATTTGTTTTGTTGTTGCTTTATGTCCTAGCAACATTTAAGGTCATATCAGGATGGGTAGCGACTTCTGACAGTGCACACCAGGCCACCAGTACCATGACCTGATAACCCACTCAGTCACATTATCCTGATACTGAGGGATCCAGTCCTTGCCCTATCCTAATAACGCCGAGTGCCTGGCTGGGAAGCGACACGTATAAATGTTTAAGTCATTGGTTTGACTAGTCCAGGGTTCCTAAGCTATATTATGCGAAAGACGTTTATTTCGTTTGAATTAGTGCTTCATGCCGACATGTGACAAACAACACAAACTCATGGTGACGTAATAGTGCTAACCCAGTAGGAGAAACCATGACCTGATATCCCATTCAATCACATTATCCTGTTACTGAGCAAGCCAGTTGTGACAGGTATCAATTTTGCTAATAATTGGTTTGACGCAGTCGGGGTTTGAAACTATGACCTAGCGCACTGCAAGCCAGGCAGCGCTCTTACACACTTGACCATCCCGTCTGGTGAGATAATCAGTTTTCAGTCTTTCCCAATCATGATGAGCTCCACCAATGCAGGAAGTGGGTGCCATAATAACTTGGGACACCATGTCCGGTAGTAATAATAATATGTATCAATCAATCAATCAATAGTTGCATCCTCTAGTCGAGGGTTGGATGTAATGGTTCTCCACTTGTCCCGATGGTGTCCTGTTCTGATAGACTGTGAATAATTCAAACCTGTCCACTGTGAACATATTTGTAAACCATGATGTTGTTGGTCTCCCTCTCCCTCTGCTGCCATTCACCTTCCCTTCCAACAATGTACGGTATATTGAACTCTGACGAATGATGTGGCCAAATTAAATAACAGTCTGTATATCTAATATATATATATATATATATATATGTAGTGGTCTGGGGTGTGTATTGTCACCATGTCTATTTAACCTGTACACAGAGATGATTTTCAGACACATTGAAGATTGCAAGGGAGTGACAATAGGTGGCATGAAAGTCAACAATCTTAGATATGCCGATGACAGTGTAATACTAGCAGACAGTGAGAAAATCCTACAAGATATAGTGGATAGAATCAATAAAGCTGGAATACTATTCAACATGAAGATGAATGCCAGGAAGACCAAAACAATGGTTATAAGTAAAAAGACAGATAAACCAAATATCAATATAACCAAAGATTGCACAAATATAGAACAAGTATCCAAATTCATATATCTCGGAGAAAAGATTACAAATGATGGGAGATGTGAGGAAGAAATTAAAAGAAGGATAACAATAGCCCGAACAACATTCTCCAAAATGTATAGAGTGTTAACATCAAGTAAGATATTAATACAAACAAGGAAGCGTATTCTTCAGTGTTATGTGTGGTCTACTCTAATGTATGGGGCTCAGAGATGGACAATCTCTAAGAAAATGTACAAACGTTTAGCAGCATTTGAGATGTGGACTTATCGAAGGATGATGAAAATATCATGGACAAAGAAGATCACCAACAAACAAGTTCTCAGAAAACTTAAAAATAAGAAAAGCTTGTTTGCCACTATACAGACAAAGAAACTTATTTATTTTGGCCACATCATTCGTCAGAGTTCAATATACCGTACATTGTTGGAAGGGAAGGTGAATGGCAGCAGAGGGAGAGGGAGACCAAGAACATCATGGTTTACAAATAGTTCACAGTGGACAGGCTTGAATTATTCACAGTCTATCAGAACAGCACACCATCGGGACAAGTGGAGAACCATTGCATCCAACCCTTGACTAGAGGACGGAACTATTGATTGATTGAGTGGTCTGCACTGACCTCTTGGGCAAGGAACCACATAGACAGGTAGGCATGGGTAGTGTGGTGACATCAAGGAGACTAGGTGGTGTAATGGTTAGCACACTGGCCCAGACTGCAAAGAGATGTCGGTTTGACTCCCTCTCTAGGCACAATATTTCCCATTTTCATCACCCCCACAACACTGGCTGCCGGGACCATGATCCTGTACAAGCTATGGGCTGTATAGTTGTTGAACCTATGCATTAAAAGACTTAGAATTCCAGGGGAATGAGTGTAGTGGTCTGCACTGACCTCTCAGGCAAGGAACCACATAGACAGGTAGGTGTTGGTAGTGTAGTGATATCAGGGAATCTAGGTGGTGTAATGGTTAGCACACTGGCCAGGAATGCAAAGAGATGTGGGTTCCGAGTCGTGCTCTAGGCGCAATATTTCCCATTTTCATCACGCCCACGACCAATGACTTGCACAATTGATACCTGTCACTTCCTAGCCTGGCGCTTGGCATTGATAGGATAGGGCAAGGAGTGGTTGGGTCAGTATCAGGATAATGTGACTGAGTGGGATATTGCATCCTGGTGCTGGTGGCCTGATTTCCCAGTGGGGCAGCACTATAAAGTTGATATGAGTGTGCACTGTCCCAAGTCGGTACCCATCTTGATATGACCTTAGATGTTGCAAGGATGTAAAACTCCAACAACCAACCATGTACTACGATTATAGCATTCTAACCCTGCTAAAGGCCCTGTCACACTACGACGTTTCTCACGAAAGCACTTCGATGCGTGGCGACGTGTTGCCTTTTTGGTCGAAACGTCGGTACACTTCCGGTACGTTACCGGCACGTTACCGGCGTGTCGGTACACGTTGAGGGATAGCAACGCGTGAATGGACACGTCGGCGCGCGTCGGGTCGCGCCAATCGTTTTGTGCTTGCACAAAACTTTCGACGCATGCCAACGCGCGCCAACGTTGTTGGATCGCGCATTACTGTGTTGGATCGCACGTTATAGTGTTGGATCGCGCGTTACCAGTGCGTTGGCAGGACGTGGACCCCCGTTACCAACGCATTGTCGGCCCACTCGAACCACGTTGAGCAACGTCCATCAACGCTGGGGATTTTTCGCCAAACTGCGTTGGACATGTTGCTGGCGCGTCTTGACGTGTTGCTGGCGCGTGTGGACGTGCTGGTGGCGTGTATGGGCGTGTTCCCGGCGCGTCTTGACGTCGTGACGGCGGGTGTGTATTCGTTGACGCGGTATTAACACGATACCAACGCGCTGCCTACATGCCAGCGGCGCGCCACTAACACGCAACCGGCACGCTACCGACGCGCCAATGACATGCTACAACCACGCCAATAACGTGCCACCAACACGCCACTAGCACGCTGCGCCCAGTCAAACTTTCTCCCAAATCGCCGAAGAGTTGGACGTGTTTTGACGGGTTGCAAATATTTTGCTCGTTGCCGGCACGCCGGTGAGAAACGTCGTAGTCTGACAGGGCCTTAAGCTAAAGCTGCATATTCCTGGATAATGCAACTTTAAAATGCACCCAGTCAAATGTCACCATACACCCTAATCAGGCCTAACCAATCAGCATAACCTAACCAATCAGCATAACCTAACCAATCAGCATAACCTAATCAATCAGCATAATCTAATCAATCAGCATAACCTAATCTATCAGCATAACCTAATCAATCAGCATAACCTAATCAATCAGCATAATCTAATCAATCAGCATAACCTAAGCTATCAGCATAACCTAATCACTCTGCATAATCTAATCAATCAGCATAACCTAATCAATCTGCATAACCTAATCAATCATCATAACCTAATCAATCTGCATAATCTAACCAATCAGCATAACCTAATCAATCTGCATAACCTAATCAATCATCATAACCTATTCAATCTGCATAATCTAATCAATCAGCATAACCTAATCTATCAGCATAACCTAATCAATCAGCATAACCTAACCAATCAGCATAACCTAATCAATCAGCATAACCTAATCAATCTGCATAATCTAATCAATCTGCATAACCTAAGCTATCAGCATAACCTAATCAATCAGCATAACCTAATCAATCAGCATAACCTAATCAATCAGCATAACCTAATCAATCAGCATAACCTAATCAATCAGCATAACCTAATCAATCTGCATAATCTAATCAATCAGCATAACCTAAGCTATCAGCATAACCTAATCAATCAGCATAACCTAATCAATCAGCATAACATAATCAATCAGCATATCCTAATCAATCAGCATAATCTAATCAATCAGCATAACCTAAACAATCAGCATCACCTAATCAATCAGCATAACCTAATCAATCAGCATAACATAATCAATCAGCCAGCCAATCAGAACCTTTGGGTCATCAACTCCATGTTAGCGGCATTCATTATGACCGGAAGTGCGTTATGAGGAGGGAGGCTCATAACGCTCCCCCCCCCCCACAATGCCCCACCCTGCCGGCAGCAGGCAGCACTAATTGGACCACCTGTCGCGGTGGCCCAATGGGTAGACCGCGGGCTATGCGTGCGGGAGATCAGGAGTTTGGTTCCCGGTTGAGTCAACCCAATGATTTAAAAATGTATACTAGTCACTTCCTAGCCTGGTGCTCTGCATTATTAGGATAGAGCCAGGACTGGTTGGCTCAGTGTCAGGATAATGTGACCCGAGTGGGATATCAGGTCATGGTGCCGGTGGCCTGATTTCCCAATGGGGCAGTACTATAAAGTTGCCATCAGTGCACACTTACACAAGTCAGTACCCGTCCTGATGTGACCCTAGATGTTGCCAGGACGTAAAACTCCAACAACCAACATGAGGAGTGAGGAGTGAGGATCATAACCCCCCGCCCCCACGCCACCCACCCCCACCCCCATAACACTCCACCCTGCCGATAGGGGGCAGCACCACATGGTGGATGCTGTGTCCACCTAACGAGGTAATTAGCAGGTAATGGCGAGTATAACCGCGCAATGTACCCCCTGAGAGAAGGGTGCTGGATGGGGAGGTTGTGGAGGGGGCGGTAGAGGGGGCGGGGGGGCGAGGAGATTAGAGGTTTAGGGAGGCGAGAGGCGGAAGTCGTTGGGGAGGGGCGAGGGAGGAGTCTGGGGCGGGGCGGGTACAGACCCATTCAGAAGCACTTGGCACTGCCTCGACAAGTCTGCAATCTGCATAACGAGCACACAAGTTGTGAAAAGTGCGCCAACTAAATCAGATAATGATCTGTTGGGTGTGCTTGTTTTTTTGTGCGTTTTCTTCTTTTTTTCGGGGGGGGGGGGGTTCCAAAGGAATTTTACCCAGCCCCAAATCATTTTCTGTTGAGTGTAATATATGGAAAATGACTGCTCTCTCTCTCTCTCTCGCTCTCCCTTTCTCTCTTTCTCATTCATTATATATATATATATATATAAGTACACATGTGTATGTGTGCCTCATTTGTTTGCACCACACTCATGATATAATTAAGCTTCCTTTAATATACACCTTATATAAAGATGTATATATAAATGTTGTTTTACCCCGGTACTCGGCCTACTACTCGTAGTCCAGGGAGAAGGAAGCACATCCGGGTCCAGCAATTTGTATAATCTACTCACACCGAGAGAACATTTTTTTAGTAGCTCCGGCAGTTTTTCTACATTAACTACTAAGCCAACCAGGTTAATATCGTTTTTGACGGCATACATTGGTATAGTTCATGTTAGCATTCACATACATCACGTTTGTTAAACCTTGTATCGAATATACTATATATATATCACTACATTATATGAATATATATCTAGAGACCTAATAAATATTATATATATGTACATCTTATGCCAAGATATATGTGCTCCATAATCTGTTATGGGAATATAAAAGAAAGGAGACTACCACATGTCAGTTCCCTTTGATATATACTGACCATTGCCTAACTTGGTTGGTTGGTTGGTTGTACAAACAAACAAAACTCAGTTATTACTGCTCTCTGGCAGCGGTTGTATTAACACCACTACATCTAGGACTTAAATGCCAGACTCAGACACTGAGCCACGTCTGGGAATGTTCATGGGGAAAGCCACGATGCAGTGTGAAAAATAGATCTTTATCAACCCGTTGACAGTTAATTGTTTAATAACAAAAATGCGCAGCAAAGTTTCAAAGTTCCCTGTCGTCTGCTCTGATTTAGCTGCTGTCTGCGATTAGAGACAATTCAATCATGCGAGATTGCTCCAAAAGAAAAGTCGTCTGCAATCACTGAAAGACCGGGTACTGACCTGCAAATCTCGTCTGCTCTCGCCTTAATAGTAGCTGGCGAGATTTACTGACAAGTGGGGTATTCTTTCTTTTGGAAGGGTAAACAGCGATGAAAGGATGAGACTCAACTAGCTCTTACATTGCCACTGGGTGGACTTAACAGGCCCTTCACTGAGCGTACATTTTCACAGTAATTCTCCCATTATATACACTTGTGATATGATGTGAGTATAGGCAGAAGAATAGTAAATTTCAAGCATGGTTCAAATACTTTAATATGCGCAATACATACATTAAATGTGTGATTATGCTTCAATACAGAACTACTACTCATACATCTGATTTACACTGAGAAGGGCCCACTGGGGTGTTTCCGGAAGTTGTGCTCTGTCAGTGGAACAAGCGCGGTGCATGCTGGTTGGGTTTATATTGTAGTAGTCTGCACTGACCTCTCAGGCAAGTAACCACATAGACAGGTAGGTGTGGGTTGTGTGTTGATATCAGGGAGCCTAGGTGGTGTAATGGTTAGCACACTGGCCTGGAATGCAAAGAGATGTGGGTTCAGCATAAGCTAATCATTCAGCATATTTGCCATTCTCATCGCTCCCATGACACTGGTTGCCATGACCATGATCCTGTATAAGCTACGCACTGTATGGTTGTTGAAACTACCCTGTGTATGTATGTGTTAGTGCATTGCCTTTATGTATGTAATTGTAAGTATTAAAAGACTTACAATTCCAGGGGGATGAGTGTAGTAGTCTGCACTGACCTCTCAGGCAAGTAACCACATAGACAGGTAGGTGTGGGTTATGTGTTGATATCAGGGAGCCTAGGTGGTGTAATGGTTTGCACACTGGCCTGGAATACAAAGAGATGTGTGTTCGAGTCCTGCTCTAGGTGCAATATTTCCCATTTCCATCACTCCCACGACAATATCTTACTCTGCTTATAATGCTTATGCTTCCTTTGTTTCTCTAGTGATTTTGTCAGAATGCTAACACATTCACTATAACGTGTCAGATGCACTGACTATATGACGTCACTAGACGCTGCTGAGAGACGTACTCAGCTGAGCCTAGGTGGTGTAATTGTTAGCACACTGGCCCGGAATGCAAAGAAATGTGGGTTCGAGTCCCGCTCTAGGCACAATATTTCCCATTGTCATCACCCCCCACAACAATTGCATAGTTTAGTTATATTTTCATTTAATTAATCTGGGCTATTAAAAAAAACACCCATTAAAAGAAACATGTGGGACTTGTACTGGTATTGTGAGCTGTTATCCTACAGGGACCACCACAAATTGTGACATCATTCCTCCTGATGCCTCCAGCCAAGACATGGGGCATTGGGGTGGGATCATTTTGCACACGGCCCGTGTATTTTTAGGTACACCTCGCGTTGTTCTATTTGAAATCCTGATGACTCGGATAACCCGAATGGTCCGGAGTGTCATAATCGAACACGGCCATTGATGTCACTCGGAATGCTGTAATTAAACTGTTAACAATTTGTTATTTGCTTTTTGGGCCTTTACATCCTGGTAACATTCAAGTGTAAAATGGCTAAAGCTTGAATCTGTGGTTGTATCGGCAGGCTATAGTGAAATAAATACAGCCAAAGAGAAAGGAAGAGTATAAAGTGTAAAGGAAGAAGAGAGAGAATCAAGCCTTCTGGTTTATTATGTATATGGTTACATGGGTTCATTGTAGAGTATCACCCCACCCCTTTCCGCCAATGGGAAGCAAGCATTCTTGGCATTACCAATAGTGATCCAGCATTCCTGGTTGCCATGTGGTCTGCCCACCACCACCAAGCTGTATGGCCCCATGGCCACCACCAACCGTGACCGTGAGTGTGGTGATTCTACCCAGCGGACGGAGAGGGGGTCAGCCCTGAGTGCGGTTACACCCAGACCTGCCAGCACCACTATGTCTATTTACATCCCACTCAGGCACCACCATCCCATACATATATATATACATACATGTGCCTGGTCACGTATACCGATCAGTAATAGAACATTTGCATTCCCCCTATGCCGTACATCGGAATATTTTACACAAGGTTATATCAGGACGGGCACTAACTTTTGACAGTGCGCACTTATAGATACTTCATAGTGCTGCCCCACTGGGAGACCATGGGTTCGAACCCTGGCCAAGTCAAACCAATAACTGAAACTTCGATGCTGATTATATTATCTAGCTTGGCGCTCGGCATGTCTGTGCCAAGATGCAGCAGGCAATTGGACCCGATAAACTTGATAAAGATCTCCTGACAATCGTAAAGAGATGCAAACTGCTGGAGTATGGTCATATTTCCCATTTGTCAGGTCTGGACAAAACCATCTTGCAAGGCACAGTGACATGTGAAAGAAAACAAGGCAGGCAAAGGAAGAGGTGGGAAAACAACATTATGGAATGGACAGGCCTGGAGTTCGGCAAGTCCCAGTTCGGGTGATCCGAATCCATGGGTTGGTGGGTTCGAATCCTGGTCGAGTCAAACCAATGACTTAAAAATTGATACTTGTCACGTCCTAGCCAGGCGCTTGGCATTTTTAGGATAGATCAGGATAATGTATTTGAGTGGGATATCAGGTCATGGTGCTGGTGGCCTGATCTCCCTGTGGGGCATCACTATGAAGTCAGCATAAGTGTGCACTGTCACAAGTCGGTACCCGTCCTGATATGACCTTAGATGTTGCTAGGATTTAAACAACAACAAACAAACATTATAATGGATTATGATTGAGAGACCAGTGTTTTCCCTATCCTAGCAATATTTCTAGAACAAGAATATGCTGTTAGGATGAGACTCAACATATGGGTGCAGAAAAGCTGTTAAAACCGCAAGACCGCATCTTGAAATTCTTCATGTTCTTCATTAGAAAATATACGCTCATGTGGTCATTGCACACGGACACAGCTGACTCATAGGCATGAGTGGGTTAATCAAGGCTTTTATTCAGGCACTGCCCGCCCAGCGGCATGTACATTGACTGTGTATCATCGGGCAAGAAGCGAACGAGCGAAGGCCCCGATATATTGGGAAGATGAAATGTGATGAGGGCATATGAGTCATGTGAATGATTTAACAAACGAGTAATCAATTACGTTAAAGTACAATAGCAATAGTTAATGATAAACATATGAGATAACAGTAGAGGGTAAATTATCAGAAATGTGACATTTAAGTAGGTGTGATCTGTCAACTGCGCGGGTGTCAGTCACTCATTAGATGGTATTCTTTATTTTTTAGTTTAAATGCTTGATTGGTTTTTGGGTTTGTTGATTGTTGTGGGCACAATCAACTGCAGGTGTGGGTGGGTGGGCAAAATTGGAGGTGGGAAGTGGTCAGTGCGGGCGTTTGGAGAAGACTGACCAGCTTCGGTGGCTCCGGAAGACCCCAGGATAGTGCCTGGCCATGATGGCTGGCAGGAGTTGTTATATAGGCTGGAGGGGGGAAGATGGCTTCCCCCCCTCTCCCCACCCTCATCACTCCCCCCCCCCACCCCACCACCCCACAGTAGTCGCAGGGGGGGAGGGCTTCGGCCTTGAGCCTGCCTTGAGCCTGCCATGTCCAGCAATGACACCGAATGAGCAACCTCGCTCATTCAAGACTATTGCATTAACGCTGTTTATGCTACGGAAAGGGGAGGGGTGTCAGGGTACTAATTAGAATTGTTTTGATCAAATATATGCGTTTGTAATAATACGGGATGGCCGAATGAGTTAGAGCGTCCATCTCCCATATTGGTAGATCGTGGGGTCGTGGGTTCGGACCCTAGTCGAGTCAAACCAATGACTTAAAAAGTGATACTTGTCGCTTCCTCGCCTGGCACTCGGCATTATTAGGATATGGCAAGGACTGGTTCGTTCAGTGTCAGGATAATGTGACTGAGTGGGATATCGGGTCATGGTGCTGGTGGCCTGGTCTTCCAGTGGGGCAGTACTATAAAGTCGCCAACAGTGCGCGCTGTCACATGTCGGTACCCGTCCTGATATGACCCTATATGTTGTTAGGACATAATACAACAAACAAACACAAACAACGGATAACACATAGACACAGATTCAACATTACATATTACTAATTGGAGACGGTGGAAGAGGGAGGGGGAGGGGAGGGGAGGGTGATCTAAGAATTGATACCCTGTGTATAAATAAGACAATGTTTGTAATATATCTCTTCCGAATTAGTGTCAGCTGGTGTTTGAGGAAGTACTAAAGATGTGACCCAGCATGCTTATACCCCAGTCACATGAGGCTTGCGTTCGCTTATGATCGTCCTCCTTGTGCCCTCCTTATGCCCTCATTAAGTGCTGTCGCAGTGAGGACGCCAACCTCGCAGCATCGATTTTGGAAATTTTGGACGCAAGGAGGTTGCTGCTGCTGCACGTGCAACCTCCTTGCATCCTGTTCCGGTGGTGCCATTCAAAAGGGTTGGCGCCCTGGCGGCGCCCTGGCGGCGCCCTGGCGGCGCCCTGGCGCCGCTCTGACGCCGCCCTGGCGCCGCCCTGGCGCCGCCCTGGCGCCGCCCTGGCGGCGCCCTGGCGCCACCCTCGATTGGCGAGTTGCCGGCGACCTGGCACTGACCTGGTGCCGATCTGGCAGTGCCAACACATGCGATACTACAGTCACCATGTGGTCGGTGCCAGGGCGCCACCCTTTCCCCAACCCGGTGCCGCCCTGGTGCCGACCCAGTGCTGACCCAGCACCGCCCTGCCACTGACTCATACCCCAGTCACAAGAGAGCCAGCATTCGCCGCCAACCTCCTTACGCCCAAAAGGTCACCAACCACCCAGTGTTCCATTCGATACACTGATTCAAATACGTTGTAGGCGCCATGTCGGCGCCATGTCGGCGCCATGTCGGCGCCATGTCGGCGCCATGTCGGCGCCATGTCGGCGCCATGTCGGCGCCATCTCCGCGCCATGTCGGAGCCATGTCGGCGCCGACCACATAGTGACTGCAGCATCGCATGTGTTAGCACCAACACAGGGCGGCGCCAGGGCGGCGCCAGGGCGGCGGCAGGGCGCCAACCATTTTGAATGGCGCCGCCGGAACAGGAGGTTGCACATGCAGCAGCAGCAACCTCCTTGCGTCCAAAATTCCCGAAATGGACGCCGGGAGGTTGGCATCCTCACGGCGACAGCACTCAATCAGGGCGTAAGGAGGGCGCAAGGAGGAGGTTTTGACGTCGCGAATCGATCGTTGACGAACGCAGGCCCCGTGTGACTGGGGTAATAGCGCCGCCCTGCCACTGACCCAGCACCACCCTGGCGTCGCCCTGGAGCCGCCCTGGTGCCGCCCTGGTGCCGCCCTGGTGCCGCCCTGGTGCCGCCCTGGTGCCGCCCTGGCGCCGTCCTGGCGCCGACCTGGCGCCGACCTGGCGCCTACCACATTTTCAATCAATGTATCGAATGGGATGCTGGGAGTTTGGCGTCCTTTTGGGTGTAAGAAGGTCGGAGGTGGACGCTGGCTCTCGATTATTACATACCGGTAGTAGGGTGATTGTCCCTCCTCCTATCCCTCACTGTATATGGCAAACTCACTTTAAACCCATGATAAAATATGGTTCCTAGTGATAACATCAGAATATTTGGCTTACTTTGTTTTAAGGCTTCAGGTGTGGATTGCAGTGAAATTGCGCTCTCAGAGATTCTACATCAGATAAAACACCACTTCATTTATGTATGTGTGTTGCAGTGCAGTGTGCGTCTCCCTGACCCCGGCGTAGCATGTCTTGACAAGCGCTGGGTGGACACCAACTTTGGTACCTTGGAAGTGGCGTATTGTGAATTAGCCGCATTGCTTCCAAGGTCATTCGCTGTTAATAGGGCAGCATACATCCGAGCATCCATAAATGTCCATAAATGTCCCCAGTAAGTCTCTTTTACAACGCTCAGCATCGCGTGGACCTTCGTTTTAATGGCTGTACACACTGTGTTTCTTTGTTGGAGTTTTACAACCTGGCAACATCTAAGGTCATATGCCCACACATTGTGTGATGTGGCTTTAGTAACCACTTATTAGCTCTATTTGTATAATTAAACCAACGCAAGACAAGTACAGTATAAAGTGGCATTTATTCTTACTATTTCGTTGTTACATTTAAGCCATGAGATGTTTGATTTATTAAGATTTCGAGGATTTCAGGCATGTAGCCCTATGAATGTCAGTTATAGTTGGGCTGGGTGGGACGGCAAATCCAAAGGAGAGAACACGTCCTGCCAATCGAAAGGCCCTGGTCGAAGTCTCTATAGAGAAAATGCGCCACATATCGTTATGGAAATTTACAGAAGATGGCGCCACAGTCAGAGCATTTATTATTAAGCAGGACACTATAGATGGCGCCATCAGTCGCATCGATGTTTAGTATGTACTTTTTCTTGCGGGTTAAATTACCGATGTTGAAATCAACATCCACAAATACGCTGTCGTTTATTTTTTGTTGGAGTGTTGCATCCTGGCAGCATTCAAGGTCATATCAAGATGGGTACCTACAGACTTGTTACAGTGCACACTCATGTCGACTTGACAGTGCTGCCCCACTGGGATACCAGGCCGCCAGCACCATGACCCATTTTTTCCACCCAGGCACATTATATCCTGATACTGAGGTAACCAGTCCTTGCCCTATCCTAGTAATGCTGACCACCATGTAAGGTAGTCACAAGTATCAGTTTGACTTAACTGGGATTCGAACCCCTAACCAGGAGCGGGGCGCAGCTCAGACAGTAGCGGGTCTATCTGTGAAGGTCTGGGTTCGATTGAATCCTGCGCAGTGCACCCATTTGGTATTTTCCGTTCCAACGAGTGCTCCACAACTGGTTCATCAAAGGTTGTGGTATGTGTTGTCCTGCCTGTGGGAAAGTGCATATAAAAGATCCCTTGCTTCTTATTGGAAAGAGTATCCAGGTTTCCTCCACAAAGAAATATGACAGAATGACAATATGGTTGACGTCCAATAGCCATTGATAAAAATCAATGTGCTCTAGAGGCATCGTGAAATAAAACAAACTTTCGAACTCATAACCTTCCACATGGGAAGCCTGCGCTCTACCCATTCGGCCACCACGTCCGGTCATTACTTTGTGAATATTTAGTCGACTCTACCAGGTAACAACAAGGTAGGATTATTAAATGCTTTCCTTAAGGGGCCAGTAACATGACCAACATAACTCACAGTTATTATGAACTAATATCACTCACAAATCATAATGTGTACAATTTGAAACAACCCATTCTCTGGAAGTTACCTAGGGCCCAAACCATGGGGGCATTAGGACAAAATGATCCTTATAGTCTTGATTGGACCTTACATAATTTGATATAAAAAAAAACGTTTGCTTCAAAATATAAAAACTAAGAATACTCATATCCGATCATGGGAATTCTTAATACGTAAAGAAATGTTGGTCAGATTTAATGTTAAAGCACTCAGTAACCAGACGGGATGGCCGAATGAGTTAGAGCATCCGTCTCCTGTGTTGGTAGATCATGAGATCGTTGGTTCGAATCCTGGTTGAGTCAAACCAATGACTTAAAAATTGATACTTGTCGCTTCCTAGCCAGGCGCTCGGCATTATTAGGATAGGGCAAAGAGCAGCGGAATGAGGAAGACTAGTCGTCTGCGACTGAAATTTCCCCTGCTGAAACAACTAATGCACCAACAACAACAAAAATGACCAGCGCCACACTCAATGAGTGACCGATTGTGAGGGTGTCACATCTTAGCAACGCGACTCTTACTAGTGCTGTCCCACTGGGGTCGTGGGTTCAAATCCCGGCTGAGTCAAACCAATGAGTTACACAATTTATTTCTCACTACCTATAGTCTGGCGTTCGGCATCAACAGATATGGCAAGATCTGGTTTGGTCAGAATCAGGATAATGTGACTGAGTCAGATAGCGGGCTAGGATACTGCACGCTTCTTCTCCCAGTGGCGCAGCACTATCAAGTCACCATGAGTTTGCACTGTCCCAAGACGGTACTTGTCCACAAATTACCTTCGATGTTGCTAAGACATGACATCCAGAACAGAAAAGAAACTGACGCCTAGAATTAAAAAACTCACGAAGAGTACATCGGATCGGGCAGGCCCTGATGCAGTCACAATAAAGGATGTTCCATGGCATCACAGAACCAAAAGTGGCTGGCTACCAAACCCTCAGCTTCAGTTCTCTCCCCCCCTTTATTTGTTGCTCTCCCTCCATTATTTCGCATCAACCATATACAATGACAGAGACAGTCCAAATACAAAACTAATATTTAAGACCAAAATGCACTGGGATTGGTCCCACTGCTTCACTGGTCACAGCTGGCCCAGTGTATTATTAACAACCCCACCCCAACAGCAGAATTCATATTGCTGTGAGGTACCTATCGACCCTAAAATAACACAAACTGCAAATAACAAACTCACATAACTAACCACAATAGGGTAACATGAGAATATTTCTAGCAAACTGATATTTATATATATACCACTTGTCTAACTAACTCCAACTGAACATATTCTACATTCAAACTTACTCCAACTTTACCAAATAAATACAGAAGAGAACTTCTGTTTACATTCTAAATACCATGTAAATACTCACATTGATCTAACTAATATTGATCTAGTCATATGACACTACTCTTGTCATATTGCTACGGAACATGTGGGTTACATAATTTCATACAGTGTAGTGGTCTGCACTGACCTCTCAGGCAAGTAACCACATAGACAGGTAGGCGTGGGGAGTATGTTGATATCAGGGAGCCTAGGTGGTGTAATGGTTAGCACACTGGCCCAGAATGCAAAGAGATGTGGGTTCGAGTCCCGCTCTAGGCACAATATTTCCCATTTTCATCACCCCCATGACACTGGTTGCCGTGACCAGGATCCTGTACAAGCTTTGCGCTGTATGGTTGTTGAACCTACCCTGTGTATGATGTGTTAGTGCATTGCCTGTATGTATGTAATTGTAAGCATTACAAGACTTACAATTCCAGGGGGACGAGTGTAGTGGTCTGCACTGACCGCTCAGGCAAGTAACCACATAGACAGGTAGGCGTGGGGAGTATGTTGATATCAGGGAGCCTAGGTGGTGTAATGGTTAGCACACTGGCCCGGAATGCAAAGAGATGTGGGTTCGAGTCCCGCTCTAGGCGCAATATTTCCCATTTTCATCACCCCCATGACAGTGTTATATGCTGCACATTGCATAGTCAACAGTTATTGTATACCTTAACTGTCACCCATCCCCGGATTGGCATTGGGGAAACATAAAGAAACCGAACAAAGTCTGTTGATATCCGGCAAAGTATGGTTTGTGTCCGTTGCATATCTGTTGCATATCCGTTGATATCCATTGATATCCGGCCTGATCCAGTACAAGTTTTGAAAATGCACATAACTTGGAACGAATGCCGCCAGATTGACGTCTATGGGTCTTGTCCGGTTTGAGATTGTTTAGTCCGCTTATCATCCATTGGCTATCCGTTCATGTCCATTTCATTCCATTTCATGTCCATTTCATGTCCGTTTCAAGTCCGTTTCATGTCCATTCATCCGGTGCCCTTTGACCCGATATCGCAACATTTTGACACATTTTAATACATTTTGATACTTAACTCACCCCACTAGAAAATGCTGTCCGTTGCTCAATCCGGCATAGTGTGACAGCCGCTTTACTCTATGTACCTTTTTTGTGTAAATAATCCTGAATTGAAAAATGGCTCAAAGACCACTACTTCAACACTGACAAAAGACTTATTCAGCAGAATAAGCATATGCTGAAAAGTAAAAGCACACAAATAAAAAATATAACCAAAGAAAAGAATAAAGAAAGCGAAGTCTGCCACACACCACGTGTCATCCACCGACACCTACCAACCATACTCGGCACCCATACATATAGATGAGCGTGGCATCGCCACAAATAAATGCTTTCCCGTCGCCTTGGTTACCAGCCAGAAATGAACACATCGTTCCCTGGGGACATATTCACCCCTTCCTCATCCCCCTCCCCTCCCCACCCCACGCAAACCTTCCTGTTTGTTGTCCGCCACACAACAAATGACATGTTCCACATGATACATTGGCAAGTTGTTTATTCCTGTCCCGCTCCCACAGCACCCTCTCCCACCACCTCAACCCCCCCACCCCCACACCCATTTGCCACCACCAAAGACCCTATAATACTAAGACAGCTCACTCCCTATCTCTCCCATGGTGGGTTTGACCAGCCCGGCTTCTGGTTGGTGTTTCACATGTAAACACATACAATTATATTATACATTAGATAAGTAAGTATGAATACACATCAATATGAAATTGCTAAAAACAAATACACATCATCATCAGCATCATCATCACCATCGCCATCATCACACATCTTTCACATTCATATATACATTTATACATATAATATAGCACCTGTTTAACCAAGAGAACAGCCAGCGCACCAAGTGGTGGGTTTGATCATTTTGATTACACAGTACAGGCTGAGTGAGCTGTCTTAGTATTATAGGGTCTTTGGCACCACCCCACCACCCCCCAAATCCCTCTTAAAGTTGCTCGCTTTTTGTAGTTTTTTGGCATCATTGTCATCATTGCTGGTAGCGGAACACGGAAGGGAGCCATCAGTATTGGAGTTTTACATCCTGGCCACATCTAATGTCATAAGAGGACGAAACGGCCTTCTCTGTGGCGGAGTGGTTAGAGTGTCCGACTTTTTTCTAGGTCAGACTCCTAGGAGGGTCAGCAGTTCGATTCCCTGTGCCCCCAGCTCTGCTAATTTGGATTTCCATCGCTGTGTATAACTTACAGCATCATCAAAGGCCGGTTGTTCTCATACCATGTCTATGTGGTGTGGGAGGTTAAAAATCCCTTGGGTCGGTAAAAGTGTAGGCTCGGGCTTTCTATCAACCAGCAGTGGAATGAGGAAGACCAGTCGTCTATGACTGAAATTTCCCCTGCTTAAACAACTAATGGACCCCAAAAAAACAAAAAAACACGATTTGTGACAGTGCACACTCGTGGCAATTTTTGCCGTGCTGCCCCACTGGGAGACCAGGCTGCTGGCACCATGACTCGATTTCCAACTCAGTCACATTATCTTAATACTGAGCTAACCATTTTGTGCCCTATCCTGGTAATGCAGAGTGTCAGTCTAGGTAGTGACACTGTCTTATCAATTTTGTAAGTCATTGAATAGACTTGATCGACTTGACTTGATTCGACTCGACTCGACTCGTCTGGTTTGTGCTGTGGCCGATTGTAGAGTCTAATGCTCGGATCTGTGGCTTTGTACGTAGGCTATGAGGAAACAATACAGACAAAGAGAAAGGAAGAGAGTAAAGTATAAGAGAAGAGAGTTCAGCCCTCTGGTTTATTATGTATATAGTTAAATGGGTTCATTGTAGAGTATACCACCCCCTTGCCGAATATCTGAATATTTTACAATGAATAGTTTGTAGAATCTAATGCTCGGATCTGTGGCTGTGTAGGTAGATATTTAGTTATGCATTTCAAGCAATATAAATATATGTATGGAACTGTATCATAGTTCCAACCGATCACATCATGCCCACACTGATCTTTTGTCATCCACAACAAAACATCATGTTTTATCTAATTCACTACATGAGACACAACACGATATATGTATATTTGGAACAGATTTATTTATCTGAAACAATTAAACAGGTAGCTCAAGGAGCAGCAAACTCGTGGTGGCGACAGTGGCCCTCGTTCATGATCGAAGCATGCACAAGTCTAGTGAAACATCATGTATAGATATATATATGTCAAACATAGGCAAATTGGCCTCTAGTCTCGGAAGACAGTATTACACTCAGTTTTATAGTTCCTTGTAGTTTCGCATCTGGAATATAAGCATAGTCTCGTAACATATCGTAAACAGTAATCAAACGATCGGACCGCCTCGGCAGCGCTCAACCCAACAATCTTCCGAGCGCTGCCGGAGCAACACTGACATGAAGGGCCCCTAGGTATGCATTTACGGAGGCACTACGCCAGGTGCCAGCGGCCATTATCGTGTCAAGCGTCAAACCTTCGCCTTGACAGGCCTGAGCGGCACCTCTTCGAAGCCCATGGAGAGTAAACCCAGTGTCTCTGCCTAGCGCCATGAAGGAGGCCATAGTGAGGGCCCGTTTCAGGACCGGAAGGGACAACGGAAGACCTGACGGCAGCATGAATGCAGGAGCACTAGGGTATGCAGGTGTTATCGCGTATCTTTCCCAGGCTCTGACTGGGCAACACACGGATCGCGGGAGAGCAGGGAGCCGAAACATTATAGGCGGGGCAGAGGCGGGCCGGGTTTTGGTGGATCTCAGTACTACCGTTAGGCTATTCCCGTCCACAAAAATATCCTTGTGCCTTAAGACATGCGTCATAGTGTTTGGCTCAACAGTCGCGGGAACCAGATTCCCCTGTCTCACGAAGGTAAAGTAGCCTATTATGAGGGCTGCAATGATAACGTTAGGAGTTGGCGTTAAGCTCAGCAGGTATTCTATTATCGCCTTGAATTCGGAGGGAGGGATCGGGGTAGCTCTCGTAACTGTGTGGGAGCTAGTTTTAAATATACCTGATTTATATAGTTTAATCTCAGGAGCGTCAAACGCAGTTGCGCACCCAGGGCCTGCAGCTACCCAAAGTTTTACTGAAGAAAAATAGTTCATGATAGCACCAGGTGATTTAAGGCGGTCATTTAGGAACATGAGAAACGACAATAGCACATATACCGAGGGGTTGTGGCAATCTATAGCATGCTGCGTGCAGAAGTGTATATAGAGTTTGACATGGGCGGCCTTGTTCTTCCACGTGCGCGGTGCCAGGGCGAGGACATAGCTGTCCAGCAGCCTCTGATGGTGCACTATCGAGAATCCTGGAAGATAGAGCCAAAAAATTACTATCTTCCGAATCTAACTATCATAGTTTGCATTTCAAAATGTTAAGGGATATCAATGGACTAATTTCTTGCAGGCCTCGAGTTTTACACATATTCATGGCTGACAGTCTACAGGTTTTATCATGTGGGGCCCTGCTGAGAGCGTCTGCAAACACGAGCTCTTTACCTGGCTTATGTACGATGACAAGTTCGCAATTTCTAGAAGCTGCGATCAACCATAGTTGTCTCGCACATGCGCAGAGAATTTTATCTTTACCACGCCCCGAGTCTAGAACTTGTTGTGAGGCAATATTGTCGGTATTAACAACTATGGTGAATTCATGTGGGTTCGAAGGGAGCAGATTAGTCACAGCATGTACGAGATTAAGTGCCTCAAGTTGTGTAATTAGTAGGCTTTGTTCACATAATTCCGAATCGTATTCAACGCTGAAGTAGTGCGTGGGGGAGAAGGCCCCACCCGCCTTCAGTGTTGAGTCGCACTCAATAACCCATTCCTCTCTCGGGGCAGAAGGTAATAGCTGTACACCGTTATAAGTGTTCGCGAAAATTTTAAACCACTCAAGGTCTTTTAACAATTCTTTATCGAAAACATGTTGACCGACATATGGTGACGCTCTAAGCGCGGCCAGAACTCTATTTGTAAATCTAACCGCTGGCTGAATACATTTTGATAGGTGGTGTAGTTTGCCTGCTAGACTCTGTAACTGCTTCCTTGATGCTGTAACCTTTCCTTCCCATAGTAGGCATTCTTCTAATACTTCATTTACTTTTTGTTCAGGCAACGTGACAGTCATAGCCACAGAATCAACCAGAAAACCTAACCAAGAGATTGAAGTGACTGGGGGTGTGCATTTTTCCACGGCCAAGTCCAAACCTAAATCGGCTGATAACATATTAAAGTAGTAAAATGCGTCGCGTGCTTTTTGTTCTGTTGCCTCTACGCCTATGAAGTCATCTAAATAACATAATGAGAAGAAACCTGCTCGTCTGAGTAACCATACTACGGCTCTAGTAGTGCGCGCGCAAGCAAGGGCTGAAGTTCTACAGCCGAACGGTGGCGCAATATCTATATAAATATTGCCGTTAAGGGCAATTCCTAATAACGGGACAGAAAGGGGACATACTCTGAGTTGGCGGTATGCTCTGGCTAAATCGCCTCCCCACATCCAGGCACTGGGACCAATCTTAATTAATCTATCGGATAATGTCGATACTGAGGGTAGGCAGAAATTAAATGGGCGCCCTAAATAGAAACCTCTGACAATTCCTGCATTAACACTCTTCCCTTTCGGGAAGCTAAGATCAATTATTATTCTTTTGTCCGTCGAGCCCTTCTTAGGTCTGGTCATCATCGGACTGACCTGACACCAAGGTGAAAATGGAGGGGAGGAGAACGGGCCTAGGAGCGCCCCGTGGTGGAGCTCGGTGGTGATAAATTTCGTAATATGCATATCCGCATTTGCTGACTTCGCATGATTCCTAAGAGTTGGCACTGGGATCTGCTTTGATGTGTAATCAAGGGGCCAACCAAATTCTAAATGCTCAACTAGCAGGACATCAGGATAATCTAGCAGAACCGCTCGCCATCGAGGAATGTTGAGACCAGACGGGACCGAGATTTTTGCCCCCATAAAATTCGGTAACCCAGTGATACATACTTTATCAAATATGTCACGATATATACCATGGCCGAACCATGGTTGGTCTACCGAAATTGGCCAGAAATCTAATAGTGTATCCTGATATTGTAGGGGGGAGGGCGGAGGGACAAAATTTGACCTAGTGGGGACTAGCGAGGTCAGTTCAACTTCTAATGGATCATCGAACCAGTCAAAGGTTGGCATATCTAAGTCGGTTATCTCATTACTTACAGCGGTTGTTTGAAGTGCGCTTATCTGTACATTGGAAATGGAGTTATTATTATCAACAATTATTGGCAAATCAGCGACAATTTTAGGTATAGCAGCATTATCTTTTCTTTCAAGTTCACTATCAGATACTGGGTGGGAGTCAGGGTTATACTGAGCAGGCAAGGTCGGGTCGTAATTGTGATTGACGTTCTTATCAGCGGTTGATATAGGCAAGGCGGTAACAAGGTCAGGAGTGCTAAGAGCGTGCGAAACATGTTTAACAGTTGTAAAGTCAGGTTCATTATGAACTACAATGAGCTTATCATTCACCACCGAAATTGAACTCACATCGTTATTGTTAGCTGCAGTCTCAGATGATTTCTTGTCTAAGAAACGCCTCTTTTTTAGACAATCCTGCTCACGATGAAATAATATGCGCTTAAACCTGTACGCGCACCATGCGCATATGTGCGGGGAACGATCAGGGAGGGTGCCGTGTGTTGCAGTAAATCCACAGTCTTTACCCCAATTCCACAGATAACAGGGCTTCCCTTCTGACTCCCTAGTGTAGTCTTCCCTCTGAGTACCAGGAGACGGGTTAATACCAGTTGAGGCTGCCGTAGTGGCAGGCACCTGGGCAGGGCGCTGTGTCGTTGCAGGAGCAGGACGAGGGTAGGCAAACTGAGACGAGGCAGCCCTAGACTGAAGCGTCCTGACCGCTTCAGTACAGATGTCGCGCTGGACATCCTTAATCGCGGCAGGATCCGCCCAACCGTCCCTAAGCCGACCATCCCCTATCATGGCAAATACTCGTTCCGACCACCGTCGGCAGGTCGGCCAGTCCCATGTTATGGCCATTAACGCAAGGTCTTTTTCGTGCTGCAAAACCGCCGGTATAGAAACCACCGGAAAGTCAGGTTGTTCAGTGAGGAGACGAATGGCAAAGAAATATTCCGCCCACGTAGCCTCCCCCAGAGCGATTTTCTTACACGCATCCCCCCTTGTAATTAAATGATGGGGAAAACAGTTCGTACCTGGAGGCCTTTGTAATGCTTGGACGTTGTCCATCAGGAAATCGGCCGCCACGGGCAGCCTAGGTTGCGGCATCTGGAAGACAGGAGGGGCCATAGAAGACTGAGGGAAGTAACCACCAGGTACTTGAGCGGAGTGAGGAAATGAAGGTCCTTGACCTGGACGGACGGGTGGCCAGCCTCTCCCATACGGAGACTGAGATGGCACCCGCTGTTGATCATGGGAAGGGTGCGGCTGTGAACTCCCCGTGACATCAGGAGCATGCGGATTCCACGCAGACGAACCGTCTGTAGCCCTAGAATCAGAAGGCGGATGCCTCCCAGGAGCCCTTCTAGTAGCCGAGCGACTCTGACGAGGAGATTGAGATCTCGGACTTAAGTGGTCAGCAGTAGTTGCAGGTGACGACGGCCGAGACACGGCCGGGGCAACCGGAGCAGCCGCCAATCGCTCCAGAGCTTCAAGTCGCGCCAACACAGCCCTGGATACACTGCCAGCAGAGGAGGGGGAAGGAGAAGACCCTCCAGCTGACGAAGAGACTGGAAGAACCGGAGACCGAACAGAGGCCTGCCGAGGAAGAACCGGACGACGAGGTAGCGAACCCGTAGCAGGACGACCACGGCGTTTCCGTATAGGCGGCATTGTAGGTAGCAACACGGAGAGTTTTTTCCCCACGTCTTACTCCAGTGGCGGGCCGGCGGACTATGACACGCGTGCTAGCGACTGATACGCCGCCCTGGTGTCTCGTGAGTGAATTAGGGATGTTAGCTAGCCAACATCACCAATTTCGCTTCAACCACCGGCGAATTAACTGTAAATGCAGGTTCAGTCAAGCTCGACAAAAATGACGCCTGATAAGAATAGACTCCCACGCCGAGCATCTGATTATTTATAAACGGATACCGTATATTCGCAAAAGGGTTACCCCTTCCCAAATAGAAGAACTGCATCTGCTATTTGTATTCACTTTTCCCCCAAGTGAGTATGATGTGTATCAAAAGAGTACATAGATTAGCAGTCGACAATCAATTTTCAGGATGGAGAAATTACTATGATTATTAAAGTAATGCATGAATCAGGGTGCTGTGCCATGCGGTCTTGGTCCTCCACGCACCTGCCGAGTAAATTTTTGGAGCTCAAAAAGTTAATACATACTCAATGCTGTCTCTCAAGCACTAGCATGCAACATCTTTGATTTCTGGCATTCGTCTCCGCATCCAGTGTTTCACTTCTCCACCTACTTAGTCTACCCCGAAAACGAATCCAGAGCACCTAACTTTCAACAGAGCTACATGGTGTACAGCTTTAGCGAACCCAGAGCATGGGTTGAGGAGAGGAGGCGGGAGGGAGTGTGGTGAGGAGTGGGCAGTGCTTTGTTAGCACCACCAGGGGGAGGGTCGGGGCGTGAGTTGTGTCTGCTCGCTGTGTCGCCAGCAGTGACAGCGAATATGCGTCCCTGCATTCATTCAACCCATTTCTTTTTACATATCATTATAATCTACCTTACTTTAGTTTAAATTAAAGTTGATTATAAATGGCTAACTTTGACTATATTTGATGGGAAAACAGGCACAATTAATGCTGGCATGCACATCAACATTGCCAGGTTTAAATAAATTCAGCAGTGACAGGTTCTATTAATTATATTCACTTTGTATCCCTTCTTTTTTTGTGTTTTTTTTGTTGGTAAAGTATTTATTCATCTGAACATGACATTTGTCAGTGCCGGGGCGCTGGTTTTCCGGCCATCTTACTATTAGAATTGACAGTCTCAATAATCTAAGTTTGATCAGTGCTGTATTAGTTACAGCACCGATCCTGTAGAATTAAGGGAGTGGCTCCTGCTGTATAATGTACAGCACCAGTCACAGTAGGTCATGCAAAAATGAGGAGCAGCACCGAGTAGAAGGTGTATACTCGGGGCAACTCAAATAATCATTGTGGGTTACATTTTTTCTCTTATAAAACAAGTTAAGTTCAGAGTTGACAAGACATTTTGTCTGTCTTATATAATGTTCAATGTGTTTAAACAGATTGATAGTTGGGTAGGATGTTTGGTGTGTTGATGGTTTGTTCATGATGGTTAAGGGTGGTGGCAGGGGAGGGGCACCCATTGGGGTGGGTGGTACTATGCAGCGACACATATTTATTAAAGCTGCATAGTCCGATGAATCAACAATTTTTCAAAACCAAAACAAATATCTCAATTTGATTCTACATATCTAACTTAAATACTGGTGCGCTTGTTAAACATTTGTCAAGACACAGAAGGCAATATTGAGGCAATTTAATGTAACCTATTACCGCTGAAGTCTATGGTGTCAGAGTTTTGGCAAGCGTGCCATATTGAGGCAATTCAATGGAACCTATTACTGCAGAAACCTATGGTGTCAGAGTTTTGGCAAGCTTGCCAAAACTAATTTTGCTTGTTTAAACTTCAAATATATCAAAAGTTAGCTATTTAAAATAAAAGTTACTTCAAATGAAAGTAGAGTAGATTGTGCATGTTGCGGCGGCAACATGGGTAATTTGGGACACGGGACCAAAAGCCCTCAGCCTTGAACTCTATGGACAACCCTGGCGCCACCTATACCCAACCAGACTCACTATCGAACCGACACGCTACCTGGCGGATCCGTCACAAACTCGCCAGCGGAGGAGCCCGAGCAGCTCACACCGACCAGTGCGCCCGAACCTGCCGCGTGGCCACTGAAGCTTTGCTGTCTTTTCTAGCCGTCCCACCCACGCATCTGGTATGCAAGGCTGAGCGCACGTGGGACAAACTAACTATACCAAACTTTAAATACTCGAAACCCAAGAATTCCATCCTCAGAAAAAAGATTAATAAACTACCAGTTTATACCACTTTCGTGTCCTGTGTCTGAATTATAACGATCACCCTAATATGTTTATTTCAGAAAATGACAGAAACTCTAAACCCATCGGACTATGCAACTTTAATAAGGGCATCTAGGTTAGATATGTATAATTAACGTGTTTCGCTTGGGAAAATTCTATCCTTTCACTGGATGGTTGTTGGAGTTTTACGTCCTGGTAACATCTATGGTCATATCAGAATGGGTACAGACTTGTGACAGTGCACACTCATGGGAACTTAATAGAGCTGCCCCACTAGGCCACCAGCACCATGACCTGATATCCCACTCAGTCAGATCAGACCACCAGCACCATGACGTGATATCCCACTCCGTCACATTATCCTGGCACTGAGCCAAGCTATCTTATCAATGCCGAGTCTCTGGCTAGGAATGGACAAGCATCAATTTCTAAGTCATCGGTTTGAGTCGATCAGGGTTCGAACCTAGGGGTTCAAATCCCACAATCTACCAACACGTGAGACGGACGTTCAGCTCATTCGGCCATCCCGTGTGGTGTTCCTTCAGTGGAAAATACAACTTTAATGTCTGACACACAATTGAGCAAACGCCAGTGCCTGCTTGTTGTTGATTGTTGTTGAAGATTTATACTGCCTATCATGGATAAGTCTGAATAGACTTGTTTTCACCATTAGGCAGTTTGTCGATAGAAAGCCCGAGCCTACACTTTTACCGACCCAAGGGATTTTTAACCTCCCACACCACATAGACATGGTATGAGAGCAACTGGCCTTTGATGACGCTGTAAGTTATACACACGGTGGAAATCCAAATTGGCAGAGATGCATGGGGAATCGAACCACCTACCTTCAGATTAGGAGTCCGACCTAGAAAAAAGTCAGACACTCTAACCACTCCACCACAGACGACACCTATTATCTACTATGTGTCATCTCTCAGGTTTCATGAGATGTGAATAATATATGCTTCTCTGTCAATGTATATGTGGATGATATATGGTGTGGACTACAGCATTGGTTACTGCAATATCTTTCTATTTGCTACCAATGAATATATATGTACATATGCGATAAATGCCCATCAAGTATGCATAGGATTGGTTACCGCAAAATCCATCTTTCCCCATCTGACTGTATGTGATATATAATTTATTATGTGAGTATAAAGAGGCAGAGTTTATTCTACTTATTTATTATTTATTTATTATATCGACATTATTTATATATTCCTTTATTCGGGTTGTTTAAAATGTGTTATTTATTTATTATAAGCACATCATGTATATATTGCTTTATTCGGATTGTACTATATATTCGCTGCGGGCCAGCACCAGAACCGCACCGGTGGCGCCACCACCGCACACCTACTTCCAACATGTCCCTTCAGCGCGAATTTTAAGCTACATATAATCTATATTATATATATACATTACATATATAATATATATTATAATATATATATAATATATTTATACACCCATATAATGAATGGTTAGAGAGGCAGAGAAACCGCGGAGGCGCCACCAGTCGAGTTGGTAGAGTTACAGAGCGAGGCAGTCGAAGACTGAGGAGAGAGGTTACAGAACTTACATATTATATGTATGTCATACATATATACATGTGTATTTACATATATACATCATATATATATATATGTATGTGTGTATATATATATATGTATATATATATATATATATGAAGGGTTCAGGCGCAAAACCACGTAAACGCCAATCCAAAAATGGAGATAAACCTTGGAATCAAACCTACAAAAAGTTAATTCCTTTTAATATTCTGGCATTTTTGTTCATTGCTCCATAATCATATGATCATATGAAAAGTGGAATTAGTGAGAATTCAAATTATTTTCAGGTACAAATCCTTTATTTAACATACATTTTTGGCTTGGCGTTTATTGGGTTTTGCGCCTGAACTCTTCATATATACATATATATATATATATATATATATATATATATGCTGTTGTGTTGATTCAGATGCCACTGGTAGTATTCAGTTCTGCATTCACTTTTGACTACCCCACCACCCCACCCCACCCGCAAGGGGTGTAATTGATCAACTCGGGTCACCGAGCTACATTTTGGCGCATGCGCACATCCTACAGATTGGGATTGAATAAACGAATATGCTTCTCCATGCTCGGGGTGGAAAAAAATGGTGGCTGAATCCAACACTCTTCTTTTTTTTTTTTAATAACCGATATAACTACAGCAAAGTAGGATTTAAAGTATTTTATGATTGCATAGTTTAGTTATATTTCCATTTAATTAATCTGGGTCATTACCAAAGAAAACCATGTATGACTGGTACTCGTAGCTCTTATCCTACAGGACGGTACCAGTGCAAATGTGTCGTCATCATTCCTAGCTACCCCCAGCCAAGATGTGGGTTACCGGGGTTAGGACTTTTTGAACGTGTCACGTGTTTTTGTCAACTCCACTCATGCGGTGTTCGATTTGAAATTTTAGCAACTTAGGTGACCCAAGTCGCTCGAGTCATGTTAATCAAATACAGCCATACAGCCAAGCTATAAAGTGTACATTACTCTCGTATTAAAAGTCCCCCGTTCCGTCCGCTGTGAGAGATTAATTCCGCCAGATTTTTTTTTTTTTTTTTTGTTGGTCCATTAGTTGTTTAAGCAGGGGAAATTTCAGTCATAGAAGACTGGTCTTCCTCATTCCACTGCTGGTCAATATAAAGCCCGAGCCTACACTTTTACCGACCCAAGGGATTTCTAACCTCCCACACCACATAGACATGGTATGAGAGCAACCAGACTTTGATGATGCTGTAAGTTATACACAGCGGTGGAAATCCAAATTGGCAGAGCTGGGGGCACGGGGAATTGAACCGCCGACCCTCAGATTAGGAGTCTGACCTAGAAAAAAGTCAGACACTCTAACCACTCCGCCACAGAGAACACCTAGATTAATTAGAGCTTCCCCCACACTCAACCGTCCCCAACAGTCCAAACACACATGTATTTGTTTTGTTGGTACATTAGTTGTTTAAGCAGGGGAAATTTCATTTGCAGACGACTGGTCTTCCTCATTCCACTGCTCCTTACCTTATCCTAATAATGCCGAGTGCCTGGCTAGGAAGCGACAAGTATCAATGTTTAAGTCATTGGTTTGACCCGACCAGAATTCGATCCCACGATCTACCAACACGGGAGACGGACGCTCTAACTCATTCGGTTATCGCGTCTGGTTAACTACAGCTCGCCTTATTTCCGTGCATATTGATGCCCTTTATATTTGACTACCCTAACGTATTTTAATTAAGTCCCCCCCTTTCCTCTCCCCCATCTCTCACGGTATACACCACAAGGCGATTCCTCATTCACCAAACACACAAATAAACTCCCAATGGAATGACTTGTTTAATGTTAATTAGTATTAAAACGGAAGTTCATCCATCATTCCCTAGACAGACAAAGAAGTGAGGATTATGTTCTTCTCTTTTTTATTCTTTCGATCTGTTCCTCTTTTTCAGGTGTTATATTTCCTCTGAATAAACGCCTTCTGTGCTTCCGCACCGATGTTGGGGTGCATGTGTGTGTGGGTGTGTGGCTGTGTGGGTGTATGGCTGTGTGAGTGTGTAAGTGTGTGGGTGTGTGGGTGTGTGGGGGCGTGGGTTGTGTGGGGTGTGTGGGGAGTGTGGGTGTGTGGGTGTGTGGGTGTGTGGATGTGTGGGGGCGTGGGTTGTGTGGGGTGTGTGGGTGTGTGGGGGGAGTGGGGACGTGTGGGTGTGTGGGTGTGTGGGGTGTGGGGGTGCGGTGTGTGGGGGTGTAAGGTGTGTAGGGGAGTGTGGGTGTGTGGGTGTGTGGGTGTGTGGGTGTGGGGGTGTGTGGGTGTGTGGGCGTGTGGGTGTGTAAGGGGTGTGGGGAGTGGGGATGTGTGTGTAAGGGGTGTGGGTGTGTGGGTGTGTGTGGGTGTGTGGGTGTGTGGGTGTGTGGGTGTGTTGGTTGGTGGGTGTGTGGGTGTGTGGGTGTGTAAGGTGTGTGGGGGAGTGGGGATGTGTGGGTGTGTGGGTGTGTGGGTGTGTGGGTGTGTGGATGTGTGGGGTGTGTGAGTGTGTGGGTGTGTGGGCGTGTGGGAGGGGGGTTTGTGGGTGTGTGGGTGTGTAAGGTGTGTGGGGGAGTGGGGATGTGTGGGTGTGTGGGCGAGTGAGGGAGTAGGGGGTGTGCATTTTCATGGTTTGTTTGTTGTTGTTTAACATCCTAGCAACATCTAAGTTCATATCAGGACGGGTACTGACTTGTGACAGCGCATATTCATGGTGGCTTCATACTGCTGCTCCATTGGGAGACCAGCCCACTGGCACCATGGTCCGATATCCCACACAGTCACATTATCCTGACACTGTGCTAACCAGTCCTTGTCCTATCCTATTAATGCCGAGCACCAGGCTAGGAAGCAACCACAGTCCTCTGACCTGCCCCCTGACTCGCCAGATCCCACATCGACTCTATAGATGTGTGGTGGGGTGAGCTAGCCACACGCAGTAGAGGGCAGCCCAGTCGGGGTCTGCCGGTGGCTAGCCTGCCACCACCTAGCATAGTTCAGTGTAACTGCATAGGTGTGCGGCGTAGTCTCCGCCGATACCCCGTGGTAGTAGAGCTCATGTACAGACTACTGCATTATTATTATTTTCAAATCTATTTTAATTTTAATTTACATATTAAACTTTCATGTCCGAATCCGAGATATTGCAAATATTATTTCTTCATTGGCTACTTAATAACAGGCCTACCTTTTGAAGTTGCATAATTCGACGCTTTTATGTTCCTGTCATATATCTCGCACGATTATATTAGATTGATAGTTCTTATCTGTCTTTAACCAGTTGGAAGTGACTTTTATTTGAAGATTGACTTATTAGATTGATAATCTTTATTTGCTTTAGAACAGTTTGGAGTAACATTTATTTGAAGATTGTAAACGTGGAAAAATAATGTTGCTATGCAGACTACAATGCTGGACATGATATCCTTCAGTCTAGATATATTATATCTAACTGATCTATGCGCACCACAATTCCCGACATGATAACCTTCAGTCTAGATAAATTATATCTAATTGATCTACGCGCACCACAATTCTGGACATGATAACCTTCAGTCTAGATAGATTATATCTAATTGGTCTATGCGCACCACAATGCTGGACATGATCACCTTCAGTCTAAATAGATTATATCTAAGTGATCTATGTGCACCACAATGCTGGACATAGTAACCTTCAGTCTTTGATAGATGATATCTAATTGATCTATGCACACCACAATGCTGTACATGATAACCTTCAGTCTAGATAGATTATATCTAATTGGTCTATGCGCACCACAATGCTGGACATGATAACTTCAGTCTAGATAGATTATATCTAATTGGTCTATGTGCACCACAATGCTGGACATGATCACCTTCAGTCTAGATAGATTATATCTAATTGATCTATGCACACCACAATGCTGGACATGACAACCTTCAGTCTAGATAGATTATATCTAATTGATCTGTGCTCACCACAATGCTGGGCATGATAACCTTTTTTTTTTGTTCTTCTTTTTTTTTCTTGAATATTTATACTGCCTATCATGGATAAGTCTGAATAGACTTGTTTTCACCATTAGACAGTTTGTCGATAGAAAGCCCAAGCCTACACTTTTACCGACCCAAGGGATTTTAACCTCCCACACCACAGAGACATGGTATGAGAGCAACTGGCCTTTGATGACGCTGTAAGTTCTACACAGCGGTGGAAATCCAAATTGGCCGAGGTGGGGGCACGGGGAATCAAACCACTGACCTTCAGATTAGGAGTCCGGCCTAGAAAACAGTCAGACACTCTAACCACTCCGCCACAGAGAACACCTTCAGTCTAGATAGATTAGATCTAACTGATCTATGCGCACCACAATTCTGGACATCATAACCTTCAGTCTAGATAGATTATATCTAATTGATCTGTGTTAATCCGTCTGTCCGGCATCGATATTCAAGTGCGCCACAAAAGATTTAAATGTACCTCCGTAAAAGGTTTGTATTTAGATGTTTCGCTCGGACTAAGCAGCACCAAACAGAAGCTTGATGAACCTGACCTAAAAAGTAATGCTTGTCACGACCTACCCTGATCACTTACCACATGACTACCCGAGCAGCTCAGTCAGCCATAGTCGACATGTGACCACCCTAGCAGCTCAGTCAGCCATAGTCGACACGTGACCGCCCTAGCAGCTCAGTCAGCCATAGTCGACCATGACCACCCTAGCAGCTCAGTCAGCCATATTCGACACATGACCATCCTCGCAGCTCAGTCAGCCACAGTGTACATGTGACCACCCTAGCAGCTCAGTCAGCCATAGTCGAGATGTGATCACCCAAGCACCTCAGTCAACCATAGTCCACATGTGACCACCCGAGCAGCTCAGTCAGCCATAGTCTACACATGACCACCCTAGCAGCCCAGTCAACCACAGTCTACATGTGACCACCCGAGCAGCTCAGTCAGCCATAGTCGAAGTTCAGTCAGCCATAGTCGGCACCTGACCACCCTAGTAGCTCAGTCAGCCCTAGTCAACATGTGACCACCTGAGCAGCTCAGTCAGCCATAGTCGACACATGACCACCCTAGCAGCTCAGTCTGCCACAGTCGACGCGTGACCACCCAAGCAGTTCAGTCAACCACAGTCTACATGTGACCACCCGAGCAGGTCAGTCAGCCATAGTCGACACATGCCCACCCTAGCAGTTCAGTCAGCCATGTCGGCACGTGACCACCCTAACAGCTCAGTCAGCCATAGTTGACATGTGACCACCCTAGCAGCTCAGTCACCCATAGTCGAACATGACCACCCTAGCAGCCCAGTCAGCCACAGTCTACATGTGACCACCCAAGCAGCTCAGTCAGCCATAGTCGACACATAACCACCCGAGCAGCTCCATCAGCCATAGTCGACATGTGACCACCCGAGCACCTCAATCAAGCATAGTCGACACATGACCACCCCAGCAGCTCAGTCAGCCATAGTCAACATGTGACCACCCTAGCAGCTTAGTCAGCCATAGTCAACACCCTAACAGCTCAGTCAGCCATAGTTGACATGTGACCACCCGAGCAGCTCAGTCAGCCCTAGTCGACATGTGACCACCTGAGCAGCTCAGTCAGCCATAGTTGTCACGTGATCACCCAAGCAGCTCAGTCAGCCATAGTCTACATTATCATATTACCATAAATATGTAGTATACCGTGTTATGTAAATATGATTTGGGCTGGAGTCTATTACTATCTATTGGGTGTATCCTATTCAACAACAGCTGACCTGCTGTGTGTATGAAAGTTATGTTTGTTTGTTGTTGTTTTATGTCCTGGCAACATCTAAGGTCGTAGCAGGATGGGTACCGACTTGTGACAGTGCATACTCATGGTGACTTTATAGTGTTGTCCCACTAGAAGACCAGGCTGCCAGCACCATCACCAGATATCCCACTCAGTCACTTTATCCTGACACTGAGCGCACCAGTCCTTTCCCTGTCTTAATAATGCTGAACGCCTGGCTAGGAAGCAACAAGTATACATTTTTAAGTCATTGGTTTGACTCGACCGGGGTTCGAACCCACGATCCCATTATCTACCAGCACGGGAGACGGACGCTCTAACTCATTCGGCCATCCCGTCTGGTTATGAAAGTTATGTGTACATATATATAAACAAAAACTTCTGAGCGAATGGAGTGTGAAGGCCCGCGCAGGGGGGGGGGGTGGACTGGAGCATGCTGGGAAATACCCCCACCCCACGGAAGGGGCGGGGGAGGCAATACACTACAGACCTTATTACACGGCGATGAGGGGCTCACGACTATCCATATATATATATATATATATATATGACCTGTATGAGACTAACTGAGCAGCTGTGGCACCAGCTCACCTGTCATCAGCACATCAAACACTATTCGGGTGCTCACGTCCACACGGGTATCTTGTTATTTGCCTTCACTCGCCCAGAATCTTTTTACTGAAAAATAAAACAGGAGAACCTTTAATTAACATACCATTCTCCGGTGCGACTGACACTGGTCAACATCCGGGGGAAGTGAGGTGGCCGAGATGGCAACACCGGTAATGTGTCATATCTTACGGAGGATAATAATAATAAGTAATATTCCCTTACATATCTTTATACTCGCATAATACGTTATACATCACATATATATTCCACAACCATTGGTGTCCTAATCGAACCACTTATGTTCCACTAATGGGGAAGCAGTTAATTGAACGCACAACATATCAAGCCACATTAATGTGATTAATTTAGTATCCATTACACCTAGGCTTGACAATAACATTTTTTTTAATGTTCGCCTTTCTCTCATCAGCAAAGCGCTGCACTGTTTGGTCAACGGAAGCAAAGACCCTATAATACTAAGACAGCTCACTCAGCCTGTACTGTGTAATCAAAATGATCAAACCCACCACTTGGTGCGCTGACTGTTCTCTTAGTTAAACATGCGCTATATTATATGTATAAATGCATATATGAATGTGAAAGAAGTGTGATGATGGCGATGCTGATGATGCTGATGATGATCTGTATTTGTTTATAGCAATTTCATATTGATGTGTATTCATACTTACATATCTCATGTATAATATAATTGCATGTGTTTACATGTGAAACACCAACCAGCAGCCAGGCTGATCACACCCACCACAAGGTGGCACTGCACAATTTACATTACCCTGGGAGAGATAGGGAGTGAGCCATCTTAGTATTATAGGGTCTTTGACGGAAGTGCTTTGAATCATTGCTATCAACTTCCACTATTGCTAGGTGCTCACGCTCTCATTATGAAAGGCGGGAGGCCAGAAGGGAGGGCGACTGCTATGCGCATTCACACCCCATTGATGGTCTGAGACAAAGTCAATGAAAGCGAGCATCTGATTGGGCTTGAGAAGGTGTGTTAGGAAGGCGGTGGTGGTATATAGTCAACACGTGACCACCCGAGCAGCTCAATCAGCCAACTTAAAGCCACCTCTGTTAATATTTTAAATAACAAAAATTATGGGTGAAGGCAAATAGAGTGCCATGTGAGCATATTAAGCCGTGTTTGTTGTGCTGATGGCAGGTGAGCTGTCAAAATTGTTAAGTGAGTGGTACAAGCAAGAGGCTGAGTCATGACAGCTGAATAGGCCAGGTGGCAGCACTAGGCATGGCAGAGAGCCTGTCCATTCGCCTGAGTTGTTAAGTGTCAATAGTTGTGAGGTGTCCACATGAGGTGCAACCAGAGGCACCACTAAAGGATAATCAGTTTACGGATAATAATTATACTCGCATAATTATTATACAGCACATATATATATGATTGATAAGCATTATACAAGTATAATTATTATCGGTAAACGTATTATATATATATATATATATATATATATATGAAGAGGTCACGTGCAAAAACCGACAAACCCATCTTAGATGTTCTCTGTAAAAACAGAATTTGTTGTCGTGCTCTACAGGCAAAGCCTATACATCTCATCCCGTCCTGATATGAGCGCATATATTGCTAGGACGTAAAACCCCAACAAACAAAACTACACATTTATACCTGTATACCTGTAGACCTATATCTATACATCTATATATCTATACATCCGTACATCTATACATCCATATATATATATCCCAGATATCTATATATCTATTAACCCATATATCTGCACATCTATATATCTACATTTCAATATATCTGCATATCTACATATTTATATATGTGCACATCTACAAATCTATATAGTTAGTATATGTATATACGTGTATAAAATCATTGGTATGAGGTATTTCTTATTATTTCCTATTATTGTTATGATCCGTTATTGTCCACTGACAGACCCAGATCTATTCACTGTGGCACTCATTTGCCTTCGGTGGCACCGCCACCGGCAGTTCTTGGTACTCATTCCTCAGAAGTTGTATGGATCACTTGCTGTGAAAAGTTTTTTATTATTCGATAGGGCTATATATATCAATATATTTGCATATGTACATATCTATATATCTACATGTCTATATATCTACCTATCTATTCTTAATTATACTTATTATTATACATACTTATACATATTATACATATTTACTTATTATCTTAAGATTGTTCTTGTAATTAAATAGTGCAAGACCAGTGCCTCGGCGCTGAACCAGACTATATTTGAATGAATAACAATATTAACCCTGCCCCCCCCCCCCCCCCCAAAATATATATCCATTAAGGGTCTACTCACACCTTTCAGCAGCGGTGGGATGTGCACCCCCCTCTCGCCGCCCCCCCCCCCCCCCCCCCCCCCAATCTTAACCCATTGCAGATACCCGAGTCTTCGAACCAATTAAAACTCGACTCGACACTTGGTGAGCAGTTGGAGAACCCAGTATGCGGTCTCAACATAGCCACAAGACGTTGTAAAATATTCTGACTTTTTAGGTCAGGTTCATAAATAAATAATAGTTTAAATAGATTCTAAAATATCTCCTTTTCACGAAACTCATATGTGAAGCATCAAGAAAACTGTTTTAAATCATATTTAAATCATCCAGTTATTTCTATTAAGTCATTATAATAATATTCCAATTATATAAGTAGCCCTATAAAACCTCTCTAATAATACCTAATTCTTTCTATCATGTTGGTAAATATATATGCATAATATTCAAACCAAGTTGTGAAACCATGGTAGATTATGTACATTAAGTTAAGTGATAATTAATATCAGATTTGTCTAAGGTTCTACATCAAATATAACCACTGGAGATGAGAACTCTGGACAATTATTACTGTATTGGTATACTTACATGTATTACTGAATTGAAGTCTGTTGGTATTATATATTGTATAAAGGGAGGTAAATGCTGAAACTAGGGACAGCATATACAGTTGCTGCAGATTGTGGTTTCTTCACACAGACAAATAGTCTGTGAAGAATGCCACAGAATGGGTACAATAATTAAGTTAAGAAACTGAGTTATGTGTGCCTGTTATGGTATGATTCACAGATGCCAATATCTGAGGGAGTGTTAGCACACAGGTGACAATGCATGGGGGCTGTGTGTGTGTGTGTTTGCAGGACCTGCCAAAGCCAGGTGTCAGGCTGGAGGTGGGAGGTGGAGTGTGTGTGTGTGTGTGTGGTGAGCCCTCCCTGCCCACCTGGTGGCAGTTTGCTGAACTAAATATGATGCAATATGTAATGCTCAAAGTAAGGCATGTAGAAACTCCTACTATTTTGGAGTTGTCCCAATCTAGGGTCTGGTGACCACTGGTGTTATGTAAAGATAAATAGGGTTGATACACCCATGTAAGTGTGATTGGTGAACTTGATGGAAACATATGTATCTGACTTGGGGTGGGTGGGTTGTCCCCCCCCCCCCCCAACCCCTTATCCAGAAGGGGGGTAGGGGGCTGGTGGGAGAGGTGGGGGTCTACCCACTCCCACCCTGCCTCCCCCCACCACTGATTGGAGGAGTTCAGCCAATGAAATGGCATGTTACTGACCCTGACTGGGCAGACTCCTAGCAACTGTGTACCTCTATTTTGAATGTGTTCCATCTGAATAAAAGAGCTGGGCAGGGGGTGGAGTAGGCAGATGACCTGGAGACAGCACAGCAGGAGGAGCCAGCCACCCCTCCCTACTAGACTTTACCACAGTTAATTTCTGTTAGTTTACTATTTCTTGGAATTGATATAGTAAGCATATATAGTAAGCATATATAGTAAGCATATGTAGTAAGCATATATAGTAAGCATATATAGTAACCAGATATAGTAATGAGATATAGTAATGAGATATAGTAATCATATATAGTAATCAAATATAGTAAGCATATATAGTAAGCAGATATAGTAAGCAGATATAGTAAGTGGATCATCGCTTGAGTAATATCATACATTAGTGCTTTCCGGCCGCCACACACAGAAGTTAGGGTTCTATTTCCTATAAATATTCTATAGTGTAAAATACCACTGGTTAACAACGTGACTAGTAGTTGTGCTTCAAACCGCTAGAAGGCGAAGCAAATGGGAAATAGTCTGCCAACAGTAGGATTCAAATTTCAAGGCTAGTGTTCTAACCATTAGACTATCTACACCCCCTGATACACTCACCCTATCCATGCCTACCTGTCAACATAAAACACCAACAAAACATCAAACTTGTCTATGTGGCGCTTTGCCTGAACATTGAATGCATTCTACTGCAGAATGTTCAAATGAATAAATACATGTACCCAAATAAAACCACGAAAACCAACACCACCACCAGAAAATATGCAAGGAGCGGGACATAGCTCAGGCAGTAGCGTGTCCACCTGTGAAGGTTTGGGTCATCCGATCGAATCCTGCTCAGTGCACCCATTTGCAGTCTGGGCTATTTTCTGTTCCAACCAGTGGTCCACAACTGGTTCATCAAAGGCTGTGGTATGTGCTGTCCTGTCTGTGTGAAAGTGTATATAAAAGATCCCTTGCTGCTTATTGGATTGAGTAGCCTATGTGGCGGCAATAGGTTTCTTCCACAAAGAAATATGTCCGAATGACCATATGGTTGATGTTCAATAGCCGATGATAAAAAATCAATGTGCTCTAGAGGCGTCGTTAAATAAAAACAAACTTTCCTTTCAAATATGCAATGTCCTCCGCATGAATTTATGTTCCCTCAGTATTTGTCTTTTTGTCTTCCAGGTGAGACTAAATTGCTGAATTACTACGGTGGCAGACGCTGGGCAGGTTTGATAGTTTACCCGTGTCTTCTCCCACCCTTACTTATACTTTGATCTGTGAACGCTCTACTTGTCGCCATATTCACCGGAGGCGGTGTCGGAATCGCTAAGAGCACAGGCTTCCCATGCGGAAGTTAACGTATGAACTTCAAATCTCAGCCGAGTCAAGGCAATAACTTACTAAATTGATACTTGTCGCTATCTAGCTTGGTACTCTGCATTACTAGGATCGTGCAAGCACTGGTTTGTTTAGCGCAGTATTAGGATAATGTGACTGAGTGGGAAATCGGGTCATGGTGCTGGAAGCCTGGTCTCCCAGTGGGGCAGCACTATAAAGTCGCCATGAGCATGCACTTTCACAAGTCAGTACCAATCCTGATATAACCTTAAATGTTGCCAGGATGTAAAACCACAACGAACACAAAATAAAATGTAGGTGGCGGAGGGGAAGGGTTGAAGCTGCATAATCTGATCAAAATCATCAGAGGTTCAAAACCAACACACTTTATAATGTATTAAACTTGTATCAGATGCATTCATTAAACATTTTATTGATGCATAGAAGAAATACTAAATTAATTTAGTAGATAGAACCTGGCACTCATGAACTCTATAATGTCCAGCATTTCTGCGTGCACATCAAAACAAAAATTAAATTGACATGTTTTCCTTTCAAATATATCCAAAGTTGCCGCGCTAATAATAAAATTTACTTCTGCTAAAGTAAATTATGTCGATCAACCTAATATACTAATCAAAAACATAAATAATGGCAGAAATTCAAAACCGTTAGTTTACGTAAGGGGTATTCTAATTGCCAAATATTGAGTCTTCCTCATTCCACTGCTTTTCGCCTTATCCTAGTGATTTGGAAAGAACAATGTGACACTTTATGAGGTCTGGGTGTGGTCGTCAATCTAGATAAAAGATCACCCCATACTTGTAGCAGGGGTGAAAACTAACCCATTAGAAAAAACTGTCGAAGAATTTCAACATGGTGGGGAAATGAACTGAGCAGATACATTCCTAATTTAAGAAGCAAACTATATCAAGTTGACTATGAATAACGGGGACAAGGAAAGATAGGCAAGACGAGGAGTGGTGGAAGCCTACCTTTATTTTTTTAGGCCCCATGGCTGAGCAATAAACAGCGCTACCTACAGAACAAGTTTAAAATTTGGAGCTGATGTGATCCTGACTCACTCCGGCTGGCCTATGCCTAAACAGTGGTGGTGCCAGAGGCAAACAGCGGGTTCTGGCCCATAGCAAATAGAACATTAATAATAACACGTAGATACTCAATAGCAAGCAATTAAATACAAAGTTCCATAAAACCATATAGAATAGATGCCCCGCCCATTTATACTCATATAATAAAATATATATCACATTCTTCTCATACATCTTCATATTTACCCGCTACTTTTGATTTAAAAAATATAATTAAACATGTAGTTTAAGTGAAATCAATGGCATTCTGTCGCCGCCATCTTGTCTTTTCGCATTGTCTCTCAATTCACCAGCTCTGTCACAGTCTGTGCTGATAGAAGTCGCCATTTGATACTGGAGCCATGTATTTTACTTCCAAAGCCATTTTCGCCCGTATTTAGACTACGTTGTCGTTCACCCCTCTACTGCAAGTGCGGGGTGAATCTTTTATCTATCTTTCATTTTCAATCATGAAACTTGTACTAGTACTAGTAAGTAGTACAGTAAAGGGGCGGATAAACAAGGCGCCGGTGGATGTAAGTAGTATATGAAGCCGGTGAGTTGGGTCTTTTACCCGGGCACGGAGGAAACAATAAGGCGAGGTGGGAGGGGGGTCGGAGGAAGCCTGTAGGACGGAGAGGGAAGCGGGACGAGAGGGACTAACGAGGGGGGGAGTAGTATCCATCAGAACCCTGGCGCCCGCCTAGGATTGGAAACAGGGAGGGTGGGTGGGTGGGCAAAGAGAGCGGAGAAGATGTCTTGCTGCTGGAGGAGGATGTGGACCTGAGGGGGGTTGGAAGGGGCCGGAGAGTGGGGGGGTGGGGAAGCGAGGATGAGGGTGGGGAGGTGAGGTGAGACGGGTAGGTGAGATGGGAGAGTGTGGGAGAGGGGAGAGCGTGGGAGAGGCGAGAGTGGGAAAGGGGAGAGAGTCAGAGAATGACCAAGAAGGGAAAGTGTGCGTGTGCGAGAGGGCAGAATGTGGGAGAGGGGAGAGTGTGGGAGAGTGTGGTTGAGGGGAGAGTGTGGGAGAGGGGAGAGTGTGGGAGAGGGGAGAGTGGGAGAGGCGAGAATGGGAGAGGAGATAGTGGGAGAGGGGAAAGTGTGGGAGAGGGGAAAGAGTGCTAGAGTGACCAAGAGGGAAAAGTGTGCGTGTGCGAAAGGGGAGAGTGTGGGATAGTGTGGGAGAGAGGAGAGTGTGGGAGATGTGAGAGTGTGGGAGAGGGGAAAGTGTGGGATAGGGGATTGTGGGCGAGGGGGAGAGTGGGCGAGATGGGAGAGTGTGTGTGCGAGTGGGGAGAGTGGGAGAGGGGAGAGTGTGGGAGAGGTGGCAGTGTGGGAGAGGGGAGAGTGAGGGAGAGGGGAGAGTGTGGGTGATGGGAGAGTGTGGGAGATAGGAGAGTGTTGGGAAGGGGAGTGTGTGGGGAGTGGAGCGTGTGGGAGAGGGGAGAGTGTGGGAGAGGTGACAGTGTGGGAGAGGGGAGAGTGAGGGAGAGGGGAGAGTGTGGGAGAGGCGAGCGTGGGAGAGGAGATACTGGGAGAGGGGAAAGTGTGGGAGAGGGAAAGAGTCCGAGATTGACCAAGAGGGGAGAGTGGGTGAGATGGGAGAGTACGTGTGCGAGCGGGCAGAGTTGAAGAGTGGGAGAGGGGAGAGTGGTTCAGCAGACAGTGGTGGAGAGGGGAGAATCTGGGAGACGGGAGAGAGTTGGAGAAGGGAGAGTTTGGGAGATGGGAGAGTCTGGGAGATTGGAGAGCATGGGAAAGGGGTGAGTGTGGGAGAGGGGAGAGTGTTGAAGAGGGGAGAGTGTGAAAGAGGGGATAGTGTTGGAGAGGGTAGAGTGTGGGAGAGGGGAGAGTTTGGGAGGGGATGAGTGGAATAGGCGAGAGTGTGGGAGAGGGGAGAGTGTGGGAGAGGGGAGAACGGGGGAGAGGGGAGAGTGTGGGAGAGGGGAGAATGTGGGAGAGGAGAGAGGGTGGGAGAGGGGATAATGTGGGAGAGGTGAGTGTGGAAGAGGGGAGAGTGTGGGAGAGGGGAGAGGGTGGGAGGGGTAGAGTGGAAGAGGGGAGAGTGTGGGAGAGGGGAGAGGGTGGGAGGGGTAGAGTGGAAGAGGGGAGAGTGTGGGAGAGGGGAGAGTGTGGGAGAGCGGAGAGTGTGGGAGAGGGGAGAGTGTGGGAGAGGGGAGAGTGTGGGAGAGGGGAGAGTGTGGGAGATAGGAGAGTGTGAGGAATGGGAGTGTGTGGGGGAGTGGAGAGTGTTGGGAGGGGAGAGTGTAGGAGAGGAGAGAGTATCGTAGAGGGGAGAGTGGGACAGGGTATAGTGGGAGCGGGGATAGTGTGGGAGGGGAGAGTGTGGGACAGGGGAGAGTGTGGGACAGGGAAGTGTGTGGGAGAGCAGGGGTACCTACCTGTTTATGTGGCTCTTTGCCTGAGAGGTCAGTGCAGACTACTACACTCATCCTGCTGGAATTATAAGTCTTTTTCATGGTTTAAATCTATATGCATACACAGGGTATGCGGGTATTGCAGTACCTGCCTGCTAAAATACCTCAGGGAGTTTGACGCCCCTGCCTTGCAAAGTTATAAACCACTGCCTTGTGGTGTAGAGGGTCTTGATAGAACCAAAGGCTAAGGGAGCAAACCCTAACAGAAATCCATGCTTCCGTGGCAGCATTAGGGGTGGTGATGAATGGAACTCCCAACATCTCCCGACCACCCACTGCAGGGACAAATAGTTTGCGCCTGTCTTGACGTGCTCTTGCCGGTGTGAGACCTTTATTTGCTCCACAAGAGAGTGTCGCTAGTAACTTGCAAAAGCCAGCAGGACTTCAACACTTTGCAAGCAGCTTTTATGAAGTGCACAACCGCACAAAATAGGGGCACTTAAGAAATAAAAGCAGTCTTTGTCGCATTGCGACCGACAGCATGATGACATACACAGGGTAAGTTCAAAAACCATACAGTGCATAGTTTCTATGGGATCAAGCAAAAGGCAACCAGTGTCATAGGGGTAATGAAAATGGGAAATATTGTGCTTAGAGCAGGATTCAAACCCTCACTTCTTGCCATTCCGAGGCTCGCATGCTGACCACTACCCCAGCTAGGCTTCCTGATGCAATCACCCTATTCAGATCTACATTGGCTCCTTGCCTGAGAGGTCAGTGCAGACTACTTACACAATTGTAAAGCTGCATAGTACGATGGAAATATCAAATTTTCTAAACCAAACCAATTATCTGGATTTGATCCTACATATCAAACTTAGATGCTGGTGCATTTATTGCCACGTACTATCTCAATGTAATAGAACTTGTTACCGCAAAAGCCTATGGTGTCAGAGTTTTGGCATGCTTGCCAAAATTCATTTTGCACGTTTGCATTTGAAATATCTAAAGAGAAATTAGCCATTTAAAATAAAAAGTTACTTTAAACTAAATAAAGATGGGATGGCCGAAACCAGACAGGATGGCCGAAACCAGACGGGATGGCCGAATGAGTTAGAGCGTCCGTCTCCCGTGTTGCTAGATCGCGGGGTTGTGGGTTCGAATCCTGGTCGAGTCAAACCAATGACTTAAAAATTGATATTTGTCGCTTCCTAGCCAGATGCTCGGCATTACTAGGATAGGGCAAGGAGCAGTGGAATGAGGAAGACCAGTCGTCTGCGACTGAAATTTCCCCTGCTTAAACAACTAATGTACCCAAAAAAAGTAAGGTAGATCATAACGATCAACCTAATATATTTATTCTCATAAAATGACAGAAACCCAAAATCATCGGACTATGCAACTTTAAGGACATCCTACAAGACTTCTTCAGTGCCTTTCAGACATCCACTTCCGGTTTGTCTTCTGTTGTACAGTTCCACTGTGCTGAACCCTGGTGGCGTTTAACCTTATGCGTGAATTAATAATACATCCCAATAAGAACCAATCAGATTAGGAGCAGGGTGCCTTAATCAATTTGCTACCCGGGTGACAATGCTCATAGGGGGAGGTGATAGGTGTATGTGCGTGTGTGTGGGGGGGGGGGGGGTAAGGTGTGTGCGGGGGAGGGGGGGCAGGGAGGTTAATCGCATCAAACCGGTAATCACAAGAAATAATCTGGATCTAATTAATCAGGACTGTAGCCATTGGACCTTGCCTGCAGTCAAATTCAGGATGTAACAAATTGCAATATCTATGTACGCCTTGACGTCGAAGTTCGAGGACGAGAGGGCGTCGCGGTCATGCGTCATCATGAAGTTGATGAAGGCGAGGGCCTGGCGCCTCCGATTGCGCCTGGTGGAAGGCGCGAGGGCAGCGACTCGGAGACTGTCGATGGCGGCAACCTCACCAACCTTGGCAACCTCGGCGAACCTCGGCAACCTCGGCAACCTTGGCAACCTTGGCAACCTCGGCAACCTCGGCAACCTAGGCAACCTCGGCAACCTCGGCAACCTTGGCAACCTTGGCAACCTTGGCAACCTCGGCAACCTCGGCAACCTCGGCAACCTCGGCAACCTCGGCAACCTCGGCAACCTCGGCAACTTCGGCAACCTCGGCAACCTCGGCAACCTCGGCAACCTCGGCAACCTCGGCAACCTCGGCAACCTCGGCAACCTCGGCAACCTCGGCAACCTCGGCAACCTCGGCAACATGAGAATCCTGGAAGTAGAGACCAGGGTTGTAGGGAAGTCGTCATGGCAGGGCTCGAGACGAGCTAGACCGAGGCGGACCATCTCAGCCCGGGCTACCTCCACCAGGGGTGACCAGCGGGAAGGTGTTAGGCGGCAGGGGTGGGGGGGTGGGCGAGCAGATGCGATCAGGTGTCAGGGTAGGGGTATGAGCCGCGAGGTGTGAGCAGCAGCGGGAAGTCGGGGAGGTCGGTATTCTCCCGCTGCGAATCAACCGTAATCCAATGCTGAACACCAAGCTAGGTAGTCAGGGGCGTAGCTAGACCTTTAACGATGTGTACTCCTAATTTTGGCAGGGGGTTTAAGGGGCCGCTTAAGCTTAAACTGGCGGATTTTACACATTTTAGACTTGAGTTTTCAACACTCCGGACTACTATATGCCTCCTCTCTCTCTCTCTTTATTATTTTTAAATTGTTGTTGTTGTAGACAAAACGATGTGGATGTTTTGGCGTATGCGCATACGCCTAGCTACGCCCCTAGTAGTGTAGTGAGTGGTCTGCACTGACCTCTCTAGGCACAATATTTCCCATTTTCATCACCCCCACTACACTGGTTGCTGTGACCATGATCCTGTACAAGCTACGTGCTGTATGGTTGTTGACACTACCCTATGTATGTATGTGTTAGTGGATTGCCTGTATCTATGTAATTGTAAGCATTAAAAGACTTCCAGGGGAACGAGTGTAGTGGTCTGCACTGACCTCTCAGGCAAGTAACCACATAGACAGGTAGGCATAGGTAGTGTGGTGATATCAGGGAGCGTAGGTTGTGTAATGGTTACCACACTGGCCTGGAATGCAAAGAGATGTGGGTTCGAGTCCCGCTCTAGGGGCAATATTTCCCATTTTCATCACCCCCACGACAGCAGCAACAAGTATCAATTTTTAAGTATCGGTTTGGCTCGGCCAGTGCCTTGAATCCCACGACCTACCAACATGAGAGGTGGATGCTCAACTCATTTGGCCATCCCTTCTGGCTAAGCGCCAATCGATTTCCGGTCCGACTCTAATGACGCGACTATTTCTATCTGATACCGGCTTCAGTGGCACAGTTGTGTAAATCCATCTGTATCTACACACTTCATTACTGGAACACCGATGTCTCGGCTTTGAACCAAAAGATACCCCACCCCACAAATAAAACCCTTATAAAACAACTGAAAAATAACTTTTAAAGTCCAATTAAAAGATTTAAAAAAACTAATTATAAACTATGAACTAAGACTAAAATTACAACACTATAAACAACACACTAAAACAACTTTAAAAAGATTTAGTTTTTTTAACCACCCCCCAGCACAAAAATACAAATTGGCTATTCGGGAGCTTTAAAACGCGACTAAAATCAAGTAAAACAACAGTTTTGAACAAGAAAAAAAATATATATACATATATATAACAACAATTAAAACAGCAATTACAATTTTGTTAATTAAACTAAAAAGGTAATATAAAACAACTAAAGACACAACTTTAAAACGACTGAAAAAGTGAAAGGCATATAAAAATAACTTTATTTTAAAACAACTAAAACAATCTAAGCAAACCGTGGGGTGAGTGATGTGGTGTGAGTGTGGTGTATGTTGTGTGTGGTGTGAGTGGTGTGAGTGGTGTGAGTGGAGTGATGTGAGTGGTGTGTGATGTGAGTGCTGGGTGGTGTGATTGGTGGGTGGTGTGAGTGGTGGGTGGTGTGCGTGGTGTGAGATGTACGGGGTGTGGTGTGTGCGGTGTGAGTGGGGTGAGTGGTGTGAGTGGTGTGGATGGTGTGAGTGGTGGGTGGTGTGCGTGGTGTGAGATGTACGGGGTGTGGTGTGTGTAGTGTGAGTGGTGTGTGTGGTGTGTGTGGTGTGAGTGGTATGTGATGTGAGTGGTGTATAGTGTGCATGGTGTGCGAGTGGCATGTGAGTGGTGTGTGAGTGGGGTGTGGTGTGTGTGGTGTGTGTGGTGTGTGTGGTGTGTGCGAGCGATCTGTGGTGTGGTGTGGTGTGAGTGATGTGTAGTGTGAGTGGTGTGACTGGTGTGAGTAGTGTGCTCAGTGTGAGGTTGCGGGGTGTGCGGGTGGTGTGTGAGTGGTGTGTGGTGTGTGAGGTGTGTGAGTGGTGTGCATGGTGTGTGCGACCGATGTGTGGTGTGGTGTGAGTGATGTGAGTGGTGTGACCCGTGTGAGTAGTGTGCGCAGTGTGAGGTTGCGGGGTGTGTGGGTGGGGGGGGGGGGGACTGCGTCAGTGGCTCTACACGTGGTATGTCCGGAATCAGTCACGTGACATGGCGTGCAGAGGAGATGGTAATTAGGAACTGGCATTAAGTCTCAAGTGTCAGGTGTCAGGGTCAGTGTCAGTGTCAGGTATCAACTGGAATATAGTCCACCCTAAATGAAGCTATATATGAACCGGACGGGATAGCCTAGTGGTTACAGCATCCGCTTCCTATGTGTGAGGTGATTCATATGTGATGCTTGGTTTGTTGGGGTTTGGCGTCATATCAGGACGAGCAATCTATGATCCCCAGCTGTCATTTTGTATGATTTATTTTAATTTTAAAATGTGTACTTCAGGTGGTTAGTTCTGCTACCTGAATCCATGCACTCCTGCAGCACGATGTAAAATATTTGGGAATTTTCGGGTGGTTTATATTTAATGCTCTGAAGACAAGGACCTGCCGGGTAGTGGCCGGGTCACCTGACTGGTACCTGGTTGCATTGGTACTCTGCAGGCAAGGGCCTGCCGGGTACAGGCTGGGTCACCTGACTGGTACCTGGTTGCATTGGTACTCTGCAGCCAAGGGCCTGCTGGGTACAGGTTGGGGTCTCCTGACTGGTACCTGGATTTTAACCTATAAATAAGGGTGCATGGCGTGTGCGCGCTCTCTCTCACCACCACCACCAGCCAGCCCAGACTATGTACATGTGCCTGTAGCAACTTTAGTTTTGGATTAAACCATATGAGTACAATATTGTGTCTTCTTGTGTGATATTTTAGTTACTGAGCCCAACAAGTGATTTTGGAAGTAGATAGTTGATATATCTAAAGAATATGTGTAGAAGTTCTCTGACAACTATTTCAATTTAATCTAACAGCATAGACTTTAATACCATCAACAATTTCTGAGATACACAAACTTGTCAACGAGGTCAATTGCCTTCATGAAGACAGTCTTTTGTATTGTTGGTTTTTCACTTGTTTGCTGTGAATTTAGGCCTGTCAACATTTAAGGTCATACCAGGTCGGCTACCAACTTATGACAGTGTGCACTCATAGTGATTGTATAGGGGTTGGTTGTTTGCTTGTTGGAGTTTTACGTCCTGGCAATATCTAAGGTCAAAGTAGGGCGGGTACCGACTTGTTACAAATGTATATTCATGGTGATTTTATAGTGCAGTCCCACTGGAAGACTGGGCTGCTGACACTATAACCCGATATCCCACTGAGTCACATTATCCTGCTACTAAGCGATCCAACCATTGCTCTATCCTAGTAATGCCGAGCACCAGCCTAGGTAGAGACAAGTATCGATTGTGTACGTCATTGGTTTGACTCGGCTGGGTTTCAAATGCCTGACCTTCCGCATGGGAAGCCTGCACTCTACTGATTTGGTCACTGCGTCCTGGTGGAACAGGACGAGCGCCAATTCTGGCTAGTGAGTACTCACGGAACTAATCCAGGCAGCACTGCACCATTAGAAATAACAGAGGCATAATGCAATTTACAACACAAATATCCCAGCATTCTATGCGACAAGGGCGTCCTCTAGCAGTGGGAATAATGCAATGCCGGTGTCGCGGTTTCAGATCTCCGCCAGTTTCAGGTCTCTGCCTGGCTTCTCCGCATGCGTCAAAATTGAACAGCATCGTCTGTGCATGTCCTAACATCGAGCCAGATTCAAACCATCGCCGATCACCGCAAATCGTTGCACTCATACTGTCACTATAGTGTCAGTGTCACTAACCTTATAAATTTAATATAATCTTTTCGGTAAACATGTTTTGTATATATGTACCAAGCGATTTGTTTCTAGGTGGTGTGGGTTTAGAGATATTTCACTTTTTCTGTATAAAGATTGCTCCCAACCATTGACAATGCCTTGACGATCCTGTTCGATTTTGACGCATGTGCAGAAGCGATGCAGAGATCTGAAACTGAAGGAGATCTGAAACCGCGACACCGGAGTTATGGGTGATGTTTAAAATGGATTACGTAAGGAATTAGAGGGGGGGAAATTGAATCACCGAGGTTTTCAATGTCAACCCCTCTGAGGATTAATTAAATTAAATTGTAAAGTAATCTGGAAGCTGTGGTACTTGGCTAGCAAATAAAGTGTGGTGTTATGAGGCAATCTTTCCAAATCCTAATCAGGTCATATTAGGGATGGAAGTGGTCTCCAGCGGAAAAACCCCAACAGAAAAATATGATCAGATATCTGTAAATAATGGAGAATACAGAAAACATAATCTTATCCTAGTGATTATTTTCCTTCATTATATATAATATACATCATAATAATTCTGCGATGAAAGTCATCATGGAGGCAAATCGGTGGGCAATAATCATCATCATAATCATCATAATCAATCCATTAACTGCGAGGTTCGTTGTGGTACCACACATGACTTTCCAACGGATCCAAACAGTGGTTCATTTAAGTGTAGTTATCGACCACGCCCAACTGGAGGTTATATCAGAACCCGCATATAAAGTCCTCCTACAAGAGCTAAAATAAAGCGGTGACGACACCTGGATTGTTATGAATTTACCGTACATAACCTTTTTGTCCTTAGGGGGGGCTATTAAAATATTACGTACGATTAGGGCGCGGGGGGGGAGGTCCAAGTGTTATGTAGCATGTATGGTCTATCGTTACAAAATAGCGAATGGTAGACAGGAAGTGTGAACACATATTTGTCTCTCATTTTTGCTTGAGTGCAAGTAAATATGCAACACAAGGAATAATTAGTAGCATGAGGTGAATAAGGGGTCAAATTTCCCTGGATCATCAACCCATGCTTTTTCTAATCTGTTCTTGAATGAATTTATTGACTCGGCATCAATAACATTTTGTGGGAGACTGTTCCATATATTTATGAGCCTGTTTGAGAAACTGTGTTGCCTTAACTTTTAAACGTAGGGGTTTGCCTTAACTTTGTTACGTAGGGGTTTAAAAAATATTTGTAAAAATAGGGTTACATAATATTTGAACGGTCCCTTAGGAGGAACATCATAAAAGTTAAAGCTGCATAGTCCGATGAAAACATCAATTTTGTTAATACCAAAACAACTATCTCGAGTTGATTCTATATATTTAACTTAGATACTGGTCCATTTATTAAGCATTTGTCATGACATAAAAGGAAATACTGAGACAATTTCGTAGAACATGTTACTGCTGAAGACTAGGGTGTCAGAGTTTTGGTGTGCTTGCCAACATTAATTTGACATGTTTGCATTTCAAATATCTCAACAGTTAGCCATTTAAAATAAAAGTTACTTCAAACTAAAGTAAGGTAGATTAAAATTATCAACCTGATATATTTATCTCAGAAAATGACTCAAAACTCAAAACCTCAAAACTCAAAACCAAAAACTCAAAACCATCAGACTATGCAACTTTAAATAAAGTAAATAAGCTGACCCTAAGGGGCTACCTGACTGCTCCTACCTACATACATCCCGACGTATTCTGAATAATCAGCAGTGATATAATTAAGTCCCTGATTAAGGCTAATTAATATTGATGGCGGTGACGTGCCACTAGATCAAATGACACGGCCGATATGACGTCAGAAGCCTATCTAATGACGTCATTACCCGCTGGAAGCTGCCTCTACAAAAGTTGCTTCGCGGATTGTTGTTAGTCAACAGTTTGCTGAAGTCAAGCAGCAAAGTCAAGCAGCACAGTACTCCCCCCCCCCACACACACACATACACTCAAAATGCCATGTTCCAGAACAGATGTGTCCATAAAGTTAACTATCCTCAGATGTACGCTATGTAAGCTGGGAAGAAGAAAGAATCGAAATGGCTTTGAGATTATGATATATAGGGTGTATAAACTGTTAAGTGGTGTTCTCTGTGGTGGAGTGGTTAGAGTATCTGACTTTTTTCTAGGTCGGATTCCTAATCTGAAGGTTGGTGATTCGATTTCCCGTGCCACCACCTCTGCCAATTTGGATTTCCACCGCTGTGTATAACTTACAGCGTCATCAAAGGCCAGTTGCTCTCATACCATGTCTATGTGGTGTGGGAGGTTAAAATTCCCTTGAGTTGGTAAAATTGTAGGCTTGGGCTTTCGATTGATAAACTGTCTAATGGTGAAAACAAGTCTATTCAGACTTATCCATGATAGACAGTATAAATCTTCAAGAAAAGACAACAACAAAAAAAGTTTAAGTAGCATATGAGGAGTAGAGTTTGAAAGTAAGCAATTCAAGAATTGTAATAACCATACTTATTCAAATATCTTTTGCTGGTCCCTCAGGAAGGACTCATGCTTTGACCCAGCACACCGGGTCGCAGCCACGGCTTACATGGCAGAATGTGTAAGGGTGGCGGTGCGTACAGATACACAATGACACAGCAAGTTGTATTCTTTCTCGAGTAATATATTTACTAGGAGAATTTCACTGCAGTCTACATTAGACATAAATGCATGAGAATAATCCTACTCAAGTGTGGTCATCATAAGTCATTTGGTTATAGATGCAAAATGAGTTTAAAGTATAGAGTCTATAGTGAAGAATAGGACTGGTAGCAGCATAGGTTTGCAGGTATTGCAGGTATTGCAATACCTCAGGGAGTTTGACGCCCTTGCCCTGCAGAGTTGTAAACCACTGCCTTGTGGTACGAATTCTTGACAGAACAATAGGCTAAGGGAGCAAACCCTAACCAGAAAACCATGTCACTGTGGCAGCATTAAGGGCGGTTGATGTATGGAACTCCCAACATCTCCCGACCAGCCACTGCAGGGACAAATAGTTTTGCGCCTGTCTGGACATGTTCTTGCCGGTGTGAAACCTCTATTTGCTCCCCGAGAGAGTGCCAGTGGTAACTTGCAAAAGCCAGCAGCACTTCAACACCTTTGCAGGCAGCTTTCATGAAATGTAAAACCTGAAGCTGAGAGACATTAAGAGCGACTCATGGACATCACTCTCACAGCAGAGAGCTAAATGGAAAGCGGCAGTCAAGTAATGCAAGCAGTGTTTGTTGCATCGCGACTGACAGCATGATGATGATGATGATGATGAGCAGCACCAATCCCAACTTCCGATGAGGTAATTTGTCGTTGTGACCCGGCATGCTGGGTCTCAGCTTTAGATCTTAATGAGGGTCAAGCGGAACTCGGAATACCTATAATAACACAATCAAATGTATTGATAGTTTGCATAATTAGAAATTATCCATTGTCCCAAAGTTGCATATTCTTTTTTCTTGAAGATATGGCCCAGTTAAGATCAATGACTACTGAATGACCCTTCTCAGCTGTTACAGTGACGTAGCCCTGGGGAAGACTCAGACAACTCAGGAGGGCGCCTCTATGAAATAGCAGTGCAACATGTTTAATTAAGCTCACCAGACGGTACTTACGTATACGAAGGGTTTTGAACACGCAATCGACTGGCATAGATTTTGTTTGTTTTTCTGTTGTTGTTTTATGTCCTAGCAACATCTAAGGTCATATCAGAATGGGTACCGACTTGTGACAGTACACACTCATGGCCGTTTTATAGTGCTGCCCCACTGGGAAATCGGGCCGCCGGCAGCATGACCCGAAATCCCACTCAGTCACATTATCATGACACCGAGCTAACTAGCCCTTGCCCTATCCTAATAATGCCAAGCACCAAGTGACAAGTATTAATTTTTAAGTCATTGGTTTGACTCGACCGGGAACCGAACTCGCGAACTCCCGATATTCTGCATGCGAGGCCTGTGCTCTACCGATTCGGCCACCGCTCCCTGTCAACTGCCATAGAAAGGTAGTATGAACCCTTATAGGAAGTATAACAAATTGCAGCCATTTATCAATGCTTTATTAAAGTACACAATTCCACCTATGCCTTCCCTGTATGACGTCACAAAATATGTACATTTCAGCTTCAACACAGTAGAAGACACTGGTTTTCCTATTCACATTGGAAATAGCCAGTTTCCTTTTGTTCTATTCACACACACACACAACCCCACCCCCAACCCCAACCACCACCCCCACCCCCACCACCACCACCACCCCCACCACCACCCCCACAAGAACCCCCCCCACCCCCACCCCAACCACCACGCCCCACCACCCCCACCACCCCCGCCCCCACGACCACCCCCACGACCACCACCCCGACCACCAGCCCCACCGCCACCCCAACCACCACCACCACCACCCCCATCACCACCCCCACCCCCACCCCCATCCCAACCCCCACCCCCATCCCTACCCCCACCCACCCACACCCATCACCCCAACCACCACCCCCACCCCAACCCCCCAACCCCACCTCCACCCCACCCCAACCCCCAACCCCCACACCCACACCCCGACCTCACCTCCCTGACCCCCTCCTAGTACCAAATGAGTCGCCTAGGGATACAGTCGGTGGAGCATGCAATAAAAGCTGTGTAAATGCTCTCAGAGCGCCTCTAATGGAGCAGCCTCCGTCTCCCGCCCCTAGGTGGTCTGGCCTGCAGCGGGTTTAGTTCGCCACCACGCCGCCAGGAGGCACAGCAATGTCACAGGGAGGCGCTCAGTGAGTGGGGTAGCGCCGGCTGTCAGGCGAAGTCTCCGACTTGCTAGCTAAATAATTGACTTTTGTCGTTACACTTGCGCATGCGCAGAACGTGAAATGCTATTTGGGTATATATGTATGCCGATGCACAGGCGCAGGGCAGGACAATTAGGACTGCCCGGTTGCCCCCGGGCACCTAGATTACTTGGTCGGGCAAGTGAATTTCTCCGTAACCGGCCCGAATGGGCAAGTCGTTATTTCCTCTACATGTTTAGTTTTTTTTCTTGAAGATTTCATTTTTTTTTCTTAAAGATTTATACTGCCTATCATGGATAAGTCTGAATAGACTTGTTTTCACAATTAGACAGTTTGTCGATAGAAAGCCTGACCCAAGGGATTTTTAACCTCCCACACCACATACACATGGTATGAGAGCAACTGGCCTTTGATGACACTGTAAGTTATACACAGCGGTGGACATCCAAATTGGCAGAGGTGGTGGCACAGGGAATCGAACCACTGACCTTCAGATTAGGAGTCCAACCTAGAAAAAAAGTCAGACACTCTAACCACTCTGCCACAGAGAACACCACACATGTCACATGATGCATTAATTTTAACTTGAAATAAATATATTCATGGATAATGTTGTTTTCCTGGAATACATTTATTATGGATACATTTAAAAACAAAAAAATGGTATGGGGTGTTTATGCTGTCCATAACATGTAAGCCAGGTTGATTGGGCTTGTTTTCAATGCTGGGCAGTTTTCGGCTGTTTTCTTTTTCTTATAATTGGTGTATATGGTTAGTAAATCTATGCTAGGTTTGTTGGTTTTTCTTGACAATTGTTTTCCTTCTACTCTTATCACTAGACTAGCCTACTCTATTTACATATTATAGGCTTGCACGCAATAGATGGTTGGTATGTGTTTGGTGTGTGGTTTTGTTGGTATCTGCTTAGTTTTTTTGCCTGGGCACCTCCCAAGAGCTGTCCAGCTGGCGGGATGATGATGTGTGTTGGATGCGCGTTGTACGTATTAACCACTGTCCACAGCATTATCTATTCTTAATTGCTTATGATAATTTATATCCTTCAAAGTCCGATTTTCAAATGCATCGACAGTTTTTGTCTTGGGCTTGGGCAAATAGTTTGGCCACTCGGTAGAAAAATCAGTCACTTTCCCTTTTGAGAAAGTGGGAATAAAAGTTACTGTCCTACCCTGAGTAGTATTGTAAATGTAGGTGATATGACCCTAGTGGTGAAGGAAGGTATGCAGGTGGAGCAATACCTCAGGGAGTTTGACGCCCCTGCCCTGCAGAGTTGTAAACCACTGCCTTGTGGCACAGGTTCTTGACAGAACCGAAGGCTAAGGGAGCAAACCCTGGACAGAAAACAATGTCACTGCGGCAGCATTAAGGGTGGTTGATGTATGGAACTCCCAACATCTCCCGACCAGCCACTGCAGGGACAAATAGTTTTGCGCCTGTCAGGACATGTTCTTGCCGGTGTGAAACCTCTATTTGCTCCCGGAGAGAGTGCCGTTGGTAACTTGCAAAAGCCAGCAGCACTTCAACACTCTTGCAGGCAGCTTTCAGGAAATGGTGAAGGAAGGTTTGCTTGGGTGTTTGTTGGGGTCTAAGTCCTGTTAACATATCAGGACGGGTAACAACTTGTGACAGGATGCACTCAAGGCAACTTGTTGTTATAGTGCTACCCCATTGAGTGACCAGGCCACGGGACCCGATTTCCCCCTCAGTCACATTATCCTAATACAGTACAACCCCGTTAAACTAAGCTCGGTTAAACCAAACGATCGGTTAATCCAAACTTTTTTCGGCGGCCCTGCAAAATACTAACATTTATCATATAAAAAAGTTGGTTAAATCAAAGTCGGTTAATCCAAAGTATCGGTTAATCCAAACAAAATTGTCGGCCCCAGGCCACTTCCGATATAGTTAACCAAACTTTCATGTGATAAATGGTAGTATTTTGCCAGGTCACCGAAAAAAGTTTGGATTAACCAATCATTTGATTTAACCGAGGTTGGTTTAATGGGATTAAACTGTATATACATAAAAACAATAATCATAGTGTTCACATACATTGTACATTCATAATGCACCCCCGTTTTTGCCAAAGCCAAGTCAAAGTCAAAGCTCGGTTAAACCAATGATCGGTTAATTCAAACACATTTCTAGGGTCCCTTCAAGTTTGGTTTAACGGGGCTATACTGTACTTAGCTAACCAGTCTTTTCCCTGTTCTATTAATGCCGAGCGCCAGGCTCGGTATCGACGAGTATAAATGTTTTAAGTCATTGGTTTGATGCAGCCAGGATTCGAACTGCCAACCTTCCGCATGGGAAGCTTGTGCTCTTACCGATTCGGCCACCGCGTCTGGTTAGTGGAGAAAAGCGTAAAACACAGGGTCAACACAAGCGTACATGAGCAACTGCCCCACTTGTACACTAATGTGAGTTGACGCAGTGTCTTTCATTTTCATCTACAGCAGCGATCAGTCTGACTAGTGACTGTGTGTGCACCAACTAATACCCCTGTCACACTACGACGTAACGAGCCAACATAAGCTTGACGTGCTCACGTTTCGTCATTACGTTGACGTATGTTGCGTTACGTTTATGATGACGTTAAACAGACGTTAGTCAAACGCTGCTCACTACGTTCCACTATGTTCCACTAAGTTGACCCACATTAAAGCCGGTGGAAACATCCATGCGACGTAATGGGAACGTCAAGAGAACGTATGCCGAATGTACGTCCAATGTACGTTCAACGTACATTCAGCATTTCACCACCGTGTCATGACGTATGTAACGTCACATAGTTCTGGCGATGGAATAACATACATAACGTTCCGTGAGGGTAATGACGTTGACCTCTCTCGTTGAATGACGCTATCACTACGCTATCACTACGCGTTACCGACGTTACCCTCTCGTCAACTACACTGCATCCACTGTCAACTTGTGCCCAAATTTGCATTCTACGCCGAGAAGTTTAACGTTTCTCACGTTCTCCCTATGCTCACGTCATTACATCGTAGTGTGACAGGGCCTTTAGTTAGATATGATGAGACAGGATGGCCGAATGAGTGAGAGCATCCTTCTCCCGTTTTCTCCCTATGCTCATGTCATTACATCGTAGTGTGACAGGGCCTTTAGTTAGATATGACGAGACAGGATGGCCGAATGAGTGAGAGCATCCGTCTCCCGTGCTGGTAGATCGTGGGGTCATAGGTTCGAACCCTGATCGAGTCAAACCAATGACTTAAAAATTGATACTTGTCGCTTTCTAGCCAGGTGCTCGGCATTATTAGGACAGGGCAAGGACTGGTGTGCTGAGTGTCAGGATAATGTGACTGAGTGGGATACCAGGTCATGGTGCCGATGGCATGGTTTCCCAGTGGGACAACACTATAAAGTTGCCATGAGTGCGCAATCTCACAAGTCGGTATCCATCCTGATATGACCTTAGATGTTGCTAGGATGTAAAACAACAACAAACAAACAAATCCCACTTGGCAGGTCATAGGATAATTCAAATCCGGCCGAGTCAAACCAAACACTTAAAAATGTATACACAGCTAGCCTGGTGCTTGGCATTACTAGGATAGAGCGAGGAGGACTGGAATGAGGAAGACCAATTATCAGCGATTGAGACTCACCCCGCTAAATCATCGAATATAACACAAATATATTGGGTTAATGTAAAGGCAGCATATGTTGGTACCAATATCACAACGAATCAGGATAAAATGATAACGTTCTAACATAGATTGCTGACCTTTGGGTGGCAATTCCATCCAGACTTCCCCATGTCAATAACACGGCTTTACTCTCGGGGGTCGCTTGCAAAAATTCCATCTATATGCATGAAAGGAATATCATATTTAAACACTATTTATCTAGACTTTACTCTCAGCCTAAGTGAAGGAGCCTACATTGTGTAATGAGGTCAGGGCAGCGTTCAGGGTACGACTCAGAAGCGTCTCGGAGACGGCTCCGCAACGTCTTTTTGGCCAATGTGCATTCAGGGTGTACCTCGGCGTTGACTCTGAGACACCGCGCTTTTCAGATAGGAGGCCAAAAGGGTCGCCGGATTCAGTGGTTTCAGCCAATCAGAGCTGTTCTTTTTCAATTGCAAATGGCTGCACCCTATGGAGGCCGACATTTTTGAGGTACCCAACAACTAAAGTCGTTCAGACTAGCGTGACATCCTTAATATCTCCAAGGCCCCTCTGAGGCGTAACTTGAAGGGGGGCCCAGATCTGTGTCTGCACACTGCACCGCTCCCCGACAACGCGACCGCAGCCACGGCTGGAGAATGTTCACATAGGGGATTGGTTACCTGTTTATAGGACTACCGTTCCTCCACATGTGGCCAATAATTTGAAAGCCAGCGAGACATGCCTCGGGGCCAGTCTATGACCAACCACCCAACCTCTCTGGTGGAATACAAATTTAACCCGACACTGCTACGTTTGTGACTTTGTTTTGATTCCTAGATTCGTGTAGGAATTTAAAAAAAACACAATCTCATCACAATTTTATATGGCATAACTTGGTTTGTTGCTGGAGTTATATGTCCTTGAAACACCTAACGTCATATCAGGATGGGCATAAGTTGGCTGCAGGCAGTGTTTAAGGGAGAGAGTTTCTGTAGATTGCGCATTAAGAACGGTATTGCCTACAAGCAACTTAACTCAATACAGAATGTCTGGTGGGTGAGGGTGAAACAGAAAAGATGAGTGGACGGTTCTCTTTTTTTCTTTTCTTTTTTTTAAGGCTGTATTTATACTGTCCATAGCATATAAGCCCGGGTATTCAGGCTTGTTTTCAATGCTGGCCAGTTGTATGTAGTGTTGGTGTTTTCTTACCACACAGTAGCTGCTGATAAGGTATTTAATTGCCTGCATTTCAGTAGCAGATAGATAGTTGGTTGGTATTGTTAGTAGCCTATGATAGTTCTTGCTTATTTTCTTGGCATATATGTAATTTATTTTGTTTCTACTCTTATTACTAGACTAGCCTACTCCTATTTACATATCATAGGCTTGTATGTAGCTGTGTGGTTTGTTATCTATCTACTTTTGGCATGGTTACCTTCCACTGGGCGTCCCGCTGGTGGGCCGTGACATATCACATGCCCCTTTGCAGTGCAGCTTAGTGGGGTTCTCTGAAACTGGGCACCACATATTTGGTCTTCATATTATGAATCTTGCGGCAAAAGAAATCTTTCTCATTGTACATACATTGACTTGGATATTTTCAAAAACTACATCGTGTTTATTTACAGTTGACATTTCAAAATTTCGAAATGAGTTATACACACCACCCTCCCGCCCCATTTCCCTCCACATGTTGCGTTCACCTCTTGAAAGCCCATTACCACCACCCTCCCCCGAATTCTGTGTTAATTTCGATTGTTTCTGTTGAGTCTAGTATCCCACACTTATGGCATCATATTACATACTTACTAGCTTTGTTTCAGTTATGATAACTGCCTGATTGCTTTGTGGTTCTTATGTTCTGACTGCAAGATCTGGTTACATGACATGAATATGTATTCATTAAAGGCGTCTGTTTAGCCGGGGGAACAGCCAGCGCACCAAGTGGTGGGTTTGATCATTTTGATTACACAGTACAGGCTGAGTGAGCCATCTTGGTATTATGGGGTCTTTGTATAAACATAGACACTAATAAAGTCTGTACTAGACTATTAAATGACTGAAACGTACAATCCTCCAAGCATTGTTTATCCCATCATTACTAACAACCTACTTACTCAACATACATTTTTAAGTCATTGGTTTGATTCGACTCTGGTTCGAACCCACAAACCCATGTGTAATAATAATACCAGATATCACTACTCTCCGCAAGTGTGTTCTGACAACTGTCTGACAGTTCCCACCTGGTGTCCCTCTCAACAAACTCATAAGGAAGAAAGGAAGACAAGTGAAGAAGTTGTGCTTTATTGGCATCAACTCCTGTTCAACTACTAGCGACCTATCACCCTCACTCCTTACCAACTGCCCACACAGATCCTCATGACTCTTGCTGGTGTATCTAAGAATCAGTTCCTACAGCCCATTGAACCTGAGTCCCATGGTTGTTGCACACAGCTCAGTGCCTTTTGAATAGCTGCTGCTAGTTTGTGTGTAGAAAGTGGGGTCTCAGACAAGAGTGTCTGGAGTCTTGGACAAGAGTGTCCAGAGTGGGGTCTATGTGTCAGGTATAAGGAATGCAGGTGACTGGGCTCCCACAGCCAGCCAATCAGACACCCTCTACAGCCTGGGTGGTGATGCTCTAATAGGGGGCAGTTGTCACTCAACCCCCAGCTGCAGGTGGTGTCCATAATGTATGCAGGATGGCTGGGTGTGCTTGCCCATCGACCCCACGGTAACAGGTAGTTGCGGACAGTTACAATAAACATATAATAAAAATGCCCTGCCCCTCCACTTGCATTCTTTCTGGTGCATGGAAGGGACATTCCACTGATCATTAACCGTCTCTTAAGTATAAACATCACATCACAATTTTGGTCGCTATGTGTTATCACATTTTCCGCATAGGTGCTTATGTCACACAGTGAGTCGGGCACCCATTGCTTCTCTGTTACATAATCGTGGTCCCCACTCCATCGCCCGAGAATAGTAATGCTCTTTCAATCAATCAATAGTTCCGTCCTCTAGTCGAGGGTTGGATGCAATGGTTCTCCACTTGTCCCGATGGTGTGCTGTTCTGATAGACTGTGAATAATTCAAGCCTGTCCACTGTGAAATATTTGTAAACCATGATGTTCTTGGTCTCCCTCTCCCTCTGCTGCCATTCACCTTCCCTTCCAACAATGTACGGTATATTGAACTCTGACGAATGATGTGGCCAAAATAAATAAGTTTCTTTGTCTGTATAGTGGCAAACAAGCTTTTCTTAGTTTTAATTTTTCTAAGAACTTCTTTGTTGGTGATCTTCTTTGTCCATGATATTTTCATCATCCTTCGATAAGTCCACATCTCAAATGCTGCTAAACGTTTGTATTTGTACATTTTCTTAGAGATTGTCCATGTCTCAGCCCCATACATTAGAGTAGACCACACATAACACTGAAGAATACGCTTCGTTGTTTTTATTAATATCTTACTTGATGTTAACACTCTATACATTTTGGAGAATGTTGTTTGGGCTATTGTTATCCTTCTTTTAATTTCTTCCTCACATCTCCCATCATTTGTTATCTTTTCTCCGAGATATATGAATTCGGATACTTGTTCTATGTTTGTGCCATCTATGGTTATATTGATATTTGGTTTAAACCTAGTAATGACAATGTAAACCCAAAGCCTAAAATGCTCTTTGCCAATATATAAATCCGAACCGAAAATCCGTATATATTTACACACGGGTTTGGATCCCCTGATCTCCCAAAACAGGAGACAGACGCTCAACTCATTCGGCCACCCTGTCTGGTCACAAAATTTAGCTCACAAAATATAGCCAAAGTTACCGGAGGCAAAGTAGCCCAGCTGTTCTTAGAAACTTTCAAATGTCTTTGCACTCTATGTATACACTCATATGGACACACTCATATATAATGTATATGCGCCTCAAAAGGTGATAACTCTTTTTTTTGTCCATTATAATGATTGACACAAAACAGCACAGAAACGGTTACACTGAAAACACAAGGACATTAGCTTTAAATCAATATGTATTCGATTGGGATTATGAAACACCATGTAAAAAACAAAGCAGTTTATCCTGAGCAAATGCATAAGCAGATAGTATGTTGATTGTTACAATGGACAAAGTTTTGTCCCATATTGCTTAGCGCCTTTTGAGACAGTCTCATATACATCACATAGTCTTGAGTAAAAGTCTAATTCCTAGACGGGTTTTAAAGCTGAAGTTAGTGGGTCGACTATTACCTAAGTACTGCTTTCAAAAGGATGCAATTCATTTCCGTATCAGTATTAAAAAAATGGACATAAAAGAGGTCAGATTTCAATGTAAACTAATATTAAAAAACACCAAAAGGCAAAAGACATAAGGCCACTATCAAATATTTTTCTTCAAAATAACCGTCTCCATTCTGCCTGTAAAAAGCGGCTGTCACACCTCGCCGGATTGAGCAACCGACAGAATTGTCTAGGACAAGGGGGCTGGACGAACAGACATGAAACGGACATGAAACAGACATGGATGGATAACCAACGGACGGTAAGCAGGCTAAACGGACTCAAACCGGACAAGAACTGTAAACGTCAATCCGGCAGCACCCATTCCATGTTTTGTGCATCCCCTGATATGCAATGGATATGCAATGGACACAAACCGGACTTGGCCGGATATCAACAGACTTTGTTCGGTTTGTTTCCGTTTCCCCAATCCGGTGATGTGTGACAGCTGCTTATATGGTCAAACAATACCGTCATGCCATATTCCAGTTACCTGCATGTATCATATATACAGCTTAGTTCCGCAGTTGATCTGTAAATACCAGCACTTAAATCAAAAATACTTTTGTAACCGTGTAATTTCTATGTTAAGCAAAATACCCCAACACACATATGTTGCCTTGTTATCTGTGAAATACTATTAGTATTAGAGTAAACTTTTACTCAAAGTCCAATGGAAAATTCCTGAATTTTGTTGGTCACAGAAATATTGACCTGTCATCTGTGAAATACTAGAACAGACTTTCAGAATTAATGGTCTATGGACAATTGCTGATTTTGTTTGGTCACAAAATAGAGGTCGATTTTTACATGTGACCGACTTTGACTTATGTATATATGGCATAAATATATATACATACTAGCTTATACAACGCATATATATACATCTATATGCTGTATAAGCCATTATACAAGAATAAAATTAATAAGCCAGAAGATCCCATCTACTCCCCAGCCACTAAGTCATCGGCTGGTTACCTCTATTCATTAGGTCATCTACTGGTACCACCTGACCTCCTCATGTGGCGCCACCTACTTGCCCACACCTCAGGGGCCATTATGCTTACTCACTGTACTACTCCAAATTATATATATATATATATATATCAGATATATGTTCAGATTTGATGTAAGAAATAAGGGAAATAAAATAAACTGTGTGCAACTTTGGTCCTTTTAGTTATGAAGTGTTTTTGTGCCAAAAAAAAAACATTTTACAGTCAGCCATTTGTAACATGACAAATGGGACATGGTTGAATCCTTACTAACATCTTGTATTGCATTGATATATCAAACAAAACAGTTCCCAAATCAAAAAGGAAGTATTTATTTACATGTATGCATCCTTAAATTTAAAAAGAACTATTATTTGATGTCTTCAGAAATAACATTACAAATTTCCGCCACAGATCTAACCAGTGGTGTCTGGATGACACACAAATATTGTACACTAATTATTCAGTGAAAAAATCAATATAAGCACTACATATTTCAGTATATTATGCCATGATTAATATGCTTCTAAATATGAAATTATTTAATTCTGCTTAGATTGTTATTAAGCAGACTGTGTGGTATCCTAAACATGTGTTACATCTGAGCAACACATGTTATACACATAGCTTAATCATTGGCTAAATCTTTATTTTTTATCTCATCAATTTATATTTTACATATATGTAAAGGGAAGATTTCCAGCTTTCATTTGCAACCAAAAATGTTAAAAATTCAAATATTAGATTTTAACTCTCCATGTGACACTTCTGGCCAGTTTTCAGGAGAGTGACCCATATATATATATATATATATATATATATCACAAATAGATATAGGATGGCTGAGTGGGAACAGGGGACCAGCTTAACGTTCGGACAGGTTCAACCCGCAGCCTTTCTCGTGGCTACCTCCCCTAGCGTTCGGTATTACCAGGATGAGGCGGAAGCTGGTTGGCTCAGTGTCACGTGACGTGAGTGAGTGGCATATATGAGGGCACGGTATTGGCAGCCTGGTATTCCCGTGAGACAGCTTGGTTATTGGAGTTTTACATTCTGGCAACATCTAAGGCCATATCAGGACGGGTACCGAGTTGTAGCAGTGCACACTCATGGCGACTGTGTAGTGCTGGGAAATCAGGCCACCAGCACCATGACCTGATACCCCACTCAGTCACATTAACCTGACACTGAGCCAATCAGTCCTTGCCCTATCCTATGCCAAGGGACGGTAAGCAGGCTAAACGGACAAGCTTTAAATAATGGTTATTTATGACTGCAGTCATAAATGCCAAGGGCAAGGTCCAAGGGCAAGGGCATTGCTAGGAAGCGACAAGTGTCATTGGTTTGACTCGACAAGGGTTCGAACCCATGGGTTCGAATCCCACGATCTACCAAAACGGGAGAGGGACGGTCAACTCATTCGGCCATCCCGTCTGGTTGCTGAGACGGCACTGTAAATCAGCTGGAAGAGCACTGATCACATATTGGTGTTTTGGTGTTTTTTTTTTGCATGTTCATTTTCATTGTTCATAGAATTTTACACGGCGACAATAATTTGAGACAGGTATGCACAAGATTTACCCAAAATCTGGAGAGGTCAGATGTAACTGGTGAACCAGAAAATACCAGTCATATATGGATTGAACCAATCAATTCACAAAGATATCTTGTTGAGTGATAATAGGGGATTTCCTCCATTCTACAATCCCAGCAGTGTTCAAAGCGCATAAACAGGAACTATATTAATATTGATGCCTAAGAAATATTCCTCGAATCGTGGTTACATGGATTCTTTGGAAATCAAGTCATAAAGATTGTTCATGTTTCACTCTGTCATGCGGTAGCACGGAACCCTTTCATTCCGCTGGGGGGGAGGGGGGGGTGCTGTGATTAAACGAGGGAACCGCGTTATATTCCTATGATATTAGTTTTCACCTGTAGTTTATGGGTTTGCCACAAGGGGCGCCACAAGTGAACCGGGAAATGAACAAATGACCTGTCTGAGTGTAATGCATTTGGGTCCTTTCTGCCATTTGCAAATTTCTACAGGGATGAGAGTCCAATCTAACGATAACAAAAACAAGAAACCAGGTTATCTAACTCCTCAAAGCATGTGGCTGGGGGGGGGGGGTGACCTACATCGCAACAACAACAACAATTCCGCTGAAAATCGGAAATGTCTGATCCCACGTATGAAACTTCCCACACGTGTCACTTGTGCAACATTACAATTCTCTCATTCCTTCCCTCTCTCATTCTGTCACTCTCTCACTCCCTGTCCCTCTCCCTGTCTTCCCCTGCTGTTGGTGTACTGGGGTTTTACCAGTCACCAAGATCTACAGTCATACCAGTGCCGCCCCAAATGGGATGCCATCCTAGTAATGTCGAATGCCTGGCAATGTAGCGACCACCATTTATTGTGTGTATGTCTTCTATTTGGACTCCCAACCACTGGTCCATAACTGGTTCATCAAATGATGGGGTATGTGCTATCCTGTATGTGGGAAAGTGCATATAAAAGACCCCTTGCTGCTTATTGGAAAGAGTAGCCGATGTGGCGGCAGCGGGTTTCCTTCAAAGAGAGATTTCAGAATGACCATTCGTTTGACGTCCAATACCCGATGATAAAAACCAATGCGCCCTAGAGGCATCATTAAATGAAACAAACTTTTCTTTGTATATTTGGACTCGGCCAGGGATTGAACCCACGACCTCCAACGAGTGGTGGTGGCGCACACACGGACATTCTATCTAGGTTCTCCCTCGCTAAATAAACAAGTCTGGCTATCTGCTTGTGGCCTGGCCTGGTGTTTTATGTGTTTCAACATATAAGGTCAGCCCAGTTCTTTGTCTCACTAAGTTCCTTACGGTACTAAACGCCGTCTAATTAATTCTCGCTTATCTAGACAGACATTGTCTGTAATGCTTAAGGCATGGCGGGTAATTGGGTGCGCGAACGCGTGCCAGTTCATGGATGTATTGACATTGTCGCCGACTAGCAGACTTTGATAACATTATTCTATTTAGCACCAAAACACCGACTAGCAGGTGTTCTTGTACTACGCCAGCAGCCAGACATAAACAAAATGCGGATGACGTTTCACCTGTCGTAGCTTTCTCGAACTAACCCATGTGCCCCCTTTCGGCAAGAAGACATTCTCCATAAAAGCAACTGTACAATCCAGATTTGCTCACTTCGAACTCAGGAGCCTGGAGACACTTAACTGACTAAAATTGCCGACCCACCCACCCCACACAGATACAGGATATAAGGGTCATAGCGTCTCTAGCCTCGATTAAGAACTGTTGAAATGAAAATTGTAACAAAGACATTGATACAAGAAAGAGTAAAATAAAAAGCCATAAATATATTTACTGTGTTTGTGTTGTCCCAAATGTCCTGGCGTAGTTAACCGTGTAACCTCAAAGCAGGGGCTTGTTATCCATATAATAGGCCAGTGTTGTCTGCTACCCACAGCGTCGTCAGCCACCCACCCACAGTGTTGTCTGCTACACACAGTGTTGTCTGCTACCCACATTGTCATCTGCTACTCACCACGGTGTCGTATGCTACCCACAGTGTCATCTGCTCCCACAGCGTCGTCAGCCACCCACCCACAGTGCCGTATGCTACCCACAGTGTTGTTTGCTACCCACAGTGTCGTCTGCTACCCACCCACGGTGTCATATGCTACCCACAGTGTCGTCTCCCCCACAGTGTCGTCAGCCACCCACCCACAGTGTTGTATGCTACCCACAGTGTCGTCTGCTCCCACTGCGTCGTCAGCCACCCACCCACAGTGTTGTATGCTACCCACAGTGTCGTCTGACCCCCACAGTATCGTCTGCCACCCACCCATGCAATATCATCTGCTACTCAAGGTCATCCCTACGAAGTTTCGTTTGCTGCAAAATATTATATTGCTACCCAATGATTGTCTAATACCCAGTCTCGTCTGCTCACTGTCATATGCTACCCACCCGAAGCCTTATGCTACCAACACCATATAATGTGTTACCCACACACTGCATCGTCTGCTACCAAATGCCGTCTTCTTCCATGTGTCATCTACCAAATGTCCGTCATGATATGATCTTAGATGTTGCTAGGACGTAAAACAACTAACAAACAAATCTACCAAATGTTATCTGCTACCTAACGTCTGCTGTGGAGTGTCGTCTGCTACCAAATATCATTTGCTGCCCAATGGGATCTGCTACCAAATATCATATGCTGCCCAATGCCATTTGCTACCAAATAATATATGTTGCCCAGTGGTGCCTGCTACCAAATATCATCTGCTGCCCAATGCCATCTGCTACCAAATATCATATGCTGCCCAATACCATCTGCTACCAAATATTATCTACTGCCTAGTATCGCCTGCTACTAAATATCATATGCTAACCAGTGTCATCCGCTACCAAATATCATCTGCTACCCACTGTTGACCCCTACCAAATATCATCTGCTAAGCAGTGTTGACTGCTACCAAATATCATCTGCTGCCCAGTATCATCTGCTACCAAATATCATTTGCTGCCCAATGTTGACTACTACCAAATATCATCTGGTAACCGGTGTCGTCTGCAACCAAATAATGTCTTCTGCCCAATATCATCTGCTACCAAATATCATCTGCTTCCCAATGTTGACTACTACCAAATATCATCTGCTAACCAATGTCGTCTGCTACCAAATATCGTCTGCTGCCAAATATCATCTGCTACCAAATATCATCTGTAAATCAGTGTCGTCTGCTACCAAATGTCGTCTGCTGCTGCGCTGTCTTCTTAGAGAACTGTCAGCCCGCCTGCTAATCAGACTTATGTCATACATGAGAGAGTTGTTTCCGATAACACTGCATGCGCCACCCTTTCTAGGAAGCTGATTACAACGTTCCTCTTCTCGTGACTATCTGGAACCTCTTCTCTCCACAATGACCTAGTATCACGGCTTCCTATGGCGATCGCTGGTACCCGGCGTGGTGGTGCCGCCTGGGTCCGTACATCACGCAGTGAACCAGTGACACGCTCTATCATTAGTATCAAGTAGCACGTATCGTCCCATTAAGCCACAGGCCCACTGCCCGCATTCCGGTCCGCATCCGAAGCTCTGTCCGCATCCAGAAAGAAAACAAATACATTGATGGTTATTTGTGTACACCCCCCCCCCCCCGACACACACACTCCAAATCTATATTTGCAAAGGCGAACTGTACAATTTTACCGGGCAGGCACAAGAGATAAATAATATCACCCGAACCTGCATTGATTCCCTCACTGCCCTCCCTCCATGCCCCTCTCTCCATGCCCCTTCCCCCTTCCCCATCCCCCGCCCCCAGCCTATGCCAACCCACTCACTCAGCCACTAATACCCCCAGTCCCAAGTCAACACTTGTATGTAGAATAACATGTGCTACAGAATCAGCAGAATCTAAGTGCTGATATTTAAGGATTAGTTTGAGAACTAAGCTACATATACAGTAAAGGGCGTATTCCTTACACACGTTATGCGGTATTCGAATGCGAAAGCGACAAAAAATCGAAACGCCTTGAAACCTATGAGCTACATTCCTTACATGCGGTATGTGAATGCGAATGCGAATGCGTTTTTCCAATCGGTCCATGTAGCGATCAGTGTGGCATGCAGTATGCGTCAAGCTGGGTGCGAATAGAAACCTGAGTCTGATGTGTCCATTAGTTTAACACCAGGAGAGGCAACTGAGCATTACGGAACAGTCACACACAGGGGTGCTGATTGGAAACACATGCTGAGCTGGGTACCCGGGAGACATCCGGTTAGGGGAAAGCTAAAAATGCTACCATATGCACAGAAATATGAATACTTATCTATAATTTGGTTTTAATAAAGGTAGGAACCCCCATGTGACGTAGAAAAAGTTACATAGATATAAATGCAATATTTGGTCATATACAGAGCAGTATGGAGAATAATTGTTTATTTTTATTTTTTAAATATAGCCAGTCGTGTGCCGCATACCGCATACCGCGTGTAAGGAATCATGCCATTCGCATACCGCATGCCGCATGCCGCATACCGCATACCGCATACCACGTGTAAGGAATGCCCGCTTAGGTGTGTTAACATGAGGAAGTAAGCTGTGGTAAATGTGTACACTCTACTGTAAGCCTTTGATGTTTTGTTTGTTTGTTGTTGTTTTATGTCCTAGCAAATCATATCAGGACGGGTACCGACTTGTGACAGTGTGCACTCATGGCGATTTTATAGTGCTGCCCCACTGGGAAATCAGGCTGCCGGCAACATGACCCGACAACCAACTCAGTCACATTATCCTGACACCGAGCTCACCAGTCCTTGTGTCCTATCCTAATAATGCCGAGCACCAGCCTAGGAAGTGACAAGTATCAATTTTTAAGTCATTGGTTTGACTCGACCGGGAACCGAAATTGTGAATTCCCGATCTTCCGCATGCGAGGCCTGTGCTCTAGCGATTCGGCTACTGTGCCCGGTGTAAGCCTTTGATGATCATGCTTCCAAACACTGGTGGGCTACGTGTAACATACGACACAAAGGCACACACACACAAAATAGTGGTCGTCACCGCTGGTGCCTGACAAATCTCCCGGCCTTGAATTAATTTCTTTAATTATTATTTGTGTAAACTGTTACAAATATGTCAGGCTAGCAGCACTTCAAATTTTGCATAAATTTTCAAGTCATTGATTTGACTCGGCCAGGGTTCGAACAAATGAATTTGAATCCCACAAACTACCAGAACGTCTGGTTACGTATTATGTCTACGTCAAAAATAAAAAATATAAATAAAAACTGCATGGCCGACCCTAATTTTGATTTCAAAAGGATGATCACCAATTCTTTTTTTCATTTGGCCTAATATCTGTGATGGCTTGGACACCTACCTGTATTCCATTCCTTTCGAAAACAGTACTTGCATAATAGCCAACCCCCTATTTTAAGCTTAAAAAACCGTTTGAATAAATCGCCTTTACACAAGGATATATGTTGTATGTGTAAGACAGTTTGTAAAAAGGTGAAGGCTCGAATCTGTAGTGAAATCAATTCAGACAAAGAGAAAGGAAGAGTATGAAGTGTAAAGAAGAAGAGAGAGTCAAGCCCTCTGGTTTATTATTTATATGGTTACATGGATTCATTGTAGAGTATCACCACACCCCTTTCCCCCAATGGAAAACAAGCATTCCTGGCCCTACCAATAGGGATCCAGCATTCCTGGTCCCTATGGATACCAGTGGTGAGCCCACCATCACCAAGCTGTATGGCCCCATGGCCACCACCAACCTTGACCTTTGAGTGTGGTGATCCCTATCCCAGTAGATGGGGTAGGCCCTGAGTGCAATCACACCCAGACCTGCCAGCACCACTATGTCTATCTACATCCCACTCAGGCGCCACAAGCCAATACATATATATACATGCATGCGCCTGGTGACGTACACCGATCAGTAATAGAACATTTGCATTCGGAATATTTTACAAATTGTCACATGACACCCAATCTCCACCTTCGGCTCAAACAAAGACAGCGGTTATGAGTGACCTAGATTGGATTATTGGTGCTGGCTCTGAGGTGGATGACGTTGCCTGGTTACCGGCATCTAGACAATCACTGATAAGTAGACTACTAATCAGTGACCCGTCAAACCAACAAATACTCGGCTGGGCCTCCCCTCCGCCCCCCGCCCCTAACCCCCCCCCCCCCCCCCGGCCCCTACGTGCTTTATCCTCTTTCTTTCTTGCTGTACGTGACGGTGGAATCGGTAGAGCGCAGGCCACACATGTAGAAGGTCGGGAATTCAATTCGCGGTCGAGTCAAACCAATGAGTTACTAAATTTATTCTTGTCGTTTCCTAGCCAGACGCTTGGCATTATAAGGATAAGGCCCGGACTGGTTGGTTCAGTGACAAGATAATGTGACTAAGCGGGATATCAGGTCATTGTGCTGGCAGCCTGGTCTGCCAGTGGAATAGCACTATAAAGTCGCCAACAGTGCGCACCGTCACAAGTCAGTACCCATTCTGACAAGACCTTAAATGTTGCCAAGACATACAATTCAAACAACCAACCAACCACCCTCCTCCTTTGCACTGACGTCACGACCCTGGTCTCAAATCAATTAACTAGTTAACCATCACCCAAAAATGAACACCGACACCACTAACAATCAAGAACCTGTCCAAATTACCCAACTAGCAACAGTATGGTTAACTGAATGTATCTAGCTATCATTTAACTGAAGCCTCACGCTCCACCCGACAGTGTGCCACCCACCGCTCATAATAGTGCCGTGGGGGTGATGAAAATGGGAAATATTGTGCCTAGAGCAGTACTCGAACCCACATCTCCTTGCATTCCGGGCCAGTATGCCAAGAATTACACCACCTAGGCTCCCTGATATCACCACAATACCCACGCCCACCTGTCTATGTCGTTACTTGCCTGAGAGGTCAGTGCAGACTACTACACTCGTCCCTCTGGAATTGTAAGTCTTTTAATGCTTACAATTACATATATACAGGCAATGCACTAACACATATGTACACAAGGATCAACAATCATACAGCGTGTAGCTTGGACAGGATCATGGTCATGGCAACCAGTGTCATGGGGTGATGAAAATGGCAAATATTGCGCCTAGAGCGGGACTCGAATGCACATCTCTTTGCATTCCGGGCCAGTGTGCTAACCATTACACCAGCTAGGCTCCCTGATATCACCACACTACCCACGCCTACCTGTCTATCTGGTTACTTGGCTGAGAGGTCAGTGCAGACTGTAATGTATGTGCAAACACCTTGAGCTGCGTTATCGAACTGTTTATTTATCTTACGTCATCCTAGCATGCCCCGTACATGATGTCATCGTTACGTCATGGTTACCGATGACACAGATACATGACATCTCCTTTCCATGGAAACACTTATTCTAATGATGTATTTCCTCATACCAATATTGAGGAATGTAACAGAACAAGAGTGTCTTAAATCTAATAAATACTTAACCTAGCCTAATCTATGAATCCTTTACTTATCCGTGTGGCCTTATGGTATAGATATTACAACACATTTAACATCCATATATTGCACACCACATCAATGACAACGTAATATTGGAAACATGCGAAGGATATGTTATTGAGACTAATATTGATACGCTATGAACACACATACTAGTAGTCATCATCATCATCATGCTGTCAGTCGCGATGCGACAAAGACTGTTTTCATTACTTGACTGCCACACTCCATTTAGCTCCCTGCTGTGAATGTGATGTCCATGAGTCAGTCTTTTTGTGCAGTTGTACATTTCATGAAAGCTGCCTGCAAAAGTGTTGAAGTGCTGCTGGCTTTTGCAAGTTACCAGCGGCACTCTCTCGGGGAGCAAATAGAGGTTTCACACCGGCAAGAACATGTCCAGACAGGCGCAAAACTATTTGTCCCTGCAGTGGCTGGTCGGGAGCTGTTGGGAGTTCCATACATCAACCACCCTTGATGCTGCCACAGTGTCATGGTTTTCTGTTCAGGGTTTGCTCCCTTAGCCTTCAGTTCTGTCAAGAACCTGTACCACAAGGCAGTGGTTTACAACTCTGCAGGGCAGGGGCGTCAAACTCCCTGAGGTATTGCAATACCTGCATACACTAGTAGTACACTTAACATATGTGATCGGCATTATCTTCATCGCTCTTTTATGGCAATAACATTATCCCAACAGGATAATCAATCTTGAGTTAACTTAAAGTCTATTTATGCAAGAAAACCCAATCTTTTTGGTTGGTGAATATGCCGACCGTAACATGTCTGATATGTCCGCTTTATGCCATTCCTCACTTTCTGTGTGTTGGACATATTTTCTTTATTTACTTCTAACTGAGCTGGTTTATCGTTGTTCATATTATTTTTATTGGGAGGGGGACATTTAAATATGAATTTTCGGTTACGGCGTACCATTGTCTTGTCATTGTTCACGATTCTATAGTCTCTGGGTCCAGGCGTATTATTTTGTACGATTTTACCAGCCCTCCATTCATTTTTGTGATCCTTATCTTTTATGATATCACCTGTCGGAAGCTTTTTTAGTGGTTTTCCAGCTCGTTTATCAAAATATCGTTTTTGATTTGATTGAACCTGTTTCAACAATGTCAATTTAGATGGTTGCAGTTGGGGTCTAAGATGAACATCTAACATAGGCACTCGGGTCCTCAATCTGCGAGACATTAGTAATTGTGATGGAGACGCCCCCATACCTTGTACTGTTGTGTTCCGGTAATTCAACAGGCCTAAATACATATCACCATTACTCGTTGTTGCCTTTTTTAATATATTTTTGACTGTTTGTACAAACCATTCAGCTTGGCCATTGCTTTGCGAATGCATTGGGTTAGTATAAATAGGTTCAAAGCCATAATTGTTAGAGAAATTGTGATATTCCATACTTTTGAATTGAGGCCCATTATCGGACACAACATACCTTGGTATACCGTATCTAGCAAATGTCTGTTTTAGAGCAACTGTAACAGCTTTGCTTGTAGTCTCACGCATATGTATAACCTCTGGGAATTTTGTATAATAATCAACAATGATCAAATAATTTAAATCATTTACATGACATAAGTCCACCCCTATCTTGTAAAATGGGATGTCTATTATCGGGTGATTTATCATAGGTTCATTATGGGGTGCATTTCTGAACTCTTGACAAATCTGACACCTGGCAATTTTTTCTTCTATTTGAGCGTTCATTCCAGGCCAGAAAACCGTGTCCCTCGCTAATTGTTTACACTTGATGATTCCTAAGTGCGATTCATGGAGCTTATTTAACACATCCTGTTGCAATGTCCTAGGAATAACAATCTGCAAACCCTTAAACAGTAAACCATCAGAGTAAGTCATGTCTCTACTGTAAGTGTAGAACCGCCTGATACTTGGGGATACCTTTTTGTTTTTATCTGGCCAACCATTCAGAGTCAAACGCATGATTTCCTGCAATGTTTTGTCCATCTTGGTTGCTGATCTAACCTGTTGCACTATATCCTTATCAACATCCACGGATGCCACCGAAACGTCTTTATCGAAGAGGTCGTTTGGCTCTATGCTAGATGTGTGTGCCCTGGACAATGTATCTGCAAAATAAAGGGTTGACCCCTTAGTGTAAACTACTTTTAAATTATAATTTTGCAACCTCATCCGCATGCGCTGCATCCGTGCCGATAGTTCATGTATGGGCTTCAGCATAATAGATTCTAGTGGTTTGTGATCTGTTTGCACAATTATACTATTACCATAAATGTATTCATGAAACTTTTTACATCCAAAACAGATGGCAAGGAGTTCCTTCTCTATAACGGCATAACTGGCTTGACAATCATCTAAAGCCTTTGAAGCCATTGCAACTGGTTGGTCATTTTGGAGAAGAGTTGCCCCTAACCCATACTTGGATGCATCTACTTGCAATGTTATTTGTTCTTTACAATCAAAATACTTTAAGATAGGCGCATCCCTTAACAATTGCTTTAGTTTCTTAAACGCTGTTATCTGCGGATCATCCCAATGCCAGGCTACATTTTTCTTTATGACTGTCCGCAAAGGTTTAGTTATTTCTGCCATGTTATTTATGAGTTTGCCGACATAACCAATCATGCCTAAGAATCTTTGTATGGCAGGTTTGTCAGTTGGATCCGGCATGTCTAAAATCGCTTGTACGCGTTCTTCATTAGGTTTTAATCCATCAGCAGTTATTACATGTCCTACATAATTAACACTGGTTTGGCAAATCTTCAACTTTTTTGGATTTAATTTAAGATTCATCTCCCTGGCACAGGATAATACCGCTTCTAGGCGTTCATTGTGTTCATGTATGGTTCTGCCATGGACCAAGATATCGTCTGAAATTACATGAACCCCTTTTATATCTTGTAACATGTCATTCATCTCTTTTATGAAAATGTCACCTGCTGTTTTGATCCCAAACGGCAACTTGGTGTAACGGAATCTGCCCCATGGGGTATTAAAGGTACACAGTTTTGAACTATTTTGATAAAGCTCTACTTGCCAGTAACCACTATTGGCATCCAATACGGAGAAAAATGTTGATCCGTGTATTTGAGACACAACTTCCTCAACTGTACGTATCGGATATGGGCCACGTAGTATAGCCTTGTTCAATTTTGTCGGGTCTAAACAAATCCTAATCTTGCCTGGCTTCCTTACAATGGTTATAGAGCTGACCCATGGGGTAGGTTCCTCCTCCCTAACAATTACACTTAAATTTAACATGCGGTCTAGTTCTTGCCTAACATCATATGTAATAGACACAGGTATTCTACGTGGAGGGTCAATGACAGGAGGTACAGATGCGTCAACACGTATAATAGCATTTACTTTTATCAGGCCCAGACCAACAAAGACATCTGAATATTTATTTACCATGTCCTGTGCCTTAGATCCATCCAATTTGTCTTGAACAACATCAACACGAGCGATCAGTCCTAAATCAACACACGCTACTTTCCCCAGGATAGCGCTCCCTGCATCTGTCACTTGAAACTTTAGCTGTTTTCCATTTACGTCTAGATGAATTTCTCCCGCTGGTATTATGCGATCACCGTTGTATGTTATGAGATGACACTTGGAAGGCTTCAATACAACGTTCATCAGCTTGCGGTACACATCCAAAGGTAGAATGTTTGCCTCCGAACCCGTATCCATCTTGAAAGACACTTCAACATCGCCAATGGTCACCGTTGTGTACCACAATCCAGGTCCCCTGTTTGCGTTGCTGTACAATGCCCCGACGAACAAATCATAAACTTGACCTATATCCTCTTGCACGTCATCAAGGTTACTAGGGTCAACATGTACTTCATTAACTAGCACAGCATTTGTCATACGTGCTCAGCAAACTTGACGAAAGTGAGCCAGCTTGTGGCAACTATCACACTCTTTGCCTCGAGCCGGACAATTTCCTTTTTGATGATTATAACCACATTTATCACATTGACCGGATTGTTGTCTCGCCTGCCGAAACCTCATTGACGTGGGCGGTGTCCAATGCTGCGACGGGCGCGTCATTTCACCATGGCAACGCCCGTTGGTAGAAGAAATGCTGGCCACGCCCTCTTCTGAACTAACATCGGTATTCACTAATTGCGCTGCTCTATGTTCACTCAATCTGCACATTTGAACACATTGATCCAACGACAAATTCGGTGTTTGCAACAGACGATTCCGTAATGTATTATCTTTGACACCACACACCAGTCTATCACACAAAAAGGAATCCTCTAAATTGTCATAGCAACAATGTGTTACACGCGATTTTACTTCTTGTATGTAAGCGTCAATGTTCTCACTCGTTTGGTTATATGAGTTGAATTGGTATCGAATCACCGTAATGTTTGGTTTACCTTCGCAGTATTCATTAAAAGCATCAATGAGAGGGCCAATTTTATCCTTGTTCGCTGCATCGATCTTCAAGGTCTTGTGGATCTTTTGCGCGTCCCGACCAGCCACATGAAGGAACACACAGCACTGTACCTTTTCCGACTTGGACGAAGCACCCGATGCCGTTGCATAAATCTCATATGCTTGCAACCACAATCTCCACTCCATGGCCATGTTTTCGTCCACATTCAAAGGAGACGGGGGTTTCAATCCCGTTAACGCCATGTCGTTGAGTTCTTCCTATACATCTGACACCATGTAATGTATGTGCGAACACCTTGAGCTGCGTTATCGAACTGTTTATTTATCTTACGTCATCCTAGCATGCCCCGTACATGACGTCATCGTTACGTCATGGTTACCGATGACACGGATACATGACACAAACTACTACAATAATAATATGCTAATCCACGTAACAATTATATCGCCTCCCGTAAATATATATATATATATATGGGTCACTCTCCTGAAAACTGGCCAGAAGTGTCACGTGGAGAGTTAAAGTTTAATATTTGAATTTTTTACATTTTTTGGTTGCAAATGAAAGCTGGAAATCTCCCCTTTACATCTATGTAAAATATAAATTGATGAGATAAAAAATAAAGGTGTAGTCCATGAATAAGATATCTCTTATGGCAGTATAACATGTGTGTCACATGTGTAACACATGTTTAGGACACCACACAGTCTGCTTAATAAATATCTAATCAGAATTAAATAATATCATACTTAGAAGCATATTAATCATGGCATAACATACAGAAATATATAGTGCTTATATCGATAAAAAAAAGTAATTCCCAGCCATGCTTTATTCACTGAATAATTAGTGTACAATATTTGTGTGGCATCCAGACACCACGGTTACACGTGTGACGGAAATTTGTAATGTTATTTCTGAAGACATTACATTTTTTTTTTTTAAATTTAAGCATGCATACATGTTAATAAATACTTCCTCTTTGATTTGGGAACTGTTTTGTTTGATATATCAATGCAATACAAGATGTTAATAAGGATTCAACCACGTCCCATATGTCATGTTACAAATGGCTGACTGTAAAATGGGGTTTTTTGGTACAAAAACAGTTCATAACTAAAAAGACCAAAGTTGCACACAGTTTTATTTTATTTCCCTTATTTCTTTCATCAAATCTGAGCATGAATATGAAAAGTATAAGGAAAAAAATAAGTAGGAAGGTTTTTATTGATGTTTAAAATCCCATCTCATACTGACCAGTTTTCAGGAGAGTGACCCATATATATATATATATATATATCCAGATCATTGTATTGTTTGTTGGTTAACATCCTGGTTTACATCCTAGCAACATCTAAGGTCATATCAGGACGGGTACCGACTTTTGACAGTGTGCACTCATGGCGACTTTATAGTGCTGCCCAACTGGGAGACCAGGCCACCAGCACCATGACCTGATATCCCACTCAGTCACATTATCCTGACACTGAGCCAACCAGTCCTTGCCCTATCCTAATAATGCCAAGCGCCTGGCTAGGAAGCAAGAAGTATCAATTTTTAAGTCATTGGTTTGACTCGACCAGGGTTCGAACCCACAATCCCATGGCCTACCAACATGGGAGACAGACGCTCTAACTCATTTGGCCATCCCGTCTGGTCTCAGATAATTGTAAGAATGGTACCTGTCAGTTATGTCGTGCCGGTGTATCAGGTGTCACTAACCTCTCATCTTAGTGTCAGCATTAACTCAGGTGTGCTACCTGCACACACCTGTCGGCCAAACTGCCTATCCGTCATTATTATTCTTAAATTACAAAAGACAAGAAAAGTCTGTTGCTAAGGGATTTCGTCTGCCAAACTAGTAAACCACTTTAGTGTAGCTGACTTACATATATATATACATATTTCATCATTATCATCATGCTGTCAGTCGCGATGCGACAAAGACTGCTTTCATTACTTGACTGCCGCTCTCCATTTAGCTCTCTGCTGTGAAAGTTGCATCCATGAGTCGATCTTAATGTCTCTCAGCTTCAGGTTTCTCTTGATGGTATACATTTCATGAAAGCTGCCTGCAAAAGTGTTGAAGTGCTGCTGGCTTTTGCAAGTAACCAGCGGCACTCTCTCAGGGAGCAAATAGAGGGTTCCCACCGGCAAGAACATGTCAAGACAGGCGCAAAACTATTTGTCCCTGCAGTGGCTGGTCGGGAGATGTTGGGGGTTCGATACATCAACCACCCTTAATGCTGCCACAGTGACATGGTTTTCTGTTTAGGGTTTGCTCCCTTAGCCATCGGTTCTGTCAAGAACCTGTACCACAAAACAGTCGTTTACAACTCTGCAGGGCAGGGGCATCAAACTCCCTGAGGTATTGCTATACCTGCAATACGTGCATACCACATATTTATATGTGGTATAAATATGTACATTTATGCAAATATTATTATGAATATTGTTGTGGTCTTGGTTGTGTTGCATGTGTATGATGTATTCTAAGCCTCTAGGTAGCTTGAGCAGCCTGGTCATCAGTTGTCTAGATGCAGAGTAGGCATAATTGTCTTGAGCTGCAGGCAGTCAGATACAGTGTGACCCTGAATAGGTCAGATGGCTTCCTGATTTTAACTTTTAGACAAAGGGCGAGTTGTTTGTATACGAGCCAGAGTTACATCCAATTGGTTGTCATGTTGTGCTGTGAATGAATAGATAATATACATATATATACATACATATGTACATATTGATGTACATATATACGCATGTATATGTATATATGCATATATATGTATGTATGTATGTATGTACATATATATGGATATATACATATAAATACATATATTTTACCTTGGTACTCCGCCTCTGGCCACTCTAAAGCTGTATTCACACGGGGAAGTTAAATCGATTCATATAAATCGACTTGCCTAGTTCGACTCACATTTGTCGTATGAATGCGCGGCTGAGGTGTTTCAGGGCTGAATCGATTCATATAAATCGTTTAATGCAAAACGCTTCGCAAGGTGGTCTACAGGAACCGATCTACGCTGAATCATTTTATTTATGACATCACACGCATGCGCAGTCGAGGGAAACGTGACAGTCGAGACCTGAGCGTGTTGACTTTCCGGTAAATTTGCTTGATGAACCTGCTAGAGGTGCACATATATTTTTTTCATCATTTATTTTTAGGGTTTCACTGCCCAGCAGAAGTTTTGACTGTTCCAAACCAATACGATTCAGTCCATACATATCTAGGTCGAACCCACACTCTCTCGGCCGACGTCGATGAACCCAAACTGGCGCTGGTTAGTCTGGACTTGCTCATGCGCAGATATCCATTTCCGCCTTAAACCGATTCAAAGTACTGCCCGTGTGAACGCGAAACACTTTCAAACTCGGTCCATGTGAACGCGCATCTAAATCGATTCATATGATTCGCCTTGTCTAGATCGCTTTAAACTTTTCCCGTGTGAATACAGCTATAGTCCAGGGAGAAGGAAGCACATCCAGGTCCAGCAATTAGCATAATCTACTCACAACGGGAGGAGGTTTGTTGAGTAGCTCTGGCAGTTTTTCTACATTAATTACTAAACCAACCAGGTTAGTATCGTTTTTGACGGCATACGTTGGTATAGTTCATGTTAGCATTCACATAGGTCAAGTTTGTTAAAGTTTTTATCGAATATTAACTTAGTTCTATATATTATATATAATCTATTATATACATATAAACGCTCGGAGAATTATTTATTATTTATTTATTCGATTTGGCTCGAGTTGAATATTAGCCAATCGCCGTCGTCCGGCCTCGTTGCTTCCTTTGGCCCCGGCGCTTGCTCTCGAGGCGGTCAAATCGTCACTTGCCTCCAGTTTTTTGCTTAGGAAGGACCACAGTCTACCTGCTACCTGTGGTTCCTTTGTTCTACCTGTGCTACCTGTTGTTAACCTTGGTGCCAGCGGACGACTTCGGCTCTGATATTACCTGTTCGCTGATCAGCAATAACAAGGACGATCGCACCTGAATGACAGAACGGTATCGTGCACATAACTAAACCTTATTTTAGTTCAGCGGACGACTGAAGCAAAATAATTCATGTTGTCGATTTTCATATCCTATACTGATCGCTATTGAAAACGCTTCATATTTGCTTCTAATATCAATCGATCGTTCTGAAACTGCTTAACTAACGGGCCAACTGACGACTATATCGGTCGAGTTCAAGTTTTCATAGATTAACTGCACATTGATATCGTTATCGGCGAATATTCAGGATCAATTTGCATCTCGTCCGAACTTTAACGGTCGATCACCAGTTGATTGCCCGATCGGGCCAACGGACATGATCCCTGTTGACCAAGGTAGTGACGAATACTTCGGTCGATTACACCAATTTAAGGATCTAGGCTTACGATAACACGGTACTTGAGTCGATCAGCTGCTATAGACGGCCTCAGGACGACGTCACTGCCATTACTGTAGCTTTTTCGTAGGGCCAACGGACGACAGAAGCAGAATGCTTTCATATTGTCGATTAAACATAATCTCTACGGGCTACTAAAAACGACTGATATACGATCTATTTATCTCGTCCGACCTGTAACGGCCAAATCGGGCCAATGGACGACTTCTTTCGAATTTAATGGTCGATCATTATTTGCCGCTCGAATTTAACTAAGACACTGCTTAACCCCAGCCGATCGGGCTTTGTCGTAGGGCCAACAGACGACGGAAGCAGAATTTTCATGTTGTCGATTAAATAACGGCCAAATCGGGCCAATGGACGACTTCTTTCGAAATTAGCGGTCGATTATCATTATTTGCCGCTCGAACTTAACTCGAACACTGCTTAACCGTTAACCTTGGCCAAGTGACGACTTTCGGTCGATTTCAGGGCTACCCCAGCCTATCGGGCCAACGGACGACTTGTGTATAATATACACAAGGGCCAGCGGACGACCGAGGCAAAATAAATCAGTGTCGCTTTCAACATAATCTTTCCTGATCTTTACTGAGATCGGGCCAACGGACGACCTATGCCGCTACCATACTGTAGCGACTGCGGGTTTAACCACAAGAAGGACGACACGGCGACTTGCTGCGACCACCAGGAACGGACGACGGTTCACACAAGAAGTATGTACGCTTCATTAAGTCCCGGGCGGACTGTCCACATTATATCACATATATACACGGATATATACATATAAACACAATTATATACATGTTTATACCTATATATATATATACATATATGTAGACAAACAACAATATAATAATACATATACATATATGTACATGTATACCCATATATACATATAAATATATATATACACACATATCTACTGATAGTCATACATATATATATATACATATATATATATGGTGTATGAGAATTTTATGAGTATAATATCCCTCCTTTCTCACTCAGCTCCATGGACTGATGGAATCTGTCCTAGTCATCTACTGCTCCAGCCTCTCCAACCCCAGCTCCGATGGTGGCGCCACCACCCCTGCACACCGTAACCGCCACTCACTGTACCACTGAAAAATATAATTATATATATACATATATACAATATATACATACAAACATACATACACCATATGCATACAAATATACATACATATAAATATACATACAATTTTGAAGTGGGAGCTGGGAGACCGTTGGAGTCAGTTCCCAGGAAGTGGCAAGCAGAGAATGCCCGGTTACAGGGGGCCCTGCTGAGAATAATAAGGGGTGTTGGGAAGCGAGAGGTCCCCAGAAGGAGCACCGACAAACATTAGGGAATATTCTTTATTTATATTCACATAATAAATTATCTATCACATAAACATACAGTAAAACCGCTCTATACCGACCCCTCCACAGATTGACCACTCCCCTATATCGATCGCTTTATTTGGTTCCCCAAAACACCATTGTAACAATGTAAGGATATTCTAACTCTCTAAACCAACCACCTTCCTAAATGGACCACTTAAAGTCGGTCCCATGGTCGGTCGATTTAAAGAGGTTTTACTGTATATATATATAAGGATATGCCGGTAACTGGTGCCTATAATTGCTTATTAGTAATGGGGCTGTCACACTACGACGCTTCTCTCGGCGACCCGTCAGCGTTGAAAGTACTATCTTGCGCATCGAGAAACGTTAAAGATTTAGGGGAAATATGGTGAAATTGGACGTTGGCGGAGCGTTTCAGTAGCGTGTTGGTAGCGCGCGGGCAATGCTTGTCGACGCGTGGGAAAAACAAATGCGATGTCTCGTTTTGCCGCCGCGACTGGATGGCGCACGCGGCGTGTCGTCAGCGGTACGACGGCGTTCGGTCAGCGCTCCGTGAGCGACAAGCGTTCTTGTAACGTGTCATGGGCGCGTTTTCACGCGCCACTAACATCCTCCTAGCATTCTTACCCATTTACTCCCGCACGTTGCCGGTCGATGGTGGTTTTTGACATGTTCAAAACACTCAGCGACCAATAACGCGCACAGACGTTGTCCGCCGACCGTCAACGCCCAAGATAGTGTACCGACGTGTATTGACACGCCATAACGCGCCACCAGCGCTTCTCGATATTTCACCAAATATCGCCCAAAAACACCACACGTTGACGGGTCGCCGGCGAGAAGCGTCGTAGTGTGACAGCCCCATAAGGGTGGCATACGCCTGAGCCGACACGCTGATTTCTACCCACGTCGTGGAAATGAGGCTGCAGATATGGCTGGCAAAGAAGCTCTCGACAAATGCATTACACCTCTTCCAATTCCTCACATGGACCTCAAAATGCACATCAGTGTACTGATAAGAAAGAAGTGGCAATTACAATGGGATGAAGCTGTCATGAACAGGCTTCATGCAATTCAGCCCACCCATGGCAGATTTTCAGGTGCTTGTCATAGAAGTAGACGCGCAGAGACCGTTGTTGCATGTATGCAAATTGGACATAGCTATTTGACTCATAGTTACCTTTTTAAAACAGAAGAATGCATACCATGTGGAGTGCCTCTGACTGTGAAACATATTTTGATTGAATGTATTGACTTTGCAAATGTTCGAGCACAGAATTTGAATGTAGCAAGTATGAAACATTTATTTGACACGGTTAGTACTACCTTGGTTTTATCGTTTTTAAAGCACATTGGACTGTTTAACCCGTTTTAGGACATTCTGATGGCATTGTATAGCCCTTAGTGTGCTGGTATGCCGTTAAGCAATTATTCATTCATTCATTCTACCCACGTGGTACAGGCTCTACTGCTGCTGTAATTAACACCATCCACATGCGCTGATAGATCGCATCAACTATATGAACAGAGGGGAGTGCTTCCTGCTTTTACGCTACTCTCCCTCATTTCCTCGCGCTAATCCGCCTCCTACCCACCCCACCCACCTCTTTTCCCGCCCAACACCCTCCCCTTAGAGAGGCAGCTAACGGGCAGGACCCCCCCCCCCCTCCCCCGCCCCCCTCACGAAACCCCCGCCACCTCAAGGTTGGTTGATTGTTGGAGTTTTACGTCCTTGCAACATCTAAGGTAATATCAAGACATGTACCCACTTGACACAGTGAGCCCTCATAGCGACTTAATAGTGCTGCCCCACTGGGAGACCAGACCGGCAGCACCATGACCTGATATCCCACTCAGTCACATTATCCTGACACTGAGCCCACCTATCCTATTAATGCCGAGTGCCTGGCTTCTCGCTTCGATTTTTTAAACTCAACCAGGGTTCGAACCCGTGGGTTCGAATCTCACGATCTACCAAAACGGGAGACGGATGCTCAACTCCCCCTCCCCTCCTCTAGGAGCAGCTAGCTAATATAGGCAGGAACTCCCCGCCCCCACCCCCCAACAAAAGAACTGTCTTCCAGTGGGGCAGCACTATAAAGTCACCACGCGTGTGCACTGTCACAAGTTGTCATTCTAGGACCAGAGGCGATGGCCGAATGAGGTAGAGCGTCCATCTCCCGTGTTGGTAGATCGTGGGGTCGTGGGTTCGAACTCTGGTCGAGTCAAACCAATGACTTTAAAATTGATACTTGTCGCTTCCTAGCCAGGCGCTCTGCATTATTAGGACAGGGCAAGGACTTGTGTGCTCAGTCTCAGGATAATGTGACTGAGTGGGATACCAGGTCATGGTGCCAGCGGCCTGCTTTCCCAGTGGGACAGCACTATAAAGTTGCCATCAGTGTGCACTGTCACAAGTCGGTACCCGTCCTGATATGACCTTAGATGTTGCTAGGACGTAAAAAACAACAACAAACAAACAGGGCTAGCACGCCACTCATTATATTAGCTTGATTGATTGATTGATTGGTGGTTGCTTTACGCCGTGTCGGCAGCATAGGCCATATTCACGGCGAGAAATAGATTATATTAGCTAGGCTCTCTGACACAATCATCCTACCCACACTTACCTGTCTACGTGGACTCTGAGCCTGAGACTGAGTGTGAGGTCAGTGCAGATTACTACAATAGCGCTAGGCGAGGTGATGATGAGTGGCCATAATGTTTCTTTTGACCTTTGGTTTGATTGCCTCAGACCAAAGATCCAATCTATCCATCCTGTCGTCAGTCTTTGTGCCATACAGTGTGAAATTGGGGACCTGGCCATGTCCCCAATTTCACACTGAGTTGAGCGCTCGCTTCTTCTGTGGGATTCAACGCCCAGATTCAAACCTGAGACTGGTCAAACCAATGTCTTAACAAATTTATACTCGCCACAACTGAGCTTGGTACTCGGTAGATAAAGTATTCACCCCGTACTCGCAGTACACGGGTGAATACTTTATATAAAAACGGTCGAAAAGCAGGTTAAGGAAATGAGAGCCTAATTTCACAATCTAAGAAACAACATTTATTCTTTACATATGTCTTATTGATAGCCCGCTAACTTTGAGTTGACAAATATAATATAATATCTAGTTTCATCAGATTTAAAAGTGAAATCGACGGCGTTCTCTGGCCGCCATCTTGTCTTTTTACATTCTCGCCCATTTCACCAACTCTGTGGCAATATATGCAGCCATTTGATACTGAAGCCACAGTTTCTAGTTCATGTTCCATACTAAACCTATTTTCGCCCGTATTTACACTATGTTGTCCTTCACCCGTGTACTACAAGTACCGGGTGAATCTTTTATCTAGGTACTCGGTACTACAAGGAGCAGTGGAATGATGAAGACCACGTGACTGCAATTGAAATTTTCCCTGCTTAATCAATGGATGTAGCAAAAACAACTGCACGTGTGGGAGGTTTGTGTGTTTGTTTGTTGATTTACGTCTTAGCAACATCTAAGGTCAATCAGGCTGGGTACCGACTTGTAACAGTGCACACTCATGGTGACTTTATAGTGCTGTCCCATTGCGAAGCCAGCCTGCCAGCACCATGACCTGATATCCCACTCAGTCACATTATCCTGATGCTGAGCCAACTAGTCCTTGTTGTATCCTAATAATGCCGAGTGCCAGGCTAGGAAGTGACAAGTATACATTTTTAAGTCATTGGTTTGACTCGACCAGGGTTCGACCCATGACCCCATGATCTACCAGCACCGGAGACGGACGCTCTAACTCATTCGGCCATCCCGTCTGGTCACGTGTGGGAGGTAATATTACAAAGAACACATAAAAGCCCTCCCGTGGCCTTCAACTGGATCATACCTTCAGCAGTTCCCTGCTCTTTCTTCGTTCCGTCTTCGCCCTGCCACGCTAACATCAGAACAGGCAGTGGGTAGGTCCTCTGACCTATATGGGAAGGTAGATGCTCCCGCCCTCCAGATTCTCCCAATCAATTATGGGTGAAATAGCTGGTGTCAACACGGCATCACTGGGCGGATATCGTCCCGGGATGAAGACAAGGGTCAGACTGTAGGCAGAAGGGTTCCGCAAACTCAACAATTGCGGCTTTCTCTGTGGCGGAGTGGTTAGACTGTCTGACTTTTTTCTAGGTCAGACTCCTAATCTGAGGGTCGGCTGTTCGACTCTCCGTGCCCCCAGCTCTGCCAATTTGGATTTCCACCACTGTGTATAACTTACAGCGTCATCAAAGGCCGGTTGCTCTCATATCATGTCTATGTGGTGTGGGAGGTTAAAAATCCCTTGGGTCGGTAAAAGTGTAGGCTCGGACTTTCTATCGACCAGCAGTGGAATGAGGAAGACCAGTCGTCTATGACTAAAATTTCCCCTGCTTAAACAACTAATGGACCAAAAAAAACAGGCACGTGTTCGACTTGGAGAGGGATGGACTCCCATCAGCTTGTACTTCATCTGAGACGACACATAACTGTACCATACTGGATCAGTCGCCGCCCAGATTAACAAGGTGTGCACTTTCCGCCATGCACCAGAATGGAGGTGTCACGCATGTTACTAGATCATTGTCAAAGATCGTTTGTTTGTTGTTGTTTTACATCCTAGCAACATCTAAGGTCATATCAGGACGGGTACCGAATTGTGACAGTGCGCGCTGATGGCGACTTTATAGTGCTGCCCCACTGGAAGACCAGGCCACCAGCACCATGACCTGATATCCCACTCAGTCACATTATCCTGACACTGAGCCAAACAGCCCTTGCCCTATCCTAATAATGGCGAGCGACAGGCTAGGAAGCGACAAGTACCAATGTTTAAGTCATTGGTTTGACTCGACCAGGGTTCAAACCCACGACTCCTCGATCTACCAACACGGGAGACTGACACTCTAACTCATTCGTCCATCCCATCTGGTCCCATTGTCGAAGATGATGAACATCAGGACTACTCTGTTCCTTGCACAAACTGCTCCATGAAATCTGTCACAAACCGTAATCACCCAAACCTCCCATCTTACACTAAAGTGGCCATCACACATCACCGGATTGGGGGAAACGGACAGAAACCGAACAAAGTCCAGTTTGTGTCCATTCAAGTTTTGAGCATGCGCAAAACTAGAAACGGATGCCGCCGGATTGACGTCTACGGTTCTTGTCCGGTTTGAGTTTGTTTCATCCGTTGGCTGTCCGTTTCATGTCCGTTTCATGTCCGTTTCATGTCCGTTTGTAGACCCGATGTTGCAACACTTTGACACATTTTAATACATTTTGATACCTATCACCACTGGACTAGACAATTCTGTCCCTTGCTCAATCTGGTGATGTTTGACAGCGGCCTTACAGCGTAGTAAATAGATGCGTTCTAATTCTCCGCTCCCTGACAAACTGCTCATGTGCCTGTCAAGCAAGAGTAAGAGGACCTCCTGTGATCGTCTCTCCTACTGCTTACATCATCACTACCTAAGACCGTTGTATTTATTTACCTCTGCATATTTAATGCATGGATGAGCTAAAGCTTGGTGTTAATATAGTAGAGACTATTACTCTAGAGCCCACTGTGTTCTCTCATATACTTTACTTAAAAGAAGGCAGTCGGGGCCATACTCTCAAAGTAGTAAAACCCAGAGCCATTTCAAAGTTAAGGCAACACAGTGTCTCAAAGAGGATCATAAATATATTGAACAGTCTCCCACAAAATGTTATTGATGCCGAGTCAATACATTCATTCAAGAATAGATTAGAAAAAACATGGGCTGATGATCCAGGAAAATTTGACCCCTTATTCACCATATGCTACTAATTATTCCTTGTGTTGCTTATTTACTTGCACTCAAGCTAAAATGAGAGACCAATAAGTGTTCACACTTCCTGTCTACCATTCGCTATTTTGCTATTTCGCTAAAGTTGCATAGTCCGATGGTTTTGAATTTCTGTGTTTTTTCTGAGATTAATATATTAGATCGATCACTAGTATTTACTCTACATTAGTTCAAAGTTACTTTTATTTTAAATGGTAAACCTTTTAGATATTCTTAGTGCAAACATTGAATATTAGTTTTGGCATGTTTGCCAAAACTCTGACACTATAGACTTCTGCAGAAACAGGTTCTGTTAAATTGACTCAGTATTGCCTTCTAAGCAGAAACAAATGCTTAATAAGTGCATCAGTATCTAAGTTAGATATGTAAGATCAATTCTCGATAATTGGTTTGGTTTTGAAAATTTGATATTTCATCCGACTATGCAGCTTTAATAATTGATACTGGATGCGGTGGCCAAATCGGTAGAGCGCATGCTTCCATTGCGGAAAGTCGCAAGTTCGATTACGAGTTGCCTCAAACCAATGACTTACAAAATTGATACTTGTTGCTACCTAGCCTGGTGCTCGGCATTACTAGGATAGGGCAAGGATTTGTTAGCTCTCTATCACGATAATGTGACTGAGTGGAAATTGGGTCATGCAAAAAGTGAAAATAATGCATCAAGCTGTTACCCAGGCAGCTACGCACATTATTTTTGTCACTACCATCAGCACGTGCGTTGGTGGTGAAAATCATCTATAAGACCTTTTCCACAGAGCATATCGCATAGTGAGCTGGTAGTTGTTACCCACATTAGTTCTTGCCTCTACCATCAGAGGGACGGGGCGTGGTGGCCAAATGAATAGAGCGCTGGCCTCATGCGCAGGAGATCGGGACTTCAGTTCCCAGTCGAGTCAAACCGATGACTTATAAAATTGATACTTGTCGCTTCCTAGCCTTAATAGGATATGGCAAGGACTGGGGCCATATGCATGGAGCAGTGTTAGGGAGGCAAAACGCGTTTAGCGCGGGATTTCTGGTTTAGCGCGGAAAAGTTGGTATGCATGGAGCAGTGTTAGGCCGAACACCGAGCGTTTAAACTCAGAAATTCTAACTCTGCTCATATCTGGTTTACAGCAGTGTTAGTGTTAGGTTAGTGTCAGGATGGAACCCAAATCTACTCAATGCTATCATATTTAACAGAATTACATCCGCAATAAGTGAAATTTAAGCAAATTAACCCTAAAAACGAAGCGATATTAATGCAGCAGCCGCATTGGCGGCGATATTAATAGTTATATTTTCGAATCGACGAATGTAAAGTAAGCAAATCGGCGCCGGCGCCGCATCGACGTTGCTTTCCATACTGGCGGCGGCGGCGGTTTGTTTACTGTAGCTTCGTCGATTCGAAAATATTATTATTAATATCGCCGCCAATGCGGCGGTAGCCTTAATAACGCTTCGACTTTAGGGTTAAAATGATAAAATTTCACTTATTGCGTATGTAATTCTGTTAAATATGATCGCATTCAATAGATTTGAGCCTAATATATGGCTACAAACGCAGAGGGATTTCCCAAATCTATAAATACATTCACGTTTAGCTAACACTCACCGTTTAGGCCACCATGCATACGACTTGACCTCCTTCGCGACGCCTGCGATAAACGGTGATAGCTACCCGGTGTTAGAGGTATAACACCACACGATGCTAACACTGCTCCATGCATATGGCCCCTGGTTAGCTCAGGCTCATGGTAATGTGATTGAGCGAGATATCGGGTCATGGTGCCAGCATCATGGTTTTCGAGTGGGGCAGCACTATAAAGTCACCATGAGTTCACGCTGTCACAAGTCGGTACCCGTCCTGATATGACTTCAGATGTTGCCAGGATGTAAAACTCCAAACACCAACCAACCATCAGAGGGCGGGTTGGTGGTGGAAATCGTCTATAATACCTTTCCCACAGAGTATGCTGCACAGTGAGGTGCTACTCACAGCATTAGTTATTGCCACTGATGGTGGTGGAAATCCATTAGGCTATGCTAGGTACACACCTACCGTTTACGACTCGTGCACTAAAACTCGCGACCCGACCCGCTTAAAACTGAAAATGGGCCGATTCATTTTTCGAATCGCAATCGTAAGGAAGCACTTTTAGCCCTAAAATTGAGTTTTAAGTCACGAATCGCAATCGGTAGGTGTGCTAGGGGAGTGCACACCACAAGACTTTTGGGCAATTTTAGATCGAATACGGTAGGTGGGTGCGGAAAAATGGTAGGTGTGTACCTAGCATAAGGAAGAAAACAATGTCCCAATGTAACATTATTCACCTAATGTGATTAATGTGCACCTGTCTACTTATTCCCTCCTGCTACCCAGTAATCATATATCAGGCTGGATTATTTGTGACCTGCGCCATGACAGCACCATATGGGCGGATGGAGTGATTTTAAAGACTGATGTTCATTGCTTTTTTTGTGTTTTTTTATTGACGAGGTATTTACTCTGCCCATAACGTATAAGCTCCCATGAGGGTGTTTGTTTTCAATGCTGGACAGCTGTGGTGCTGTCTTGATCTGTTCCTTTGCCCAGGAGTATTTACCTGTGTCTGCTCAGGTCAGCCTTCTGCAATTTTGGTTGTTAGTAATAGCCTATGTTAGTTTTTTTTGTAATTTTCCAGTTTTTTTGTCTAGTCTTAGTATGATACCTTAGCCTACTCGGTACATCTACTTGGGTGACATGCAGGCTTGCGGGAGAGGATCGCGTTCCATTCAGACTTTTTTTATTTTTTTATTTGTTACTGCATCCTTTCACCTAAACCCTGTCCATAGATAGCGCACTCATGTGCTAGAACATACTCGGACCCTTTAGGACTGCAGCCAGATGGGATGGCTGTGTTGTTTGCCTAGCCATTTTGTATTTCAGGGTGGATCAGTTGCATGACCATGGCCTGCCCATTTCTGTGTTGGTTTGTGCCATTACACATACCCAAGTGGACTGCGCCATGTGCTGATAGCTTTCCTGATTTCTTTCATACTTAGGAGGGCTAATTCTCCTATTTTTTCTGTTTAGTGCCTACCACTTTTTCTGGCCTGTCTTTTGCATTCTGTGTCAGTACACAGCAAGCATTGCCTCCCCCATAAATGTTGTTTCATTCGACATTGTTTTGCTATAACATAATTGAGATAAAAAAAAAGAAAGATTAATCAGGCTATTTCATCATTCAAGGCCTATTTTTTGTGTATAGGCTTCACTTAATGTTGCTTCAGTTAACATCATGGTTTTCACAAATTTCAGGAAGCTAACATTGGCGATAATGATGGAGTTGATGTTTATTGATTATTGTCTCCCAATGCGCTGTAAAATATTCCGATAATATGGAAAATGTAAATGGTCTATTATTGAAAAAGGTATATAGTGCCAGGTGCATAATTGTTTATGTAGTTGCTGGTGATACTTTAATCATGGTCAATCGTCATTGTCTGTTAGTTAGCTAGTGTGAAAGGGCACTAGGAGATAGTGTGTAAGGGGCCTTTGGAGCTCTACCCACTACCCCCTCCCCCCCCATTAGTCATGGATCACCACACACTCAGCTCAGGCAGGTGGTGGCCAGGGAGCCACACCACATGCTGGTGGTGGGCAGATCACTGTAGCCATGGTGACACAGGAATGCTTGATGTTCATTGGTGGAGTTGTAGATGCTTGATTCTCATTGGAGAATACGGTCAGGTGACATGCCATATCAGATCCATGTACCACTATAAATAATAAACCAGAGGGCTTGGCTCTCTCTCTACTTTCACTCTTTACACTATTACTTTCTCTTCTTGCCTGTATTGATTTCATTATAGCCTGCCTACACAACCACAGATCGCAGCCGTGGACTTTACTCTGTGATCTAACAATAACAAGAAAAGGCAGACATGGCTTATTATCGGACGCGATGACCGAATCGGTAGAGCGCAGGCCTCCCGTGCGGGAGATCAAGGACCGGTTAGCTCAGTGTAATGCTAGGTACACACCTACCGTTTTTCCGTACCCACCTACCGTATATGATCTAAAACTGCCCAAAAATCGTGAGGTGTGCACTCCCCTAGCACACCTACCGATTGCGATTCACGACTTTTTAGGGCTAAAACCGCTTCCTTACGATTCGTGATTCGAAAAATGAATCGGCCCATTTTCAGTTTTAAGCGGGTCGGGTCGGGTCGCGATTTTTAGTGCGCGAATCGTATGCGGTAGGTGTGTACCTAGCATTAGTGTAATGTGACTGAGTAGCTTTTTAGGGTAAATAAAGTATCGATATCATTCAAGTATTTTAAACAAGTTGTTAATATGCCATATCATGGTGTTACTGGACAGTGCCTTAGAATGATTCTGCTAGTGAGGACGCTAGAGTACATTTATATTATTAATAGTGTTATCAAACTTATTGTTATTATTATTAACAGTATTATTAATAACATTAATATTCCGATCGTCGTCACTTTTATTATTAACAATATTATGAAGAGTATTAATATTTGTATTGTTATTATCAGTGTATCATTATCAACATTATCATTGTCATTGTTATCATGTTATTATTACCATTATTATTACCACGATTATCATTCTTATTATCATCATCGTTATCATTGTCATTGTGTTATTATTACCATTATTATCATTACCAATGTTACCATTATTATTATCATCATCAGTAACATCATTATTATTGTGTTATTATTACCATTATCATCATTACCAACATTAGCAGTATTAGTATCATCATCAGTATCATCATTATTATCGTTATCATTGTCATTGTGTTATTATTACCATTATTATCATTACCAATATTATCATTTTTATTATCATTATACCGGCTGCGTATAACTTACAGCATCATCAAATGCCAGTTTGCTCTCATACCATGTCTATATGGTGTGGGAGGTAAAAAAATCCCTTGGGTCGGTAAAAGTGTAGGCTCGGGCTTTCTATCGACCAACTGTCTAATGGTGAAAACAAGTCTACTCAGACGTATCCATGCTAGGCAGTACATATCTTAGAGAAAAAATCTGTATTATTATTACAACTGCACATGACCAGCTATAGAGCATGCTACTGCGATGAGACACTTGATATCCAATATAGATGGATATTGATGTTTGCTAAATGCACATTGCCCATGTGATATGCCTCTAATGGACTGACTACGACTGAAGGCGAATAGAAACTTTAATGTAAACATTCCGGGATAATTCAGAGATCCAATATTGAATGAGCATTCCAAACAGAGATATTTGTGTTTGCTGGTTTTACCACAGATGGCGCTACTTTCGTTAGTATACAAGGTATCCCATATTCCCATCCCTGCTAACAGCATATATATGACGAGTTCAAGTGTAAAACCAGGTAAATGCCAATCCAAAAATATAGAGTAAATGAAAGATTTTACCTGAAAATAATGTTTAATTCTGACTTATTCCCCTTTTCATATAATAACATGGTTATCGAGCAATGAACAAAATAATTAATGTTTAAAGTTTTGAATCCAATGTTTATCTCCATTTTTGTTATTGTCGTCTACATAGTTTTGCACCTGAACTCTTCATATATAGATATGAGACTGTCTCAAAAGGTGCTAAGCAATATGGGACAAAACTGTGTCCATTTTAATGATCAACATACTATCTACTTTTGCATTTGCTCAGAAAAAACTGATTTGTTTTTTAAATGGTGTTTCATCATCCCAATAGAATACCTATTGATTTGAAGCAAATATCCTTGTGTTTTCAGTGTAACCATTTCTGTGCTGTTTTGTGTCACTCATTACAATGGACAAAAAAACCGAAGAATTAGCACCTTTTGAAACAGGCTCATATGTATATATATCTTGAAAGCAGTGCCGTTTGTACTTTGTATATATACGACGGTATATATGCTAGCTTAGGGAAAACAACCAGATGGCTCAATTGTGCGATGGTCCGCCCGGTTCGGGTTCGAGCCGCTAGGTGGCGCTTGGCGCAGCGCCTCTCCCACTGGTGTCTCGCGGGATGTGCCTCACTGCTGACCCGACCCGCGCCGTGGATACACACCGGTGTTGCAGTTTCCGAGGCACACCAGTTTGCCAGGGACACATCGCTTCTGCGCATGCATCAAAATCGAACAGCATCGTCACTAACCTTATAAATTTAATATAATGTTTTTGGTAAAGATGTTTTCTATATGTCTACCAAACGATTTGTTTCTAGGTGGTGTGGTTTTAGAGATATTTCACTTTTCTGTATTTTCTGTATGAACATTGCTCATGACCATTGACAATGCCTTGAGTTTGACGGTACGCGCAGTGAAAAACGTTAGTTTTATTCAAAACTAATAGAAATCCAGAACCCCAACCTTATCAATTTAATATACCCTTTTTGGTAAACATGTTTTTTATATGTGTACCAAGCGATTTTTTTCTAGGTGGTCAAATTTGAGAGATATTTGACTTTTTCTGTATGAAGATTTATTTGCTCACGGCCGTTGACAATGCATTTGAATGGAGGTGTCCCTGGCAAACTGGTGTGCCTCGGAAACCGCAACACCGGCTCTCTCGGTCTGTGTTATTCAGTTTGTGGCGTAACCTCCTTGACCGTTGGGAGCCATGCTAGCGGGAGGAGGGGGGGTGGGCGGGGGGGGGGGGGTAGAGTGTGAAACCTAATTGTGATATTACAGTCGGCGCCTGCCTGGTGTGGCATTGATTGTGAATGGCTATCGGTCGCAGGGTCAGCTAATTGTGTCCGCTGAGGATCGCTATTCAGATAGTCAGCTATGCGCCATATTCAGTGTGTCGCATCTGTGTATCGACGGCAGGTGATATATATCTATACATGTCATCATCATCATGCTGTCGGTCGCGATGCAAAGAAAGACTTCTTTCATTACTTGACTGCCGCTCTCCATTTAGTTCTCTGCTGTGAGAGTGATGTCCATAAGTCGGTCTTAATGTCTCTCAGCTTCAGGTTTCTCTTGATGTTATCCTTGAACTGGAGATAAGGGTGCCCTCTCTTTCTGTTACCAGAAGACAGTTGAGAGTAGATAGTAGTTATATATATATATATATATATGATGTATAACAAATTATACGGAAGGGACATATCCTTGTTATATATATAATATATAACAAATTATATTAGTATAATGATCTGGAAACCGATTATCTATGAACTGTGTCCTCAGTTCATATCAACTGACACTACACCAACTAATGACACTTATCTACTGAAGCGACTGGTCAGGCCTTCTTCCTCGCTAGGTGCTGCCACCTGGGCCGCGTTCAGGGTATGCCTCAGAGACGTCTCGGGCAAATCCCTGACGTCACGGTAGTCTGAATGACAAAAACAGTTGGTCGCCTCGAAAATGACCACTGCCGCCTATAAAAAGAAGCGCTCTGATTGGCTGAAACCACTGAATACGGTGGCCATTTTCGAGGCGCTTTTTGTCTCCTATCTGAAAAGGGAGACGTCTCGGAGATGCTCCCTGTCTCTACTGTCTCTACTGATATTTACCACTTTGATGCGCACGCCAAAATTTAATGTGTCAAATATCTCCAAAGTAAAATATTTACAATAAAAGTTACTTTGAAGTAGAATGACGTGGACTGTAACGGTCAACTTAAAGTTGCATAGTCCGATGGTTTTGACTTTCTCTCATTTTTCTGAGATAAATCTATTAAATTCATTGTTATTATCTACATTACTTTAGTTTGAAGTAATTATTAATTTAAATGGGTACCCTTTGAGATATTTGAAGTGGAAACATGTCAAATTAGTTTTGGCAAGCATGCCAAAACTGTGACACCATAGGCTTCGGCAGTAACATGTTCTATTACATTGACTCAGTGTGCCCTTCGATTTGGAAATAAATACTTAATAAGTGTGTGAATATCTAAGCAGAGAGCGTGTATATAAACAGATGAGAGGGACAACTCCCATACTAGAGCATGTAACATCTGCCGACTGTGGCGCTCTAAGTGGTGGTTGTTGAACAGCTTAAGCATATGGGCAAACCTCAAGGCATTTTCAATGGCAGTGAGCAATCTTCATACAGAAAACGTTAAATATCTCTAAAACTACAAAACCTAGAAATAAACTGATTGGAATACACATAGAAAACATGTTTACCAACAAGATTATAATAAATTGATATGGTTAGGCTTCTGGATTTCTATTAATTTTGAATAAAACTGACGTTTTTCACTACGCTTACGGCAAACTCAAGGCATTGTCAATGGCCTTGAGCAGTCTTCGTACAGAAAAAGTGAAATATCTCTAAAACTACACCACATAGAAACAAACCGCTTGGAAGACATATAGAAAACATGTTTACCAAAAGGATTATATTAAATTGATAAGGTTAGGCTTCTGGATTTCTATTAATTTTGAATAAAAACAAATGTTTTGCATTGAGCGTACCGGCAAACTCAAGGCTTGTTCAACACTAACCGCCAGGGCCCGTATGCACCAATCGGGGTTAGGCTTAGCCAGAGTTAAGGCTCTAGCCACGGATAGCTACCTCAGGGTAGCGGGGGGTTTGAGAAAGGTGTGAATCGGTATGCACCAATGTTTTAGCCGCTGCGGATAGCTAACCGTGAATTTATTTATAGATTTGGGAATTCCCTCCAGTCGACAATATGTTTACTTTACACTCTTCGATTCGAAAATATTAATATCGCCGCCGTTACGGTATCAGAGTTAATCTCGCTTCGATGTTAGGGTTAATTTAATGAAATTTCACGATTTGAGTACGTAATTCTGTTAAATATGATCGCATTGAATAGTTATGGGCATAATATATTTGCGCCGATTCGGCAGCGACGGCGGTGGCCATGTTTAGTTGACGGCGGCGATTTGTTTACTTTACGTTCGTCGATTCGAAAATATTAATATCGCTGCCGTTACGACATCAGCGTTAATCTCGCTTCGATTTTAGGGTTAATTTAATGAAATTTCACGATTTGCGTATGTAATTCTGTTAAATATGATCGCATTGAATAGATTGAGACCCACACACGCACACTAACCGCACCGGCTAGCAGTTAAACGTGACTTCAAGTCAGGGTAGCTTAGCCGAGGCTACGGTCGGCGGTTAGCCCTAACTCCGATTGGTGCATACCAAATTTTCACATTTAGTCCTGTGGGGATACCTTAGCCGTGGTTAAGGCCCTAACCCCGATTGGTGCATACAGGCCCAGGAACGCCACTGTAGCCTGTGTTACCGTTTTTCACGGGAGTTGTCCCTCTCATCTGTTTATATACACGCTCTCTTATCTAAGTTAGATATTTTAAGTCAAATCTATATAATTATTTTGGTACTGAAAAGTTGATAATTCATCGGACTATGCAGCTTTATTATATAGTCATCTAAGAAAATGACAGAAACCTTGCCGCTGAAAAAAAATTATGTTCTGATGAATCAACTGTTTTACCCCCCAAAAATGGAACTTTAAAGTTGCACGGTTCAATGAAATGTATTTTTTTTTCAAAACCAAAACACTTCTCTAAATTTGGTTCTATATATCCAACTTAGATACTAGTGCATTATTAGTTAAGGATTGGGGACAGCCTATAAAGACTAATCATTGAATGTATTACCTCATTCCCTTGGACACCGAATTTGAGACAGGAACACTCATTAAGCAATTAGGTCAATCTCGTGGCCTAATTAGCCAGACCCTCATTCCAAGTACAATATGAAGAGTTCAGGTGCAAAACCACGTAAACTCCAATCCAAAAATGTACATTACATAACATATTTGTATCTAAAAATAATTGTAATTCTCACTAATTCCACTTTTCATATGATCACATGGTTATGGAGCAATGAACAAAAGAGTAGGAATATAAGAATATCAAGTTTTTGAGGGTTTTATTCCAATGTTTATCTCCGTTTTTGGATTGGCGTTTACATGGTTTTGCCCCTGAACTCTTCATATGTACCATGGTCATCGCGAGATATCAACATGCGTCATGGCTCGAGGACTTTTGGAAAGCTTGTCAAAAATATTTGTGGGTTCTTTCAGCTCAAATTGCTTAAAAACTAGCCATTTTTCATCATTGATATATTTATCTCAAAAATAAAATAAAAATTCAAATGCCATCGGACCATGCAACTTTAATATACAAGATAAGAACAGGACCCTATTAACACAGAAAGCATAGTCTCCTCCAAATTCCCAATGCCGTACAGGCTTCCATTTTGTCTGACATAACCCAGAGCTGCTGATGTCATCAAAATGCCATGTTGACACGATCCATCAAATGTGAGCTCCTGACATCATCAAATTGTGATGGTGACACGACACATCCACTGCCCACGGGCATGAACTGTGCCGGCTAATCTCCTTCGGATTGATGCTCCTGCTGCTACAGAACCGGACGTGTAGCGGGAATATAGGACGCTGGGAAATTCCAAATTCCATCGTGTAATCCAAAGACTTACATTTTTACGTAAGAAGAGGCATACACTGACGCGCGGAATCATTTCAAGTGGGGCAAAATCCAAAGAGCAAACACCCACACATGAAATCATACCATCCACCCATGTGGACTATTTCTCATGTTGCCAACAAGAATGTTCAAAGCATCTGTCTTTTATTTAGTAGGTCATAATTTAATTAAAAAACAAGGATGGCCAAATAAGTTGAGCGTCCGCCTCCCGTGTTGATAGGTCGTGGGATTCAACTCAAAACGTGGCCGAGTCAACCTAATGATTGAAGGTTTGTCGCTACCTAGCCTGTTCTTTGGCAATACTAGGAAACTGCAAGGAGCAGTGGCTTGAAGAAGACCAATTGTCCGTGATTGAAATGTCCCCTGCTTAATCAACTAATGTACCAATAACAACAATATTATTAAAATATGGTACTGTAGAGAGGCTGGATGTGCCTGAAAGTTGTACCACTCCCTTCATCATCATCATCATCATCATCATGCTGTCGGTCGCGATGCGACAAAGACTGCTTTCATTACTTGACTACCGCTCTCCATTTAGCTCTTCAGCTATATCAGGGAAGTGTTAGCATATGCGATTGCACCTATAATCTGGACTGTTATGTACTATTTCTTAGAACATCAAATTGCTATTTGTACATCTGTTGCGGTTCAGGTGTTTTTGTGTGTGTGTTTTTTGTTTTTTTTATTTTGTTTGTTTTCTCTCTTGCCTCATAACACCCATCTCATCTTCCATAAAATTCACAAATCACTTAATTTTGGTATATAAATAGTTCTAAGCACCATCTGGGCTGGATTGTAGGGCATCACGACTCAGGTTGCATAAGTGACCTTGATGGTCTACAATTCCATGTATTAGCTTTCTTTTTCCCTCAATAAAAAAATATATATACACATAGCGATGGGTCGCTCAACCGCTCCACCACCAGTGATCAGGTGGCCAACCCTCCCCGCTAGGGCAGTTCATCTAACAGCCCACACTACATGCCGTGGGGTCAGACTTTGATCAGCGCCCAAACGCCCCGAAGCTCCAGTGTTTGTCGTCATCTCATTCGGTTTGGTGGTTTGGGTAGGCAGAACAAACCTCATCACGCTACTACTGCCATTTGATTGAATTATCGCTATGATCAAAGGTGGGGAGTGACGCTTCTTAACTGGGGTTACTCTTTGCTTCCGTCACCGATAAAGAGATGGGTTATTCCAGACAAAAATTCCAGTGCACGAGTGACAGTATTCGCGGCACTGGTAGCAGTCGGGGTGGTGGCGCCACCTGTCCCACCATGAAAAGGGGGTCACGCATAAAGTAGTACACAGCATATGGGTGACCAATATAGGGAATCTTCCCTTACGCACCTTTAATAATAATAATAATAATAAAACATTTATATAGCGCCCGATCCAGCAAGCCATTCTCAGGCACTTTACATAACAAACAAATATACAGGAAAATAAATTTCACCTAGTTAAAAGCAGATTTAAACAAATGTGTCTTAAGACCTTTTTTAAAAGCGCCAACAGATTTACAACTCGCATAACCTTTATAGATCACTTATATATGTGTGACATGAGGGGGGGTGCCCGCCAAGCAATTTACCTGACAGCTGGGAGGGTGGGTGGCCATTCCACCAATGCGCAAGAGGAAATATAGGATGTACATGTTACCCTTGTATGTATACTCGTATAATGCGTTATACATCACATAAATAAACACTTCCCCTACAGCCATTGCAGTTGAAGTAGGCACCAAACTGCGTGTCAATGCATTCCCTTGTCTCACATCAGCAAGTACATGGTCCCTAATGGTTCCAAACAGCACATGACTCAATTCCATATCTTATTTCCTAACAGGGTCAAACAACAAACCTTTTAGACAGACCAACAAAGAGCTGCTGTTTAGCGATTTGTAAGATTTACTGCCGCTGTCAGCATTTACAAATCCAACGAGTGGAAACATCATCTGGAAATGCTGTAGCCTTGTGTGAAAGTACAACGTCTGAACACTTTGACTTCTGGATACTGAATGGTATATTCACGTCCAGGGCTCGCTGAACCGCCTGCTGAACTTTCCATGATGTCATCTCATTTACATACTCCTTTGTCTCACTCACCGTCTAGAACCTCATGCATCTCATTAGCATATATTACCCACGTGTCTGGACATCTATTACGCATATATCACACCTTGCACTTTGGTTATTAACTTGTTCTGAAAGCTGCATAATCCGTTCATTTAGATAAATTTGTTTGCAGCAGCATTTTTATTTAAATGCAACTATTGGTACTTTAGTTTGAGGCACTGTGCGTAACTTTTATTATAAATAGTGTCGTCCTGAGCAATGGTTGGTTGCTGGGGTTGTAGGTCCTGGCAACATCTAAGATCATATTGTGATATCCCTTCTGTTCGCTGATGGGCTGCGTCGGGCATCACCTCCTCTTTGGGCTCGACGATCGAGACGTGGTTGGGCAGGGGCACGCCTTGGGTCCAATCTTACCAGTCGGGTCCCATGGCAACATGATTTTAATCTTGATGCCGAGCACTCCCTGCCTGAGGAGCACGTGCCTGACGGCCATCTTGACGGGAGTCATAAGCAAAGAGCCGCACTACCACACAGTGGCAGTCTCGACTATGCTAACCCTAGATAAAGGATTCACCCCGTACTTGCAGTACACGGGTGAATACCAACGCTATATAAAAGCTGTCGGAAAAAGCGGGGAAATGCAATGAGAGCCTAAATTCACAATCTAAGAAGCAACATTTATTCTTTATATATGTTTTCATATTTCCCCGCTACCTTTGAGTTGAAAAATATAATAAAACATATAGTTTAATAGAATTTAAAGATGAAATTGGTGGCGTTCTATGGCTGCCATCTTGTCTTTTTGCATTCTTTCCCATTTCACCAACTCTGTGCCAATATAAGTACACATTTGATACTGGAGCCAGGCATTCTACTTCCTGTTCCATACTAAAGCTATTTTCACCCGTATTTAGACTACATTGCCATTCACCTTGTACTACAAGTACAGGGTGAATCTGTTATCTACGCTGACCTTTGCTAGTCAGAAGGATCGGTAGGTCGTTTGTTTGTTAGTTATGAGCTCCTTGAAGCTAAAGCATGCAATATGAATTCGAGCTTTACTCCTTCCCACCTGATATGACCTTAAATGTTGATAGGACATAATACCCCAACAAACAAATAAAACACACCCATCATTGGCTTTCTTTACCCGGGTATCAGAGCTACACTGGCACCCGTGAAAATCGGGACGTTATCAGTGTCCACGATTGAACTGCTCACTCTTAATAAGTAAATGTTGTTTTGTTTTGTTTTAATTTTAAAACTTTTTTTTTCCGATAGCTTGAACAAAAACCAAACATTTCTCGCCGTGAATATGGCCTATGCTGCCGACACGGCATAAAGCAACCACCAATCAATCAATCAAATATTTTCATTTTTTTTAAGTAGTGAAAATGGTTGCACTAGAGATAGTAGATACACAATTATAAGTGTTGGATCTCTAATGGGTTAAATACGCCGTGTTGGCTGGTTTCTGAATCAGGGCAGGTGTGGGGGATCAGGAGGCGGGGGGCGGGGGAGGGGGGCAGGGACCACCGCGCAGGGGCCAGGGTATGAGGCGGCGTGGGGGTGGGGTTGGCGTTGGGGTTGGGGTTGGCGAGAGGGGAGTGGGGGAGTGGGGGGGGGGACTGAAGGAATGGGGACAGTGTGCAGAATAGACTACATCACGGTTCCAGCGGTGTGGTGCATTGTGGGATGCATCAGAGCAAAACAAAGCCGCGAGAAGCACATGGCACATGCTAATACACTGGGTGCTGCTATGAAATGTGCTAGTTTCAGCTCATCTCAGCTCTTGTTTCAAACATAGAATACCAACTAAAACAATATATATAATAACTTAAGATATTAATCTTTTATCGAGCATTGCATTTACATCAATATAACCAGCACATCTTATGCCATGTGCATTTAGATTTAGACAAATCTAGGCACTCAGACTAATGTTAGAGTCATAGCCAGAGTCAGTTTTATTTATTTTATTCATGTTTTTATTTATATTCTATTATTAATGACATATCTAGAAATAGAAAATGGGTAGGGTTAATCAGATATTGGTTATGTATTTCTTTGAAAGAAGCTTTTGTTGACACATTTGACATTTTAATATTTAGAACAAGAATTACTTCTGGCTAATCAATGGTGATGTAAACATCAGCCTGTAAAGTGACTGAAAGTGTATGTTTCTTAACTGAAAATGCTTAATTATGGAGAGTTGTGTCTTAAACATATTCATTATATTATTATATTGCATCCTTCCTTCCATGTTTATGCCAAATTGTTATGTATTTCTATTTATTTTGAATAAAATGCCAGTTTTTCCCTACGCGAATCGGCAAACTCAATGGGTGTACGCATTTGCTTTGCTCCCAAAGCCGTTTTCAGCGCATGCCCAGTCGGAACCGTGATGTAGTCTATTGACAACGACTATGCTTGTTGATGTTGATTTTAAGGCATGTCTGGCAGCCAAACATGTAGTAAGGTCACTCTATGGTTTCCCCAAGGGGTGACCTTCCAGCCGAGCAACCAATGTTACATTAACACTGATCAAATTTATTTTCATTATCTACCAATGCGATATCACCTATGCTTTTGCCCGAGCCTGCAATCCATGTATTTCTGCGCCAACTGCGCCTGATTCACTCGCTTGGAAAAGTTTTGTATTGATTGACGATACGGCAATTTCTCCTGTGTCAAGAGAAAATAAAGACACTCAACCCATTGGAGTCCTCCTCGCTTCTCCTTCACCTCAGATAGAACCTCGATTTATATGTGATATATAAGCATTATGCGAGTATAAAGCCGCGTAAGGGATTTTCTATGTTTTATTATATTATATTATTCTGATAGTATATTATCGGCCAATGGGCTCTCTGCATGTATTTGCTTCCTACTCATACGGGCACCGGTGGCTCCACCACCGCCGAACCATACTTCCGCCGCTACCATTGTCACTTGCGACCGGAACTATTTGTATTCATATATATATATATATATATATATATATATATATATATATATAAATATATGTAAATATATATATATATATATATATATATTACACACACACATGCAGTGGACGGCTAAGCTGCCCCTGAACTGTTGAATGGGGCACAGCGTCCTGTCCTTGGCAGCAGGTCAGCAAGGCTTAACCCGACCAATGTAGCAAATTAGGCATATGGGTGCTCCGGGGTTACTCCGCTCCGTCCCTAACGTGGCACAATACACCGCGCTGAATGAACACCGGTTCAGGGACCAGCCTGGCGCTCCTGCGCTATTTGTCAAAGCGAGGCTAACTGCGAGCGGCAGGAACTGTACCACGACCTTGACACGTGACCTGGCCGTAGCGGGTCAGGTGATCGGCGTGCCGCGGAGGGTGGATGGGGGGGGGGGGTGAGTTCGGGGTGAGGGGGGGGGGGGTGAGGCGGGCGTCGTGTGGTTGGCAGATCAGGTTATTCTGGCGAGAGGTGGGGTCACGTGGGGTGGATGTCTGCTGAGAGGCGAATACGACTATTCCGAAACTCCCATAAAAAAAGTGACTCCCCTCCCCCCCTTGAAATGTTGTGACTCAGCCCCCTCCTGTAATGGTGTGACTCCCCCCCTGTAATGTTGTGACTCAGCCCCCTCCTGTAATGGTGTGGCTCCCCCCCCCTGTAATGTTGTGACTCAGCCCCCTCCTGAAATGTTGTGACTCCCCCCTCCTGTAATGTTGTGACTCCCCCCCTGTAATGTTGTGACTCCCCCCCTGTAATGTTGTGACTCCCCCGCTGTAATGTTGTGACTCCCCCCTGTAATGTTGTGACTCCCCCCTGAAATGTTGTGACTCCCCCCGTGTAATGTTGTGACTCCCCCTGTAATGTTGTGACTGCCCCCTGTAATGGTGTGACTCCCCCTGTAATGTTGTGACTGCCCCCCTGTAATGTTGTGACTCCCCCCTGTAATGTTGTGACTCCCCCCTGTAATGTTGTGACTCCCCCCTGTAATGTTGTGACTCCCCCCCTGTAATGCTGTGACTCCCCCCCTCCTGAAATGTTGTGACTCCCCCCTGTAATGTTGTGACTCCCCCCTGTAATGTTCTGACTCCCCCCTCTGTAATGTTGTGACTCCCCCCCACCCTGTAATGTTCTGACTCCTCACCAAGTTTCTTCTTTTTTTTCGCAAACGTTAAAATGTTTTCTAATATGAATTGATTGTTGGTTTTGGTTAAAAGAATCACAAACACATACAAACACAACATGTTTATTTAAAATAAGCCATCTTCTATAAAATATATACACACATGTACATGAGTAGCTGTACATATCATGTCTAATAAAAAAGAGTTGACATATCCGCTAACCGACCACAAAGATCCATTGACCTATATACAATGGCTTTAACTTTCTCATAGAGAAGGCAGGGGTTGGTGGTGTTTGCACAGAAGGAAATACATCAATTTGAAGTTTGTCGTTCATGACGGAGGTGTCAGTGATTGAGATAAAAATGAAGCAAAATGTATAACACAGAAAAGTGAGAAGCAATTTTTATATATAAAAGAAGGTAAGCGTAAAAGAAATTCATGAAAAAACACGACAACTGAAAGCTTTCAGAGTAAAATCATACTATATATTATGGCCATAATATAATATTCCCAATCCGTGGGATTGAAACTATTTTAGAGGGTGTCAAAATATTATTATGATAATGTGAATGGGGAGTCCTAATAGTATGACTGGGGAGTTCGAATATTCTAACTTCCCAGTCACATTATTATGAAATCACGATATTATATGACACCGGCACTGAGACAGCGAGAGTCAGACCCAGCAAAGCCCTAATCAGACTGCGCGCCCCGCCCCTGGTGGGGAACGAGCACACTACATCAATTTAGAAATCTGCAATTTTTATATATAAAAGAGGGTAAGTGTAAAAGAAATTCCTGAAAAAACATGACAACTTAAAGCTTTCAGAGTAAAATCATACAATATATTATGGCCATAATATAATATTCCCATTCCATGGGATTGAAACTATTTCAAGGGGTGTCAAAATATAATTATGATAATGTGAATGGGGATTCCTAATAGTATGACTGGGGAGTTAGAATATTCTAACTTCCAAGTCACATTATTATGAAATCACGATATTATATGACACCGGCACTGAGACAGTGAGACTGAGAGTGAGACCCAGCAATGCCCTAATCAGACTCCGTGCCCCGCCCCTGGTGGGGAACGAGCACACTACGTCAATTTAGAAACCCGATGCAGTGTACATGCTAGACACAATGGTAGTATGCACATGGTGGGCAGTGTGTGTGTGGTGTACTGGTAGAGCAGCAGTGGGCCCTGATGACTGCATTGAGGGGTAGGGGTTGGGATTCCATGGTTACTAATTAGGACAGGGTGTGGATGACTGGAGTTGGCATTCTCCAATTGGGGTCTGGGAGAGTGAACACAGATATATGGTAGAAGTGATATTTTATCTAGCGTCAAATATTTGCTCACACAAATTCTCTGCACTCTACATTGGAAATAAATATATCACGAGAACCATAGCAAGTTTGATCATCAGGCGGACTGTCATTACAGGCGCATGCTGAGCTTCCACTAGAGGACCTGCCAGTTGGGATGACCGAATGAGTTGAGCGTCCGCCTCCTGTTTTGGGAGATAGGTGGATCCAAACCCATGGGTTTGTGGGTTCGAACCCTGGTCGAATCAAACCAATGACTTAAAAATTTATACTTGTCGCTTCCTAGCCTGGCGCTCGGCATTATTAGGATAGGGAAAGGACTGGTTGGCTCAGTGTCAGGATAATGTGACTGAGTGGGATTATCAGGTCATGGTGCTGGCGGCCTGGTCTCCCAGTGGGGCAGCATTATAAAGTTGCCATAAGTGTGCAATGTCACAAGTTGGTACCTGTCCTGATATAACCTTAGATGTTGCTAGGAGGTACAACAACAACAAACAAACTGTAGGACCCTGGAGGGGCACCCACCCCAACTTCTGACATGTACACTGAAGCTGCGACCGGGCGTGTTTACTTGCAGCTTCAGTTCTTCCCGAGGGACCAACGGACAAGACCTCCAATACCCACATTGGTAGTGGTTGATTGTTCGAGTTTTATGTCCAGGCAACATCTAAGGTCATGGCAACTTTTTAGACTAGGCCACCAGCACCATGACCTGATATCTCACTCAGTCACACTATCCTGACACTGAGCCAACCAGTCCTTGCCCTATCCTAATAACGCCGAGTGCCTGGCTAGGAAGCGACAAATATCAATTCTTAAAATCATTGGTTTGACTCGAGTAGGGTTCGAACCCGCACAATCTACCAAAATGAAAAACAAGACGCTTAACTCATTCGACCATCCCGTCTGGTTCAATATTGGTGAAGTTGCACAGTTCGATGCTTCTGAGTTTCTGTCATTTTTCTGACATAAATATATTAGGTTGATCGCTATAATGTACCTTAAGTTAGCTTGAAGTAACTTTTATATTAAATGGCAAACTTTTGATATATTTAGAAGTGCAACCATGCAATCTTTGCACATGTATAATTCATTATATATCATATATATATAAATATATACACGCATATATCCTGGATATGCCGGTGTAGGGTCGGCGCATAGCCTCCCCTTGGTGTTGGGAGTTGGCTATTTAACTATTCGCCATTCTGGGTTCGAGTCCGTCAGGTGGCGCCACCCGCTCCACCTTCCTCTCCCCTCCCTCGCTTGCCCGGGCCCCATTCCCCTCACCCGATCCATACGGTCAACACATATCACTTGTGATTGTGTCTCGGTTTTTTGGCACCACCGGTCCAATGCGTGCCGTTGAGCAGGCATAATACAGAATAATCGGTACATTATAAACAAGCGATTCCTTTCTGCGCTTTGATACCCGCATAATACCTTATGCATCACATATATATTTGCACGGACTAAGTGCACAATGGCCTTGTCACGTGACCATATATGTGGTGTACAGGAATTATAGGAGTGTTGTGGGGGTGATGAAAATGGGAAATATTGCGCATAGAGCAGGAATCGAACCGACATCTCTTGAATTCTGGACCAGTGAGCTAACCATTACACCACATAGGCTCCCTAAATGTCACCACCCTATCCACACCTACCCGTCTAAGTGGTTCCTTGCCAGAGAGGTCAGTGCAGACCATTACACTCGTCCCCCTGGAATTAAATGGTGTACATCCATAAGGCATTTTAATGCAATTACATACATATAGAAAATGCACTCACATATACAGTAAAACCTTTCTAAATCGACCCACCATAGGACATGCTTTAAATGGTCGATTTAGGGAGATGGCCGGTTTAGGGAGATTTGTTTTATCATTACAATGTTATTGTATGGGCGATCGTTTGGAACCCAATTAAAGCGATCGATATAGGAGATTGGTCGATCTGAGGAGGCGGTCAGTTAGAGAGGTGTTACTGTACATACACATCGTCGGTTCAACAACCATACAATGCGTAGCTTGTACAGGTTGCAGGTCACTGCAACCAGTGTCATAGGGGTGATGAAAATGGGGAAATATTGCGCCTAGAGCGGGAATCAAACCCACATCTTTTGCATTCCAGGCCAGTGTGCTAACCATTACACCACCTAGGCTCCCTGATGTCACCACCCTATTCACGCTTACCTGTATATGTGGCTCCTTACCGGAGAGGTCAGTGCAGACTACTGCACGAGTATAAATTCGCCGAAGAAGGCACTATCGATTTACTGTTGGTAACACGACCCGAGTCAGTGGCGCCCCGACTCGGCCAGCGAGCACCGATCTCACTCGTTGCTCAGACAAAAAAAAATATATATATGTACAGGCTGCATAATATATTATGCGTATATCAACACACACGTGCCCCCGACTGAGTCACTACTTATTAAATCCCCACCCTCCCACCCCAGCTGTGTGTGGGTGTGGGTATGTGTGGGGGTGGAGGGGGGGGGTCAAAACTCCCTCCCTCCGCTGGTCACGACATGCGCACCGTCAACAGAGGCTACACACCGTCTGATGATTGATTGATTGATTGGTGGTTGCTTTACGCCGTGTCGGCAGCATAGGCCATATCCACGGCGAGAAATGTTTGTTTTTGTTCAAACCATCGCTTTTACCTGAAAAAGCATACAATCAATTTTGTGTCAATGGATACTCATGAATTTTGTAAACTCACAATCATATAGCTAAATAAAAGTCTAAATGATAGTATTATTCACTGATGAAATTTGTTTAAAAACCTGCCCTCAAAAAGGGTAAATGTTTTCTTGTTTTACTTTAGTAAAAAGGTCATGCATGTTGTTTGCAGTGTAAAATTGTTGGCGCAGGGCCATGAAATCCACACAGTTTAATAAAGTGTGTTTTAATGTCAGTGGGGACTGACATCCAATATATTCAGGGGGAGGCTCCCCCTTGAGCAGAAAAACGTGTGTTAGCCACGAGTGGCTGTCTGATGATAACCTATGGTGCACAATGAACTGGGTCGCTAGCACTACATAGAACAGTCCTCATCTTACTTTTGTTTGTTGTTGTGTTTCGTCCTAGCAACATCTAAGGTCATATCAGGATGGGTACCGACTTGTGACAGTGCGCACTCATGGCAACTTTATAGTGCTGCCCCACTGGAAGACCAGGCCGCCAGCAGCATGACCTGATATCCGACTCAGTCACATTATCCTGATACTGAGCCAACCAGTCCTTGCCCTACCCTAATAATGCCGAGCGCCAGGCTACGAAGCAACAAGTATCAATTTTTAATTCATCGGTTTGACTCGACCAGGGTTCGAACCCACGACCCCACGATCTACCTACACGGGAGATGGACTCTCCCTCGTCTTGCTCAGCTCGGGTTTTATTGAATAGATGGACGTTGGTTGGTTGTTGGGGTTTTATAAGGTCATATCAGGATGGGTACTCACTTGTGACAGCGTGCATTCATGGTTACTTTGTAGTGCTGCCCCATTGGGAGACCAGGCAGCCAGCACCATGATCTAATATGCCACTCAGTCACATTATCCTGACACTGAGCCAACGAGACATAGTCCTATCCTAATAATGCTGAGTGCCTGGCTAGGAAGTGACACATATCAATTCTTAAGTCATTGGTTTGACTGCAGCAGTGAAGCGACTTGCATAAATCTTTAAGTCACGGGTTTGACTCGACCATGGTTCGAGTCCCGCAATCTACCAAAATGAGAGACGGACGCTCAACTCATTGGGCCCTCCCGTCTGGTCATTTATTGATAGATCTATTGGGCTTTCATATCCCTGCCACATGTGATGTCATTTCAGTGAGAGTATTTAGTTGTCATAGTGCACGCTTGTGCCCGCAGTGAAGTATTCCTTACTCTTCTTTAGGATCTATCAGAGCTTCTTTATTGTTAGTGTTGTGGATATATATTCGGCAGTAGAGTGGCAGTTACAGTGTGAAGCAGGTGACGGCGCCACCATCAGAGCTGAGGTTGGAAAGGCTGGTGCAGTAGATGACTAGTCCAGACTCCAGCAGTCAATGACTGAGGGAGTGCTCGGGAAAGAAGGGATATTCTGGGTTATTACACTCGTATAATTCTTATACAGCATATGAGCCTGTCACAAAAGGTGATAACTCTTCTTTTTCTTTGTCCATTGTAACGATTGACACAAAACAACACAGAAATGGTTACACTGAAAACTCAAGGACATTTGCTTCAAATCAATATGTATTCTATTGGGATTATGAAAAACCATGTAAAAAACAAATCAGTTTATCCTGAGGAAATGCATAAGCAGATAGTATGTTGATCGTTACAATGGACAAAGTTTTGTCCCATATTGCTTAGAACCATTTGAGACAGTCTCATATATAAATATATAATTATCGCCAGGCTAGGTAGAGATAAGAATACAAATTGTCTATGTCTACGGTTTGACTCAATCAGTGTTCGAACACACAACCTGTTGCAGGGGAAGCCATCCAGTGCTCTTACCGAGTTACGCCATCCCGTCCAAACATGACAAAACCCGAGCCATGCAACACAATGAATGGTCACATATATGAAACTATCTCAAAAGGTGCTAAGCAATATGGGACAAAACTTTGTCCATTGTAACAATCAACATACTATTGGCTTATGAATTTGCTCAGGATAAGCTGATTTGTTTTTTACATGGTGTTTCATAATCCCAATAGAATACATATTGATTTGAAACAAATGTCCTTGTGTTTTCAGTGTAAGCGTTTCTGTGCTGTTTTGTGTCAATTGTTACAATGGACAACAAAAAAAGAGTTATCACCTTTTGAGACAGACTCATCTACATATACTTTTTCATAAAGGAAATATAACCGATTCCCACCATCCCTTTCCTACCCCGTCCTGATATGACATTAGATGTTGCCAGGACGTTAAACTCCAACAACCAACCGACCAACTTTCCTACTAGCTCTAGCGATTCCTGCCATCTCTCTCCTGGATACTGGGGAGACCTTAGATAAATGATTCACCCCGTACTTGCAGTACACCGGTGAATACCAAGCCTATATAAAAGCTGTCGAAAAAGCGGGGAAATGAAATGAGAGCCTAAGTTCACAATCTAAGAAGCAACACTTATTCTTTATATATGTTTTCATATTTCCCCGCTACCTTTGAGTTGAAAAATATAATAAAACATATAGTTTAATAGAATTTAAAGGTGAAATATATGGCGCTCTATCGCCGCCATATTGTCTTTTTGCATTCTCTCCCATTTCACCAACTATGTGCCGATATAAGTTCCCATTTGATACTGGAGCCAGGCATTCCACTTCCTGTTCCATACTAAAGCTATTTTCGCCAGTATTTAGACTATGTTGTTGTTCACCCGTGTACTACAAGTACAGGGTGAATATGTTATCTAGCGAGACCAGTGACATCTTGGGTTAACATCTAAACACTCACAAAAAAAGGTGGCACTTTACTTCGCTTCCGATATGTTATAACCCCAAGGTCAAAGCCCTTTCCCACTATGTCTACCCACACGCACCTAGGGGCTCATTGGATCACATTATTCATATTCGATGGTATTTTTTTTTTCAAGTTTGTTATTCTTGTATCCAAATTAATTAAGTTGGTAGAAACTTCCTGTTTCCAGATAATCAACAATCGAGTTAGGTCGTAAAAGGGCCCTTGAGGCGTTCTATGTGGCGGAGTGGTTAGAGTGTCTGACTTTTTTCTAGGTCAGACTCCTAATCTGAGGGTTGGCAGTTCGATTCCCCATGCCCCCAGCTCTGCCAATTTGGATTTCCACCGCTGTGTATAACTTACAGCGTCATCAAAGGCCGGTTGCTCTCATACCATGTCTATGTGGTGTGGGAGGTTAAAAATCCCTTGGGTCGGTAAAAGTGTAGGCTTGGGCTTTCTATCGACCAGCAGTGGAATGAGGAAGACCAGTTGTCTATGACTGAAATTTCCCCTGCTTAAACAACTAATGGACCAACAACATTTTTTTTAAATAGATGCGCCAAACTGTTTGGGCAAGGAGAGGAGGAAGGAGGGAGGAGGGTAGGGAATGGGGGTGTGGAGGGGAGGGGAAATGACAGGGGCAAGAGAGTGGAGTGGAGGGGAGGTTGGGGGTTAGGGAGTGGAGGGGAGGTTGGGGGTTAGGGAGTGGAGGCGAGGCTAGGGGTTAACGTATGGTACACGGGGGGGAGAGTGCACACAAGGCTGATACAGGACAGCTCCAGGCGCAGTTTCCGGCTGGGTTCAATTAAAGCCGACCAGGGCGGCGCCCGGTAAACCCCGATCAATCTCCCCCTCAGTCATTTGCTGGCTGTGCCAGCCAAGCTGCTATCGCCACTCGAAAAGTATGAAACCAAATTGAATACAATTTCCCGAATCTGTGACTGGGAATAAAAGAAAGGCGGGACAAAATTTAAGATGCTCAGTTGGAAATCACTCAATGGCGAGGACGACCGGAAATTACGCGAGGCTACCACGATAATGGCGAAATTGAATTTTGCGGGATATTGGATGGTGGGTGGGTACGTGGGTAACTTGTTTAGCTTGTTCTGAATGGGCTAATCCATTTCCTAAGACACTTACATTTGTGATACTGTCGTGGGGGTTGATGAAAAATGGGAAATATTGCATCTAGAGCAAGTTTCGAACGCACATCTTTTGCATTCTGGGATAGTATGCTAACCATTATACCAACTAGGCTCCCTGATGGCATCACCAAATCCACACCTGCTTGTCTGTGTGTATCCTTGCCTGAGAGGTCGGTGTAAACTACTATGCAGATTCCCCATGAATTGTCTTTTAAATGGTTTATGTCCATAAGTTGTCTTACTACTTACAGTGACATAAATAGATGGACGGGATGACCAAATGAGTTAGAGCGTATGTCTCCCGTGTTGGTAGATTGTGGGTTTGTGGGTTAGAACCGTGGTCGAGTCAAACCAATGACTTAAAAATTGATACTTGTTGCTTCCTAGCCTGGCACTCGGCATTATTAGCATAGGGCAAGGACTGGTTGGCTCAGTGTCAGGATAATGTGACTGAGTGGGATACCAGGTCATGGTGCTGGTGGCCTAGTCTTCCAGTTGGCTCAGTGTCAGGATAATGTGACTGAGTGGAATATCAGGTCATGGTACTGGTGGCCTGGTCTTCCAGTGGGGCAGCACTATAAAGTTGCCATGAGTGCGCACTGTCACAAGTCAGTACCTGTCCTGATATGACTTTAGATGTTGCTAGGACGTAAAACAACAAACCAACAAAACATAAATACAGGCAATGTACTTACACAGGGTACTTTCAACAACAGCCACACAGTGCATACCTTGTATGGGATCCAGGTCATGACAACCAGGGTCGTTGGCGTGAATGTGATTCTAATAAAAGCCAAAAACACCTTGTCCTATCCTAGTGATGCTGAGAGACAACATTGTTTATACTGTAGCATAGTGAACACTGTATTTATACTGTACTATCCTGAACACTGTGTTTCTACTGTAGTATAGTGAACACCGTGTTTCTACTGTAGTATAATGAACACTGTTTCTACTGTAGTATAGCGAACGCTTTTTATACTGTAGTATAGTGTACACTGTGTTTCTGCTGTAGTATAGTGAACACTGTTTATACTGTGGTATAGTAAACACTGTGTTTCTACTGTAGTATAGTGAACACCGTGTTTCTACTGTAGTATAATGAACACTGTTTCTACTGTAGTATAGCAAACGCTTTTTATTCTGTAGTATCGTGTACACTGTGTTTCTGCTGTAGTATAGTGAACACTGTTTATACTGTAGTTATACAGTAAGTACACTGTGTTTCTGCTGTAGTATAGTGAACACTGTTTATACTGTAGTATAGTAAACACTGTGTTTCTGATGTAGTATAGTGAACACTGTTTCTACTGTAGTATAATGAACACTGTGTTTATGATGTAGTATAGTGAACACTGTGTTTCTAATGTAGTATAGTAAACACTGTTTCTGCTTTAGTATAATGAAACTGTGTTTCTACTGTAGTATAATGAACACTGTTTCTACTGTAGTATAATGAACACTGTTTCTACTGTAGTATAGCGAACGCTTTTTATACTGTAGTATAGTGTACACTGTGTTTCTGCTGTAGTATAGTGAACACTGTTTATACTGTAGTATAGTAAACACTGTGTTTCTGATGTAGTATAGTGAACACTGTTTCTACTGTAGTATAGTGAACACTGTTTATACTGTAGTATAGTGAACACTGTTTATACTGTAGTATAGTGAACACTGTTTATACTGTAGTATAGTGAACACTGTGTTTCTAATGTAGTATAGTAAACACTGTTTCTGCTTTAGTATAGTGAAACTGTGTTTCTACTGTAGTATAGTGAAAACTGTGTTTATGCTGTAGTATAGTGAACACTATGGTTCTACTCTAGTATAGTAAACACTGTTTCTGCTCTAGCATATTGAACATTGTGTTTCTACTGTAATATGGTGAACACCGTGTTTCTGCTGTAGTCTAATGAACACTGTGGTTCTACTCTAATATAGTGAACACTATGTTTCTACTGTAGTATAGCGAACACTCTGTTTCTACTGTAGTATAAGGAACACTGTATTCCTACTGCAGTATAGTGTACTCTGTTTCTAGTGTAGTATAGTGAACACCGTGTTTATACTGTAGTATAATGAACACTGTGTTTCTACTGTAGTATAGTGAACTCTGTTTCTACTGTAGTATAGTGAACACTGTTTATGCTGTAATATAGTGAACACTGTGTTTATGCTGTAGTCTAGTGAACACTGTTTCTGCTGTAGTACAGTTAACACTGTGTTTATGATGTAGTATAGTGAACACTATGATGTAGTATAGTGTGTTTTTACTAATATTGGTCACCCTCCACTGTATTCAGACTGCGGTGTGCTAGATTGATTCTGGTGATAATCCCTGGATGAATTCTGTGCGGATAATCCCTGGATGAACTCTATGCCACCTGCATCGTCTTAGGACAGTCCCTCTCTGGTTACTAATTAAGTTTCAGCCAGCAAGCAAGCAACCGCTCCCCCCCCCCCGAGAAGATTGGTTGGTTGTTGGAGTTTTACGTCCTGGCAACATCTAAGGTCATATTAGGACGGGCCCAAGCTACAATCATGTCTGCGATAGCGGCTTAACCATGCCACCACAATTGAACATATGCATGTATGCAGCATCATCAATAATGTCCACCGAACGCAGTGGCCGAATTGGTGGAGTGCAGGCCTCGTGTGTGGAAGGTTTGTTTGTTTGTTTGTTGTTGTTTTACGTCCTAGCAACATCTAAGGTCATATCAGGACGGGTACTGACTTGTGACAGTGCACACTCATGGCGACTTTATAGTGCTGCCCCACTGTGAAATCAGGCTGCCAGCACCATGACCCTATATCCCACTCAGTCACATTATCCTGACACTGAGCTAACCAGTCCTTGCCCTATCCTATTAATGCCGAGCACCAGGCTAGGAAGCGATAAGTACCAATTTTAAAGTCCTTGCTTTGACTCGACCAGGAACCAAACTCCCGACCTTCCACACGCGAGGCCCATGCTCTACCGATTAGGCCACCGCACCAGGTAGAAGGTTTCATGTACAAAATTGAGACTTGATGCTATCTAACCTGATGCTCGATATTATTAGGATAGGACAAGGACTGGTTAGCTCAGAATCAGGTAATCTGACTGAGTGGGAAATCAGATCATGGTGCCAGTGGCCTGGACTCTCAGTGGGGCATCATCAGAAAGGTCATATCACGACGGGTACCGACTTGTGACAGTACACACTCATGGCGACTTTATAGTGCTGCCCTACTGGGAAATTCGGCCACTGCCACCATGACCCGATAGTCCACTCAGTTACATTATCCTGACGCTGATCAAACCAGTCCCTGCCCTATCCTACTAATGCTGAGCTAGGAAGCGACAAGTATCAATTTGATAAGTCATTGTGTTGACTCGACCGGGAACCAAACTCCCGACCTTCCGCATGTGAGGCCCGCGTTCTACCGATTTGGCCAACACGCCCGGTTAAAGACAAGGAGAGGATCCCGATGTTGAAGGGATGGTGGGGAATGGAAAGATCCTGGGGACAGTTTAATTTCTCACTATATATATGAGCATTGACACAAAACAGGACAGAAACGGTTACACTGAAAACACAAGGACATTTTCTTCAAATCAATATGTATTTTATTGGGATTATGAAATAAAATGTAAAAATCAAATCAGTTTATCCTGAGCAAAGGCATAAGCAGATAGTATGTTGATCATTATAATGGACACAATTTTGTCCCATATTGCTTAGCACCTTTGAGACAGGCCCATTATATACTATGTATGATTTTAAAATCTGTCTCGCATTGACGGTACACTCTGGAGTTTGGCTGTGCGCAGAAATAGGAACTTCCCTGAACAAACATGCGTCTAGCTCAGCGAGGGTAGACTGCGAGTTTTTTTGTTGTTGTTTTACATCCTAGCAACATCTAAGGTCATATCAGGATGGGTACCGACTTGTGACAGTGCACACTCATGGTGACTTTATAGTGCCGTCCCACTGTGAAACCAGGCCGCCAGCACCATGAACTGGTATCCCACTCAGTCACATTATCCTGACACTGAGCCAACCAGTCCTTGCCCTGTCCTAATAATTCTGAGCACCTGGCTAGGAAGTGACAAGTATAAATTTTTAAGTCATTGGTTTGACTCGACCAGGGTATGAACCCACGACCCCACGATCTACCAGCAAGGGAGACGGACGCTCTAACTCATTCGGCCATCCCGTCTGGTCCTCCTAGACTGCGAGGTGGTCTGTCCTTTCTTTATACTTCCATAATTCATTATACAGCATATATATGAATAGAGAGTAAAACCTCTCTAACCGACCACCTCCATAGATCGACCATTCCCTTACATCAATCGCTTTATTTGGATTCCATACGATCGCCCATGCAATATCATTGTAATGATTTTTGTTAACTCCCTAAGCCGACCACCTCCATAAATGGACCATTTTAAAGTCAGTCCCATGGTCGGTTGATTTAGAGAGGTTGTATTGTATATTATATATACATATTATATATATACATAGTTACTCTGAGAACAAACAACACAGGGTTGGGATGTGCACCTTAATTGCATCAAGATCGAATGGCCTAACACCGAACAATCATAAAGTATAACATTGGGAGTAGTGAGGCCTCCCCGCCATTCATTTAGTTAACCCAGTTCCCGCTGGTGGCGCAACAATTAAGACATTCGCAGTGAATCGAACCCGCCCTGTGTAAGGGTACCGGATACATGGTTCTGCCATCAGACGGGTTAAGCAGGAATAACGCCTCTTTCTCTCCGTGATTTATATTTACATAATTCATTATAAAGCACACATATATTTATGTCTATATAAATGAGACTGTCTCAAAAGGTGCTAAGCAATATGGGACAAAACTTTGTCCATTGTTACGATCAATATACTATCTGCTTACGCATTTGCTCAGGATAAACTGATTTGTGTTTTACATGGTGTTTCATAATCCCAATAGAATAAATATTGATTTGAAGTAAATGTCCTTGTGTTCTCAGTGTAACTGTGTCTGTGCTGTTTTGTGTCAATCGCTACAATGGACAAAAATAAGACACGCTCATATATTTCTATATATGTGATGCATTAGAATTATGTGAGTATAAAGGCATGGAAGGGAATTCTATTATTATTGTTATTACTATGTATTTGATGCCGTTATGTTCTTAGTAGTACCCTGTCACTACCTGTGGTGCCACCACCGGCCTCCTTCGTCCCTAATGTAATGTGAAGGGAATGCTGCAAACAAATCGGACTATTATTTATATACATAGAGACGGACTCAAGCCCATATTTCTGGTGTTCTAGAGCCAGGATCTTAACATTTACACCACCTAGGTTCCCCAATCTAATGAAGCTAACCACGCCCACATACGTCATAAACTAATAAGAATATTGATATACTATATACCAAAATGTCACCAAAGTGGCACCAAAAAAACGAACATAATTAAGCCTAGCCACTGACAGTTACTTAAGATGATGAGGCAACTACCAATTTGAGACTATCGCTGTTCAGCGATGAAAACAAGCCGCGATGCGACTTACTCGTTATGACAAGCCGTTATGTGACTTACTCGTTATGGACAGGGTAAATAAGCCATCACACAAAATAACTAAACAAAATATTTGTATTTGTATGTCTTATTTAACGTTAATTATAACCAGCATAATTTAAGGTAGTTTCTCTAAAAATCATATACCTGCTGTATGCATATATATAGGTATGCAGGTATTGCAGGTATTGCAATACCTCAGGGAGTTTGATGCCCCTGCCCTGCAGAGGTGTAAACCAATGCCTTTTGGGACAGGTTCTTGACAGAACCGAAGGCTAAGGGAGCAAACCCTAAACAGAAAACCATGTCACTGTGGCAGCATTAAGGGTGCTTGATGTATGGAACTCCCAACATCTCCTGACCAGCCACTGTAGGGACAAATAGTTTTGAGCCTTTCTTGACATGTTCTTGCCGGTTTGAACCCTCTATTTGCTCCCCGGGAGAGTGCCGCTGGTAACTTTCAAAAGCCAGCAGCACTTCAACACTTTTGCAGGCAGCTTTCATGAAATGTAGACATTAAGACCGACTCATGGACATCACTCTCACAGTAGAAAGCTAAATGGAGAGCGGCAGTCAAGTAATGAAAGCAGTCTTTGTCACATCGCGACCGACAGCATGATGATATATACATAACCGAAGAAAACAACACAAAAGACATTAGACAAACAACAGCAACCTAATGAAGTCCTCATTTCCTCCACACGGGATGCACAGCCATTGCCAGCAGTTATTTTGGACGGAAGTAGTTCCATTACTTCCTGTGCGCATGCGTTCTGTAGACTTACCGCGCATCCCAAACTGCCATGTTGACCTATCATGACGCCCCTCCCCCCCCGCCCCCCCGCACGCCGCCACCCACAGTTACCAGGGAACACCCTCCCCCCTTAACCCCACCCCCACACACCCACACACCCACACCCCACATCTACGAGGTACCAAGCTCCGGGGGGTCACATGACGCCGGCCGACACCATGTGGGTGCTGGGTCACATGCCCCCAATATCCATGCTGATTGGTCTGGACAATGGGCGTACTTCCGGCGAACCTAGATTGACTTCTACCGGATGGTGTGTTAGCCCGCCAGTACCGTGAATAGGGATGGGGCACCCAGCACCCCCCCCCCCCTCCACACCACACACACACACAACATTATAATAAAATAAATAAATGGTCCTTAGATGGGTCCCAGTGTGCACTGACTGTCATTATTGTACACCCCCACTCCCTGCCCCCCCTAGCTGGGTCCCAGCGTGTACTGACTGTCATTATTGTACAACCCCCCCTCCCTCCCCGCTAGCTGGGTCACAGTGTGTACTGACTGTCATTATTGTACAACCCTCTCCTCCCTCCCACCCTATCTGGGTCCCAGTGTGTACTGACTGTCATTATTGTACAACCCCCTCCTCCCTCCCCGCTAGCTGGGTCCCAGTGTGTACTGACTGTCATTTTTGTACACCCCCCCTCATTTTCCCCTAGCTGGGTCCCAGTGTGTACTGACTGTCATTATTGTACAGCCCCCCCCTTTCATTTTCCCCTAGCTGGGTCCCAGTGTGCACTGACTGTCATTATTGTACAACCCCCCCCTCATTTTCCCCTAGGTGTGTCCCAGTGTGCACTGACTGTCATTATTGTACAACCCCCCCTCATTTTCCCGTAGGTGGGTCCCAGTGTGCACTGACTGTCATTATTGTACAACCCCCCCCTCATTTTCCCCTAGGTGGGTCCAAGTGTGCACTGACTGTCATTATTGTACAACCCCCCCTCATTTTCCCCTAGCTGGGTCCCAGTGTGTACTGACTGTCATTATTGTACAACCCCTCCTCCCTTCCCCCTAGCTGGGTCCCAGTGTGTATTGTCTGTCATTATTGTACAACACCATCCTCCCTCCTCCCACTAGCTGGGTCCCAGTGTGTAATGACTGTCATTATTGTACAACCCCCTCCCTCATTTCCCCCTAGCTGGGTCCCAGTGTGTATTGTCTGTCATTATTGTACAACCCCCTCCTCCCTTCCCCTAGCTGGGTCCTTGTGTGCATTGACTGTCATTATTGTACAACACCCCCCTCCCTCACCCCTAGCTGGGTCCCAGTGGGCATTGACTGTCATTATTGTGCAACCCCTCTCCATCCCCGCTAGCTGGGTCACAGTGTGTACTGACTGTCATTATTGTACAACCCCCCCGCTCCCTCCCCCCCCTAGCTGGGTCACAGTGCGCACTGACTGTCATTATTGTACAACCCCCTCCCTCATTTCCCCCTAGCTGGGTCCCAGTGTGTACTGACTGTCATTATTGTACAACCCCTCCTCCCTCCTCCCACTAGCTGGGTCCCAGTGTGTATTGACTGTCATTATTGTACAACCCCCTCCTCCCTTCCCCTAGCTGGGTCCCAGTGTGCACTGACTGTCATTATTGTACAACCCCCTCCTCCCTTCCCCTAGCTGGGTCCCAGTGTGCACTGACTGTCATTATTGTACAACCCCCTCCCTCATTTCCCCCTAGCTGGGTCCCAGTGTGTATTGTCTGTCATTATTGTACAACCCCCTCCTCCCTCCTCCCACTAGCTGGGTCCCAGTGTGCACTGACTGTCATTATTATACAACCCCCTCCTCCCTTCCCCTAGCTGGGTCCCAGTGTGCACTGACTGTCATTATTGTACAACTCCCTCCTCCCTCATTTCCCCCTAGCTGGGTCCCAGTGTGTATTGTCTGTCATTATTGTACAACCCCCTCCTCCCTCCTCCCACTAGCTGGGTCCCAGTGCCATTTTTGGACAACCTCTACCCTACCTTTCCCCTCTAGATTAAAGTTGCATAGACCGATAGCTTTGAATTCCTGCAATTTTCTGAGATAAATACATTTGATTGATCATTATGACCTACTTCACTTCAGGTTGAACTAACTTTTACTTTACATGGCTAACGTTGGCGATATTTGAAATGACATGGCAAATTAAATTTGGCAAGCAGGCAAAAAGACTAACATCATCGACTTATGCAATATCAGGTTCTATTAAATTGACTCAGTATTCCCTTCTATGTGGCAACACATTCTTAATGTAGCAGTATCTAAGTTAGATATGTAGAATCAAATCTAGGTGAGCATTTTGGTTTCGGAAACTCGATGTTTCATCGGACTACGCAGCTTTAAGTCCACTGTGCTCTGTCAGTGTTGTATCAATCCCAGCCCCCTCCAGGTTCCTGGGAGCAACCATAGCTCAGGCGGTAGAGTGTCCACCTGTGAAGGTGTTGATCATTCTACCGATTCTGCTCAGTGGACCCATTTGCAGTTTGGGCTATTTTCCATTACAACCAGGGGTCCACAACTGGTTCATCAAAGGCTGTGGTGTGTGTTGTCCTGTCTGTGGGAAAGTGCATATAAAAGACCCCTCGATGCTTATCGGAAAGAGTAGCCTATGTTGTGGCAGCGGGTTTCCACCAAAGAAATATGTCAGAATGACCATACGTTTGACGTCCAATTGCCGATGATGTAAATCAATGCGCTCTAGAGGCATCGTTAAATAAAACAAGCTTTCCCTTTCCATGTTCCTACGGTGTGCTAGTAGCGACCAATCTCGGCAATTACCGCAATCATATCATTATTATTTCCCTACAGAAAGTGCGGCCATGGCTCCTTGCCTGCAGAACTTTACTGATTAATGGCGCCTTCACTCAGCCAACCCATTCCCTGGTGGTCGCCGAATCTAGTTTGCTGAAATATTAATCGCAGCTACCAATTACCTCCCAGTAAAAAGAAAGAACAATGCAATCCTTTGTGTTGCGAATAATTGATGGCTTTTGTTGTGCAACTAGCAGTTTGGCAAATGACAAACAGAACATTTATACCATCTGTCAGCCAGTGGTTGAAGTGCTTAACATACTATTTATGGACGCCCCCTCGTTTATTCCAACAAGAATAAGCTAAGATTAAAGTTGCATAGTCCGATGGAGCACCAAATTTTCAAAACCAAAACACTTACCTAGATTTGATTCGACATATCTATCTTAGATTCTGGTACATTTGTTATGCATTTCTTGTCACATAGAAAGGCATGGGGAGTCAATTTAATATAGCTGGTTTCTGCATAAGCCTATGGTATCAGAGTTAATTTGGCATGTTGTCACTTCAAATATCTCCAAAGTTAGCCATTTAAACTAAAAGTTACTTCAACCTAAAGTAAAGTAGCTCATAATGATCAATTTAATGTATTTATCTCGGAAAATGACAGAAACTCTAAGCTATCAGACTATGCAACTTTAAGCTAAGATTCTGTATATATGCGGTATGCGGTATGTGAATGCAAATGCGAAAATAAAGGGAAAAGTATGTAAATGCATGATGGCGCTTCCATATGTCCCGTTGCGAATTTGAATACGAATGCTTAGAGCGTCCGTCTCCCGTGCTGGTAGATCGTGAGTTCGAACCCTGGTCGAGTCAAACCAATGACGTAAAAATTGCTACTTGTAGCTTCCTAGCCAGGCGCTCGGCATAAATAGGATAGGGCAGGGACTGGTCGGCTCAGTGTCAGGATAATGTGACTGAGTGGGATATCGGGTCATGGTGCTGGTGGCCTGGTTTCCCAGTGGGACAGCACTATAAAGTCGCCATGAGTGCGCATTGTCACAAGTCGGTACCGATCCTGATATGACCTTAGATGTTGCTAGAACATAAAACAACAACAAACAGAATACAAATGCGAAGGCGAATGGATGGATGGAAAAGTCGATCGCTCAATCGACTGATCGGTGCGAATGCGAATGCGAATGTGAATGCGAATGCGAATGCGAATGCGAATGCGAATGCGAATGTGAATACGAATGCGAATGTGAATGGCACTTAACATCTATTCGTGGGTGGTGACTAGCAACTCAGGGAATGCTCCACCATTGGGATTGTCTGGATTCAGTGTTTTCAGCCAATCAGAGCTGTTCTTTTCAATTGCAAATGGCTGCACCCTATGGATGCGGCCATTTTCAAGGCACATGACAGCTAAAGTTCAAACTAGCCCGACATCTGGAATATCCCCCAAGCGCCTCCGAGGTCCTGGACTTTGATAGAACCTGAAGCGCAGTGCCACGATGCTGGAATAGAACAAATTGTTCTGAATAACAAATTGGTTACCAAGTAAAAACAAATATATATAAAAATTAATTTTAAAAAGTGCTCACACTGCTTCTGCGTTCCATGAGTTCCTGAGGCCCTGCACTGTGAATGCCGGTATTAAAGCGGGCTTCTGTCTGGCTGGGGAGAAATAGATCAGCACAAACCAATAAAGCAAACTCACAGATGCTGAACAAAAAAAAACCAGAGAAAAACACTGCACCCGCAGACAACGGCTTGGCAGAAAACACATAAAACAGGACTGGTCTAATCAGATGGGTGCTGCATGTAGGATGGGGTAGGGGTGGGATGTGGGGGGGGGGGGGTAGTGGGGGGTGTGGAGAGTCGTAGTGGGGGTGTGGGGTATGGTGGGGTGGTGGTGGTGGTGGTGGTGGTTAGGGGAGATGCAGTAGAGGTGGAGTGTTAATGTGCTAATTAATGAATAAATAATATAAGTATAATTAATGGGATGTCCATATGAGAACCAGACGGGATGGCCAAAGTTGAGCGTTCGCTTCCCGTGTGGTAGGTTGTTCGGGATGTTAATACCCCAGGTTTGAGGCCTGGCTGAATCAAAGCCGATGACTTTAATATAATTATACTGGTCACTTTCTAGCCTTATTTTTGGTATTACTAGGATAGGGCAAACAGCAGTGGAATGCACAAGACCAATTGTGTGTGATTTTGTTTTCTTTTTCTTTTCTTGAAGATTTATACTGCCTCTCATGGATAAGTCTGAATAGACTTGTTTTCACAATTAGACAGTTTGTCGATAGAAAGCCTGAGCCTACACTTTTACCGACCCAAGGGATTTTAGACATGGTATGAGAGCAACTGGCCTTTGATGACGGTGTAAGTTATACACAGTGGTGGAAATCCAAATTGACAGTGGTGGGGGGCACAGGGAATCGAACCACTGACCTTCAGATTAGGAGTCCGACCTAGAAAAAGTCAAACACTCAGACCACTCCGCCACAGAAAACAATAGATTGAAATTTCCCCATCATTGCTCACGGGCACAGAAGACAAGGAGGCTGAGTTGGGAAAACATGGCATTTATTCGGGCGCGTCCCCTCTGCAGCAAGTCATGGTACATGTTATTGTTTAGCAGGGAAGCCGCGGCCGACCTAAGGTCATGTAAGGTGATGACATATGGGCATGAGATGGTAAGTGCAACATATGGATCATGGTGGTACAACAATTATGAACAACAAGGTAATAAGCAGAAATGAATTTGTACATGGTAAAAATGAGTGTATGGTCTACATTTAATCAAGTAAAGGTGATCTGCCATTTGCTCGGTTGTCAATTGGCTATTATTACCGATGTGGTTAATTAACTCTGTTAATTGAGTTCTAGTTTAATTTTTAACGTTTAATTTACTAGTTCGTTTGATTGGCTCGCCAATTAATCGGCAGGTGTGGGTGGGTGGGTAAAAGAGGTAGGTGTAGTAGTTGTCAGTCAGAGGCGCTGTTGCGGGCTGATGTTTGGATGGGCAGCCTGGATGGCTGCGGATTGTAGTGTGATGGAATTGATAGCTGGGTATTGGCTTTATATTGGTTGGGAGGAGTTGAGTGGTGTGTCAGGCTGGCCTGCTGGTGCTCACCTGCTGGTTTTTGATTGGTTGGGAGGAGTTGAGTGAAGTGTCAGTCTGTGGACCTGGCCTTCTGGTGCTCACCCCCCTCCCTTCCCCCCCCCCCCCCCTTGGGAGGAGTTGAGTGAAGTGTCAGTCTGAGCCTGGCATGCTGGTGCTCACCCCCCCACCCCCCCCCCCACCCAGGTGTCAGCCTCCCCGTGACCCTGTGCCCAGCAATGAACCCTAATGATCGCACCCGCTCATTCCAGACCTTAATCAACAAATCTATAAACAATTTTTTGTTTAATTAGTAAGTCGTTAGTGGGAATGTACTGATGCAAGGATGAAGAAAGGAAATGCATGAAATGCGCTTTATTTTGTTATTACTGCAATGTGGACTTGGATTTAAAGCTGTATAGTCTGATTAAAGTAGCGATATTTTCTCAAATCAAATCACTTGCCTAGATTTGAAGCTATATACCCTAATTTAGATCCTCGTGCACTCATTAAATATGTATTGTGGAATAGAAGGACACCTATGTCAAGGGAAGTAGATTATAATAAACAAGCTAATATATTTATTTTTATAATTTATCAAAATTTGGCAAAAACCTAAAATTATCGAATTATCCAACTAACTATAAGTTTGTTTGTGTGTTGTCATTTTACGTTCTAGCAACATCTAAGGTCATATCAGAATGGGTACCTGTTTGTGACAGTGCACACTCATGGTGACCTTATAGTGCTGCCCCACTGGGAGATCAGGCCGGACCAGATATCCCACCACGACCAGATATCCCACTCAATCACATTAATTATCACTATTTGTGTCACTATTATTACTATTATTATCACTATTATTATTACTATGAGTATTACTATTATTATTACTATTAGTATCACTATTAGTATTACTATTATTATCACTATTATTATTACTATTAGTATTACTATTATTATTACTATTATTATTACTTTAGTATTATTATTGTTACTATTATTATTACTATTATTAGTACTTTGATTATTACTATTGATATTACTTTTAGTATTATTATTGTTACTAGTATTATTACTATTAGTAATACTACTGCCATGCCTATTATTATCACTATTATTACTATTGTTATTACTATTTTTATCACCGGTATTATTACTATTATTATCATTATTACTATTGTGACTATTGTTGTCACTACTATTACAATAATTATTACTAGTATCATTACTATTATTACTATTGGTAGCACTATTATTATTATTAATATTGGTGTAACTATTATTACTCTTATTTCTATTATTACTAATATCATACTCTCTATTAGTATAACTATTATTATCACTATCATCAGTATTATCACAATTATTATAACTATTATTACTATTGTTATTACTACTGTTATTATTATCACTATTTTTATTACTATTAATATCACTATTATTATCACTATTATTACAATGGTTCTTACTACTGTTATTATTATTATTATTATCACTATTTGTATTATTATTATCACTATTATTATCATTATTATTGGTTCTATTATTATTACTATTATCATCAATAGTATCACTATTATTCATATTATTCATATTATTCATATTATTCATATTATTCCTACTATTACTACCCGCTGCGTGGCCCAGTTTTGTGGGCATACATGAGGCAGATCATAAGGTGGGCTGTGCCGTGGGTAGAGTATAATGTAAGTTGGTGGCGTATTGTGTGCAGCTCTCCATAGTGAGTAGCTCACTGTGATCAAGAGCAGCACGCACCACGCACCGCGCACCACGCATCACGCATCACGCACCGTGTCCGGCTGCTGCCCGCGGTTAGTTGAGGGCAGAGGGAAGTGTGGGGCATGGGCTGGTGGGGGTGGGGGTGCGAGTGGGATTGGGGGGTCTGGGCGCAGTTAGTGTGGGCGTGGTGGGAATATCTGGGTAAAGTGTGGCTGTGGGTGGGGGTGAAATGTGTGTTTGTGGGGGGGGGGGGTGATGTGGTTTGGTGTAGGAATGGTGTGGGCGTGGTTTGAGTATGGTGTGGGCGTGGTGTGGTGGGACTATGATGAGTTGTGGGTGTGGTTGGGTGTGGGGGTGATGTGGGTGGGGTAGGAGTATGGGGAGTTGTGGGTGTGGTGTGTATGTGGTGTGGGGGTGGTATTGGTGTGGGTGTGGTGTGGTGTGGTGTGGTGTGAGTGGAGTGGCTAGGTGTGGCGTGGTATCGTTTAGTGTGGTGTCTTGTGATGTAGTGTGGTGTGGTGTGATGTGGGGTGATGTGGTTTGGTGTAGTGTGGTGTGGACTTTCTAGGTGTGGTGTGGGTGTAGTGGGGTGTATTGTGATGTAATGTGGTGTGGTGTGATGTAGTGTGGTGTGGTGTGGTGTGGAATGGCTAGGTGTGGCGATGGTATATTGTGATGTAGCGTGGTGTGGTGTTGGTGTGGGTGTGGTGTGATGTGGTGTGGTGTGGTGTGGTGTGGAATGGCTAGGTGTGGCGTGGGTGTAGTGTGGTGTATTGTGATGTAGTGTGATGTGTTGTTGTCTGGTGTGGTGTGGGATGAGGCACGGGGACAAACACCTGCAATGCACAGTAAGACGGTACACCAAACCTAATAACATGCTTCCAACTCTTTATAAGTCTTTTTTCTCATGACTTTTCAAGGATTCGAGACAGGTCTTTTCAATGACCAAATATAGAAATTCTACGGCTATTCTTATGATATTGTCCATTCTGCAACCCTGTGAGGATGCTGGAATCATCTACTGACCATCCAACAGTTAATGAGAATTCAGCAACAAAGGGTCGCACACAAAAGCATACAGTTATTACCACTGAATAAACCTCACCAGTAAAGGTAGAACAAAACATAGAATGATGGATACAAGATGTTCATTGAAATTAAAACATATAATTTCAAATTGTCAGGCAACTATATTTTCATGACTTTTCATGCCAGTTGTCTTTTATTTGTAACCACAAGGACTTCATGCTTCAAATGATCAATTTAAGTACTTTGTAGGTTTGTAAGTATTTTGTAGGTTTTCAAGAAAGAGTATGAACCCTGACTAAGTTCTTTACCCACCATTGCTCCTCAAGGTGGGAGGGGGTGGGGGTGAGGAGGTGCACATAACTTTAAACTGCTGCGACGCTGGGAGACCAGGCTGCCATCTCCATGACTCAATATCCCACTCAGTCACATTATCCTGAGATTGAGCTCACCAGTCCTTTCTCCACTCCTATTAATGCCAAGTGCCAGGCTGGGTAGTAAGTAACAGGTATCAATTTGATAAGCCAATGTTTTTGACTCAGCTGGGTTTTCGATCGTCCCAACCTTCCACACGGGAATCCAGTGCTCTTACCAATTCGGCCACCACGTCCCATGTAGATCCGAAAACACTCACACAGACGGATGAGCTTCTTTATTTGTCTCAGTTGGCGGTTCAAACACACTGGAAGCAAGTGGAGCGCCCTACACACTCAGCCATCTGAGTGTGGAGCTGGCCCGCTGATGAAGTGTGGGTGGACCAGCCATTGCCTCGACCACAGATACGCGCCTTATTTCAACGCTGACCTGTGTGGACTGGCGGTGTTGTGTGTGAAATTACACACTCTCACATTCCACTCACATCAGATTTGTCTCACTTTATCTGTTTGTTTGTTGTTGTTTTAAGTCCTAGCAACATCTAAGGTCATATCAGGATAGGCACCGACTTGTGGCAGTGCGCACTTATGGCGACTTTATAGTGCTGCCTCACTGGAAGACCAGGCCGCCAACACCATGACCTGATATCCCACTCAGTCACATTATCCTGACACTGAGCCAACCAGTCCTTGCCCTATCCTAATAATGCCAAGCCCCAGGCTAGGAAGCGACAAGTATCAATTTTTAAGTCATTGGTTTGACTCGACCAGGGATCGAACCCACGACCCCACGATCTACCAACACGGGAGACGGACGCTCTACCTCATTCGGCCATCCCGTTTGGTTCTCACGTTATCGAAATGCCACGAGCCGTGTCAGGCAAACCGCACAGAGCCGCATCACTATCAAGTTGGATATTTGTTTGTTTGTTTGGTTGGGGTTTTAGATCCGGGAAACATCTACGGTCATATCAAGACGTGTCAATCATGATACGTCTACCACCTTTGGTTATTTGAATCCCCATCCTGATATGACCTTAGATGTTGCTAGGATGTAAAACAACAACAAACAAATAAGCTATTTGAATTGAAAGCATGTCGACCCATGATATATAGCCCGTATACAACATTACTACAACAGAAGCTTGTTATAACATGCCCTGATTTAACGCGAATTCGGATATAACGCGATGATTCATTGGATCCAGAATTCTTCTAAGGTAATTCAGTGAACTAAACCGCAATTAAACGCGACACTCCTGTTTATGAGCTGATGTTGTATGGACCCAATGATTGCGTTATATGGGGTTTTCGCTGTATTTCTAAATGCATAGTTACTTGTATGTACTGAATGCTCATTAAGACAGGAAGCTACTGTGAAGTTCACTAGCGAGCTAGTGTGTGTGTTGGAGCTTTACATCCCGGCAAAATTTAAGGTCATATCAGGACTGGTAAAGACTTGCGACAGTGCACACTCATGGTGACTTTACAGTGCTGCTCCACTGGGAGACCAAGCCGCCGGTGTAGGACGTTCAAAACACTACCCCGTTCAAAACACTATGGTAGTTCATAACACTACAGTAGTGTTTTGAACTTAAGTTCAAAACACTACGGTTAAGTTCAAAACACTACCCCTACATACATTCAAAACACTACCCAAGTTCAAAACACTATCATGACATGGCAGTGGGGGGCTGTAATGCCGCAATATGTAACCTACTGCATTCTGTCCCACCTTACTGCATTCTTCTCCAGCCTACTGCATATCAACGACTGTACGCAGAGATTCAAGGCCAGTTTGAAGAACACTTCTCCATGTTTACCGATGGTTCCAAAGACCTAAGCCGGGCAGCTGCTGCTGGAGTTTGCCAGGGCAAGAAATTTGGCGTTCGCATGCCCGATCAGAGCTTGATTTTTACGGCGGAAGCCCGAGCACTCCTTCTCGCATTGGAAGTCATTGAACTGTCCAACCACACTGAATATGTAATATACAGCGATTCGTTTTCCTGCCTGCAAGCTGTTGCTGGGCTAAAAACGGACCACCCTTTCGTGGCAAAGGTCATTTACAAAATGAACCAGCTAGCAACATATGGATATGACATCCATTTGTGTTGGGTGCCTGGCCATGCCGGCATCCAGGGAAACGAACGAGCTGATCGGGCTGCGAAGGAGGCTCTGAACTATGATGTTGAGCCGTGTCTGATACCCCACTCTGATCTGAAACCACTAATAGCCACCCACATCAAATCCAAATGGCAACATGAGTGGGATGAAAACATTAATAAACTTAAAGAAATTGAACCATCTGTGGGAAAACCACCACATTCTCATGTGGGGGGTCGGCGGGACCAAGTGGTCTTTAGCCGCTGCCGTATTGGCCACTCGTGGCTAACACATGTTTTCCTGCTCAAGGGGGACCCTCCCCCTGAATGTATTGGATGTCAGTCCCCACTGACAGTCAAGCACATTTTATTAAACTGTGTTGATTTTATGGCACTGCGCCAACAATTTTACACTGCAAACAGCATGCGTGACCTTTTTACCAAAGTTAAACAAGAAGACATTTTAGCTTTTTTGAGGGCAGCTGGTCTGTACCGCCTCATATAATTCATTAAAACAATTTATATTAATTAATTCTCTCATCTATTTGATTTAATTATATGATTTTGGGCTTTTAAAAAATTAATGTGTCTATTGACACCTAACTGATTGTATGCTTTTACATTATATGTAAAGGCGATGGTTGAATAAAAAACAAACAATTCTCGCCGTGAATATGGCCTGTGCTGCCGACACGGTGTAAAGAAACCACCAATCAATCAAACTGCATACTGCCCCACCTTATTGCATACTGCCCTACCTTACTACATACTGCCCCCACGCTAATGCATACTTCCCCACCTTACTGCATTCTTCCCCACATTACTGCATTCTGTCACACTCTATTACATTCTGCCCCACCCTACTGCATATGGCCCACCCTACTGCATACCTCCACACCTTACTGCTTTCTTCCCCACCTTACTACATACTGCCCCACTCTACTACATTCTGCCCCACCTTACTGCATACAGTCCCATCCTACTGCATATACCCCACCTTACCACATACTGCCCCACACTACTGCACACTGCCCCACCATATTAGATTCTTCCACATTCTTCCCCACCTTACTGCATACAGCCCCACCCTACTGACTACTGCCCCACGGGTAGCGGTGACCTAATACTAGTAATAGGTAGGTGTGGAAGGTTGGGAGTTTGGGTCCCGGTCGAGTCAAACCGATGACTTTAAAATTGATACTTGTCGCTTCGTAGCCTGGTGCTCGGCATTATTAGGATAGGGCAAGGACTGGTTATCTCAGAGTCAGGATAGTGCAACAGAGTGGGATATCAAGTCAAGGATGCCAGCAGACTGATTTCCCATTGGGACAGCACTATAAAGTCGCCATGAGTGTGCACTGTCATAAGTCGGTGCCGGTCCTGATATGACCTTAGATGTTGCTAGGACGTAAAACAGCAACCAACAACAACAACCCCATTTTTTTAGAGTAGTGTTTTGAATTTAAAAGTAGTGTTTTGAACTTAAGGATAGTGTTTTGAGCATGGCCACAGTAGTGTTCTGAACCTACCTTCAACTAAGTTATAAACACTACCATAGTGTTTTGAACCTAGGTTGAAAACACTATTGTAGTGTTTTTGTGTGGTAGTGTTTTGAACTTACTACACCGGCACCATGACCCGATATCCCACACAGTATCCTGATAGTGAGCTAACCAATCCTTGTCCTATCCTATTAATGCCGAGCGACAGGCTAGGTAGCGACAAGTATCAATTTTATAAGTCACTACTTTGACTCGGCGGGACTCGAACTCCCAACCTTCAGCACGGGAGGCCTGCGCTCTACCGATTCGGCGGCCGCGTCCGGTGGACACATAAGTAAGTTCTCATCCATGTAGGAGGAAAAGAAGACACGAGAATGGTCGAGAAGGAAAGGGGAGAATAATGCATACACAGCACAGCGCTGTGTTTACTTAGTCGTGAATTCTACGTCACTTCCGGTCTGGTGCGCCTGCTTCCTGTAGTCGCTTAGCCATGAAGGTAACGGTGTACTGCGCATGCCCAATTGTCCGTAATGCTGTAACATTACCGGTAATTGGGAGCGCGAATACAGGTCATCAGCGTGCCAGTAGTAAGGACGCATTGAATTGTCGCCGACTAGCGGACTTTGATAACATTACCTTATTTAGCCTGAAATGCCGACTAGCGGGTATTGCTGAACTACGCCCGAAGCCGGGCGTAAACAAACGCAGATGATGTATCACCTACCGTAGCTTTGTTGAACTAGTCCATGCGCCCCCTCTCGGGAAGAAGACATTCGCTATAAAAGCAACGTCGCGCTCCGGATTTGCTCATTAGGAATTAAGGAGCCTGAAGAATTTAACTGACTAAAATTGCCATCCCACCCACCCACCCCACAATGTATGGAGGTAAAGCGCGCATTCCTTACACGCGGTATGCGGTATGTGGCATGTGGGATACGAATGGCATGATTCCTTGCACGCGGCATGCAGCATGCGGCATGCGGCATGCGGCATGCGGCATGTGGCACATGACTGGCTATATTTAAAAAATATAAATTAAAAAGTATACTCAATACTGCACTGTATATGACCTAATATGGCATGTATATCGATGTACCTCTTGGTACCTCACATGGGGGTTCTTACCTTTATAATTACCAAATTATAGATAAGTATTCATATTTTTGTGGCTATGGTAGCATTTTTACCAACCTGAACCCCACCACCACCACTACCATATGTTTCCCCTCTGCACCCTTGTGTGTGGCCCTTCCCTAATGCTCCGTCGCCTCTCCTCGTCTAAAACTAATGGACAAGTGCGACTGACGTTTCTATTTGCATACCGTGTGCCGCATGCCGCATGCCGCACTGTTCGCTACATGGACCGATCGAGTTGTCGCATTTGCATACTGCGTGTAAGGAATGTAGCCCATAGGTTTTACGGCGTTTCAATTTGTTGTCGCATTCGCATTCGCATACCGCATGCCGCATGCCATCTGTGAGGAATGCACCCTTAAGGGGCATAGGGGTCATAGTGTCTCTAGCCTCAATTAAGCAATATGACTCCAGCCTCTGCCCCCATTTTCGACAACTCGCTAACTCCACCCGTCCTTCTTACTGATGCAACGCATACAATATTACACCAACCTCTACATCAATTCTCTACAACCCGCTAACTCCACCCGTCTTGTTACTGATACATTGCACAAGTAAACCTGGCTCTGTAGTTCAGTGTGACCACGCAGAAGTCGGTTGAGATGTGTTCAACCCACGTTGAGCAAATCAACACGATCCCCACAAATGTGCTTACTGACACTCCAGCCACCCGCGGACACAACGGCCCCCTCAGGTCCTCCCTCCACCACACTCCCCATCCCCACCTCATCCCCATCCTACCCCACCGTCTCGTACTAACACAGAATCCCATTAAAGGTCGGTGCTGGTGGAACCGGAAGTGGTTCTAATTCTTTCTATCACATTCACATCGAAGGTGGTGGACTGCCTAACCCAATCTAGAAGTACTATGCTTGTTGGGCTTTAGTTTTTCCGTTTATTTTTTGCGTATGTTTTTTCCATCTTTTCTCATCCAATTTTATTCTCTCTGTGTCTTCCTGTTCAGTTCCTCCTTCCTCCAGTATCCTCACATTCCCAACATCCCTCCCGCCTTCCCTTCCCTCCACTCCCGCTGTTGCGTCTCTTGCGGGATGACTGGCAGAGACATCTAAAGCATATTCCAGGAAGTATTCCTGTCTATTCTCTCCAACTCTGCGATTGCAGCATTCCTGAGCAATCATTGTTGTCATTTCTAATAATAATGTATATAACATATATGACATATTTTACCTCGGTACAACGCCTCGGCTACTCGAGGCCGAGGGAGAAGGAAGCAACATCCGGGTTCAGCAATTAGCATATTCCGCTCATAACTGGAGGAACGTTACGAGCAGCTCAGCAGTTTTTACCACGGATTTACTCACTTCTACTGTAAGTACCGGAACATAAACTGGTATATTGGTTTATGAATGTTTATAGCACACGCTTTTAAGCTTTTTAAGACCAAGCTTACTTGTACTAAGTAACTTTTACAAGCGTTGTGTTTATCCGGTGCCGTAGTTTTGAGGCATCCATTTTATTTTAGCCGCCCGTTGCCGAATGGAGAGACATGTTGGCTGGAGCCATTTCGTCGTCATGATAGTTTTTTCTGAGGCGTACCTCCGAGTTTCATAATATTTTCTCCAACTTGTTGGCGTTGAAGCCACAGGGGGGAGAAGTCTATGATACAGAGAGTGTGGGTGGGACAGTACACTGGTCCCTACCCCTCGATTGGTTTCGGTTCGGTTCGCCGACCGTTACGCTTTCGTGATACCTTAGCTTGCTCACGCCTGGTATAAAACTGGTGTAAATACAGTTTTCTTACCCTATGAGGGCTACATGCCCCTTACCCACTGTTCCACTGGTTCAGTTATTCCTGGAGTTCGTGCTAAACACCCTTTTTTGGTTGTTTTCAGACGACTCGAGATGGCCGCGAAGCGGGGTAGCAAAGGTGCTCCACACACGCTCAGCGAGGGGGACGCGACCCCGGGTCTCTTATCGGGCGCGTCACGTGACCGCTCCCCGGAGCCAGGGCCTTCCCAACCAGACCCCAATGAGCAGATGGTGAGGCTCATTCGTGAGCAGCTGCAACAGCTGCTCCCAACACCGCCGCCTACAACGACCACTAAACGGGCCTCACCTTCCGACCAATCAGACTGGGAGGACTTATCTGAACCACAAACAACGGACTCAGAAATCATCATCGGGAAGAAGCGGCGCCATAACAAGTTTTCATCCGAAGGCGACGACTACTACCAAGCCCGCAACAAAACAAGGAAGGTCAAAAGGACTAAGAAGAAGAAGTCTAATGCCAAGAAAAAGAAAGCAAAATCTTCCTCCTCAGACTCATCCAATGACTCGACCACAACGGGCTCGGAGTCTGATGACCCGCATCCAGGCAGTTTCGCGGATATCACCGAGAAAGTGGCCAAAAAGATCCGAGCGGACAAGAAAAAGCGAATCAACACCTGTCCGCTTATGCGCAAAAACCTGAGGGGCCATTTTGATGCATTTAAACCGGCAGAAACCCTCACAAAACTGGACGAACAATACACTGGCATAAAAGGTATTCCTCAGGCGACCATCAAAGAAATGGACGATGACGTGAAAATGAGTGAGGATCGCAAGAAATTCGAATCGTGCTTGCACATAGTGCACAAAGGAGTCCTGATAGCCCTCTCGGCCATCATGCCAGTTGCTAACCGCATGATGGTGGGTAACAAGTTCACAACAGTTACCCCGGACATGAACGCAGCCATCGCAGCTCTGACTGCCACTAGCAACTTCCTCTCGTACCACAGGTTCGAGAACGTGTTTAAATCGGTCACAACCGACGCAGGGAAAGAGGTTGCACGTTCAAAGAAGGTTGTGGACAATGACGGCAAAGAGTATACACTCTTCCTGGCTCCGAAGCCCATAAAAGGAAAGCCACTAGATAACACCAAGATGTTTGGGGGTCAACTCCAATATCTGTTTAAACAGGTCGAAACCGCCGCTAAGCAGTCCAAACACCTCGACAGTAAGAAGGACACTAACCCCTCGAAATTTAAGAAATCCAGATCGGATTTTCGAGGGCGCAGGACCGGCTTCTCAGCAAACCGATTCGGGAACCGGACCCAATACCAGCCGAGAGGAAGAGGCCAACGCAACCAGTATGGCTGGAACGACGGCAACCGCCCCTTCAGGAGGGACAACCCCTCCCAGAATCCGTTTCCAAAGCCGGGGAACAAGTAGAGCCTGCAACACAACCTAGTGTAAGCCCCTTTTGTGCGGGAAATGTGGCTAACCATATTAGACAGTGGGAGCAACTCACACAAGATCAGACAATCCTAGACATTGTTAGAGGGGTCCTCATTCCATTTATAGAGACCCCAATACAAAATAAAGCACCTTTCCCCTACCGCTTAACACCAGGCGAAAGACTGGCCTTAGATCTAGAAGTTACCAACTTTGAAAGTAAAGGTATTATTACTACCGTTCAACATACACAGGGAGAATATATTTCAAATATTTTCTCTAGGCCAAAACCTAACGGAGACATTAGGATGATCCTCGACTTAACTATTCTAAATACCTTAGTCGAATACAAACATTTCAAAATGTTCTCTCTAGAGACAGCCCGTGACCTAGTAATGCCGGGAGCCTGGCTTGCAAGTGTAGACCTGAAAGACGCCTACTATACTATACCGATCTATGAGTCACATAGAAAATTTCTTAGGTTCATTTGGCAAGGCAAACTTTACCAATTTACTTGTTTACCAAATGGTCTAGCCTGTGCCCCACGTTTGTTTACAATGCTACTGAAACCCGTATTTGCTGAAATGGCCAAGAAAGGCCATGTCATGTTCCCTTACATTGATGATTCATTTATCGTAGCACGCACTGAGGATGATTGCCATTTAGCCATAACAGACTTATGTAACACTTTGACCCACTTGGGTTTTTTCATTCACGAGACAAAATCGGTTCTAGAACCTACCCCCCCTTTTGAAATTCTTGGGGTTTATTATCAATACACAACAAATGACAATTTCCTTAACTTCAGACAAAATTGACAAATTTACTACTACATCCTCAGATCTATTAAACATAAAAAGACCAAAAATAAGGCAGGTAGCAGTGCTTATCGGCCTAATGGTGGCTTATGCGCCAGCTGTATTATACGGAAAGGCACACATTAAATCACTCGAAATAGATAAAAATATTGCCCTAACTAAAGCCAAGGGCAATTTTGAATGCCTAATGACAATTTCCAAAGCAGGACATGAAAACATCCAATGGTGGATGCAACATTTAATTAATTCCCATAATCCCATCCGTATGGATGAACCTAACACAACAGTGACTACTGATGCATCATTAGAGGGTTGGGGCGCCCACAGAGATAATGAAGCCACAAGGGGCCGCTGGCTAGATAACGAAATTGAAGATCACATAAACATCCTAGAATTAAGAGCCATCTATCTAGGTCTCACAAGTTTAGTTAAAATACAAAAACTTAATGTTCAAGTGTTAACGGATAATACTACAGCAATGGCCTATATCCATAACATGGGAGGGACAAAGTCCTCGGCTTGCAACGCCATCGCAAAACTCATCTGGGATTGGGCAGAGAAACAACACCTTTGGATAACAGTAGCTCATATCCCAGGTACACTAAATACATTAGCCGACAATAAAAGCCGACATTTCCATGATCATTTAGAATGGTCACTCAGTCCCGACATATTTAAGACAATTTGTCATCAATGGGGAATTCCAGACATAGATCTTTTTGCCTCTCGTAGGAACAAAAAACTTGATAAATATGTTTCCTGGCATCCAGAGCCACACGCTTGGCGAGTGGATGCCTTTTCTCTTATTTGGAATAACGCATTTTACTATATTTTTCCACCATTTAGCCTAATCAGCAGGGTAGCCAGAAAAATCAGGCTGGACAAAACCCATGCAGTACTGATAGTCCCGGACTGGAACACTCAGCCATGGCGAGCCATAGTGCAGTGGGAAGCCAAAAACTTTTTAAGATTCCCGCGCGGGCCAATAAACCTACAACATCAAGGAAAAGTGACAACCCTCGGGGACGTGTCCACAACCCCGTTACTGGCATTCCTTTTCTAAGAGCGTATTTACAAAAATACGGACTTGATAAAATCACCCAAGAAAGGTTGATTTCCCATGCCTGGAGGCCAGGAACTGTTAAAATGTATACCACTTACCTTAAGAAATGGGGAGTATATTGTTTAATACAAAAGGTTAAACCAATGGCTCCTACTGTCGCGCAAGTAGGCCGATTCCTGCGCATGTTGGAAGATAATGGACTTGGTTATGGGGCCATAAATGCGGCGCGCTGCGCACTCTCCATTATTGTACCAAGAATAGAAGGACAAACCATTGGCAAACACGAAGTCATTCATTGGATCATGAGATCAATCTATGAAAGAAACCCCCCAAAACCAAAATATAGTCGGTTTTGGGATGTTTCTACAGTATTCAAGCTTTTCCAATCTTGGCCTGAAAATAAATTTCTCACTATCCAACGCTTAGGCTATAAATTAGCAGTATTATTACTACTAGTAACAGGACATAGAGGACAGACAATTGTAGCGCTCTCCTTGCAAGGCCTGGATATTGATAAGAAAGAGGCCACGTTTGATTTGGACATACTGTTAAAATCAAACAGGACAGGAGATCCACTATCCTCCATCCATCTCGATAGCTTTCCACAAGATAGGAAACTGTGTGTAGTTGCCGCCATTAGGACATATATATCCAAGACTAAGGGAATACGAAATTCCAAGCAGCTACTTGTGAGCTTTATTAAACCGCATAAAGCCATCTCATGCGACGCACTCGCCAGATGGACTATTATTATACTCAAATTGGCCGGCATAAACACAGAACGCTATGCGTCGCACTCTACAAGAGGGGCCATGGTCTCCAAAGCAAGAAAGTTAGGAATCTCAGTTCGCAGAATCCTGATACACGCCGGCTGGAAGACGGCCAAGTCGTTTGCTAAACACTACAACAAACGAGTCGAAAAACCGAGCGGGGTGGCAACCCGCCTACTCACCAACTAACAAGATCGGGTGAGATGTACAAACTTTTGATATTACTACTGATACTATTATATGTTCATCAGATAATTGAGGATAAAAATGAGGCTACGTAAAGGTCTCCCTCAGCCTCGAGTAGCCGAGGCGTTGTACCGAGGTAAAATAGTATAGTTATACGAATCTTACCTGGGTACAGATGATGGATAACTCTTGCTTTCCCGAGGTACAAGCCTCGGGTAATCGTGGACTAGGGCCCACCCGCCACACCCTACCACGATTATCACGTTCGCTTGTGCCAAACGAAGACATCAGATTTCCATCATTAAGCTCGTTTTTATCCTGAATAATTAGGTGAAGATTGCTGAACCCGGATGTTGCTTCCTTCTCCCTAGTCCACGATTACCCGATGCTTGTACCTCGGGAAAACAAGAGTTATCCATCATCTGTACCCAGGTAAGATTCGTATAACTATACTATATAATATAATAGATATAATATATACCATATATAACATATATTATAGATAACATATATAACATATATAATATATAATATATATTATATATAAGATATAATATATTATATATATATATAACATAATATATATATAATATATATAATATATATCATATATAGTATTTATTGTATATATATATATAATATATATGATATATATGATATATCATATATATAACATGTATACCATATATATCATATATACCATATATAACATATATATCATATATAATATATAACATATATAACATGTATAACAGATATACCATATATAGCATGTATAACATCATATATATATAACATATATAACATATATAACATAAATAACATATAATATATATAATATATATAACACATAATATATATAACACATAATATATATAATATATATAATATATATAATATAATAATATATATAATATATATAATATATATAATATATATAATATATATAATATATATAATATATATAATATATATAATATATATAATATATATAATATATATAATATATATATAATATATATAATATATATAATATATATAATATATATAATATATATATAATATATATAATATAAGGTCGGGAGTTCAGTTCTCGGTCGTCTCAAAGCAATGACTTTAAAATTGATACCTGTCGCTTCGGTAGCCTGGTGCTCGACATTATTAGGGTAGGACAAGGATTGGTTAGCTCAGTGTCAGGAAAACCATATATATCATATATACCATATATAACATATATATCATATATAATATATAACATATATAACATACATAACAGATATACAATATATAACATGTATAACATAATATATATAACATATATAACATATATAACATATATAACATATATAACATATAATATATATAATATATATAACACATAATATATATAATATATATAATATATATAATATATATAATATATATAATATATATAATATATAAAATATATATAATATACATAATATATATAATATATATATATAATATATATATAATATAAGGTCGGGAGTTCAGTTCTCGGTCATCTCAAAGCAATGACTTCAAAATTGATACCTGTCACTTCCTAGCCTGGCGCTCGACATTATTAGGATAGGACAAGGATTGGTTAGCTCAGTGTCAGGAAAATGTTACTGAGTGGGATATCGGGTCTTGGTGCCAGTAGCCTGATTTCCCAGTGGGGCAGCACTATAAAGCCACCATGAGTGCACACTGTCACAAGTCGGTACCCATATCACCATAAAATAGATGTTGCCAGGACATAAAACTCCAACAACCAACCCAAGAAGGGGGATGGTCTTTGTGCCATCGACATTCTTTTAAACCACATAGTTTATTTGTTTCTTTGTTATTGCCTTCGTTCTAGCAACACCTAAGGTCATATCAGGATGGGTATCGACTTTTAACAGTGCTCACTCATGACGACTTTATAGTGCTGCCCCACTGGGAGACCAGGCCACCAGCACCATGACCTGATATCACAATCATCACATTATCCTGACACTGAGCCAACCAGTCCTTGCCCTATCCTAATAATACCAAACATCTAGCTAGGAAGCGACAAATATACATTTTTAAGTCATTAGTTTGACTCCACCAGGGTTCGAACCCATGAATCCATGGGTTTGGATCCCCCAATCTCCCAAAACAGGAGACAGACGCTCAACTCATTCGGTCATCCCGACTGGTTTTAAATCATATAAGTTGCATATTACTCGCCCACATGATCCCTGCCCTTGTCCTACACTTTGAACGATTGCAGTAATGTAGAGAACATTCAATGATACTTCTTTCAAGCAGCTAATTTACTTTCTTCATATCAGGCCCCCTCCGTATTGCCGATCTATGGAATGCATTTCAATCTGCACCTCAAATAGGTCGATCCACCCCTACCCCTAGAGCTCCCCGCTGCTGCAAGCGCCATATCGCGCAATAAACTGTCTATCCTCCTAAACTGAAAGGTCACACTGAATTCAATTCGCCTGCTGCTTTGTCTCGATAATGGTGATACAAACGCAAACAAGACAGGTGGCAGAACACAAACACAACTCACTCTGAGTTGTCGGACCCGAGAGAAAAGGTGGCTAAGAAACAACCAATCAGCGCCATTGTTCCGGGACGGAAGGAGCTGCTGTGAGATATGAGGCCTGTCCCTGCTTTTCATTGGTTGATGGATTGCTTGTACCCAGCTGCAGCTGGAATTGTGGGAAATTGGTGGGGGTGGGGTGTGGGGGGTGGGGGATGTGTACGGGGGGAGGGATGTGTGCATGTGTGTGGGGGAGGAGGGATGTGTGTGTGTGTGGGGAGGGTGCAGCTGACAGTGCTAATCATTCCAATGTTATCCACTTTCTTCCATAAAGTTGGATAGTCCGATAGTTTTGAGTTTCTCTAATTTTCTGAGATCAATTTATTAGGTTGGTCATTATAATCTACCTTTCATTCGTTTGAAGTAACTTTTATTTTAAACAGCTAACTTTTGAGATATTTGAAGTGCAAACATAAAAAATTAATTCTTGCAAGTACGCCAAAACTCTGACACCATAAGTTTCTGCAGTAGCATATTCTATTAAATTGCCTCAAAATTATTCCCTCCACAAAAGTAAAACAAGAAAACATGTTAACCTTTTTGAGGGCAGCTGGTCTATACGATCTCGTATAGTCTATTAAACCCATTAGATAAATTAACAACATTTAACTACATCTAAATTCTATTTCCCTTAGCCACAAATTATGTAACTGAGCTTTTTAAATCCACAGTGTCTATTGACACAAAATTGATTCTGTGCTTTTACATTATGTAAAAGTGACGGGTGAAAAAAACCCAAACAATTCACGCTGTGAATATGGCCTATGCTGCAGACACGGCATAAAGAAACCACCAACCAATCAATCAATCCTTCTGTGTGGTGAGAAATGTTTAATAAGTGCATCAGTATCTAAGTTAGATATGTAGAATCAAACCTAGATAATTGTTTTGGTTTTGAAAATTTGATGTTTTCATCAGACTATGCGGCTTCAAGCGTCCACTCAATACTTCACTTCTGGCATTCTACCCAGTTCACCGCTGGTTCCCGCTCACAAACACTAGCTAGCATAAAACCACTTACTAGGTAGTTTTGTGTCAACATTTTGAAGGCCGGGTCACATCCACATTAGTTGATGTAGTTGAATGTAGTGGAGGCTAACATAGTTGAACATAGCTGAACGTAATTGAACGTAGTTGAACCTAGTTGAATGTACCGGCATCCATACTTCTCCGTTATGCTAACTTGGTAATAACGTTGGTGGGCCGTGAGTTCTGATTTAATCTTTGGACATGTTCAAAAGAGTGCTATGTTAGGGGCTGAATTTGCAACTGTGATGCTAACATACTCTAATGTCCTTTAGCATACTCTAGCATACTCTAGTGTACTTAGACGAAGCCCTGGTCACATAGCCATTATTGGATGTAGGTGAACGTAGTGGAGGCTAACATAGTTGAAAGTAGTTGAACTACTGGTATCCGTACCGTAATGTATTTGTCTGTACCATAAAGTATTTATCCATACCGTAACGTATTTATCCGTACCAAAACCTGCTGTACCTTAACGTTTTTCACCGTAGTTTAACATACTTACACCACATTTGACCCACGTTAATCTATCCTACGTGAGCCTAACGTGGTGATATTTTGTCATTACGTTGATGTATGTTGGATTACGTTATGATGACGTCATAATGACGTTAGAGTGACGTCGAGCTACGTCACATTACGTCGTGTTACGTCGAGTTACGTCGAGGTTTTGGACATGTTCAAAGGTTTTGACGTAGGTCGAACGTAAGGGTTTACGTTTGCCGTACGTTCTGTTCATGTTCAGCGAACGTCAATGACGTTAAACGGACGTTATTCCAATGCTGCTCACTACGTTCAACTACGTTCCACTATGTTGACCCCCATTAAACCGAGTGCAAATGCCCACGGGGCGTAATGGGAACGTCAGGTGAACGTCAGGAGAATGTCAGGAGAACGTCAGGAGAACGTCAGGAGAACATCAGGAGAACGTCAGGAGAACGTGCATTCAATGTACGTTCAACGTCTCATGACCTAGCTAACGTCACGTAACGTTCTTCTGGCGATGGAATAACGTTCATAACGTTCCGTGAGCGTCATTACGTTGACCTCTCTCGTTGAATGACGGTATCACTACGCTTTACCAACGTTATGCTCTCTCCACTACGCTGCATCCACGTTCAACTTCTGCCCAAATTTGCATACTACGCCGAGAAGTTCAACGTTCTTCACGTTCTCCCTACGTCGCCGTTGTTATGTCGAAGTGTGACAGGGCCTTAAAGGTAGTACAACAACCACCACTTTTCCAAACCCCCACCACCACCCCCCCTCCCCCTCTCCTTCTCCATCTCTACCCCTACACATAAACATGTTACTACAGACCCAGATAGATGTGTAGCCGAATGACTTGAGTGCCCGCCTCCCAATTTGATAAGTCATCGGATTCAAACGCCCGGGTTGGAACCCTGGTCGAATGAAACCCAAAACTTAACAAATTTATACTTGTCGCTACCTAGCCTGGCATTCAGAATTACTAGGATAAGGGAAGAAGCAGGAATGAGGGTGATGAATTGCCCGAGATTGAAAAGTGCCACGCTTAATCAATTAACCCCATCCCAACAACATAATTCATACTCACATAACTAACTACACTAGAGTTACACTAGAATATTCCTACCAAACCAACATTTATATACCGCTTGCCCACCTAACTGCAACTGAACATTAAAACGTACTACAACTTTAGCAACTGAATACAGAAGATAACTTCTGCTTACATTCTAAATACTATGTAAATACTCACATTGATCTGACTAATATTGATCTAGTTATATGACATTACTGTTACCATATTGCTATGGAACTTTTGGGTTACAGAATTTCATTGTGTTACATGGTGCAAATTGTGTATTCAACAGGTATTGTACACCTTATTCTATATACCTTGTGTGTAAATAACCCTGAATTGAAAAATGGCTGGAAGACCAGTGCTTTGGCACTGAAAAAAGTCTTATTCAGCAGAATAAACATATTTACCACCAACAAAAATGTGCACACACACACAAATCGGAGGAAATTATCAAAATGTTATTAAACGATAAAAAGGTACTTTCCTGACAGCCCCCCCCCCCCCAATTCAATTCAAACAGGGCAGTCACCGGAGCAAATGTTCCCAAAATGTTTGCAAGTTGATTGGTTGGTTGTTGGGGTTTTACTTCCTGACAGTATCTAAGTTGATATCAATGTCGAGCGCCAAGCTGGGAAGCGATAAGTATAAATTTTGTAAGTGATTTGTTTGACTACACTGGGAATGGAACTCCCGATGTCCCGCACGGGAGCCCTGCGCTCTGCCGATTCGGCCACTGCATCCGGTGAATATAAAATGATGAATATATTAGTTATTTTTATATGTTCCGAAAGAGCTATCGACAAAAATACATGTGTAGGTAAGACAGCCCCAACGGTCAAATGTGATATAGTTCAACGGCTCCACACGACAGCAGAGGCTTGGTTTTCTGTATATGGGGATGGCAAGATGGAATTGTCCATTTCTTATTAGCTGATATATATATAGATATGAAAGCGAATAGATGCAAATTAGCTGTTAAATTGCATCACTGTAGATCCCATGCATATTCTTCTGTACTAATGAGACATATAATGACGTATATATATGCATACATATGTTTTACTAAATATGTATTTGCAGACATGTTACTAAATATTTATATACATATATATTATATGTGTTACTAAATATGTGTATATACAAAATATATTAATAAATATATATATATATACACATACATCTATGTTACCAAATATTTGTAAACATGTTACTAAATATTTATGAAAAAAAATATACATATATGCTACTAAATATATATATTTATTTATATATATGCATCTATATGTGGGTGTATATAAATTAATTATGAGAGTACTTATGTAGTACAGTTGACGCATAATTGGTGCTTCACCGAGTTTGAGGACTCGGCTATTTGTAGGACAGTGAGAGGTAGGCGTACACCGAGTCCAGCACCCTTTACCTAACCATACTTGAAATTATGCTTCATCCAAAATTGGTGAAGGATTAATATGTAGCGCAATAGTAATCTTCCAGTCCAGTAAGAGCCTCTCTCTGTCCGCCTTTCCCTGGGTTGGGTTGGGTGGGACTGTCCTACAAATAGCCGAGTCCTAGAATTCGGTGACACACCAATTATAGAATTATAGAATTCGGTGACACACAAATTTATAGTACTGCCTGAGTAGGAAACCCTGCCATGGCAACGCACTGCACTCTGTTAGCAGCTTCATAGTGCTGCACCATACCATGATCCGATATCTATCACTCAGTCACATAATCCTGATCCAATCAGTCCTTGGCCTTTCCTGGGAATGCCGAGTGGTCAGGCAAGGAAGCGACACGTATCAAATTTTGTAAGTCATTGTTTTGAGTCGGCCGGGGTTTGAACACACGCACAACCTACCACGCAATGAGTGGATGTGGTGTTCTCTGTGGCAGAGTGGTTAGAGTGTCTCACTTTTGTCTAGGTCTGACTCCTAATCTGAAGGTCGGTGGTTCGATTCCTTGTGCCCCCCACCTCTGCCAATTTGGATTTCCACCACTGTGTATAACTGACAGCGTCATGAAAGGCTGGTTGCTCTCATACCATGTCTATGTGGTTTGGGAGATTAAAAATCCCTTGCGTCGGTAAAAGTGTAGGCTCGGGCTTTCTCTCGACAAACTGTCTAATGGTGAAAACAAGTCTATTCAGACTTATCCATTATAGGGAGTATAAATCTTCCAGAAAGAAAACCACCCAGGTATCCAGTCCTTGCCCCACCCCATCCATCGTCCCCACTTCTCACAGACTTGTTAAGCGTGGTTAATCAATGTAGCGTTGATCTCAATGGAAATTAACCCAAATGAATTCAATCCTAATGGCAGGACTCGGCCGTAGGACTGAATGTTGGCAGGGTTTAATAAACCTGTCAAGCCTTTCAAGTAATTTTAATTCTATTTGCACTCACTCATCTGCCGGTCCCTAATGAGTAGAGCGTCCGTCTCCTGTTTTGGGAGATCGGGAGATCTGAACGCATGAGTTTGTGGGTTCGAATCCTGGTCGAGTCAAACCAATGACTTACAAATTGATACTTGTCGCTTCCTAGCCTGGCGCTTGGCATTAATAGGATAGGGCAAGGACTGGTTAGCTCAGTGTCAGGATAATGTGACCGAGTGGGATATCAGGTCATTGTGCTGGTGGCCTGGTTTCCCAGTGGGACAGCACTATAAAGTCACCATGAGTGCATACTGTCACAAGTCGGTACCCGTCCTGATATGACCTTATATGTTGCTAGGATGTAAAATAACAACAAACAAACAAATCTGCCGTTACCTAATATTGCAGTTATTGCCGGAATTGTTGGTACCGTCGAAGTTCATAACATGATCACTGTTTCAATATCCGAGCCAACGCAAAAATGGATATTGGAGTCTGAAGCTGCTACCCGGCGTGTTTACACAACCGGAAGTGGGGGGGTAGGGTTTATACCCAGCCCCATCATTCACCATAGGCCCTCTCTATACTAGAAACTCACTTTAAATCGTGGGTTTGAACCCTGGTCGAGTCAAACCTATGACTTAAAAATGTATACTTGTCACTTCCTAGCCAGGCGCTCGGCATTATTAGGATAGGGCAAGGACTGGTTGGCTCAGTGTCAAGAAAATGTGACTGAGTGGGAGATCAGGTGATGGTGCTGGTGGCCTGGTATCCCAGTGGTCGCTATGAGTGCGCACTGTCACAAGTCGGTACCAGTGCTGATATGGCGTTAGATGTTGCTTGGATGTAAAACAACAACAAACAAGCCCTCCAACACTACCACGGCCAGAGGCCTCACTTTGACTAGTAGCTGGGGGCGACACCTACGTCGGTACCTCGGAAATGACTTGCACCACCACATTGCCCTCTGCCGGATTAATGCCTTTAACGGAACCTAATTGTGTCCGCGCTCTGAAAAAACTAGATTCTTAAATTCTACTCAACGAAATCGAATGTAAAACACTGCCAAATTGCGAGGCAATAATAAAGTGGAAACATCCTCACTGATTCTGCTCCACGTTCAGCCGAAGTCGGGGGGAGGGGCGGCGGGTGTGGTAATTTAGTTCGCTTAAATAGGCATCGTTGTTGATGGATTACTTCTGAATATTTGCTGATTAATTTCCTGCTCAAACACACCGTGCCGATTCCCCATTAGCAGAGTTGTTATTTATTGGGGTTTCACGTCCAGGCAAACTGGAAGGTCATATCAAAAATGGAACTGACTTGTTTTTGGTTGTTTGTTTGTTGTTGTTTTACGTCCTAGCAACATCTAAGGTCATATCAGGATGGGTACCGACTTGTGACAGTGTGCACTCATGGTGACTTTATAGTGTTCCCCCACTGGGATACCAGGCTGCCATCACCATGACCTGATATCCCACTCAGACACATTATCCTGACACTGAGCAGACCAGTCCTTGCCCTATCCTAATAATGCCGAGCGCCATGCTAGGGAGCAACAAGTATAAATTTTTAAGTCATTGGTTTGACTCGACCAGGGTTCGAACCAACGATCCCATGGTCTACCAACACGGGAGACGGACACTCTAACTCATTCGGCCATCCCGTCTGGTTGTACTGACTTGTGGTAGGGCAGTTCGCACTCATGGTGACTTTAAACTCATAGTGCTGCCCCACTAGGATACAAGGCTACTGGCACCATGACCCAATTTTCCATTCAGTCACATTATCTTGACACTGAGCTACCCAGTCCTTGGCCTATGCTAGTAATGCCGAGGGCCAGTCTAGGTAGCAACAAGTATTAATTTTGTATATCAGTGGTTTGACTCAACTAGAAATTGAACTCCCGATCTTGGTCACTATTCACTTGGGACCAGACAGGATGGCCAAATGAGTTAGAGCGTCCATCTCCCGTGTTGTTAGATCATGGGGTCGTGGGTTCGAACCCGGGTCGAGTCAGACCAATGACTTAAAAATTGATACTTGTTGCTTCCTAGCCCAGCCTTCAGCATTATTAGGATAGGGCAAGGACTGGTTGGCTCAGTGTCAGGATAATGTGACTGACTTGGATATCAGGTCATGGTGCTGGCGGCCTGGTCTTCCAGTGGGGCAGCACTATAAATTGGCCAGGAGTGCGCACTGTCACAAGTCGGTACCCATCCTGATATGACCTTAGATGTTGCAAGGACGTAAACCAACAAAGAAAGAAACTATTCACTCAGGTGTCAAACGCCATATCCCAATAACAACGTAGCGGTAATCTTATTGGTATTGATTGGGCCGATGTTGTGTTGGTAACACATATATATTGCCATAATGTGTTGGGCATTGCAGTAACCATACACATTATGACAAATAAGCACAATAATTCTCTCGCAATATTTTCCACACTTTCAAGACTGACCCAGTGCCACAGGAAACGGATCAATTCTAACACCTAATCCAAACCCCGTCCTGATATGACCTTAGATGTTACTAGGATGTAAAACAAAAACAAACAAACAAACCTAATCCAAATATTTGTCTTGCGATATCATCTCATGGTTATGTTTAAAACATGTTTGTTTGTTGTTGTTTTACGTCCTAACAACATCTAAGGTCATATCAGGACGGGTACGGACTTGTGACAGTAAGCACTCATGGCGATGTTATAGTGCTGCCCCACTAGGAAATCAGGCCGCCAGCACCTTGACCCGATATCCCACTCAGTCACATTATCCTGACACCAAGCTAACCAGTCCTTGCCCTATCCTAATAATGCCGAGCACCAGGCTAGGAAGCGACAAGTATCAATTTTTAAGTCATTGGTTTGACTCCACTGGGAACCGAACTCGCGAACTCCCGATCTTCCGCACCCGAGACCTGTGCTCTGCCGATTCAGCCACCGTGCCCGATTTTAAAACATGAGCCACTGTGCTTTTAATATGACTTCTTGTGTCTTTAACCATACATTTCGGAACTATTTAAAGTTGCATACTCAGATGCTCCTAACTTTCTGAAATTTTCTGAGATCAATACATTATATTTATCGTTATAATCTATTTTACTCTGATTTGAAGTAACTTTTATTTTAAATAGCCAACTTTGGAGATAATTGAAGTTCAAACAGGCCAAATTAATTTTGGCATGCATGCCAAAGCTCTGACACTATAGGCTTCAGCAGTAACAGATTAGATTAACATGACACTGTATTCCTTTCCATGTGGCAACAAATAGTTTTTAAGTGCATCAGTATCTAAATTAAACATGCAGGATCAAATCTAGATCATTATTTTGGTTTCGACAAATGTAAGTGTTACCAGAGGGAAAGCACATGGTAGTCTAGTACATACATATTGAGATGTAATTTACAGTATTGAGGGTAATGTTGATATGCTTTTAACTTTTATTTTTATATTTATTATTTCAATGGTATACGCAATGTATCTGTATTATATTTAAATGGGGAAAGCACCACATCTGCTCATAAGTATTGTACTTCTGCTTTCTCCTTTTTCATGTGAAAAAACTACTGACATAAATATCAACTTGTGTGTACATTGATCATTTGGAAATACAATTTGTTTGTATATTATTATTATTATGCAGTTTTAAGCATTGTGACCAAGTTACCATACCTTGCTACAGTTATTGTTTAAGAGGCTGTCACACCTCACCGGAATGAGCAACGGACAGAATTCTCTAGTCCGGTGGTGATAAGTATCAAAATGTATTAAAATGTGTCAATTTGTTGCGCTATCGAGTCAATGGCCGCTGGACAAACAGACATGAAATGGACATGAAACGGACATGAATGGATAGCCAATGGACGAAACAAACTCAAACCGGAGAAGAACAGTACACGTCAATCCGGCAGCATCCGTTCCAAGTTTTGTGCATGTTCAAAACTTGTACGGACACAAACCGGACATCAACGGACTTTGTTCAGTTTCTTTCCGTTTCCCCCAATCCGATGATGTGTGACAGGGGCTTTAATATCGGACATTTAATGCAGACGTCAATCCGGCGGCATCCGTTCCTAGTTTTGTGCATGTTCGAAACTTGTACAGACACAAAACGCAATTTGTTCGGTTTCTGTCCGTTTCCCCCAATCCGGTGAGGTGTGACAGGGCCTTTCCACAGTCTATGGCACCACAATGACAGCTCTAATTTCACACGTTATTCTGCTAATGCACTCGGGGCAAACGGTAATTTTTGTTCCATACATATACTCCCTGTAGTAGTATGCACTGAAGCATATAGACAGATTGGCGTAGGGTGATTGCATCAGGGAATCTAGATGATGTAATGGTTAGCACACTGCCAGAGCTGAGGGTTCGAATTCTACTCTATGAGCAGTATTTTCCATTTTCACCACCCGCACAACAATACTCATTAAATATTCACATTTGTTTTTAAAACACAATACAATAAACACAAAATGTATTCGAAGGCAACCTTCAGCTAACCAATCAGACACGTGAGACTGAGAGATGGCTTTTTAAAAACATTTCTAGCCCAGTGAAATATCTACTTATTAATGTGCTCCGATGTCCGCCAGAGGGGGCGACGCTGAGGATGAATATATATTGTATCGTTCATACGGACGATAATGGGATTTGAATGTGCCAATCACGCTACTGCGCCCTTGTGGTGGTGAGGAGAAGCTCAAGACTAGATTTCTATATTGGCGGCCATAAACCAGCGGAGAGCCAGTATGAACGTGGCCAGACTGCCAACGTGACGTAGCGTCAGGCCGGGGTTATGGACATGCCGCATGCGGCGTGCGGCGTGCGGCGTGCGGCATGCGGCGTGTGGGAGGTAGCAGGCGACGTGTGGGATGTAGCATGTGGTATGCAATATGTTACATGTGGCATGCGATGTGCGGCATGCAATGTGTGGGATGTACCATCGATGTGTGGGATGTAGCATGTGGTATGCAGTGTGTTGCATGTGGCATGCAATGTGCAGCATGTGGGATGTAGCAGGCGATGTGTGGGATGTAGCATGTGGTATGCAATATGTTGCATGTGGCATGCAATGTGCGGCATGTGGGATGTAGCAGGCGATGTGTGGGATGTAGCATGTGGTATGCAGTGTGTTGCATGTGGCATGCAATGTGCGGCATGTGGGATGTAGCAGGCGATGTGTGGGATGTAGCATGTGGTATGCAATGTGTTACATGTGGCATGCAATGTGCGGCATGTGGGATGTAGCAGGCGATGTGTGGGATGTAGCATGTGGTATGCAGTGTGTTGCATGTGGCATGCAATGTGCGATGTGTGGGATGTGGTGTGTGGAATGTAGCATGCAAAATGTGGGATGTAGCATGTGGTATGCAATATGGTACGTGTGGCATTCGGCATGTGGGATGTAGCATGTGGTATACAATATGTTACATGTTACATAATCCCGGGGGTGGTCCCGGTAGTCTTGGGGTGCTCCGGGGGTAGTCCGTGTACCGTCCGGAGCCACGGTTTAACCCGGACCAGCCCCGGACTAGCCCCGACTAGCCCCGACATAGCCACGGACAACTCCCAGACTGCCCGGATAAGACCCGGACAAGCCAGAGGAACATGGATTAGTCGCGGATAGCCCGGTTTTCCACGGATGAGCCCCGTTTTTGTATATATATAGCAGGAGCAAGTCCACTTCAAGTCCAGGACTACTCCGTGGACACACCGGGTAGTCCAGGGGGGGGGGGGTGGCCCGGCTCAGTCCGGGGTGATCCGGCCTCTGGTCCGGGGCTAGTCTGTGGCTCGTCTAGGTAGGTGGGACCGCGAGGCCAAAAACGACCAAAATAGTGATTTTATCCAGGGCTGTCCGGGTCAGTCCGGGCGACTGGTCCGGGGGTGGTCCAGCTAAAAATCCGGGCTCGTCCGGGTAGGTGTGACTGGGGCTTTACTCATTAGATCGGCCCGTTCTGATATGACCGTAGATGTTACCAGGACGTAAAACTCCAACAACCAACATAAGACCGGATGTGATGGCTGAATCGGTAAGAGCACTGGCTGGATACCAATAAAGGAGGTTGTAGGCTCGACCCTTAACTGAGTCAAACCAATGACGTACAACATTGATACTTGTCACTAGCTAGATAAAGGATTCACCCGGTACTCGCAGTACACGGGTGAATACCAACCCTATTTAAAAACGGTCGAAAAAGCGGGTTAATAAATTGAGAGCCTAATTTCACAATCTAAGAAGCAACAATTATTCTTTACATATGTCTTATTGATAGCCCACTACCTTTGAGTTGAAAAATATTATATAATATCTAGTTTAAGAAGATTTAAAACTGAAATCGACGGCGTTCTGTGGCGCCATCTTGTCTTTTTGCATTCTCTCCCATTTCACCAACTATCTGTCTATATAAGTAACCATTTGACACTGGAGGCAGGCGTTCTACTTGCTGTTCCATACTAAAGCTATTTTTGTGTGTATTTACCGTACGTTGTTGTTCACCTGTGTACTACAAGTATCGGGTGAATCTTTTATCTAGTCACTACCTAGCTTTGGAATCCGGCATTAATAATAAGAGCACAGGGCAAGGACTGGTTTGATCAGCATCAGGATAATGTGACTGAGTGGAAATACCGCTGTAAACATTTCAAATTCCCCCCTGATTGAAGTTACCCCACGGGAACTTGAAAACGTTTTCAAATTCATCCCAGGGGAATTTGAAAAGGTTTTCATTTTCCCTCCCTTGTTTTAACTTTCCCTCCCCCCATTTTTGGGGAATTTTCTTTATTTTTGTTATTTTTTGTCATTTTTCATGACAAATATAATAATACACAGAGAAATTATTACTAGTACAACAAAACATATTTCACCCCAAATGACACAAAAAATCTCCAAGATGGCTAAGAAAAAAATATTATAGGTCTGAATTTTAAAACGTTTTTTAAAAGTTTTTCAAGCAATTTTAAATTCCCAGAGGGGGCAATTTGAAAATAGGGGGAGGAATCTGAAAACTGTTTTTAATTTCCTTCCCGGGAATCTGAAAATGTTTTCAATTTCACTGGAGGGAAATTAAAAACGTTTTCAGATTCCCAGGGGGGAACTTGGAAAGGTGGGAACTTGAAATCGTTACACCGGCTCATGCCGCTAGTGCTACTGACTCAGTTTCCCAGCGATACAGCACCATAACGTCACAATAAGAGTCACAAGTTGGTACTCATCCTGATATGACCTTAGTTGACCTTAGATGTTGCTAGGACGCAAATGCCTAACAAACAAACAAACAAACCTTACTCCTAAAAGGATAAGAACTTCTGCTGGCTGATCAATGTATTTCGATGTGTTTTAATGATATTATCTACTTCTCACAGGTGAGTGAATCTATATTGCAAGCATGGACAACAGGTGAGTTAAGAAGTGACACCACGCATACATCATCTGTGGTTGCACTTAAAGTCACCTCACCCAGATAGAAACGAATCCAGCATCAAAACCTCTCCAAACATACCTTTGCTTAGTTTGTTCAGTTCATGCCACTGAACATGTGGGAGGAGAGTTGAGGTATGTGATGTATGAATGACATCATAGGTGGGATTCCCTCATCACATGACCTAGAGGGGTTCCCCACACACAGGGGAAGCCATGCCAACCACCAAGATGACAGCCACAGAAAACTCTCAATTCAACTTTTAAATCTATTAATCTACATGATTTAAATCAAGTATTCACACAAAAAGTAGTTTGTTATGATAAATAAACATTTTACCTTTATATTTAGCATTTTAGATTGCAATTTCTAACATTTCTTTCTCTATATGGTTGTCTACAAGTCTCAGTGCTGCTGGACTAAATACAACACAACAGAAGCAACCAATGTCAGCGCTCTCCCCCTACATATGTAATTGCATAAACTGAAAACTGGCAAACGTATGCTTGGAGAGCATTTGTCAGAGTATGGGTAGTGTCTCAGCGACCTATAGCTGGTCCCTTTAAAGTTGCATACTCCGATGACTTCACAAAATTATCAAATCCAAAACATTGTTAAAGTACAAGGCCCTATAATGAAAAAAAAAAAGGCATGGAGGAAGGACCACCCCCCCCCCCCCACATCCGGACATGTAAACACACCGGGTTGCAGCTTCAGTCCTTCATAAATCAGGAAGCAGCGGATACTAACTAATTCAGAGATGCATATTGGATCAGTCACTATAGCAACTGTCCATTCAAGTGTGTCTAACCGGACGCGGTGGCCGAATCGGTAGAGCGTAGGCTTCTCATTCGGAAGGTCAACAGTTAGAATCCTGGCTGAATCAAACCATTGACTTACAAGATTGATACTTGTCACTACCTAGACTGGTGCTCAGCATTACTAGGATAGGGCAAGTGCTGATTAAGTCAGTGTCAGGATAATGTGACTGAGTGGGAAATGTGGTCAGTGTGCTGGCGGGCTGGTATCCTAGCAGGGCAGCACTATAAAGTCGCCATGAGTGCACATTATCCCAAGTCGGTACCATCCTGAAATGAACCTATATGTTGCTAGAATATAAAACACCAAACAAACAAACAAAACCTAGTGTTTCTAAATAGCCACTACCTGGTACCACTTAAAGTTGCATAGTCCGATGGTTTTGAATTTCTGTATTTTTTCTGAGATAAATATATTAGATCGATCACTAGTATCAACATTACATTAGTTCAAAGTTACTTTTATTTTAAATGGTAAACCTTTGAGATATTTTGAGTGCAAACATGGAAAATTAGTTTTGGCAAGCTTGCCAACATTCTGACACCATAGACTTCTGCAGTAACAGGTTCAATTAAATTTGAAAATGTGATATTTCAGCTTTAATTAATGGACACAGGCCGGGGGTGGGTGGGTGGGGGGGGGGCTATAAACGCCACCAGTAGAACCAGTACCAAGTGACTTCCTGAAGTAGAACACCTACTCCAAACAAGGGGAGTATGTGTGTGTGGGGTGGGGTGGGGGGCCGGCCTTACCTGACAATGAACCAGTTTGCTCTGCCTGCTGAGACCCCTCTAAAGTTGCATAGTCTGATGGTTTTGCATCTTACGTCATTTTTCTAAGATAAATATATTCGATTGATTGTTATAATCTACCTTTCTTTAGCTTCAAGTAACTTTTATTTTGAATGCCTAACTTTTCAGATATTTGAAGTCCAAAAGTAATTTTGGCAAGCACGCCAAAACTCTGACCCCATAGGCTTCCGCAATAATAGATTGTATTAAATTGACTTAGTATGCCCTTTTATGGGGCAATAAATGCTTAATAAGTCTATCAGTATCTAAGTTAGGTATGTAGAATCAGATCTATGTCAGTGTCTTGGTTTTGACGATTTTATGCTTCATCGGATTATGCAGCTTTAAGGAATCCGTTAATTATTAACCGATATTGGCAGTGTATGAATGTGTATATATGATTGATTGATTGATTGGTGGTTGCTTTACGCCATGTCGGCAGCATAGGCCATATTCACGGCGAGAAATGTTTGTTTTTTGTTCAAACCATCGCTTTTACATGTAAAAGCAGACAATCAATTATGTGCCAATAGACACTAATTAAATTAGAAAGCTCACAATCATATATTTGTGGTCAAGTGAAACCAATTCCCATAGAAAAAGAAAAGTTTTATTAATAATTGATAGAATCTATTTAGTAAACTATATGAGGTGGTACAGTCCAGCTGCCCTCAAAAAGGCTAAAATGTTTTCCTGTTTTACCTTAGTAAAAAGGTCATGCATACTGTCTGCAGTGTAGAACTGTTGGCGCAGGGCAAAACAATCAATGCAACTTAGTAAAATGTGTTTGAGTGTCAGCAGGGACTGACACCCAATACATTCAGGGGGAGGTTCCCCCTTGAGCAGAAAAGCATGTGTACGCCAGAAGTGACCAATACGGCAGCGGCTAAGGACCACTTGGTCCCGCCGACCTCCCGCATGAGTCTGTGGTGGCTTTCCCACAGATGGTTCAATTTCTTTAAGTGTATTAATGTTTTCATCCCACTCATGTTGCCATTTGGATTTTATGTGGGTGGCTATTAATGGTTTCAGATCAGAGTGAGGGATCAGACACGGTTCAATATCACAGTTCAGGGCCTTCTTCACAGCCCGATCAGCTCGTTCATTTCCTTGTATGCCCGCATGGCCAGGCACCCAGCACAGGTGGATGTCATACCCATCTGTTGCCAGTTGGTTCATTTTATAAATGAGCATTGCTAGAATAGCGTGATTCGTTTTCCATCCAGCAACAGCCAGGAGGCAAGAGAACAAATCACTGTATATAACATAGTTAGTGTGGTTGGATACCTCGATACACTCCAACACGAGATGGAGTGCTCGGGCTTCTGCAGTGAAAATCGAGCTCTGATCGGGCAAACATATGCCAAATTTTTCCCGCTGGTAGACTGCCGCAGCAGCTACCCGGCTTTCTCAACGACCACGGGGTATGTTCTGGGACTCTGGCATTCTCCAACACGTCCATATCGTGTATATATGTGTGTGCAACCTATAGGATTTACGATAACAATTGTTTATAGGTGTGTGTAAGTATGTTTGTTTGTTGTTGTTTTATGTCCTAGCAACATCTAAGGTCACATCAGGACGGGTACCGACTTGTGACAGTGCACCCTTATGGCGACTGTATAGTGCTGCCCCTCTGTGAAATCAGGCCACCAGCACCATGAGCTGATATCCTATTCAGTCACATTATCCTGACAATGAGCCAACCAGTCCTTGCCCTATCCTAATAATGCTGAGCGCCTGGCTAGGAAGCAACAAGTATCAATTTTTAAGTCATTGGTTTTGACTCAACCAGGGTTTGAAACCCTAAACTCATGGGTTTGGATTCCCCGATCTCCCAAAACAGGGGATGGACGCTCAACTCATTCGGCTATCCCGTCTGGTCTGTGTGCATAAATTATAGGACTACTGAGAGCCAATCATATTAGACACTATTTAAAGCAGTATAGTTTGATGAAACATCAAATTTTCAAACCCATAAAACTCGCCTATATTGGATTCTACATGTGTAACTTAGATACTGGTGCACTTATTAAGCATTCGTTGCCACATAGAAGGGCACACTAAGTCAATTTGATAGAATCCTGTTATTCCATAAGCCTATGGTGTCAACTAAGGAAATACTCGAACGGATGGGGCTGCCCTCTATGGCAGATCTTCTGATCAAAAAGAATCTCCGGTGGACTAGACACCTCATGAGGATGTCATCAGACAGGCTACCAAAGCAGATCCTCTACTTTCAACTGTCTTCTGGTCACAGAAAGAGAGGGTGCCCTCGTCTCCGGTTCAAGGATATCATCAAGAAAAACCTGAAGCTGAGAGACATTAAGACCGACTCATGGACATCACTCTCACAGCAGAGAGCTAAATGGAGAGTGACAGTCAAGTAATGAAAGCAGTCTTTGTCGCATTGTGACTGAGAGCATGTTGATGATGATGATGATGATGGTGTCAGAGCTTTGGCAAACTTGCCCAAATTAATTTAGCATGTTTACATATCAAATATCTCAAAAGTTAGCCATATAAACTAAAAGTTACTTCAAACTAAAGTAAGGTAGATTATTGCAATCAATTCAATATATTTATTTCCGAAAAATGATAGAAACTCTAAAACATCGGATTATGCAGCTTTAAGTAGCTGCATTGTGTCATTAACTAACTAATTGCCATGGTAATTAGACAATGACACAGCACATTACTTTAAAGTTGGGTTTAATTTGCAAGCACCAGCAGTGTAAGTTTTTGTTCAATACAAAGTTCAATTTCAACAACAATTTCAATTACAGTGAGGTCAAGAAGCTTTTAACCCTTGCCTTTAACAATGTCATGTAGGGGTGGGCGGGTGCCAATATTTTAGGCTAGTCAGTGTCCTCCTTGTGTCCGTTTCGATATGAGCTCACCGCTGCAGGACATGGCCTTATATAGGCTGGTAAGGTTAATTAGTTCAGGAATTTGACTGCAGATGGCAGATCGATAGGTAATCAGGTTTCGTATCTTGAAAGTGAATATAGGCGGTGCTGGCGTACAAGGCATATCGTAGTGAGACCGTTCCTCGATAGGTGGCAGCATAAGGCCTTCTTAGTTACTATGAGGCTATGGCTGTGTACGGATGTCAAATTACCCGTGTTGCCGAGCATCACTGACAATTACTGAAGCTGAGTTGGGTCTGGGATATATATGTACACTGGTCCTAACTATGCCCATTATCCTCCACGTTTCTGGCACTCCTTCAGAACTTGCGACCAGACGGGATGGCCGAGTGAGTTGAGCTTCCGACTCCTGTTTTGGTAGATCGTTGGATTCAAAACCCATGGCTTTGAACCGTGATCGAGTCAACCCAATGACTTAAAAATGTATATGTGTTGCTTCCTAGCCAGGCGCTCGCTATTATTAGGATATGGCAAGGACTGGTTGGCTCAGTGTCAGAATAATGTGACTGAGTGGGATATCAGGTCACAGTGCTGGTGGCCTAGTCTCCCAGTTGGGCAGCACTATAAAGTTGGCACGACTGCACACTGTCACAAGTCGGTACCCGTCCTGATATGACCTTAGATGTTGCCAGGACGTTAGACTCCAACTACCAACCAACCTTCAGAACTTTCACATCACCTATCCGGAACTCAGTTGGCAATTATCCTGCACTTATTTCACACTTACTCAGCACTTTATTCCGCTCTTTGCTTATCCTACCGCAGGGCAGACCAGCGCCCCCCCCCCTCCCCTTACCCTTCCCCCTCTCCACAATGGGGCAGACCTTCCACACCCTTATTTACTGTCTGTTCTCCTACTTAAAATCTCTTAAAGTTTGCAAGCTAAATTCAGTAAATAAATAGTTGTTGTCCTAATATGTCCGGGCTTCTGGATACCTTTATTAATATTCATCTGGAGTCCCTCGGGGCTTACACCCATATCAGGTAATAAGTCCTTAGTATTAAATTCCCGACCTAAAAACATACAAAAAATATCTGTGCAAAATAAGGCTAGGAACCCCCAACTAAGCTGCACCGCAAAGGGGCAGGTGATACATGTCACGGCCCACCAGCGAGACGCCCAATGGAAGGTAACCATACCAAAAGCACCCAGATAACACACCTCACAGCTGCGTACAAGCCTATGATATGTAAATAGGAGTAGGCTAGTCTAGAAATAAGAGTAGAAAAAATAAAGCACATATATGCCAAGAAAATCCAAAAAAATTAACATAGACTACTATAGTACTAACCAGACCAACCAACTATCTATCTGCTACTGAAATACAGGCAATCAAATACCTTATCAGCAGCTACTGTGTGATAAGACAACACCAACACTACAGCTGGCCAGCATTGAAAACAAGCCTGAATACCCAGGCTTATATGCTATGGACAGTATAAATACAGCCTCAATAAAAAAAAAAAAAAAAAAAAAAAACCCCCTATGCATCACATATTCATCTGGAGTCCCTCGGGGCTCACACCCATAACAGGCATTAAATCCTTAGTATTAAACCCCATAAGCATCACATATTCATATGGAGTCCCTCAGGGCTCACACCCATATTAGGCATTAAGTCCTTAGTATTAAACCCCATACGCATCACATATTCATCTCAAGTCACTCGGGGCTCACACCCGCATCAGACAATAAGTCCTTAGTATTAATTCCGATATGCATCACATATTCATTTGGAGTCCCTCAGGGCTCACACCCATATCAGGCAATAAGTCGTTAGTATTAATTCCGATATGCATCACATATTCATCTCAAGTCACTCGGGGCTCAGACCCATATCAGGCAATACGTCCTTAGCATTAATTCCCATGATGCACTTCACTTTCAAACAATACAGGGGCCATATGCATGATGCGGTGTTAGCGAGCCAAAATGCGTTTAGACAGGATTTCTGGTTTAGCGCCAAAAAGTTGCTATGCATGAGTCAGTGATCGGGCTAACACCACAAGCTTAAACTAGGTTACGGTAAACCCGTTCCATAGCTGGTTTACAGGTGGTGTTAGGTACTGAGTAGGCCCAAATCTATTCAATGCCATCATTTTTAACAGAATTACATACGCAATAAGTGAAATTTTATTAAATTAACCCTCAAATAGAACCGATATTAATGCCGCCGCCGCATTGGTGGCGATATTAATATTGTCAAATCAACTAAGCAAATCGCCGCCGCCGCAGCGACGTCGATATCCATACTGTCGAACATCAACAAAACATCGCCGCCGTCCGCTGCAGTGCTGGTGCCCGGCGGTGTTGGTCGTAATGCGAAGCATTACGCTTGATGCGAGGAGAGGAAGAGACCCTCCCCCGCCCCGCTGTCGCGCTGCCTGTCACCTCGGCAGACGGCGCGGCACCTCGCCACCTCCACCGCCCCCCCCCCCCGGGCCGCGCAGCATTCGCGCCTCACCCGACGCCCGCTGCTCGCCACCTGTCGCCCTCCCCCCGGCCGCCAGCTCTCACACCTCAGCTGCTGGCCCCGCCCTTCCCTTTCCCTTATAAGGCCGCCGCCGGCCTCCCTCAGGCACTCACCCTCCACCCACCTTCCTGCTCCCCGCCTTCCTGCTCCCTGCCTAGGTACCGATTAGGGCCAAATCTATTCAATGCTACCATATTTAGCAGAATAACATAATCACAAAGTGATATTTTGTCAAATTAACCACAAAACTGAAGCGAATTTAACGCCGCAGCTAAATCGGCGGCGATATTCATACGGTCGAATCTAAACAAAACAAATCGCCACCGGCAACAGGCTCAGAGGGATTTCACGTTTAGCTATAATGAAAGTGTTATGCGCTCCTGCATACGGCTTGACATAGTTCCCGTCCTCGGTGATAGCTAAACAGCGTCAGGCTGTAACACCAAATGCCGCTAACACTGCGTGATGCATATGGCCCCTGGAGTGGGTCTGGGGATCTGGGGTAATTAACTGCACTTGCTAATAACATGTTACAAAACAGAAAGTAATTACTCAAAATAATTGTTAATTTTAGTTCTTAAAAAAAAGGTATATCCTTTATCGCCAGGAATGTCAGATATCGACATTACTTGATGGATCATCCTTGAGAATATTAGATAAGCCCACGGTGGGGAAATGAGATGGGAGGAAGTAGTTAATGACACTGTCACCAGAGGCCACTCTCCCAGCTAATGGTGTGCAGATGGCAGTTTCAAATTATGCATCTGCAAGGTTTTTGTGGGTGTATATTTTCTTTTATTCTGAGGCACCTTACTCAAAGTTTCAACATGTTTGTGATTGAGACACTTGAATGGGATAATTAATTAAATGGTTACAAATTGCACGTCGTGGCTGAATCGGTAGAGCGCAGGCTTCCCAGGCAGAAGGTCGAGAATTTGAATCCTGGTCAAGTCAAACCAATGACCTACAAAGTTGATACCTGTCGCTACGTAGTCTAGTGTTCGGCATAACCAGGATATGGCAAGGATTGGCTAGCACAGTGTCATGATAATATGACTGAGTGGGAAATTGGGTCATGGTGCTGGCCGCTTGGTATCCCAGTGGGGCAGCACTATAAAGTTGCCATGAGTGCGCACTGTCACAAGTCGGCTCTCATCCTTATATAACCATAGATGTGGCCAGGACATAAAACTCCAACAAACAAATATAAAATGGTGTTTTCCCACATGGCTAGGAAAGGACATGTTATGTTTCCATATATTGATGACTCATTTATTGTGGCACAAACACAACACGATTGTTAGGCAGCAGTAGACAAACTATCCGAGACATTTAACAGATTAGGCTTCTACATACATGAAACTAAATCAGTATTAACACCAACAAAGAGGTTAAAGTTTCTGGGATTCTTTATTGACACCACAGAAATGACCGTTTCATTAAAGGGGCTGTCACATTAGGGTTTTTTGCGGGAGCATATGGCGGCGTAAGCGTGTTACGTCATATACGTCGGCATACGCCGTATACGCTACTCATACGCTATGCATACGCTACTCATACGCTACTCATACGCCGCCAGATGCCGCCAGATGCCGGCGTATGTGAAGCGTATGAGGCATACGCCGCCATACGCTTTCATAAATCCGTCCGTCCAAATTTGTTTGTGCATGCTAAAAAAAAAACGACCTATGAGGGCGTATGGCCTATACTGTCAAAAAATGTCACAGCACGCTCCCATACGCTCCCATACGCTCCTCATAGCTCCTCGTACGCTCCTCGTAGGTTCCACATACGCTCAAAACCACCCGAATGGTCACCAAATGTCATCATAGGCCGGCACGCGCAGGACCTACGTAGGTTTTCAATACGCTCCCGCCATACGCCGTAATGTGACAGGGCCTTAACTGAACCAAAAGTTGATAAATTTACAACAACAGCAAATCAATTATTACAATTGAACAAACCAAAGATAAGGCAAGTGGCAATACTGATAGGAATTATGATAGCATATGCCCTGGCTATTCTTTACGGCAAGGCACATATTAAATCGCTAGAAATAGATAAGAACTTAGCTTTGGCTCACACTACAGGAAATTTTGAACGGCCCATGACCATTTCGCCAGAAGGCCTAAAGGATATTATGCCGGGGCTATCACACATTACGAATTCACCTAACCACATTAGAATTTGAGAACCCAATACTACAGTTACAACAGAGGTGTTGCTAGAGGGTTGGGGGGGCTCACAGAGACCAACAGGCAACAGGTGGTCAGTGGATGGAGGATGAAATCTCCGATCACATAAATGTGCTAGAGCTTAGGGCTATTTATTTAGGATTACGTAGCCTAGTTCGCCTACCTACAAATCATGTGAGGGTATTAACAGATAACACCATATATTATGGGCTATATATGTAATATGGGAGGTACTCATTCCAAACCATGTAACCATTTAGCCAAGCTAATTTGGGACTGGGCAGAAGAACACAACATATGGCACTTTGGCTGACAGGAAAAGTCAACATTTTCACGACCATCTAGAATGGTCATTAAACCATATTTGTGATAAATGGGGCAAACCTGAAATTGACTTATTTGCATCCCGCAACTACAAAAAAGTTTCCCAAATATGTGTCTTGGCATCCAGAGCCAGACGCATGGAGAGTAGATGCATTTTCTCTTATTTGGAATAATAAATGTTATTACATATTTCCATCATTCAGCATTATCAGCAGAGTGGCCAGGAAGATCAAGATGGATCACTCACACGCAGTACTGACAGTAACAGCATGGGACAAACAACCATGGCTAGCAGCAGTTAGCTTAGAAGCAAAAGACATGCTCAGGTTTCCACGAGAAAGGAACAAACTACAACATCAAGGACCACTGACAGTTCACTGAGACGTGTCAATGACACCCCTTTTGGCGTTCCTTTTTTAAGGAAACATTTAGAACAGTATGGTTTAGGCAAGATTACACAAGGAAGACTTATTTCACATGCCTGGTGGAAAGGAACGGTGAAATCATACACAAGTTATTTAAAGAAATGGGGACTTCATTGTCTAATTAAAGGAGTCAAGCCATTAAAGCCTACAATAGCCCAAGTTGTAAGATTTCTAAGAATATTGGAAGATGAGGGATTAGGATTTGGTGCAATTAATGCAGCAAGATGTGCACTTTAAATTATTCTACTGAGGGTAGATGGACAAACGATCGGAAAGCATCAGTTAGTACACTGGTTTATTAGATCGGTGTATGAAAGAAACCCACAGAAACCCAAATATAATAGGCTTTGGGATGTGTTAGTGGTATTTACGTTATTCAAGTCATGGCCTAGTACTATACTTTCATCAATGAAGGAACTAGGATTTAAGTTTGCAGTGATATTACTGCTAACGGGACACAGAGGCCAAACAATTGTGGCACTGTCTCTGGATGGACTAGAGATAGATAAGGATGCAGCAACATTCGATTTGGAGACATTACTAAAGTCAAACCATACAGTAGACCCAATGTCCAAGGTACATGTAAATAGTTTTCCAGAGGATGAATGGATTTGTGTAGTGTTAACGAGTAGGGTGTATATATCCAAGTCACGTGGAATAAGGAATTCCAGACAGCTTTTGATAAGCTTTATTAAACCACATAAAGCTATCGCAAGAGACACACTCGCAAGATGGACCATGAAGGTGCTTAAAGAGGCAGGCATTAATACGGGACGCTACGCATCTCACTCAATGCATGGGGCCATGGTCTCTGAAGCAAGACAGTTAGGAATCTCAGTTAAGAGAATCCTGGCATACGCGGGCTGGAAGACGGCTAGATCGTTTGCAAAACATTACAACAAATGACTAGAAAAGTCAAGTGGAATTGCGACTCGGTGTGTGGGATGTAGCAAATGGGGCAAATGAATTACAAGACATTTCAAGACTTGGCCTCATACAGACCCTGCTCACCGATTCGGTAACTAACCAGAAGAATAGTATGGCGAAGCATGCTTGCTCTTGAGGCGTTGCTGCTTACGTCTGAGCTGACATTCAGGGCGTTGCGTCTTGGCTCAGTGATGAGGGCAGAGGCCAACACCCACACAGCAGTCATGCTTCAGCGAAATGTGCACAGGAGGTAGTAGGTGAAATCAGGGATGAAAGTGATCTCTGACAAAAAACGCGGAAATCAGGCCGAGACTTTGGCGCCAACGGCGAATTTCCGCGAAAATACAGATCCCCCCCCCCCCACCCTCTCTCATATATGATTAGCATTGTCAGGGAATCGCAGAAAAATGCTGGAAGTCAGGTTTCCTTGTTATGACTATATTATCGCCCATATCTAACCCTTTCTTGTTTGGGTTTGATGTTCTGGCAACATCTAAGGTCATTAGGACAGGATTTTGACGAATCAATTGCGGTCATATATTATATATAATAGCTATTTTGTTTAACGTTAATTGGTACATATAGAAAAGCGCGGAAATCCGCGAAATCGTGGAGATCTTTCATCCCTAGTGAAAAGGCACCTAGCGACAGAGGAAGGAGCCAGGGCTTTAGACATAACTCAGACCCATCGAAGAGAACCCATTTGCAATTAGCGTTTTTGGCTCAGTAGGGGTTGTACCTCCTAACAACATTCTAAGGTCAAAACAAACCGCGCACCGATTTGTTGTGACAGTGATGGCTTTATAGTGCTGCCCCAACTGGGGTTTGTTTGTTTGTTCTGGTTTTATGTCCTGGCAACATCTGAGGTCATATCAGGATGGCTACCGATTTGTGACAGCGCACACTTATATCGACCTTCACAGTGATGCCCCACTGGCAGATCAGAATGCAGGCACCATGACCCGATATCCCACTCAGTCGCATCATCGAGTTAAATAAACCGACTTACAAAGTTTATGCTATTCGTAACCTTGCCTGATGCTTGGCCGTTACCACCATAGAACAATCGTTTGCTGGTTTCTTCGTTAGCTGATTTGAAAGATCACGTGACTGACTTAGATATCAGAGTCATGATGCCCAGTGGCATGGTATCCCATTCGGGCAGCACTATATTAAATAAAGCTGCCATCAGTGCGCACTGGCCCAAGTAGTCGCCTGTCCTGATAGGATCTAGGATGATGGTTGCTGGTTGCTGGGAGTTTTCCATCCTGGCAACATCCAAGGTCATATCAGGACAGGCACCGACTTGTGACAGTGCGCACTCATGGCAAATTTATAGTGCTGCTCCACTAGGACACCAGGCCACTGGTGCACCATGGCCTGATATCCCACTCGGTCAAATTATCCTGACACTGAACCAACCAGTCCTTGCCCTATTCTAATAATGCCGACCGCCTGACTAAAAGGCGACAGGTATAAATTTGTAAGTCTTGCTTTGACTCGATCCGGGTTCAAACCCATAGATCTCAATCCCATGATCTCCCAAAACAGGAGACGGACGCTACCAACGATGTGGCTAGGTTGTAAAATCCCAACAAGCCGCGTCTTGTCGACATCAATACAGCCCGGTGACAAGTTTTTTATTCTGCCCATAACGTATAAGCTCCCGTGAGGGTGCTTGTTTTCAACGCTGGACAGCTGTGATACTGGATCGGTCTGGTCCCGCACTCAGGTGTCTTTACCTGATCTTTCTCGGGCCAACCTTTGTGGTTTTGGGTGTTAGTAGTTTCTATATTATTTTTTTTTCAATTTTCAAGTTTTTTCCTAACCTGTATATGATAACTTAGCCTACTATGTGCATCTACACAGATGACATACATCCTTTCACCCATGCCCTGTCCTTAGATAGTAAAACCCTGTCGATTAGTTTGAAAGCTGTCGACTTGCACTATTTTTAGTTCATGCTTCATATTACTTATCATTTAGTACATAAACACAGTGAAAAAGCAGAATACTTGCAGTCTTTGCAAGCAAATGATGTTCATGCGTTATGCCGGCAATGGCAACGCAACCACATGTTATTGTTTGGCACACCAATAACACAAATATGCCTCAGATTTCAGAAACCTCGCAAAATAAAGTATGCTTTGTAAAGGTGAATACGTATAGCGTTCAAACAGCTGCTGTTCAAGTAATATCACAACCAATCTAACAGCACTGACGTCATTTGGTTCCATAAATACGTACATTTAAATTGTTCATGGTGGTTCGCCAACATGGGTAATTTGCGCGCGAACAAGGAGTCGTCGCGGTGGCGCCTTCTGGGTTCGAATCCGAAAACCAAACCCTATCGGATTTCCCGCGGAACCACGCCCTCGCGAGACCCGTGACGTCACGCCCGCCCTTCCTCGCAAACCGCCACCCACCAAAAATCACTTCCACCACGGCAGCCGGACGAGCAACTCACCACCAAGTCAATGCGGATATAGGTGTGCAATATGAACTATTATGAGTTTCAAACAAACTGTTCTTTTTTTTTTAAAGCTGCATAGTCCGATGAAGCTTCAAATTTCCAAAACCAAAATATTTATATAGATTTGACTCTACATATCTAACTTAGATATTGATGCAATTATTAAGCTTTTGTTGGCACATAGATAGGAATATTGAGTCTATTTAATAGAACCTGTTATTGCTGAAGTATATGGTGTCAGAGTTTTAGTGTGCTTGCCAAAACTACTTTGACATGTTTGAATTTCAAATATCTCAAAATGTAGTCATTTAAAATAAAAGTTACTTCAAGCTAAAACTTATCTCATAAAAATGACCAACACTCAAATCCATCGGACTATGCAAATTTAAGAGGAGTGGGATGTAGTAGCGTGTTTGTTCTTGTTGTTTTACGTCCTAACAACATCTAAGCTCATATCAGGAGGGGTACCGACTTGTGACAGTGCGCCCTCATGGCGACTTTATAGTGCTGCCCCACTAGAAGACCAGGCTGCCAGCACCATGACCAGATATCCCACATTATCCTGACACTGAGCAGACCAGTATACATTTTTAAGTCATTGTTTTGACTCGACCAGGGTTCGAACCCACGATCCCATGATCTACCAACACAGGGGACGGATGCTCTAACTCATTCGGCCATCCCGTCTGGTTGTCAGTCGTGTTGTGGGATGGTGGGGTGGGGGGGCTGAGGGTGGGCATGGGTTGGGGTAGATAAAAGATTCACCCCATACTTACAGTACAGGGGTGAACGGCAACATAGTCTAAATACGGGCGAAATTAGCTTTAGTATGGAATGGGAAGTAGTATGCCTGGCTCCAGTGTCAAATGGTTACTTATATCAACACAGAGTTGGTGAAATGGGAGAGAATGCAAAAAGACAAGATGGCGGCCAGAGAATATAATATAACATATACTTTTATGCAATTTAAAAGTGAAATCGATGGCATTCTCCAACTCAAAAGTAGCGGGTAAATATGAAGACGTACATAAAGAATATATTGTGCTTCTTAATTCTTAATTTACCAGCTCAGTTAATTAACCCAGCATGTCGAAATTCTTCGCCAGCTTTTCTAATGGGTTGGTTTTCACCCCTCTACTGGAAGTATGGGGTGAATCTTTTATCTAGGGTTGGGGCTGAGGGTCGGAGGTGCATTAGTATGTTCCGATTGTGCCTTACCAATGGCGAGTTGGGTAGGCGTCTGACACGGCTACAAGCATATATATGTGCTCTATAATCTATCATGGGAATATAAACAAGGACACTATCCTACTCAAATCACATTATCCTAATGCTAAGCCAATCATCAAGTGTCATGGACGAGTCACGATCCCTCCCCAGGGTAAAGAACAACACGCCGCGGATGCTTCAGTCCTCGGGGGTCCTTCCCCATTTTATTCCACCATAGTCAGAATAGAAGCGACATGCCACGTTACATGTCACAATAGACTACATCACAGTTCCAGTGGAGCATTGTGGGATGCATCAAAGCAAAACAAACCCGCGAGAAGCACATGGCACATGCTAATACACTGGGTGCAGCTATGAAATGTGCTAGTTTCAGCTCATCTCAGCTCTTGTTTGAAACATAGAATACCAACTAAAAAAATATATATAATAAATTAAGATATTAATATTTTATCCAGCATTGCATTTACATCAGTATAATCAACATATGTTATGCCATGTGCATTTAGATTTAGACACATCTGGGCACTCAGGCTAGTATAAAGCTGTGTTTACACGGGCGAGTTAAAACGCTTCATATAAAACTACTTGCCTAGATCGATTTACATTTGTCGTGTAAACGCGATGCTGAGGCGTTTTAGGGCTGAATCGATTCATATAAATCGGTAGATGTAAACCACCTTGCGAGGTAGTATAGATGAAGCGATCTAGCTTAAGCGCGTCGACACGCATGCACAGTCGCGACCTTAGTTTGTTGACTTTCTGGTCGATCAATAGCGCATATTATAGAATTTAGTCTATGAAACCGCTAGCTGTGCACAGATATTTCTTTCATCATTTATTTTTAGGATTTCACTGCCCAGCAGAAGTTTTGACCATTCCAAACCAATACGATTCAGTCCATACAGATCTAGGTCGAACCCACTCTCTACTTACCACGTTGACTAACCAAAACTGGTGCTGGTTCGTATGGACTTGCTCATGCGCAGATATCGATTTCCGCCTTCAAACTAATTGCGTGTAAACAGGCCACTACATCGCTTCATATAAATCGCTTTGTCTAGATCGTTTTACATTTGCCCGTGTAAACACAGCTTTAGAGCCATAGCCAGAGTCAGTTTTACTTATTTTATTCATATTTTTATTTATATCCTATGGTTAATGACATATGTAGAAATAGAAAATGAGTAGGGTTAATCAGATATTGATTATATATTTCTTTGAAACAAGTTTTTGTTGACACATTTGACATTTTATTATTTAGAACAAGAATTACTTCTGGCTAATCAATGGTGATGTAAACATCAGCCTGTAAAGTGACTGAAATTGTATGTTTCTTAGCTCAAAATGCTTAATTATGGAGAGTTGTGTCTTAAACATATTCATTATATTATTATATTGCATCCTTCCGTCCATGTTTGTGCCAAATTGTTATGTATTTCTATTTATTTTGAATAGAATGGCAGTTTTGCCCGATGCGTATCGGCAAACAATGGCCGTACGCCTTTGCTTTGCTCCCAACGCCATTTTCAGTGCATGCACACTCGGAACCGTGATGTAGTCTATTGGCGGGTGCACACGCACCGGGGAGTTTGGGTGGGGGTCGGGTGGGGCGTTAACAAATGGCTGGAACAGTCCACTATGTCGACCGCCCCTGCTAGTCTTCTCCCACCTGCCAATCCTTCTAACCCGGCAAGGGTCAGCATAGTCGAGACTGCCAGCATGTCGTAGTGGGACTCATTAGGGACAGGGTTGCCACAAACCAGAGATGTCAAAATTCCCTGACATTTCCCTGACAAATTTCATTTTTCCCTGACAAATAACATGAGAAAATCTTTTTGTTAAACGGCCTCCAACCGCCCCAACAGCGGTCATTTCGTCCCATTTATTTAGTTATTTTAGGCCCAGACTTTCGAAACACCATACCTTAATCTGTTAAAAACCTTTCTTGGCATCTCCTGCAGCCAATTTGATTATTCAGGGTCACAGCAGGGCCCCACAGATTTTGAGGGTGTCAGAGTTAGCCAATTCTTCATGCATAGATCTGGAAATTTCACATTTCCTTGGCAACGGTCAATTTCCCCTGACAGTTTTTCAAAGTTCCATTTTTCCCTGACAAATTACAAAATTCCCTGACAATTCACTGACCTTGAAAAAAACCCACTTTTCTCTGATTTTCCCTTGGCGTGTGGCAACACTGAGGGACTACTACAGAAGTGACAAGAATCAATTCTGTAATACTTTGATTTTTGCCTGGCCACCCAGCGATTGATCCCACAACCTTCGAGGTTTCTTTGCAGATGCAATAAGCCGGCATCTTTGACGAGTGTCCACAGAGGAAGGAACCACCGCTCCACCCCTCCCCACTCCCTCCAGGCCCCACCCTCCCACACATACTTCCTCCAGTCCCTGCCATTTCCTGGAGTTCACTCTCCAAGCGTGAATCCACTGTCCAGAACTGTGATGTTTATTCATCGCACCAATAACTACCTATATGATCGTTGGATTTGTTTTGTGTTCTTTTTTTGTTGCGTCTTAAATATTTTATTTGATTTATCCGGCTGTCCTTTATCTGTGTCAGGGTCTCGTCCTCAAATGACTCGGCCTCCTGACAGCTGAGGTTAACTAGCAACAGTGCACACTTTTTTCTAGTTGCTTCATAGTGCTGCCAGACTCAAATACCATTCTACCAGCAACCCAACGACAAACCATGACCCGATATCCCACTTATACCCCAGTCACACTAGTCTTGCCAGCACCATGGCTGCCAGCACCACAACCAGATATCCCACTCAGTCACATTATCCTAACACTGAGCCAACCAGTCCTTGCCCTATCATAATAATGCCGAGCACTTGGCTAGGAAGCGACAAGTATCAATTTTAAGTCATTGGTTTGACTCGACCAGGGTCTGAACTGACGATCCCATGGGTTCAGATCCCCTGATCTCCCAAAACAGGAGACGGATGCTCAACTCATTCGGCCATCCCGTCTGGTCGTAGCACATAATTAAACGATCACTATTTGGCCCAATATCAATATAGAATATGCTAGAAAACTCCTATAAAGCACTTACAGCCTTCTCTGCAAACTTACATAGATAATACATTATATAGTATCCCTCTCTCTCTCTCTATATATATATATATATATATATGTAGTGGTCTGCACTGACCTCTCAGGCAAGGAGCCGCATAAACAGGTAGGCATGGGTAGTGTGTTGATATCAGGGAGCCTAGGTGGTGTAATGGTTAGCACACTGGCCCCAAATGCAAAGAGATGTGGGTTTGAGTCCTGCTCTAGGCGCAATATTTCCCATTTTCATCACCCCCATGTCACTGGTGCCGTGACCATGATCCTGTATAAGCTACACACTGTATAGTTGTTGAACCTACCCTGTGTATGTAAGTGCGTTGCATTGCCTGTATGTATGTAATTGTAAGCATTAAAAGACTTACAATTCCAGGGGGATGAGCATTGTGGTCTGCACTGACCTCTCAGGCAAGGAGCTGCATAGACAGGTAGGCGTGGGTAGTGTGTTGATAAACGGAATTGGTCGCAAAGTAGTCGCAGGAAGGTATTATTTTGTCCTCACTAGTCGCTGAGCTCCTGGTGACCATTTTGGTGGCAAGGAAGTTGCAGATGTTGCACCAAAAACCTCCTGTTGACCAAAATGGTTTCGTGGCGGTCGCCGATTGGGGACCGACTGATCGCCGTCTGATCGGAGACTAGTCACCAACTCATTGCTGACTGATCGGGGACTGGTCACCAACTCATCGTCGTCTGATCGGGGACTGGTCACCAACTCATTGCTGACTGATCGGGGACTGGTCACCAACTCATCGACGACTGTAGAACTGCAACCACTTGGCGATTGGTCAGCAATCGGTCGGTGATTGGTTGGCGATCGGTTGGCAATTCCTTTGCGAGTGTTTGCAGGACTGATTTGCAATTGATCTGCAATCAAACGCCGACTGGTCACAAACCAGTCGCAAATCAGTCCCCGACCAGTCCCTGACAACTCGCTGACCAATCGCAAACTGATCGCCAACATGTCTTCCCTGCAGTCACCAACCAGTTTTTAACTGCATATTGTTGTGCTTTCGTCACAAAAAGGTCGCCGATGACTGGTACTCGCACAGTGGTCGCAAGCCTAGTGTGACTGGGGCCTTAGCGCCATTATCGTGACACTGATCCGACCAGTCTTTACCATGTGCTAATAAAGCATATTGCTGACTCGGCAAGAGAAATGCGCATTTCAATTATGTCACCTCATCTTCCGAACACCGGAACACCGGAAGTTAACCGGGGAGAGCTTATAAACCATCGGGCCAGCCACGACCAATCAGCCTTTCGTAATTTCCTGGGGATTAAACTAAAAACTTAAACTAATTCCCACCCTGATCTACTTAAAGCCCCACTCACACATACCCGGATCAGGGGCCGGACGAGCCCCGGACCGCCATCCGGGGTGGTCCCGGGCGATCCGGGGTGATCCGTGGCTCGTCCGTGGCTCGTCCATGCCGACACCCCCTGATCCGGCCTGATCCGTGGCTCGTCCGGTGCCGTCTGGGTTCAGCCCCGGATGTTTTAAAATGTTTAAAACATCCGGGGCGGTCCAGGGGATTTTGCGATCCGGGCTCAATCCAGCCTGATCCGGCCTGATCCGGGGGTGGTGCGGGGAGGGTCTGGGTATTTCGGGGGTGGTCAGGGGTGGACCGGGCCTGTCCAGGGGTGGTGCGGGGTAATTTTGAGCCATGGTTTGACCCGGACCATCCCCGGACTATCCAGGACTACCCCCGGCCTAGCCACGGACCACTCCCGGACTGCCCCCGTAAGACCAGGGGTGATCCGGGATAGTCCAGGGGTGATCCTGTATAGTCCGGGTGTGATCCGGAATAGTCCGGGGGTGGTCCGGGGCAGTCCAGAGGTGGTCCGGCCTGGTCCAGGGCCGGTCCGGCCCAGTCCGGGGGAAGTCCGGGGGTGGTACAGGGCGGTCCGGGGCTCGTCCGGGGCTCATCGGGAAAAGTGTGACTGCGAGGCAAAAATCGACAAAAACAGTGATTTTATCCGTGGTGGTCCGGGACAGTCCGGGCCGTTGGTCCGTGGGTGGTCCGGCTCAAAATCCGGGACTCGTCCGGCTATGTGTGACTGGGGCTTAATTCAATAGAGCAGACGTCAACCCAAATACCATTGCGCCACAATGATACAACCCCCCCCCCACACCCACATATACCCACCATGTCAGGCTTAATATGATTTCCCCCCCCTCTCCCCCCCACACACTGTCCCACTCTTCTCACCACTGGGAGGCTAAAATGGTGTTGATACCATATTCCCTGCGGTGATATCCATTACAAGGCCCAGTGTACCACCTGATCTAATCAAAATGATATCACATTGCCCTTGTGCCCCCCTCCTCCCCACACCCCCACCCTCCACACATACTCCCATGAACCTAGGTTGGACTCCATTGTGGTCAGTTTTATGTTGCAATACATTGGCATTATAACATTAACTTGAAACCCAAACAAATTGACAAACAGACAGACAGACCGGCATTAGAACTTTTACTAATCATACTACAGTATAACCCCGTTAAACCAAACTTGAAGGGACCCTAGAAATTTGTTTGGATTAACCGATCATTGGTTTAATCGAGCGTTGGCTTGGACTTTGACTTGGCTTTGGCAAAAATGTGGATGCATTATGAATGTAATATACAATGTATGTGGACACTTTGATTTTTTTATTTTTTTTATGTATATACAGTATAATCCCGTTAAACCAAGCTAGGTTAAATCAAACAATTGGTTAATCCAAACTTTTTTCGGCGGCCCGGCAAAACACTACCATTTATCATATAAAAATGTTGGTGGGGTCTCAGATGACCTTATAACCTCCTGAAAGTTTTGTTTAACCATACCGGATGTGGCCTGGGGTCCGACAGTTTTGTTTGGACTAACCGATAATTTGGATTAACCAACTTTGGTTTAACCAACTTTTTAATAGGATAAATGGTAGCATTTTGCCGGGCCGCCGAAAAAAGTTTAGATTAACCGATCGTTTCGTTTAACCAAGCTTGGTTTAACGGGGTTATACTGTACCAAAATGGTGAAAGTTAAAACCATTTTTTTAAATATTGATATATAATAGTGTCACAAGCCTCTATAGTCTATTGCAGTTACAGATTTTGGTCACCTGATTTGAAAGTTGTTTAGTCCGATGAAGTATCAAATTTTCAAAACCCAAATATTTATGTAATTTGATACAATACACCATACTTAGATACTGGTGCACTTATTAAACACTAATTGCTGCATATAAAGGGATACTAAATCAATTTAATAGAACCTGTCACTGCAGACATATATTGTATCAGCATTTAGAACTGCATGCCAACGTTAATTTTGCACACCGGGCACGGTGGCCGAATCGGTAGAGCACAGGCCTCGCGTGTGGAAGATCGCGAGTTCGCGAGTTCGGTTCCCGGTCGAGTCAAACCAATGACTTAAAAATTGATACTTGTCGCTTCCTAGCCTGGTGCTCGGTATTATTAGGATAGGGCAAGGGCTGGTTAGCTCGGTGTCAGGATAATGTGACTGAGCGGGATATCGGGTCATGGTGCCGGCGGCCTGATTTCCCAGTGCGGTAGCACTATAAAATCGCCATGAGTGCATACTGTCACAAGTCGGTACCCTTCCTGATATGACCTTAGATGTTGCTAGGATGTAAAACAACAACAAACAAACAAACTAATTTTGCACATTTTAACTCCAACGTTAACCATTCATTAGAAAATTTACTTCACACAAAAGTAGCGTAGATATAATAATCAACCTAATATATTTATCTATTAAAAACTACAGAAACCCAAAGCCATCGTACTTTGCAACTTCAACATATATTTTTGACCCAAATATTTGCTAGATTAACTGTGGCATTGCACTTGAATTACTAAGAATGGCTCTAACAGCTGAGAAGAGTCATTAGGGCCGACTGACCCCGATATTCACAGCTTGACCCCAGTGGCCCACGGTCTTGATGGGGCTATGAATAACTTACATAGAATTGGTCATTTCACGATATACAAACCATGATTAGTCATATTCGTTCATGATAATTATGTCATGTATAACGTATTATATGAGTATAAAGTATGTAATGGACGGGATGGCCGAATGAGTTAGAGCGTCCGTCTCCTGTGTTGACAGATCATGGGATCGTGGGTTCGAATCCTGGTCGAGTCAAACCAATGACTTAAAAATTGATACGCGTCGCTTCCTAGCCAGGCGCTCAACATTATTAGGATAGGGCAAGTAGCAGTGGAATGAGGAAGACCAGTCGTCTGCGGCTGAAATTTCCCCTGCTTAATCAACTAATGTACCCAATAAAAAGAAAGAAAAAAGGGGAATATTACTTATTATTATTGTTATCCTCCGTAAGATACAACACTTTTACCGGTGCCGCCATCTTGGCCACCTCACCTCCCCCCGGATGTTGACAAGTGTCAGTCATACCAAAGGATCTTTTTGACATTGTAAAGTTATTTTTGACGCGTTACTGGCCCTTTAACTTTTGACAACTTCGCCAGAATCAATAACCACACACCATAGAGGCCCTTGGGCATCAAACCCCATATCAATACCTCTGCGCCCCCCACCTCATCCATTCACAACCCATCACCTACAAACGGTGCTCTGAGTCCCTCGGGTTTGTAGACCTTAGAGTGTGCAGGCCGTACACAAAAACAATAACAGCAAGTTAAAGCTGCATAGTCCGATGGTTTTGAGTTTATGAGATAAATGTGGGGAATGATCAAGTGGGGCTGCGAGGCAAAACAACTCCCCCTCCCCCACCATCGCCGGGTGGTGGGGTGGGGAGTGGGGGCGGGGGGGGGGGCACACACACACTGCCACCCACTCTTACCAGCCCTCCATCACCACTCCTTCACCCCCCCCAACTCACTCATGGCTCCTCCGGCCAATCACAGCCTCCCCTGCTCATAACCACTACTCACGCCTCTACGCTGGTCACTCCGCATCACCCATCCAGACTGATTAATTAACCATCAACTGTTACTATATAATATATTACTTTACTCAACTACTGCTACCCGCTGGTTGACATCTCACCTCGCCTCGCCTTGACCATCTGTCCCACCTCATTCATGCCATTCTCATCTCCCCCTCTGATCACCACATGATGCTGATTCCTTGCAGCTCTCGGACGGCCGCAACACAGTAAAACCATTCATGTAATGCCCCAGGGGGCAGCCCAGAATAAAGACATGTTATCCCACTCATGCCTCCTCGTCCTGTGTGCCGTAGCCGCAATGATGTGAGGTTGATCATTATAATCTATCTTACCTTTAGCTTGAAGTAGCTTTGCATCAAAATGATTAACTTAGGATATACTTGAAGTGCAAACATGCAACATTGTCCATGATGTTCGCAACATGGGTAATTGAATGAACGAGACTGTGAATCTCAGTAGATTAGGCACTGTGGCGCCGACTATATTCTATTCTTCGAACTAATAACTTTGGCCGCTGATCGACGCGCCACCTACATGATACTTCTTGAACTCCTTATTGCGCAGTTAACTTAATTACGCAGTTAGTTTAATATCAGATTGTGGCGACACCTATATTCGAGTTTAGAACTAGAAATGGTCGCCGATTGACCCGCCACCTGTAGGGATTTCCAGTCAAAGCCGATGACGTGGCACTGGATATCTTCACTTCGACCAGACTTTTCAAACCGAGAGGACGTACTTCTTCCGACAAGATTTCTTAAAATACCGCCCGTCAAGAACACAAAGGCTAAGAAATCAAAAGTAGGTAATAGTGACAATGCTGGACCTGCGAAGAAGAAGAAAACTAAGGTTGGTGCGAAGTCAGTGGCTTTATCTCCGAATTCGACGACGGAAAGGCATACTCGTTCCAGCCGAACAAAGGACCGGCGCGAGGATTGATCAGTCGATTCGGACCAAGAACAAATGGATGTTACGATCAACGACGATTCGGGATTAACCGTGGCTCTGGCTACTATACAGAAGCAGATGGCAGAGATTAATGCTGGGATAAACTCACGTATTGATGAACTGCAGAAAAACGCTGACAAAAGAAAATCGAGATCTCTTTCTCCCCGCCGGCGCCACCGTGACGTCACGCCACGTGATGGCGGCCATGACACCTTGCTCGGCAGATCTGATCGGGGCGGATCCTTCGAACCGACAAGACGGCGTTCCGGCTTGCTACAATCGGCTGGGACTTCATGGGATGCTGGTCACAGATACCGGCGACGTTCTCGCGAAAAATCCGAGTTTGAGCCGTACTCCTACGCTGAACGGGACCGTCATACCTGTCTCGGTGCTGAGGCACACTCACTCGACGTACTATCTCCGGGAGGTGGACGTGATGGCGAGCGGGAAGACGCAGTCAACGAGCTGCTGGTGGCGGCCGGATCGGCCTTGGGCAAGAAAAGAGGTACGAATAAAATTCTCGCTCCCCATAGATATGTAATAAGAGGTAGCAAAAATGATAAGATCGGCATGGAAGAGGCTACTTGGCCTGAGTACCTAGCGGCACTATGCCGTATGTGCAAGGACAGAAAGCTCCCCAGAAACTGGTCCCACCATGTCTTTGAGCACATGCACCAGGTTCTCACTATGGCAGGAAACTGGGATTGGCACACTTGCCGACAATGGTCGGAGACCGTGTTCACAATGATTGCGGACGGTCGTCTGCCACAGGCCTGGGACGACGCGTACGCTATCAAGGATGTCCAACGCGACATCTGTGCAATTGGTACGCGCGTCGACAAACAGGCTGGTCGATCCCGTCGACAGGAGCCGGCCACGGCTGCCACTGTCTCATCGGCGTCTGCACACGCCAGTGGTAGAGTGAGTGAATATAGTCGACCTGAATACAACAAGGACGTCGATGGTAAGCCATGTCACACCTGGAATATTGGTAATGACTGTGGTTTTGCCACATCCCACGGCATTCAGCCCGAGAGGCGCTGTCACCTCTGCGCGTGGTGTGCAAATAAAAATAAGAAGGCCAATCGGCACCAAGAAAAATTGTGCCAGAACAAAAGGAGATTCCAGGAGAGGATCAGCAACAACGAGAAAGGTCAAGCGAAGGATTTTCAGTAGGTGGCCGAGCTGACCCCGCTCACTCTGTCCATGTCGGTTATGCTAATGCGGGAGGTGCGACTCAGCGCACCGGTGATCGACATCGCTCTATTGTAATGACTCGTGAACTGGGTCAAGAAACCAAGGCGCGCGGAAATGTTTTGATTAATAGCCAGGCCGGTATCGGACCCTTATCAGCCGGAGTGAACTTTGGACTTTCACGTGTAGGCACGAATGGTGCTGAGCGAGAATGCGTTCACTCCCTGGTTGTTTCTACTGTAGGCTTGGCTGAGTCGGACAATGCTGTGCCTGTTCATACGATAGACGGTGGTGACGGTGCTGGGAACGCTGGGATGTACGCGCCGGTCTGGCGGCCGGGAGATGGACATGAACCACTGGATCCTCCGATTGAAGGTAGGGAGAGTGTGTCGGTATGTGATTTGGGATCTAATGGGGGTGTCAGTGGTGTATCAACACGATGTGGGGACTCGCCTGATAGGCTACTGATTGATGATCATGTTGATACAGACGACGTGGAATACGTTATTTTGAACATTAATAATGATCAGCTACCATCTTATAACCCACCCCATACCCCGGTCACGTATAGGCACATACTCGATGATATCTGGCCGCACCCGGTCGATAATATATGGGCAAAACATCTAGTCTATCTAGACATCTATATGCACGTGAGGGCCGGTGCCCTACCAAATTACATAGGCCCCAGGATACCCATACCTTCGGGTTTGAACATTGGCGTATGGAGGGAGCTATTGTCCGACTATCATGATAAACAATTGCTAGACTTTCTGGAGTACGGGTGGCCTGTAGATTATACCGGTGACCGCCCCCCAGTCGCGTCGGTGGCGAATCATTATGCTGATACGGACAGTGAGGCTCATATGACCGAATACATTAACACCGAACTTAAGCATGGTGCCCTTGCTGGCCCATTTGACATTCCGCCGTTCCGTCCATGGACTCAGGTTAGTCCTATGATGACGCGAGAAAAGCGTGGTACGACTAAGAAGAGAGTCATCGTTGACCTGAGCTACCCAGCTGGTGCTAGCGTGAACTCCGGTATCAGGAAGGCCCAGTACCAGGGGCAGCCGTACACCTATACGCTTCCTGGTATCATCGACTTGGCCGATGAGGTCACGCGGCTTGGAAAGGGTGCACTCATCTGGTCTGTGGACTTGGCCAGGGCGTACAGACAGCTTCGTACCTGTCCTTTGTCGACCCCGCTCCTTGGCATCACGCTCAAGAAAAAGATATACATAGATCTGGCACCGCCGTTTGGTTGTCGCACGTCTTCGATGGCTTGTGCCCGAACAACAAACGCGGTGGTATACCTTATGAGGAAGCGCGGCCATCACGTTCTATGCTACCTCGACGACTTTGTCGGGGCGGCCGGAACACTGGACGAAGCGTTAAGAGCCTACCGTGAGATCATTGGCCTCGCTCTTCGTCTTGGCCTGGACCTTGCCACAGAGAAGTGTGTCTCGCCCACAACGGAGGTCTCATGGCTTGGGTTCACAGTCTCCACAGACGACATGACTATAACAATACCACAAGATAAGCTTCAGGAGGTTATCAGAGAGTGCGAGGTGTGGAAGAAGAAGGTTCTGGCGTCTCGTAGGGAGCTCCAGCGCCTCGTCGGACGTCTACAGCATATTGCTAAATGTGTGATCGCGCGGCTAGGAGGTTCATGTCGAGGATCCTTAATGCCCTAAGGAACGCACCACACAGGGGCAAGCACATCGTGCCTCCGGAGCTTGCACTCGACGTCGGCTGGTTCACACGGTATGCCGCCAGGTCGAACGGACTGGTCCTTCTCCCTCCATGTGCTCGGGAGCCTTGGGTCATTGAGTGCGACTCCTCGCTGAAGGCTGGGGGAGCGCATTCGACTACGACCTATTATGCAGCCGAGTACTCACAGGAGGTTTGCGATAAGCAATATGGAATTGCGCAGCTCGAGGCGATCAATCTGGTCGTTGCACTAAAACACCTCTCTCCACATGAGGCCCATTAATACACCATCATAATAAATACAGACAATGCAACCTCACAGCAGGTGCTCAGCTCCGGGGCAGGTCGTGACCAAGTCATATGTGCCTGCGCTCGCGAAATCTGGCTCTTTGCCGCACAAAGAAGCACAGACATTCTCGTACGACATAAACCAGGAAAGGACATCATCCTTGCTCGTATGTGTTTCGACTTGCGTGCAAGGAGCCTAGCACAGAGACTTGTTGCTGAGGCAGGTCTGAAACTGGTCATTGTGACCCATGACAATGCTTTAACACACAACCTGTAACCTGGGATCGATATTAAACCTTTTTTGCCTTCTCTCCCCAGGTTACTCACAACGTCACCATCAGCGGCTTCTTGATGCCATTAGGGCGGGGCTGGCGGTTGGGACCTGGAGGAATAAGGCAGCTCAGGCAAAGGAATACTACATCTATATGCAAGAACACCAAGCAGACCCGTTGCAACCGTCCCAGTATCATATTATGTTGTATCTATTACATCTTAAAGATCGACTTTCCTCACCGAGTGCCATATTGACTATCTGAGTGGCGCCCGCACATGGGTCCTGTCATTTGACGGCAGGACGACTTCATTTGACACGTACCTGGTTGGCCTCCTCAAACGAGGCATTCAGAGGGAGTCACGTCATGTGCCTGTCCAGGCCCCTCCTCTGCTACCTATAGATGTTCGGAATATCATCACTTTCTTCCGGACAACTGGTCCAAATGGTCACGTACTGGTGATAGCCACTATCATCGCATACTTCACACTCCTTCGCCAGAGCAACTTGTTTCCTAAGGTTGGCAGCTCTGACCCTGATCACTATCTTCGCGCTAAGGATGTGAGGCTGACCGCAAAGGGCATCAATGTCCGAATCCGTTCATCAAAAACCCAGTACAAGTCATCGTCTCCAAGAGACATCATCGTTCCGGCGATACCTGGATCGCCCTACTGTCCGCGTCAAGCGTGGAAACAATACGTGTCCATGACACCAATTCACCCCGATGGCCCTGCCTTCCTGACGATCAATGGATCACCCCTACGTGCAACCGCGTTGCTTGACACCATACGACTGGCCTTGTCCGTGGCAGGCCACCCGGCCCCTGCGGCCATCACCCTGCACAGCCTGAGACGAGGCGGTGCACAAGCCTGTGCCCTGCAAGGATCGACAATCAATAACATCAAACAGCTGGGTCACTGGACCTCTGATGCGGTGCATGATTATGTGCCAAGGCAGTCGGTTTCATCGGCTCCCAGGACACTTGCTCTACTTTTTGGTTAAGTGCCTGTAATCCTTGAAATATCTAAGGTCATTGTCATCATCAAGAGTAATGTAACAAGCTAATTAGAAAGAATTAAATTGCCACTTTATACTACTGTCTCGTTCTGTTTTCAATTGCCCATGATGTTCGCAACATGGGTAATTGAATGAACGAGACTGTGAATCTCAGTAGATTAGGCACTGTGGCGCCGACTATATTCTATTCTTCGAACTAATAACTTTGGCCGCTGATCGACGCGCCACCTACATGATACTTCTTGAACTCCTTATTGCGCAGTTAACTTAATTACGCAGTTAGTTTAATATCAGATTGTGGCGACACCTATATTCGAGTTTAGAACTAGAAATGGTCGCCGATTGACCCGCCACCTGTAGGGATTTCCAGTCAAAGCCGATGACGTGGCACTGGATATCTTCACTTCGACCAGACTTTTCAAACCGAGAGGACGTACTTCTTCCGACAAGATTTCCCTCCCACCCTCCCAACTAGTATGATGTACCGATAGGGTTAAGTGCATGTAATCCTTGAAATATCTAAGGTCATTGTCATCATCAAGAGTAATGTAACAAGCTAATTAGAAAGAATTAAATTGCCACTTTATACTACTGTCTCGTTCTGTTTTCAATTGCCCATGATGTTCGCAACATGGGTAATTGAATGAACGAGACTGTGAATCTCAGTAGATTAGGCACTGTGGCGCCGACTATATTCTATTCTTCGAACTAATAACTTTGGCCGCTGATCGACGCGCCACCTACATGATACTTCTTGAACTCCTTATTGCGCAGTTAACTTAATTACGCAGTTAGTTTAATATCAGATTGTGGCGACACCTATATTCGAGTTTAGAACTAGAAATGGTCGCCGATTGACCCGCCACCTGTAGGGATTTCCAGTCAAAGCCGATGACGTGGCACTGGATATCTTCACTTCGACCAGACTTTTCAAACCGAGAGGACGTACTTCTTCCGACAAGATTTCCCTCCCACCCTCCCAACTAGTATGATGTACCGATAGGGTTAAGTGCATGTAATCCTTGAAATATCTAAGGTCATTGTCATCATCAAGAGTAATGTAACAAGCTAATTAGAAAGAATTAAATTGCCACTTTATACTACTGTCTCGTTCTGTTTTCAATTAATGTTGACATGCACATCAAACCTCTAGCCCTATAGATAGGCGTTAAGTGGCTGTCACACCTTGCCAGATTGAGCAACGGACAGAATTGTCTAGTTCAGTGGTGTTCGGACGTGATAAGTATCAAAATGTATTAAAATGTGTCAAAATGTTGCGATATTGGGTCAAAGGCTGCTGGACGAACAGACATGAAACAGACATGAAACGGATATGAAACGTACATGAACGGATAGCCAACGGACGAAACAAACTCAAACCGGACAAGAACCATAGACGTCAATCTAGCGGCATCCGTTCCAAGTTGTGTGCATGTTCAAAATTTGTAACGGATCGGGCTGGATATCAATGGATATCAATGGATATGCAACAGACACAAATCGGACTTTGCTGGATATCAATGGACTTTGTTTGGTTTCTTTCCGTTTCCCCAATCCAGTGATGTGTGACAGAGCCTTTAGGAGTAACAGTAACAGGTTTGATTAAATTGGTTTAGAACCCCCTTCTATGTAGCATCATCATCATGCTGTCGGTCGCGATGCGACAAAGACTGCTTTCATTACTTGACTGCCGCTCTCCATTTAGCTCTCTGCTGTGAGAGTGAAGTCCATGATTCAGACTTAATGTCTCTCAGCTTCAGGTTTCTCTTGATGCTATCCTTGATGCTATCCCTTAGCCTTCGGTTCTGTCAAGAACGTGTACCACAAGGCAGTGGTTTACAACCATGCAGGGCAGGGGCGTCATACTTCCTGAGGTATTGCAATACCTGCATACCCTTGTAGCAACATATTACTTAAAGCTGCCTAGTCCGATGAAATCATCAAATGTTCAAAACCAAAACAATGATCTAAATTTGATTCTACATATCTAGCTTAGGTACTGATTCACTTAGTAACCATGTGTTGCCACACATAAGGAAATAGTGAGGCAATTGAATAGATCATGTTACTGTAGAATGCTATGGTATCAGAGTTTTGGCAAGCTTGCCAAAATTAATTTGGCATGGTTGCAATTCAAATATCTCAAAAGTTAGCCAATTAAACTAAAAGTTACTTCAAGCTAAAGTAATGTAGTAGTCTGAACATGAGCTCTACTATCACGCGGTAGCAGCGGAGACTACGACGCCATCAGCGCAGTACCATTACACTGCGCTAGGTGGCGGCACGGGTAGCCACCGGTCAGACCCCAACTGGGCTGACCTCTACTGCGTGTGGTTGACCCACCCCCCCACACACACCGATAGAGTCGATGTGGGATCTGGCGAGTCAGGGGGCGGGTCAGACAACTACTGATGCCGCGGAGAGCAGATGGTTCAATAAACCAAGGGTGAAGCGTACACTGAATTGAATCTTGGTGTTCTTCCGTGTGACTGCGTGTAAGTGCGAGAGTCGGAGGGCCGTGGGCCATTACAGTAAGTTACATTATAACATAACGATCAACCTAAATTTCTGAAACTCAAAACCATCGGACTATGCAACTTTAATAAGCTAACCAGTATCTAAGTTGGATATATATGATCAAATCTAGAAAAAAATTTACTTTTGAAAATAAATGCGTTTATCGGACTATGCAACTTTAACCCAATCCCCTCTGGCTAAGGGTGATGGGTGATGGGAGTTATTGGCGTTTCACGTCCCAGCAACATATGAGGCCATATAATGACAGGTACCGACATGTGATATTAAGCACTTATATGGTGACTTCCCTAGCTGGGATACAATGCCACCATCACTTCTTGTTAATGCTTAACATATAACAACACAGTCGAGACCTCTAGAGGGCAGTATAGTCAGGTTCCTGACCGACTACTACATATAACACATTATATATAAAAACCATGCATACATACATTAATGGGGACCTTTCAGTTTGCATAATTCTCTCATCAGATGGCGCACCATGCCAGTCTCTGTAATGCTTTGGTTGGATAGAAGTAGTTCTTTCTACTATCGTGTGTAGATAAGACGCGGGTGTAATTGGGTTGAGGGGTGTACGTGTGTGTGGTTAAGTTGGTGTTGTGAGGATTTTGGTGTGTGTGATGGGGGTGGGGATTTAGGGGTGTGTGGTGGGGTTGTAGGGGTGTGTGGTGAGTGTGTATTGGGGTGGGGGTGGTTGGGGTGTATGTGTGTATGGTGGGAGTGTGGTGGTGGCATGTGTTGTGGAGGTGCAGGGGTGTGGTGAGGATTTTGGTGTGTGGTGGTGGTGTATGGGGATTTAGGGATGTGTGGTGGGGGTTTAGGAGTGATTGGGTGTGGTGGGGTGGGGGTGGGTGTGGTGGGGGCTTAGGGATGGGGCATAGGGATGTGGTGGGGATGTAGGTGTGTGTGGTGGGGGTGAAGGTCGCTTGTGGGGGAGGTGTAGGGGTGTCTTGCAGTATTTAGCATCCCTAAACCCCCACCACACACCTACACCCCACAACAGCCCTAAATACACCTACACCCTTTATCCAACCATGATGGCCCACTTGGACCGGGAACGGGTGCTGCCACCAAGTGTATAGCGAGAGTAATGGCTCATGAAAGGTCCCCATTGTGCTTCCCTTCATCCCTACCATCCCGACTACTCATAGCCTAGGAGAGAGAGAATCACTTTTGGTCCAGTAATTATACAAACTTCGGTGAAGAAATGGACAGATGCAGAGTGATGGCAGCAGCACCTGGAGGAAGAAGTGGGAAACCGAAAGGTGCCTGCCTAGTAGCAGACGAGTTTGCGCCCCAGGTCACTCCCTGCCTCCCTCAAGGACCTCAAATCGCAGTTGCATGTTATGGGAGTTAGTTGACATATATCAGCACAAATACAATCAGAGTAGATAACAATTACAATTACAATTACAAGACAATTCCATCATCATCATGCTGTCGGTCGCGCGGTGCTACAAAGACTGCTTTCATTACTTGACTGCCGCTCTCCATTTAGCTCTCTGCTGTGAGAGTGATGTCCATGAGTCAGTCTTAATGTCTCTCACCTTCAGGTTTGTCTTGATGGTATCCTTGAACCGGAGATGAGAGGGCCCTCTCTTTCTGTAACCAGAAGATAGTTGAGAGTAAAGGATCTGCTTTGGTGTCCAGTCCACCGGAGATAATTTTTTATCAGAAGATCTTCCATAGAGGGCAGCCCTGTCCGTTCGAGTATTTCCTTACTTGTCACTTTGTCCTTACATAATTAATAAGACGTGTATAATAAATTGATACATTCCATTAGCCTTAGCAACGAACAATAAACACCAACAATACTAAATGGTCTGAATACCCGTTATATATAGATCTCTTGTTTTTCTTTTTTTTTTCATGTCCAAGCAACATCCAAGGTCATATGAGGATGGGTACTGACTTGTGACAGTGCACACTCATGGCGACTTTATACTGCTGCCCGACTGGGAGACCAGGGCACCAGCAACATGACCTGATATCCCACTCAGTCACATTATCCTGACACTGAGCGCAACAGTCCTTGCCATATCCTAATAATGCCAAGCTCCTGGCTAGGAAGTGACAAGTATCAATTCTCAAGTCATTGATTTGACTCGACCAGGGTTCGAACCCATGATCCCATGGGTTTAGATCCCCCAATCTCCCAAAAGAGGAGACGGATACTCAACTCATTTGGCCATCCCGTCTGGTTGTAGCAAATACTTCAACGATCCCTATTTGGCCCAATATCAATATAGAATATGCTAGAAAACTCCTAGAAAACTCCTACAGCCTTCTCCGCAAACTTACATATATAATACATTATATAGTATCCCTCTCTCTCTATATATATATATATGTAGTGGTCTGCACTAACCTCTCAGGCAAGGAGCCGCATAGACAGGTAGGTGTGGGTAGTGTGTTGATATCAGGGAGCCTAGGTGGTGTAATGGTTAGCACACTGGCCTGGAATGCAAAGAGATATGGGTTCGAGTCCACAAATGGGGCGGCTTGTTTGCCGTGAGTCGCGGCTAGTGTCGGTGGAGGAAGGGATCCTGGTGCATAAGGACTGCAAGGGGCCAAGGCTCCTTGTGGACCAACACTTCACTTTGGCCTCGACTTCATCTAGGCGAGAGGTTGGAATGGCCCGTTCCAATCAATCGGCTGGTCATGCCAAGCCCTAGGTAGATTAATGGAGAATGGATATATATATAGTACAACAAATGTATTTATATTTATATTTACACAATTACCAAGTCATTCTTCACTTCCTAGAAGGCGGTGGCTAGGGTCAATCTAGTACTGGTCTCCATGCTAGAGTATATTATCCTTGTATCCCTGGCATGTATCTGTCGGTTACCACAGTGCTACACACCTCAATTTTGAGGGCTCCGTGGTGGGTGGGGAGCGAGGATGATGAACCAAAAACAATTCAATATGGATACTCAAAACCCCCCAAATAATAAGAAAAGATTACAAGACACGGAAAAGAAATCGGACTCTGATTCGGACTCACGTCCGAACGCTGATCATTGGCCACGGTTCATTATGATTGAATCATTGAACGACAAGGCATCAGTTGCCAAACTTTCCCCTTTTGCCATTCACAAGGGCATTATGGGAATCGCTAGCACAGTCAAAGACGTGAAGAAACTACGAAGTGGACATATTCTGGTGGAGTGTGCTCAGAAAGCGCATGCCGACAATCTGCTACGTGCAAGCACGCTAGCAGGTGTCGGCATCAAGGCCTCTCCTCATCGAACTGTCAACTCTAGCAAAGGAGTAATCTGGACTAGAGATCTTGATGGTGTTGATGAGGATGAGATAGCACATGAGCTCAAGTCTGAAGGAGTGTTAAACGTACGAAGAATAGTTATTAAGAGGGATAACAAGTCCATAAAAACAGGGACATATATCCTCACGTTTGGCAAGCCTTTTCCGCCCAAGAATTTGAAAATTGGATACCTTAGTGTGAATGTGGATGTCTTCATCTCAAACCGACTTCGATGTTTCCAATGCCAGAAGTTTGGTCATGGCAAGGATAGATGCAAAAATGAAATCAACTGTTTTAAGTGCGGTCAAAAAGGTCACGACAACACCAGTTGTCAAAACCAGGCAAAATGTTCCAATTGCCTGGGTGACCATATGGCCATATCTAAAGACTGTCCTGTCTGGAAAAAAGAAAAGCTAATTCAGCAGATCAAGACTGAGAAGGAGCTCAGCTACCCAGAAGCTCAAAGGCTGGCTGAGGCGAATACTCCCTCGCCACTCACCAAGAGCTATGCTGCGGCAGCCAAAGCCTCCAACAGGGCAATTGAATGCCAGACTGAACTGACGTGGTTGACTGGAGGGAAGCCCACTGCCTTCACCCCAGTCCCAAATCCGACACCGGTTTCGACCAAAAGAAATAATAGTATTAATAGTATTGCGGTGCAGACGCTGGCCGAGCCAGCGATGCCCAAAAAGAAGAAGAACAATTTGTCGGACCGAGTTCCGAAGGGATCTTTGACCCCTACGGACAAAACGTCCAGGGGGTCATCGATCTCCAAAAACATAACATCAAATAGATATCGGGCGTTGGCTGATATTGAGATGCCTGATACTGTGGAAACCCGCAGTCGAAGTCTCTCCCTCAAACCAAAGGCGAGGGGGAGAACACCTGTCACTGCTCCAAAATGACAGTGACAGGTGCATCTCTTATTCAATGGAACTGCCAAGGTTTTAGGAGCAACATCGAAGAGTTGTCTCTTCTTTGTTGCAAGCTCAATCCACTCGCTGTTTGCCTACAAGAAACTTATATAAAAGCTTCTGAGAGTTGTAGTCTTAAAGGCTACACCATTCATAGCAAGCACGCACCAGATGGAGACTGAGTCACTGGCGGCTCCTCCATCTTGGTCAAACGTGATGTGGTATGTACACCAGTGGCGTTAGACACAACACTACAGGCTGTAGCTGTTCGTCTGACGCTGCATAAGACTGTAACTCTCTGTTCCATTTACATTCCTCCGAGCGCCGTTCTCACTTTACAAGAACTGGACGCCCTTGTGGACCAGTTACCGTCCCCATATTTACTTATGGGTGACTTTAACGGCCACAACCCATTATGGGGGGGGGGGGTACAATAGGAACGCTAAAGGCAAGAGAATTGAGGACCTTGTGGCCGCTCATGCTCTGTGTGTATTGAACGATGGTTCATACAGATATTTGCATCCCGGCTACGGAACATACTCCGCCATCGATCTCAGCATTGTCAAACTAGAACTGGTGGTGGACTTTTCGTGTAGGGTCTGGGATGACCTCTGCGGGAGTGACCACTTCCCAATTATTCTTAATTGCGGGCGGGCATCTCCCGTAGAGCGAGAGAGGAGCTGGCGGCTTTGTAAGGCCGACTGGCCCACCTTCTACACCCTATGTCGCGAGGAGTTCACTCCAGACATCAGTGACATCGATGCCTTCACAGAGATGCTGAGATGGATTGCAGAGAAAACTGTTCCGAAGACCTCGGCAACTCCCAAGCGTTTGACGCCTCCATGGTTAGATGACGGCTGTAGGAGGGCTATTAAGGAACAAAAGAAAGCTCAGTGTAAATTCCACAGGAGACCGACTGCTGAAAATCTGGCGCTCTTTAGAATTCTGCGCGCTTGCGCTCGCAGAACAATCAAAGAAGCACGGAGGCAGTGTTGGAGACAATTTGTTTCTAGCATCACCATGCACACGCCGTTGGGCAAAGTATGGACAATGATCAGGAGGATCAACCAAAGGGGAGGTGATTCTTCTGTAGTCCAGCACTTGAAACACAACGGCACCATTCTCACATCACTCGACGAAATAAGTGAAGAATTGGCTCGCACCTTTGCTGGAAACTTGTCTTTGGCAAACTGCCTCCCGGGCTTTCGAGCCATCAAGGAACGCCAAGAGCGAAAGCTCTTGGACTTTTCTTCCGATGGCGAGGAGCACTACAACTCCCCATTCAGTATGGGTGAGTTGAGGTGTTCTTTGGAAAGCTCGCATGACACAGCAGTTGGACCTGATGGAATTCATTATCGATTTTTGAAACATCTCCCTGAACAGGCACTGAAGCTGTTGCTTCAACTCTTCAACAACATCTGGGAGTCGGGTGTCGTCCCCGCCTCTTGGCGGGAGGCGACAGTAATGCCGATTCCCAAACCTGGTAAAGACCAGAGTGAAGCCCACAACTATCGCCCCATAGCCCTCACAAGCTGCATCTGTAAAACCATGGAGCGCATGGTAAACCACCGCCTCGTCTGGCTACTGGAGTCAGGACACCACCTGTCCAACCTTCAATGTGGCTTCAGATGGGGCCGCAGCACCCTCGACCATTTGGTGCGCATGGAGACCTTCATAAGAGATGCTTTCCTTAAGAAGGGGCATGTTGTGGCTGTCTTTTTCGACCTCGAAAAAGCCTATGACACAACGTGGCAGCGTGGCATCATGGAGGATCTTCATGCGATTGGCCTTTGTGGCCACTTGCCAATTTTCATCAGGAACTTTCTAGCCTTCAGGCATTTCCGCGTACGTGTCAAGACTACCTATTCCAGCCTACACTCACAGGAACTAGGAGTACCTCAAGGCAGCATACTGGCCGTGACCCTTTTCAGGGTCAAGGTGCTGCTGCTGTAAAGCCGGGGGTCTCCTGTAGTCTTTTCGTGGATGACTTTGTTTTATATTACAGCGGTGCTAACATGAATGTCATAGAGAGACAGCTACAACCAAGCATAAATGGGATCCATCGATGGTCAGTTCTGAACGGTTTCAAATTTTCCAAGACCAAAACAGTCTGCATGCACTTCTGCCTGCTGCGTAGAATACATGCGGAACCGGAGCTGACCCTGGATGGGGATCCCATTAAAGTCGTAGAGAAAACCAAATTTCTGGGCCTCATTCTCGACACAAAACTGTCTTTTGTGCCACATATAAAGTACCTGAAAACAAGATGCCTGAAAGCGCTGGATATTCTGAGGGTGCTGTCCAGCTCAGAGTGGGGAGCAGACAGAGATGTTCTGCTCTCCATGTACAGAACCTTGGTTCGGTCATGAGTGGATTACGGCAGCATAGTATACGGTTCCTCAAGGAAATCATATATTGGGCTGCTAGACACGATCCACCACCAGGCACTGCGCCTGGCCCTTGGGGCCTTCCGCACCTCACCGATTCAGAGCCTTTATGTCGAAGCCAATGAACCATCACTTAACAACAGGAGAATCAAACTGGCCATGCAATATGTAGTCAAGATTAAAACTAATGCATCCAATCCTGCACACAATTGTCTATTCGAGCAACATGACGAATCCAGGTATGAAGCCAGGCCAAATTACATCCGGCCACTGAGGCTCCGCATGAAACCTCATTTGGAGGCCCTGGGCGTGGATTTGGACGTGTTGGAGGATGCCAAAGTCCCAGAACATCCCCCGTGGTTGTTGAGAAAGCCATTGGTTATCCTCCGACTCACGGAACTGAGGAAGTCTGGGACACATCCACTCGAGTACCAAGGACTGCATGCAGAGATTCAAGGCCAGTTTGCAGACCACCTCTCCATATACACTGATGGTTCAAAAGACCAAAGCCGGGTAGCTGCTGCGGCAGTCTGCCGACGGGAAGAATTTGGTGTACGTTTGCCCGATCAGAGCTCGATTTTCACTGCAGAAGCCCGAGCACTCCTTCTCGCGTTGGAGTGTATTGAGGTATCCAACCACACTAACTATGCTATATACAGTGATTCGTTCTCTTGCCTCCTGGCTGTTGCTGGACTGAAAATGAATCACCCTATTCTAGCAACAGTCATTTATAAAATGAACAAACTGACAACGGATGGGTATGACATCCACCTGTGCTGGGTGCCTGGCCATGCCGGCATACAAGGAAATGAACGAGCTGATCGGGCTGCGAAGAAGGCCCTTAATTGTGATCTTGAACCGTGTTTGATCCCTCACTCTGATCTGAAACCACTAATAGCCAACCACATAAAATCCAAATGGCAACATGAGTGGGATGAAAACATTAATAAACTTAAAGAAATTGAACCATCTGTGGAAAAGCCACCACAGACTCATGCGGGAGGTCGGCGGGACCAAGTGGTCCTTAGCTGCTGCCGTATTGGCCACTTGTGGCTTACACATGCTTTTCTGCTCAAGGGGGAACCTCCCCCTGAATGTATTGGGTGTCAGTCCCTGCTGACACTCAAACACATTTTACTAAGTTGCGTTGATGTTTTGGCCCTGCGCCAACAGTTCTACACTGCAGACAGTATGCATGACCTTTTTACTAAGGTAAAACAGGAAAACATTTTAGCCTTTTTGAGGGCAGCTGGACTGTACCACCTCATATAGTTTGCTAAATAGATTCTATCAATTATTAATAAAACTTTTCTTTTTTTATGGGAATTTGTTTCCCTTGACCACAAATATATGATTGTGAGCTTTCTAATTTAATGAGTGTCTATTGGCACATAATTGATTGTAAAATGATGGTTTGAACAAAAACAAACATTTCTCGCCGTGAATATGGCGTATGCTGCCGACACGGCGTAAAACAACCACCAATCAATCAATTAATCGAGTCCCGCTCTAGGCCTAATATTCCCCATTTTCATCACCCCCACGACACTGGTTGCCGTGACCATGATCCTGTACAAGCTATGCGCTGTATAGTTGTTGAACCTACCCTGCATATGTAAGTGCATTGCATTGCCTGTATGTATGTAATTGTAAGCATTAAAAGACTTACAATTCCAGGGGGACGAGTGTTGTGGTCTGCACTGAACTCTCAGGCAAGTAACCACATATACAGGTAGGTGTGGGTAGTGTGTTGATATCAGGGAGCCTAGGTGGTGTAATGCTTAGCACACTGGCTCGGAATGCAAAGAGATTTGGGTTGGAGTCCTGCTCTAGGCGCAATATTTCCCATTTTCATCACCCCCACGACATATGATATATATGATGATGGCGAAAGTGGTAGGTGGAACGCTGGCTATCAGTATGACCACTGATGCCTTCGGAAGTAGCCGGGAAAGAGCACAGAACCTCGCACGGCCCCATTGGTCACGATATATTGCAGTCATTTTCACTAACACCTTCATATATGCTTGTAGCTTCGCTGTCTGTCAAAGCTAGCACTTCCTTCTAAATAACCCTCGCCTCCCTGACAATGAATGACACAGGGATGGTGTTCGCTCCATCAACCCCCTCTCCACTAAAATAACTCTACACAGTGTCGCCACTGTCGTAGCAATTAACTGTTAACCCTGGTAGGCGCTCGTTGATTTGTTAGTGCCGGGGGAGCATGAGGACAGGCTGCTAAAGTGCTATGTTGTGCGCGGAAGGAGCGGTCAGTGACGGTATGTGAGGTGCAGGGGGGCACTCAGGAATTGGCTAGGGGGATCCAAATATGGATCGAAACTACCCCTATTTTAGGGTAATTTTTTTCACATGGGTTGGTGGAACAACACCCATTTTAGGGCAATGTTTTACATGGTTTTCTGGTGCAACAACCCACATTTTGGTGCAAACACTCTTCCCCCTTGAAGTATAGAGTGTTAAAGAGCATGGCCCTTTGAAATATACGTTTATATAATTTTTTTAACAATTTGGGGGGGGGGGGGGTTTCCGGGCAACCAGGAAACCCCCCTGGGTGCGCCCCTGAGGTGTGGGTGTGGGTGTGGGTGTGGGTGTGGGTGTGGGTGTGGGTGTGGGTGTGGGTGTGGGTGTGGGTGTGGGTGTGGGTGTGGGTGTGGGTGTGGGTGTGGGTGTGGTGTGGGTGTGGGTGTGGGTGTGGGTGTGGTGTGCGTGTGGGTGTGGTGTGCGTGTGGGTGTGGTGTGGTGTGCGTGTGGGTGTGGTGTGGGTGTGGGTGTGGTGTGCGTGTGGGTGTGGTGTGGTGTGCGTGTGGTGTGGGTGTGGTGTGGTGTGGTGTGGTGTGGTTGTGGGTGTGGGTGTGGGTGTGGGTATGGGTGTGGGTGTGGGTGTGGGTATGGGTGTGGGGAAGTGTGGCTCCCACAGGGTCAACTACCTAAACGCAATGGTAGCTCATATGTGAGTGTATGTTTGTGTGTATATATCTGTGTATATGTGGTTAATGTGTGTATATATCATTCTATGTGTATATGTGTGTATATATGTATGTGTGTGTAGATATGGTTAACGTGTATTATATATGTGTGTAATTGTATGTTTATATGTGAGTGGATATGGGTATATATACTTGTTGGTGTGTGTACCTGTGTATTTGTGTGTATATATACAGTACAACCCTGTTAAACCAAGCTCGGTTAAACCAAACGATCGGTTAACCCAAGCTTTTTTCGGGGGCCCGGCAAAATACTATCATTTATCATATAAAAAAGTTGGTTAAACCAAAGTCGGTTAATCCAAAGTATTGGTTAATCCAAACAAAATTGTCGGCCCCAGTCCACTTCCGGTACAGTTAAACCATACTTTCATGTGATTTTAAGGTCATCTCTGAATTTTTGTATATGATAAATGGTAGTATTTTGCCAGGTCGCCGAAAAAAGTTTGGATTAACCGATCGTTTGATTTAACCGAGGTTGGTTTAATGGGGTTAAACTGTATATACATAAAAAAACAATAATCATAGTGTCCACATACATTGTACATTCAAAGTCAAAGTCAAAGCTCGGTTAAACCAATGATCATTTAATCCAAACAAATTTCTAGGGTCCCTTCAAGTTTGGTTTAACGGGGTTATACTGTATGTGTAGAAGTATGTTGGTTGATTGTTGGAGTTTTTCGCCCTGGCAACATCTAAGGTTATATCAGGACGGGTACCGACTTGTGACAGTGGGCGCTCATGGTGACTTTATAGTGCTGCCCCACTGGGAGACCAGTCTGCCAGCACCATGACCAGTCCTGATATCCCACTCAGTCATGTTATCCTGACAATGAGCCATCCAGTCCTTGCCCTATATTATCCTAATAATGCCGAGCGCCTGGCTATGGAGTGACAAGTATACATTTTAAGCCATTGCTTTGACTCAACCACGGGTTCGAATCCCAGGATCTACCAAAACGTGAGACGGACGCTCACTTAATTCGGTCATCACGTCTGGTTTACAGAAGTATATATATGTGTGTATTCAATTCTTGAAGATTTATACTGCCTATCATGGATAAGTCTGAATAGACTTGTTTTCACCATTAGACAGTTTGGCGATAGAAAGCCTGAGTCTACACTTTTACCGACCCAAGGGATTTTTAACCTCCCACACCACATAGACATGGTATGAGAGCATCTGGCCTTTGATGTCGCTTTAAGTTATACACAGCGGTGGAAATCCAGAGGTGGGGGCATGGGGAATCGAACCACCAACCTTCAGATTAGGAGTCCGACCTAGAAAAAAGTCAGACACTCTAACCACTCCGCCACAGAGAACACTTCAATACGTTATCTCAGACTACCACTACGGTAGTCACATAAATTGGTACACAGTTGCGTATGTGTGTTAATATGTGTGCATAGATGTGTATACGTACATGTCGATGTGCATATGTATGTGTATATGTGTATGTATGGATGTGTAGATGAGTGTATATGTGTGGATGTGTGCTAAGCAATATGGGACAAAACTTTGTCCATAGTAACGATCAACACACTATCTACTTACGTATTTGCTCAGGATAAACTGATTTGTTTTTTTACATGGTGTTTCATAATCCCAATAGAATACATATTGATTTGAAGCAAATGTCCTTGTGTTTTCAGTGTAACCGTTTCTGTGTTGTTTTGTGTCAATCGTTACTATGTACAAAAAAATGAAGAGCTAGAACCTTTTGAGACAGGCTCATATGTGTATGTATGGATGTGTAGATGAGTGTATAAGTGTACATGTGTGTATATATGTATATGTCTATATATGTGTGTAGATGTGTGTAGATGTGTGTAGATGTGTGTAGATGTGTGTAGATGTGTGTAGATGTGTGTAGATGTGTGTAGATGTGTGTAGATGTGTGTAGATGTGTGTAGATGTGTGTAGATGTGTGTAGATGTGTGTAGATGTGTGTAGATGTGTGTAGATGTGTGTAGATGTGTGTAGATGTGTGTAGATGTGTGTAGATGTGTGTAGATGGGTGTAGATGTGTGTAGATGTGTGTAGATGTGTGTAGATGTGTGTAGATGTGTGTAGATGTGTGTAGATGTGTATTTGTGTGTAAATGTCTGCTTATCTGTCTAGATGTGTGTACACGTGTGTAATGTGTACATGTGTACATGTGCATGTAGATTGTGTAGATATGTGTGTGTTTTGTGTGTAGATATATGCATGTGTATCCGTATGGGCGAAGAGTCATGTGTAGGGTATGCAGAGCAAACCCATATGACTTCCCCCACTTTGGAGTTTATAATAACCCCGCCCCAACTTCAAAATTACAAGTGATTTGTTGCATGCTTAAAAAGCAGGAAGGATTGGGCGATAAAGAGGGAGATGAGGCTCCCGGGTAAAAGACATGGCAGGGGAGTGATATGGACGGGTTAGTGTGGATGGGTACTTCATCGGTGGGTGACGCCATCTGGTGGCGGGGTGGTGGAGGTGATGTTGGTGGTGGTGGTGGAGGTGGAGGTGGTGATGGTGGTGGAGGTGATTTTGGTGGTGGTGGTGGTGGTGGAGGTGATGTTGGTGGTGGTGGTGGTGGTGGAGGTGGAGGTGGTGGTGGAGGTGGTGATGTTGTTGCTGGTGGTGGTGGAGGTGGAGGTGGTGGTAGTGGTAGTTGTGGTGGTGTTGGTTGTGGTGTTGGTGGTGGTGGTGGCAGTGGTGGTGGTGGTGGTGGTGTTGGTGGTGGTGTTGGTGGAGGTGGTGGTGGTGGAGGTGGTGGTGTTGGTGGTGGTATTGGTGGAGGTGTTGATGGTGGCGGTGGTGGTGGTGGTGATGATTGTGGTGGTGGTGTTGTTGCTGGAGGTGCTGGAGCTGGTGCTGTGGTGGTGGTGTGGTGGTGCCAGGGGTGGAGATGGTGGTGGTGGTGGAGGTGGTGGTGGATGTGGTGGGGCTGGTGGTGGAGGTGGTGGTGGTGGAGGTGGTGCAGCTGATGGGTGGTGGAAGTGGTGGAGATGGTGGTATGGTGGTGGTGTGGTGGTGGTAGTGGTGGTGGAGGTGGTGGAGGTGGTGGTGGTTATATTTGTGGTTGTGGAGGTGGAGGTGGTGGTACTGGAGGTGGTGGTGGAGGTGGTGGTGGAGGTGATGGATGTGGTGGTGGAGGTGGTGGTGGTGGTGGTGTTCGTGGTGGTAGTGGTGTTCGTGGTGTTGGTGGTGGAGGTATTGGTGGTGGGGGTGTTGGTGGTGTTGGTGGTGTTGGTGGTGGTGGTGGTGGTGTTGGTGGTGGTGCTGGTGATGTTGGTGGAGGTGATGGTGGTGGTGGTGGTGCTGGTGGTGGTGCTGGTGATGTTGGTGGAGGTGGTGGTGGTGGTGGAGGTGGAGGTGGTAGTGGTGGCAGATGTGGATGTGGTTGTGGTGGTGGTGGAGGTTGTGGAGGTCGTGGTGGTGGTGGTGCTGGTGGTCGTGGTCGTGGTGGTGTTGGTGGTGTTGGTGGCAGTGGTGGTTGTGATGAAGGTCGTGGTGGTGTTGGTGGTGGTGCTGGTGGAGGTGGTAGTGGTGGTGGCGGTGGTGGTTCTGGTGATGTTGGTGGTTTTGGAGGTGGTGGTGGTGGTGGTGGGGGTGGTAGTGGTAGCGGTGGTGGTGGTGGGGGTGGTAGTGGTAGCGGTGGTGGTGGTGGTGGTGGTAGAGCTGGAGGCGGTGCAGGTGGTTGTGGTAGCGGTGGTGGTGGTGGTGGTAGAGCTGGAAGTGGTGGAGGTGGAGGTGGAGGTGCTGGTGGTGGGGGAGGTGATAGTGGTGGCGGCAGTGGTGGTGGTAGAGCTGGAGGTGGTGGAGGTGGAGGTGTTGGTGGTAGAGCTTCAGGTGGTGGTGGTGTTGGTGGTGGTGGTAGTGGAGGTGGTGGTGGGGGTGGAGGTGGAGGTGGTAGTGGTGGCAGCGGTGGTGGTGGTGGTGGTAGAGTTGGAGGAGGTGGAGGTTGTGGTGAAGGTGGTGGTGGTTGAGGTGGTAGAGCTGGAGGTGGTGAAGGTGGTGGTGGTGGAGTCGCTGGTGGTGTTGGAGGTTTTGGTGGTGGTGGTGGAGGTGGTGGTGGTGGTGGTGGTGAAGGTGGTGGTGGTGGTGGTGATAGAGCTGGAAGTGGTGGTGGTGGTGGTGGAGGTGGTGGTGAGGGTGGTGGTGGTGGTGGTAGAGCTGGAGGTGGTGGAGGTGGTGGTGGTGGAGTCGCTGGTGGTGTTGGAGGTTTTGGTGGTGGTGGTGGTGGAGGTGTGGGGTGTAACGGCCAGATCTAGGTGAGCATTAAATAACCCACATAAACTGCTCCCTTCGGCTGTTGGGCAGGGCTTAGGGGCAATTGTGTGTGTGTGTGGGGGGGGGCATGGAGGGGGGGGTGTGTGTCGTGGGGGGTACGGATGGTGTTGGATATCTACTTTTTGTGCTGGGGATCGTTAAACAAAAACAAGGATTGACGGTGAAAGGTTGGGTTGTGTGGTGATGGGGTGGTGTTACTGGAAAGGGATGTGGACTGAGATAGGGGGTTGGGATGGGGTTTGAAGTGGGTTGCGATGGGGTTTGAAGTTGGGGTTGGCGGTACAGGATAGGGTGGGAGTGGGGTTGGGGTGGAGATGTGGGTTGAGGTTGGGGTGGAGGTTGGGGTTGGGGTTGGGGTGCAAGGTGAAGGTGGGGATTCGGGTTGGGTGGGGGTACAGGATAGGGTTGGGTTGGGGTACGGGGTAGGTTGGGGTGGGGGGTTTCGGTTGAGACGGGGGTGGGGGTGGGTGAGGTAGGGGTAGGGTGGGGTGAGAGTGAAGCGGGGTGGAGTGGCGCTACAGCTGCGGTTAAGGTTGGGGTAAGGGTTGGGTGGTGTTCTGCATGTGTGTGTGTGTGGGGGGGGGGGGGGGGAGGGGTGCGTGTCTGTGTGTGTCTGTGTATCTGTGGGGGGGCTGCTGCTGCTTATAATATCTTATGGGTCAGGATCACAAAAAGAGGCCAATTGGTGGAAGTTGTCGGCGTCGAGCATGGATGTCGGCGTCGATCGGTATAATTATAATTTAGCATTGACAGAGGTGTTGGAAAGTCTTTAAATTTATCCTGAATGTAAAGGTCGAGAAAATACAATAACCTGATTTGTTTCTAGGATAATTTAATATAAAACAAAGAAATCCACGAGACTTTAAGAATTGCGATGCTGACATCTGTTAAAGTTGTCGGCGTCGATCATTGGATGTCAGTGTCGATCGGTATAATTATAGTTTAGCATTGACAGAGATGTTGGAAAGTCCTTAAATTTATACTGAATGTAAAGGTCGAGAAAATACAATTTATTTGTTTCTAGGATAATTTAATATGAAACAAAGAAATGCACTACACTTTTAAGAATTGCGACGCCAACATCTTCACTTGACCACCGATTGGCCCGTTTTCGTGAGGCTGACTCTTATATACGGTTTCTGCCACGATCTTCACTGCGAGGCAATGTGAACCTCGGAGGGTATTGCTCATGATTAGGAGATGTGGAGAAGCATCGCTGACCCACTTTAGATGAAGGGCCAGGCGGGTGGTGACACAGCGGGTCGCAGTTTGATTGTAAATGGTTGCACGCATGCTACCTTGATGCAGGGCAGCTTCCTATTTGATGGAATAGTACTACAGGAAAAACTCTCTACATCGACCGACCGTGGTGTTCTCTGTGGCGGAGTGGTTAGAGTGTCTGACTTTTTTCTAGGTCGGACTCCTAATCTGAGGGTCGGCGGTTCGATTTCCCGTGCCCCCAGCTCTGCCAATTTGGATTTCCACCGCTGTGTATAACTTACAGTGTCATCAAAGGCCGGTTGCTCTCATACCATGTCTATGTAGTGTTGGACGTTAAAAATCCCTTGGTTCGGTAAAAGTGTAGGCTCTGGCTTTCTATCAACCAGCAGTGGAGTGGGGAAGACCAGTCGTCTGTGACTGGGATTTCCCCTGCTTGGGACAACTAATGTCTACCATTCGCTATATTCGCTACATGGGACAGCCTTTTAATGATCCATTTAGGGAGAGTGGCGGTTCAGGGAGTTGTTGTTATCGTTACAATGGTATTGTATGGCTGATCGTTTGGAACCCAAATAAAGTGATCGATATAAGGGAGTGGTCAATCTGTGGAGGTGGTCGGTTAGAGAGGTTTTACTGTGGTTTGTTGGTTGTTGGAATTTTATGTCCTGGCAACATCTAAGGTCATATCAGGACTCGTGACAGTGCACACTCATGGCAACTTTATAGTGCTGTCCCACTGGGAAATCAGGCCGCCCGCACCATGACCCAATTTCCCACCCAGTGACATTATCATGACACTGAGCCAACCATTGCCCTATCAAATTAATGGCGAGCGACCAACTAGGAAGTGTCAAGTATCAGTTTTGAAAGTCATTGGTTTGACTTGACCGGGAATCGAATTCCCGATGTCCCGCGCAGGTGACCTGCGCTCTACCGATTCGGCCACCGCATCCAGTAATAATACTAGCACTGGAGTCGTAGTTGAACGTAGTTGAACGTCGTTGAACGTAGTTTAACGTAGTTGACGTGGTTGAACGTAGTTGAACATAGTTGAAAGTAGTTGAACATAGTTGAACTTAGTTGAACGTACTAGAGAAGTATGTATGCCAGTACATTCAACTACGTTCAACTACGTTCAACTATGTTTTACTACGTTTGACTATGTTCGACTATGTTTGACTATTTTCAACTATGTTCAACTATGTTCAACTATGTTCAAACACGTTCAACTATGTTCAACTGCATTCAAAAATGTTCAAATACTTCAACTGCGTTCAACTGCGTTCAACTGCGTTCAACTGCATTCAACTGCATTCAACTGCGTTCAACTTCGTTCAACTATGTTCAACTACATCCAACTACGTCCAACTACGTACAACTACGTCCAACTACGTTCAACTACTGTGTATGTGACCAGGCCTACAGTCAGCCGCGAGATATCCTGAAGTTGAATCTCAAATGAGCAGTTCCAGTGTCTCCAAGAGATGTTCCTCAGTTGGGATTGAGACAAGAGCATTGTAAGAAGAGGTTCTTTGCTTGTAATCCTCATGTGTTAGACGCTAGAAAGCCTGATGTAAACCAGAGAGCCGCTTAGTAACAAACTTTTAGATAAATGAAGGTTATCGGACTTTGAGCAGTTAGTTTCCTTCAGTGTCGTGACTGTGAGAGTAACGGAAACCTTAGCAGACTGTGAGGCTTCGCATGACAAGAATCCAACACGCTGGGAATGCTGGGATTGCTGGAATTGCAGGGAGTGCGGTTAAGCGGGTAAGCAGGAGGGAATGTATGTAGATGTGGCAGGAGGCATACAGATGAGGTCATGTGTGTGTGGAAGAACGCCATTTGATTGGATGCTTATCCAGCTGTGTGGTTCATGGTCACTACATACATATACATATATACATATGAATATATATATATGGGTCATTCTTTAAAACTGGGCACGAAAGTGTGACATGGAAACCAAAAGTGAAAACCTTCCAAATAATAGCAAAAAACCTTCCAAATAATAGCCTAATCCAATGTCTGATGAAGGTTTGTATGTTGCGCATATGTCAGAGTTGAACAAAATTAATTTCACTTTTTGAATTAGAACTTATTCAAATTGAGCAATACATTAATATCACTCGTGTAACATGAACATCAAAGACCCATCCAGAATCTCATATTAACATATACAACATAGTAAAACAAGATTTTATTGATTTCTCTTAAGCAGACATGGTTATGACTTACAAGAACAGAGTTGAAAAATAAGTTGAAAAAAGGCTTAGCTACATGCATTGTGTAAATGTGTAAATTTTCATTTTCTCACATTAGCAGAAAATCATATAAGTACACTTTTCATTTTTTTCTTGGGATAGCTTCAATAAATGCACTATTGCTATCATACTTAATACACAGAGGATACAATAATTATTTGACTTGCAATCAATAAAAGACAGAACAAGTTATCAGCATCGTAATGTGGAAACAAAATATGTGGTGCCCAGTTTTAAAGAATGACCCATATATATATATATATGTGATTGGGGTGATGAAAATGGGGAAACATTGTCCCTAGAACGGGATTCGAACCCAGTTCTTGCCATTCCGGGGCTAGTGTGCTAATCATTACACTACTTCGGCTCCCTGATGCAATCACCCTTTCCACACTTCCGTGTCTATGTGGCTGCTTGCCTGAGAGGTCAGTGCAGAATACTACACTCGTGCCCCCCCCCCCTGGAATTGTAAGTTTTGTAAATTTTGTACGTCCACCAGTCATTTAATGGTTACAATTATATACAGGCAATGCACTTAGGTATAGTATCCACAGAGTAGGTTCAACAAACATAAAACTTGTAGCATGTACAGGATCCTGGTCATGGTACCAGTGCTGTGGGGGTGATGAAAATGGAATGGATTCAAACCCACACTTCTTCCCATTCCTGGGCTAGAGTTCCAACCATTACACTACCGAGGTTTCTTGGTGCAATCACCCTATCCATGCCTAGCTGTCTTTGTCGCTCCTTGCCTGAGAGATCAGTGCAGACTACTACATATGTTTACCCTTTGGCCGTGTTAAACTTAAGACTTACAAAATTAATACTTGTCGCTACCTTCCTTAGCAGTGAGCATTACGAGGATAGGGCAGCAGGACAGGCTTATTGATTCACTGTCAGGATAATGAGACTGAGTAGGATATCGAGTCATAGTATCGGGCGCGATGGCCGAATTAGTAAGTGAGCTGACTTTCCGTGTGAAAAAACGTGGGTTTGAATCCAGAACAGGTCAAACCAATGGATTTGTTCAGTATTAAGATAAGATGACTGAGTAGGATATTGGGTCATAGTTCCAATGGCACGGTATCCTACCAGAGCAGCAAGTGCCCGTCATCATATAACCTCAGATGTTGCTAGGAAGTGAAAACCGCCCAAAACAAACAACTGGTTAGCTCAGTGTCAGGATAATATGACTGAGTGGGATATCGGGCCATGATGCTGATGGCCTAATTTCCCAGTGGGGCAGAACTATAAAGTCACCATGAGTGTGCACTGTCACAAGTCGGTACTCTTCCTTATATGACCTTAGATGTTGCCAGGACGTAAAGACTCCAACAACCATCCAACCAATGAACCAAAACATACACATCATGATTTAGTCGTGACAGGCGGTAGGCGGTAAAAGACCACGCACTCAGGGCTTGCTGTGTCACCAGAGTGAGGGAACCCAACAAATGCAGGCAGCATTGGCCTTAGGGCAGCCCCCCCCCCCCACCCCATGCACCACACCGGAAGTAGGCGACCGGAAACACCTGCTGAGACCTGCGCGCCCCGATGAGCAATTGATCAGGCGCAAGAAGGACTGCGTTAGCTACAATACTTGACGCGCGCTCCCAGCAAGCGTCAATGTGGCAGGATTTGTCTGCTTTTTTATTCCGATATTTTTATTCTGATTATTTTAAGTATCGGCCATATTTGCTTCGGCCAACACCATCTTGCAAGACAGAGTGAAGGAGGGAAGAAGATAAGGCGGACAAAGGAGGAGGTGGGAAGACATTGTCACAGTGGGCGTAATTGATTAATCAACTCGGGTCACCCGAGCCACTTTTTGGCGCATGCGCACATCCTACAGACTCGGGTCGAATAATCGAATATGCTTCTCCGCGCTCGGGTGGATAATTTATTAATTTTCTTAAATAACCGATAAAACTACAGCAAAATAGGATTTAAAGTATTTTATGATGGTCTAGTTTAGCTATATGTCCATTTCATTAATCTAAGTTATTCTTTTAAAAAAAGCATGTATGACTGGTACCGGTGGCTGTTATCCTGCAGGACGGTACCAGCGCAAATGTGACATCATCGCTCGTAGCCAACCCTAGCTAGGGGGTGGTTACTTGGGTCGGATCATTTTGCACACGGCACGTGTATTTGTCGACTCTACTCGCAGTGTTTGATTTGAAATTCTGACGACTCGGGTGACCCGAGTCGCTCGGGTCGTGTTAATCGATTAAGGCCGGGATGTTCAGGCTAGAGTTTGGCAATTCCGAGAGGGCAGCGGAGAACAGGGAAAATTGGAGAAAACTCGTTGCAAAGTCATCTGTGGTTCCCCAATGATGCTTGCGGTTAAGGGATTGATGATGATGATGATTATTATTATGATGATATTGGTTTAGATAAATATATTTCGATGATGGATAAAATCCATTTTACCTTAGCGTGAATTTTTTTTTTTAAATACTAAATCTTTTTTTTTTTTGCAAGGGAACATTTTCAGTATTTTTGTTGGAGGGGTGATGGTTTGTCTATTCTGCTCATAATGGTTAAAGTTGCATAGTCCGATGAAATATGAAATTTTCAAAACCAAAACAATTATCTAGATTTGATTTGCACATATCTAACTTAGATACTGATGCACTTATTGAACATTTGTTTCTGCGTAGAAGGGAATACTGAGTCAATGTAATAGAACCTGTTACTGTAGAGGTCTATTGTGTCTGAGTTTTGGCAAGCTTGCCAAAACTAATTTTGCATGTTTGCACTCAAATATCTCAAAAGTGTACAATTTATAATAAAAGTAACTTTAAACTAATGTATAGTAGATACTAGTGATTGATCTAATATATTTATCTCAGAAAAATTACAGAAACTCAAAACCATCGGACTATGCAACTTTAAGTGCATGCACTTGTTTTCGCCGCTGTGCAGTAGTGTTCATAATCCATATGGATTGATTTCCTTAAGCTATTAATTGCTGTAAGCTTGTTTATGGTGTTTCCAATTTGCTTTTGTTTGTTATTATTTGTGTGTGCGTAGTTTGTTTAGTATGGTGTCTCCTATTCGTATCGCTTGTTGCTTCCGAGCTAGGCGCTCAGCATTATTAGGACAGGGCAAGGACTGGTGTGCTCAGTGTCAGGATAATGTGACTGAGTGGGATACCAGGTCATGGTGCCAGCGGCCTGGTTTCCCAGTGGGACAGCACTATAAAGTCGCCATGAGTGTGCACTGTGACTGTCACCAGACCATGGTGCCGGCGGCCTGATTTCCTAGTCGGACAGCACTATAAAGTCGCCATGAGTGCGCACTGTCACAAGTCGGTACCCGTCCTGATATTACCTTAGATGTTGATAGGACGTAAAACAACAACAAACAAAACAAAAACCTATTCGTATCGTCTTCTTTATGCTCGCAGTGAAAAGGTTGTCGTATACAAATATGCATTGGCATGCAAAAGTCTGTTTGCAAGTTCATAATGTTCTGGGATGACAGGAGGACACTCAGTACTCCATCTGGTGATCATGGATGATATCTGTTATTGTCGTGAGCCTACTACTAGTACTACTGGGCGGCCACACAACGGGCGCTTGGCATCAGATACCACAGGCTTCCCACGCAGAAGGTCGGAGTCAAACCAATGGCTTACAAAAGTTATATTTGTTGCTACTGAGCATTGTGGTCGGCATTACCAAAGACCCTATAACTTATATGAGTATAACACTAAGATGGCTCACTCAGCTGTACTGTGTAATCAAAATGATCAAACCCACCACTTGGTGCGCTGGCTGTATTCTTGGTTAAACAGTTGCTATATTATATGTATAAATGTATATCTGAATGTGACAGATGTGTGATGATGGCAATGATGATGCTGATGATGATGTGTATTTGTTCATAGCAATTTCATATTGATGTGTTTTCATACTTACCTATATCATGTATAATATAATTGTATGTGTTTACATGTGAAACACCAACCAGCAGCCGGGCTGATCAAACCCACCACAAGGTGGCACTGCAAAATTTACATTACCATGGGAGAGATAGGGAGTGAGCTGTCTTAGTGTTATAGAGTTTTGGCATTACTAGGATAGGGCAAGGACTGGTTAGCTCAGTGTCAGTATGATGGGAAATCAGGTTATGGTGCCAGTGGCCTGGTCTCCCAGAGGGGCAGCACTATAAAGTCGCCATGAGTGCACACTGTCACAAGTCGGTACACATTCTGATATGACCTTAGATGTTATCCAGATGTAAAACCCCTACAAACAATAGTGTTGTCCCAGAACGGGACTAGGGCCACCCGACAACATAACGCGATATGCCCACTCAGTCATATTATCGCGACACAGAGCCAACCAGTGAAAGTGAGTGTCAACTCATTGTACCTTCCTTCCAGAACAGACACAGATCAGATTACATTTTTTTTTTTTTTTTGGTCCATTAGTTGTTTAAGCAGGGGAAATTTCAGTCATAGACAACTGGTCTTCCTCATTCCACTGCTGGTCGATAGAAAGCCCGAGCCTACACTTTTACCGACCCAAGGGATTTTTAACCTCCCACACCACATAGACATGGTATGAGAGCAACCGGCCTTTGATGACGCTGTAAGTTATACACAGCAGTGGAAATCCAAATTGGCAGAGCATGGGGAATCGAACCCCTGACCCTCAGATTAGGAGTCTGACCTCGAAAAAAGTCAGACACTCTAACCACTCCGCCACAGAGAACATGACCGGGCTCGGTGTACGAATCGGTGCGGGCCTCGTGTACAGAAGGTCGAGAGTTTGGTTCCCGGTCAAGTCAAAGCAATGACTTATAAAATTGATACTTGTCATTTCCTAACCTGACGCTCGCCATTAATAGGATATGGCAAGGACTGGTTAGCTCAATGTCAGGATAATGTGACTGAGTCGGATATCGGGTCATAGTGCCATCTGCCTGATTTCCCAGTGGGGCAGCAATATAAAGTCACCATGAATGCACACTTCACAGGTCGGTACCGGTCCTGATATGACCTTACATGTTGCCAGGACGTAAAACTCCAACAACCATCCAACCATATTCAGGGATGAAAGTGGTCTCCGGGGAAAAAAAGCGAAAATGCTGATATTCTCCCATAGGTTTACACATTGTCAGGGAATCGTGGAAAATTCCCGGAAGTCAGGTTTGTTACATATACGTTTGAAGCACGTATTAGCAGTATACATTGATAGTGCTGCACCGTTTAACGCATGTATTACTAGTATACGCTGATAGTGCTGCACCGTTTAAAGCGTGTATTAGTAGTATATGCTGATAGTGTTGCAGTGTTTAGAGCATGTGTTAGTAGTATACGCTGATAGTGCTGTGCCGTTTAAAGCATGTATTAGTAGTATATGCTGATAGTGCTGCGCCATTTAAAGCATGTATTAGTAGTATACGCTGATAGTGCTGCACCATTTAAAGCATGTATTAGTAGTATACGCTGATAGTGCTGTGCTGTTTAAAGCATGTATTAGTAGTATATGCTGATAGTGCTGCACCGTTTAAAGCATGTATTAGTAGTATACGCTGATAGTGCTGCACCATTTAAAGCATGTATTAGTAGTATACGCTGATAGTGCTGCACCGTTTAAAGCATGTATTAGTAGTATATGCTGATAGTGCTGTGCTGTTTAAAGCATGTATTAGTCGTATATGCTGATAGTGCTGTGCCATTTAAAGCATGTATTAGTTGTATACGCTAATAGTGCTGCGGCGTTTAAAGCATGTACGAGTAGTATACGCTAATAGTGCTGCACCGTTTAAGGCATGTATTAGTAGTATATGCTGATAGTGCTGCACCATTTAAAGCATCTATTAGTAGTATATGCTGATAGTGCTGTGCCGTTTATAGCATCTATTAGTAGTATACGCTGATAGTGCTGCACCGGTTAAAGCATGTGTTACTAGTATACACTGATAGTGCTGCACCGTTTGAAGCACTTATTAGTAGTATACACAATTATGTATTATAGCTGCAGCATCTGCACCACATAGTGCTGCGGCGTTTAAACAACATATTAGTATACACTTATAGCCACAGGAAAAATCCCGGAAATCGGCGAAATCGCGGAGATCTTTCATCCCTGCATATTACATGAGCCACCTGCTTGTGTCTGGTTTGAGACGCATCCCACCTGTACCAGGGTTAGTAGACACCCGCATTACGGGCACTTCACATTCCAATTTTGTACAGAAGACTTTTATATTAGACCAACCGAGAAATGGCTGTCATAAATCCGGATCAATGAGGACCTTTCAGTTTGCATGAGTCTCTCATCAGATGGCGACTCATGCCGGTCTCTGTAATGCTTTGGTTGGTACCCCTTACACCCCAACCACACACCTAAACCCCCATCACACACTTACACCCACACCACCCACACTACACACCTACACCCCACCACACACCTATATCACCACACACCTACACCCCACCACACACCTACACCACCACACACACCACACTCCTACACCTCCACCACATCCCTAAACCCTCACCACACACCTACACCCCCACCACACACCTACACCTACACCACACACCTACACCTACACCACACACCTACACCCGCACCACGCCCCTAAGCCGTCACCACACATCTACACCCCCACCACACACACACCACACACCTACATCCCCACCACACCCCTAAACCCTCACCACACACCTACACCCCCACCACACCCATAAACCCTCACCACACACCCACCACACACCTACACCCCAACCACACACACACCACATCCCTAAACCCCCACCACACACCTACGCCCCCACCACACACCTACACCCCCACCACACACCTAAACCCTCACCACACCTACACCCCCAACACACACCTATACCCTACCACACACCTACACCCACACCACACACCTACACCACCACACACCTACACCGCCACACACACCACACTCCTACACCTCCACCACACACCTACACCCACACACCACACACCTACACCTACACTCACCACACACCTACACCCCCACCACACCGCTAAGCCATCACCACACACCTACGCCCCCACCACACAACCACACCACACACCTACACCCCCACCACACCCCTAAACCCTCACCACATACCTACACCCCAACCACACACACCACATCCCTAAACCCCCACCACACACCTACACCCCCACCACACACCTACACCCACACCCACACCACACACCTACACCCCCACCACACCCTAAGCCCCCACCACACACCTACACCCCCACCACACACCTACACCCCCACCACACACCTACACCCACACCACCCACACCACACACCTACACCCCCACCACACCCCTAAACCCTCACCACACACCTACACCCCAACCACACACACACACACCACATCCCTAAACCCCCACCACACACCTACGCCCTCACCACACACCCAACACAACTAGACCCCAACCACACACATACCTACACCCCCACCACATCCTTGAACCCCCACCAACACACACATACCTACGCCCTTCTATCCAACCAAGTGTAAAGTGAGAGAACTGGCTCATGAAAGCTCCCGATTGGAGAAACACTACTACAGTAAAGCCTCTCTAAATCGACCAACAATGGGACCGACTTTAAAAGGTCCATTTAGGGAGGTGGTCGGTTCAGGGAGTTTTTCATTTCGTTACAATTGTATTGAATAGGCGCTGGTTTGGGTCCCAAATAAAGCGCTCGATATAGGGGAGTGGTCGATCTCTGGAGGTGGTCGTTTAGAGAGGTTTTACTGTAGTTCCTTTGTGTGTCTGGTTATATGCCATATTATTATTAAACTGTCCCATTTTCCCATTTTGAGTTTCATCTTTCAGAATGAGGCTTCTTTATGTGCACTTCCAAGTCGCCTCCCCCGTCTACCCAGCCTGGTGTTCGACATTGTTAGAATAGAGCAAGGCCTGGTTATATTAGTACTGTACAACCCCGTTAAACCAAGCTCGGTTAAACCAAACGATCGGTTAATCCTAACATTTTTCGGAGGCCCGGCAAAATACTACCATTTATCATATAAAAAAGTTGGTTAAACCAAAGTTGGGATTAATCGATCGTTTGGTTTAACTGAGCTTGGTTTAACTGGGTTATATTGTAGATACATACAACAAAAAATCAAAGTGTCCACATACATTGTATATTGCATTCATAATGCACCTGCGTTTTTGCCAAAGCCAAGTCAAAGTCGAAGCCAAAGCTCGGTTAAACCAATGATCGGTTAATCCAAACAGATTTCTAGGGTCCCTTCAAGTTTGGTTTAACGGGGTTATACTGTATCGGGATAATGTGACTGAATGGGATATCAGGTGATGGTGCCGACGGCCTGATCTCCCAGGTGCCTCACTATAAAGTCACCGTGCGTGTGCAGTGTCACAATACGGTACCTTCCTGATATGACCATATATGTTGCTAGGGTGTAAAACCTAAACAAATAAACAAATCATCAAAACAAAAGTATTATCTACCCACCTTTGATCTATTTACTATAATTATACTTCTTTTGGTCAAGTATGTTGTCTGCAATGACTCTATATAACTATGCACAGTATCACGTGACCGCTTCAACATCTCTGACGCTGAAAGCAGATATGACGTGGCTTCGGCACCAAGATGGAGGCCCGGACGGCTAATACCCCAGTCACACTAGGCTTGCGACCACTTTGCGACCTCTTGCAACCAACAGAAAACCTGCTATGTCAGCAACCCTCTTGCCACCAAAAGCAAAGAAAGTTGGTGGGTGGGGGGGGGGGGGGTCGTAGGTGACTGATTGTTGATCAGTGTGGTGTCAGTCGGTGATTGCTTGTACGACTGATCGCTGACTGATCGCCACCTGATCACCAACCTATCCACATGGTTGGCGACCTCGTGGCGACCATTTTGGTCGCAGGGAGGTTTTTGGTGGAACACCTGCAATCTTGTTGCAAGCAAAGCGGTCACAAAAAGATCGGCGACAGGGAAGACTAAATAGAGACCCTCTTGCGACCACATGCAACCGCTTACGACCACGTTGCGACCACTTGCAACCACCTGTTTTTGTTGTTGTCACAAGTGGTCGCAAACCTAGTGTGACTGGTACAGCCAAAACCTTGCGACCAAAATGATCGCAAAATGGATCGGCCTTTTTATGACCCCTTGCAACCGGATGCGACCGCCCCCTTTTGTTTTTCTTTTTTTTTTGGTAGCAAGCGGTCGCAAAGTTGTCGCAAGCATAGTGCGACTGGGTTATAAGGGTAAAAGCGTATGGAGCAGGGCCCGTATGCACCAATCGGAGTTAGGGCCTTAACCACAGTTTGACTATCTCCACACGGCTAAATGTGAGAAATCGGTATGCATCAATCAGTGCCAGCCCTATCCGCCGACCGTAGCCTAGGCTAAGCTAAACCACTTTCAAATCAGGTTTAAGTGCTAGCCGGGGCGGATAGTGTGTGGGTGTGGGTCTCAATCTATTCAATGCGATCATATTTGACAGAATTACATACTCTAAACGTGATATTTTATTAAATTAACCCTAAAATCGAACCGAAATCAATGCTGCTGACGCAGCAGCGGCAATATTAATATTTTCGAATCGACGAATGTAAAGTAAACAAACTGCCGCCGCCGCAGCGACGTTGATATCCATACTGTCCAAAGTCAAATAAACATGGCCGCCGCCGTCGCCGCCGAATCGGCGGCAATATATTACGTCCAAATCTATTCAATGCTGTCATATTTAACAGAATTACATACGCAATAAGTGAAATCTTATCAATTTAACCCTGAATTTGAACCGATATTAACGCCGCCGCCGTATTGGCGGCGTTATTCATATTGTCGACTCGAGGGAATTCCCAAATCTATAAATAAGCTCACGGTCAGCTATCTGGCCCAGCTAAAACATTGGCGCATACGACTTTACCTTTTTCGCGGAGCCCCCTCTACCCGGAGATAGTTAACCGAAGCTAGAGCTTAGCTCCGGTTAACGTTGGCACAACTTGGTGCATACGGCCCCTGGTCTATATAAATAGCTAGCTCGTCAAGAGATGGATAAGGACAGGCGTGCGTTTAGTTAAAGCGCTCTCAAGAGTGCCGGAGTGGAGGAGCACTTTGATCACATCTAGCGGTAGCTGTGATCAAAAAGTCCTCACCCAACCAGTCGTCCACAACTGGTTTATCAAACGTTGTGGTATGTGTTGTACTGTCTTTAGGAAAGTGCATATAAAAGACCCCTTGTTATATTATCAGAAATCCAAACTATTGGTTAAGATAACACACCACACAGCTACGTCCCGCCCCTGTGTTCAAACTAAAATAATGTACATTATAGCGATCTAATATAGTTATCTCATAAAATAACAGACACTAAAAACCATCGGACTATGCTACTTCAATAAAAATGTCTATATTTGTCGGCGATTTATTAATTTTATTGTTATGTGTACATTAGTCGATTAAACATGGCCACAGTAAAGCCGTTGGTTTCTATACTGTCCTAATATGAGCTTAGATTTTGCGAGGATATAAAACCCCAACAAACAAACTGGAATCTTAATGCTAGGAGTAAGGGTTCTGTATGAATAAGGTGAAACCCTAGAATCAACATCAGGATTTCATAGTGGCAGAAGTGAAAAATCTTTTTTTTGGGGTGCGGGGGGGGGGGGAATATTTTATTTCTCTGAATACACACTTTGTCAGCACCGAGGCACTGGTCTTCCATCAGTTGGAGCGATCACATTTGGTTTGTACATGGTGATGGGGAAGTGGAATGTGCTGTATTGTGTGCAGCACACTCCATTCTGAAATTTAGAAATATCAATCCTAAATAACTGGTCTTCCTCATTCCATTGCTCATTACACTATCCTAGTCATCTCAAATGCCAGGCTAGGTTGTGACAAGTAAAAATTGCTATGTCATTATTGTTTTGACTCGACTAGGGTTTGAATTGTCCACAACCTACCAAAATGGGAGGCATGCACTCAATGCAATTTGGCCACGCTAGTCTGGCTCGGTAGTAAAATACTGATGTGTACTACTTGGCAGGGGGGGGGGGGGGGGGGGGGGAGGGGGGCTGAGGGATGCGGAGAGGCAAGTCTAGAAAAGTAGTCCTCTTTGTAGAACCTTGAAAATGTTTACAACTTTGGATGGCCCTTAACACCTAACACAAAGCTGGTCTGGTGGATTTTGTCCCACATCCATGTTGGCGTAATAAATCCCAACGCAATAAACAAACCTCCATGGACACCCAACGGTGGCTCTGTATAGCCGTTGCCTCCCCCTCCCCCCTCCCCCGTGATAGTGACTTACGCTATGCACACCCACAAGGGCTACACGCTGCATAATCAATTATGCGAATATAAACGATGACTGATGATCCGCACCCATATAGTGTAGATTCCTACCGCCAGGGCACACCACTCCGCCCTGCCACTTCCACTAAGTCCAGGCGCAAAAATAAAAATATCTATAAAGATTGTCCATATATATATATATATATATATATGTGTGTGTGTGCATAATATAACTTACTATTTTGGTATAAATAATGACAACTAGTTATTATTCTAATTACCTACAATATAAATATATATACATATTTTTTTGTATTGAGGCTGTATTTATACTGTAAATAGCATATAAGCCCCGGGTACCCAGGCTTGTTTTCAATGCTGGCCAGTTGTAGTGTTGGTGTTATCTTACCACACAGTAGCTGCTGATAAGTTATTTGATTGCCTGCATTTCAGTCGCAGATAGATAATTGGTTGGTATGGTTAGTAACCTATGTTAGTTTTTTAACATTTTCTTCGCATATATGTGTTTTATTTTGTTCTACTCTTATTACTAGACTAGCCTACTCCTATTTACATATCATAGGCTTCTACGTAGCTGTGTGATGTGTTATCTGGCTACTTTTGGCATGGTTACCTTCCATTGGGCGTAATTCGTTACACAAGTATCTATAATGAACTTTGAGCCTTATTTATATGTTGGTGTTACCTAGTCCTTTCTTCCATTGTTCTGATTGTTATTTGTCCTTGATTGATTGTGGTTGAATAAAAGCAATTTATGCCATTTCTGTTTCGTCGTGAATTACCGATAGCCTGCATAATTCACTATGGGCGAACACAGAGTTACCATACAGTGGTTTTATTTCATTTTCAGTTCGTTAAATTAAGATTAGGCATTATGGTTATGGGTGCTAGTCAGTGTGTTTGTTTTCATTCGACACTAGGGGTTATCGGTCCCAGTGATGGTGGTCCTGGGCCGGATTCAAGCCCTTAACCCTTCCTGTTACTTGTTCATTGAGGTGTGGGTGGGTAGGTGAAGTTAGATGGTGAAGTTATCCGAACGGCAGCTGGAGGAGTTGTGTGGCCGTGGAGGCGGTTTGGATTCAAACTGGTCACGTGTTGTTTTTGGCGGGAGGCGGGTCTGTCTCCTCCTGTAACCGGGTGGAGGGGTTTCCACCTTTATGCTAGGTGGCGCCATCAACACTGTGGGTATCGGTGTTCTTTCCCCTGGAGGCGTGTGGGGTGAGATGGTTCAGTGGGGTGGCCTGTCTCCGCCCCGCGAATTAGCCATGTTACGTTAACATGCACAATTCGTTACACAAGTATCTATTATGAACTATGATCCTTATTCGCATTATTTGCATTACCTACAATATATATATAAATGCTGTATAAGAATTATACGAGTATAATAACCCCGAATTCCATGCTCGCTCCTCACACTCACCCACAATTAATCGGGTGGTGGAGCCTGGTGCTTGTGATCTACTCCTGCAACCTACTCAACCTCAGCTCCTACGGTGTCGCCACTACTAGCGTTGCTCCTGACCCTTATTCACGTAGTGGCAGTTCTTATAGTACTACATATGTATCTGTAAGCTGATAAGGGGCAATTCTTATACTGACTTAAATTGTCCACTCATTCTTTTTAGTAGTATAGTCCGTACACGTGCCTCACCATGCAGTGGTGGCAGGGACTACACTGACCTCTGTTGCCCTTCCGAGGCAAGAGATGGCAGCAGGCTAGCCAGAGGCAGTCCTAAAGTGGACTACTCCCCTGCTAGTGCTACTGGCTAGCGGCCAACCCTCCAACTATGAGAGGTTACCTTGGGAATGGTTGGGCAGCGGATTGGCGACTTGATCTGTCGCACAGCGGAAAGCGTGGATTGAGGATTAAACCATGAGAAGCATACTATGTTATTCTTCCCTGTTGTATTTTCACATTGCCTTAAGTGGCTGTCACACATCACCGGATTGGGGGAAATGGACAGAAACCGAACAAAGTCTGGTTTGTGTCCGTTCAAGTTTTGAACATGCACAAAACTAGGAACGGATGCCGCCAGATTGACGTCTACAGTTCTTGTCCAGTTTCAGTTTGTTTTGGCCGTTGGCTGTCCATTTCATGTCCGTTTCATGTCCGTTCGTCCAGCGTCCTTTGACGCGATGTCACAACACTTTGACAGATTTTAATACATTTTGATACTCATCACCACCGGACTAGACAATTCTGTCCGTTGCTCAATCCGCTGATGTGTGCCAGGCACTTTACACACAGACAAGGTTGGTTGGTTGGTTGTTGGAGTTTTACATCCTGGCAACATCTATGGTCATATCGGCACGGGTACCGACTTGTGACTGCACACTCATGGGGACTCTGTACTGCTGCCCCATTGGGAGACCAGGCCATCAGCACCATGACCCAATATCCCACACATTCACATTATCCTGACACTGAACCAACCAGTTCTTGCCCTATCCTAATAATTCTAAACGCCAGGTTAGGACGCAACAAAAATCAATGTTTAAGTCATTGGTTTCCAAACCAATGCTGTCGAATCCCACGACCTAGCAAAACGGAAGACGGACGCTGAACTCATTCAGCCATCTCGTCTCGTCCAGCTATAAATGAATACCTACACAAAAAGTAAAGCTAATAATATATTGCTACAATTGAATACTGACACAAAAAGTAAAGCTAATAATCCATTTCCATAAATCAATACGTACACACAAATTTAAACTAATAATATATTGCTACAAATAAATACCTACACAAAAGGTAAAGCTAATAATATATTGCTACAAATGAATAATATATTGCTACAAATGAATACCTACAAAAAAAGTGAAGCTAATAATCCATTTCCACAAATGAATACCACACAAAAAGTGAAGCTAATAATATATTGCTACAAATGAATACCACACAAAAAGTAAAGCTATTAATCCATTTCCACAAATGAATACCTACACAAAGATTACGTTGTTTGTTTGTTTATTGTTGTTTTACGTCCTACCAAAGCAAGAGATGGAATGTTTTCATCCCCAGGTTCTGTAACACATTTACATTGGTGCTGACTTAAAGAGGGGAAAAGAACGACAGAAAAAGCGTCCATGTTCACATTACGGTGGGGATAGCATTCATTTACACGTGACAATGTGACAGAAGTCAGATAGATGCGAGACTCATGAACTACATTTCGATATAAAGGTCGAATTTCAATAGACGAACGAGGCTGGCTGCTAACAATATTTATGTGGTTACATTCTTTTTTTTGTATTTTTGTGTGTGGTACATTAGTTGATTAAATAGGGGAAATTTCAGTCGAAGACGACTGGTCTTCCTCATTCCACTGATCCTTGCCCTATCCTAGTAATGCCGAGCGTCTGGCTAGGAAGCGACAAGTATAAATTTGTACGTCATTGGTTTGACTCGACCAGGATTCGAACCCACGATCTACCAACACGGGAGACAGATGCTCTAACTCATTTGGCCATCCTGTCCAGGGGTGTAGCTAGGCGTATGCGCGTACGCCAAAACGTCCACATAGTTTTGTCAACAACAACAAAAATTAAAAAAATAATGAAGAGAGAGAGAGAGAGGAGGCATGTAGTAGTCCGGAGTGTCGAAAACTCAAGTCTAAAATGTGTAAAATCCGCCAGCTTAAGCTTAAGCGGCCCCCTAAACCCCCTGCCAAAATTAGGAGTACACATCGATAAAGGTCTACCTACGCCCCTGCCATCTGTGATTCATTAATTAATTATGGGAAATTTAAACTGCAGACAATTGGTCTTCTTCATGCCACTGCTCCTTGTCCTACCCTATTAATGTCGAGCACCAGGCTAGGTAGCGACAAGTATACATTTTTAAGTGTTCCGTTTAAGTTGCACTGGACTGGAAGCAGGTGCTCAGCTCAATTCAGCATCCCCCAGCTCCTGCAACCTGACATTCCACGACAGTTCAAAGGAAGGGCTGCTAATCCACCAAATAGGACAACTGTTAGATGGTTGGTTTTATGGATAGATTCACACCAAGCCCCAATCTAGATTGTTTGTTTGTTGTTGTTTTACGTCCCAGCAACATCATACCAGGACGGAGCCCAATCTAAGATACACTAAATATACCGTTTCAGGCGACTGTTTCAGTTAACCGATGGTGGGAGTTAATATTGTAATGTGCATCCATATACGATATTGGAAATATATATATGGTATGCTGAACGTGATATGGAGCAGTTACAGAACGTGATATAGAAGAGGTACAGAACGTGATACACAGCAGTTACATAACGTGATATAGCACCATTTACACAACGTGATATAGAGCAGTTACATAACATGATAGAGAGCAGTTACAGAACGTGATATAGAGCAGTTACAGAACGTGATATAGAACAGTCACAGAACGTGATGTTTAGCAGTTACACAACGTGATATAGAACAGATACATACGTGATATAACGCAGTTACAAAACGTGATATAGAGCGATATAGAGCAGTTCCAGAACGTGATATAGAGCAGTTACATAACGTGATATAGAGCAGTTACAGAACGTGATATAGAGCAGTTACAGAACGTTATATAGAGAAGTTACATAACGTGATATAGGAATTACATAAGGTGATATAAAGCAGTTATATAACGTGATATAAAGCAGGTACAGAACGTGATATAGAGCAGGTACATACCGTGATATAGGCCAGCTATATAACGTGATATAGATCAGTTACAGAACGTGACATAGAGCAGTTACAGAAGGGGATATGGAGCAGTTACATAAGGTGATATAGAGCAGTTACAGAAGGTGATATAGAGCAGTTACCGAACGTGATATAGAAGAGATACATACGTGATATAGCGCAGTTACAGACCGTGATATAGAGCCGCTACATAACGTGATATAGAACATTTACAGAACGTGATATAGAGAAGTTACATAACGTGATATAGAGGAGTTAGAGAACATGATATATATCAGTTATATAATGTGATATAGAGCAGGTATGGAATGTGATATAGAGCAGATACATAATGTGATATAGAGCAGTTACAACAGGTGCTATAGAGCAGTTACATAACATGATATAGAGCAGTTACAGAACGTGATATAGAGCAGTTACATAACGTGATATAGAGCAGTTACAGAAAATACTCCAAACATCATACAACTATATAACTAAATAATATAAAACATATAAACATATACATTTCATCAAATTATTTAACACGGTATGTAACAAGTATTTTAAATAGTATGTAAATTATTGTTAAAGTTAAGTCAGATTTCATCTGGTTTATCCGACATCCGGCTTAACGGAGTACATTTTAATGAGGGTGCTCTGCACTTTTAAATAAGCCTCGTATAGTGAGAAAAAAACTTACACCTGAAGTCACCATGGTAACTCAATAGCTAACTGCCACAACTGATACTTTACTCTTTTTGATAGTGCCTTAAAAGCTTATGAAGTGGGCGTACTCCACTCAATACCCCACTGATACTACACACCCCCCCCCTCACACACACCCCGACCCCTCCACCCCCACACGCCCATTAGACAGACCTGTGGGACCTGGTTGGGCAGCGTGTGGAGGAACCCGGAAGTGACATATTACCTGATCTAGTAAGGCATGCAAGCCCGGTGTCTTACAACTAGGTTAGCCTGACCTCTTTTCAATTTTAATCAAGTTTTTCCCTTTTTTTTCATTATTTCATTGAGGTTTCCCTATTTTTGTTCATTATTACATTAAAGTTGCATAGTCCAATGGTTTTGAGTTTCTCTCATTTTCTGGGATAAACATATTAGGTTGTTTAGTATTATCTACCTTACTTTACTTTGAAGTAACTTTTATTTCAAATTGCTAACTTTTGAGATCCTTGAAATGGAAAAATGCTACATTCATTTTGGCAAGCGTGCCAAAACTCTAACACCATAGGCTTCTGCAGTAACAGGTTATATAATTTGACTCAGTATCCCCTTATATGTGATGCAAATGTTTAATAAGTGCACCAGCATCTAAGTTAGATATGTAGAAAACAATCTAGACAATTGGTTTTTAAAATTCTATGTTTTCATTGGACTACGCAGCTTTAAGCAAGGGTAAATTAAAATCGTGGACAATTGCTTTTCCTTGTTCCATTGCTCCTTTCCCTATCCTAGTAATGCTGATCGCTAGCAAGGTTAACGGGTCCTTGTCCTTTACACAGGGATGCTATCTGGGTTCGAATCTCATGACCTGCAACAGCGAAGCTCTTTACTCCCTCAGCAGTCTCTGTGACCGCACTGCTAAACAAACCATTAGAAAAAGTGTTGCAAGGTTGTATTAGGGGAAATAACCATTGAATATACATGTACAGTATATTGTGCAAATACTTATCTATCCTATGTCATAGCCCACTACTTTTAGGGTGAATAATGTATGAAATCATATAGATCAATAGACTACATCATGGTTCCAGCGGCGCGGTGCATTGTGGGATGCATCAGAGCAAAACAGCCCCCCCAAAAGCACATGGCACATGCTAATACACTGGGTGCAGCTATGAAATGTGCTAGTTTCAGCTCATCTCAGCTCTTGTTTGAAACATAGATTACCAACTAAAAATATATATATAATAAATTAAGATATTAATCTTTTATCCAGCATTGCATTTACATCGATATAATCAGCACATCTTATGCCATGTGCATTTAGATTTAGAAAGATCTAGGCACTCAGACTAGTGTTAGAGCCATAGCCAGAGTACTCAATGCATTGTCAATGGCAGTGAGCAATCTCCATACAGAAAAAGTAAAATATTGATAAAACCACACGACCTAGAGACAAACCGTTTGGAACACATATAGAAAACATGTTTAACAAAAAGATTATATTAGATTTATAAGGTTAGGGTTTTGGATTTCTATTAATTTTGAATAAAACTGACATTTTTCAATGCGCATATAGGCAAAGTCAATGGCCGTACGCCTTTGCTTTGCTCCCACGGCCGTTTTCAGCGCATGCGCAGTCGGAACCGTGATGTAGTCTATAGACTTTACAAATTTAATTATGAGGTTCTTGTGGCAGCCACCTTGAATTTTGTTTTGCATTCTCTCTCAATTAGTCAACTCTATTTCAATATAGATAAACACTGCGTGCTGGAACCACCACCTCTGTAGCTTGCTTATACTGTTATAGGTCAAGCAGTTGTTGCTAGGATTTTGGCAGGGTTGTCATTCAACCCTATTCTGGGTAGACGTGAATCTTTTATCAACATGGAAGCAGGCGCTCAACTCATGAACCACTTTGTTATCTTGAATCGGCTGCATTGGAAAAGTTATGTGTCAGCCGCATCAAAGTATAATTTCTAGATGGAGGAGACATCAGTGTTAAGTAGATCTAATCTGCTTCTTGATCTTGCTGAGAGCGGGAAGTAGCTCAGGCAGTAGAGTATCCACCTGTGAAGGGGTGGGTCACTCGATCGATCTTTCTCACTGGACCCATTTGCAGTTTGGGCTATTTTCCGTTCCAATCAGTGGTCTACAATTGGTTGATGAAAGGCTGTGGTGTGTGCTGTCTTGTCTGTAGGACATCATCATCATCATGCTGTCGGTCGCGATGTGACAAAGACTGTTTTCATTACTTGACTGCCTCTCTCCATTTAGCTCTCTGCTGTGAAAGTTGTGTCCATGAGTCGGTCTTAATGTCTCTCAGTTTCAGGTTTCTCTTGATGGTATCCTTGAACCAGAGATGAGGGCACCCTCTCTTTCTGTAACCAGAAGACAGTTGAGAATAGAGGATCTGCTTCGGTAGCCTGTCTGATGACATCCTCATGAGGTGTCCAGTCCACCGGATATTCTTTTTGATCAGAAGATCTTCCATAGAGGGCACCCCGTCCGTTCGAGTATTTCCTTATTTGTCACTTTGTCCTTCCAGGTTAGACACATGATTGAACGCAGATGTTGCATCATGAAGGCATGCAGCTTTTTCACCTGTCGTATGTACACTGTCCAGGCCTCGGCTCCGTATAGTAGGGTGGATAGCGTGATTGCATGGTAGATCTTGCTTTTGACCCGAATGGACACATGGTGGTTGTTCCAGAGTCTCTGGCATAGTTGGCTGAAAGATGCGCTAGCCTGTCTGTGGGACAGTGTATATAAAAGACCCCTTGCTGCTTATAGGAAGGAGTAGCCTATGTGGCGGCGGTGGGTTTCTTCCAAATAAATATGTCAGAATGACTATATGTTTGATGTCCAATAGCCGATGATAAAAATCAATGTGCTTTAGAGGCATTGTTAAATAAAACAAGCTTTCTGAATCTTGCACTGCTGCCCGTACAGTGGGCCACACACAAACACATAGTGACCAGTGCACTACAACTGCATATGCATTCTCTGTGTGTCTGGCAAGTAAACCCGCACATACAAGTTCTCATACTTTCCTCCACTTTCTATTTCCCCCACTTTCTCCCACTTCCCACTTTCTCGACATCCCCTACTTTCTCCCACTTATCCCAAATTCTCCTCTTTCCTTCCACTTTCTCCTACTTTCGTCCACTTTCTCCACCTTTTCTCCTCTTTGTCCAACTTTCCTCCACTTTCTTCTACTTTCCTCCACTTTCTCCTACTTACCCCCACTTTCTCCCATTTCCCTCCAATTTCTGCTACTTTCCTCCACTTTCTGCTACTTTCCTCCACTTTCCCACATTTCGCTCCACTTTCTCCTATTTCCCTCCACTTTCTCCCTTTTCCCTCCAATTTCTGCTACTTTCCTCCACTTTATCGTAATTTCCTCCACTTTCTCCAATTTCCCCCACTTTCTCCCATTTTCCTCCACTTTCTGCTACTTTCCTCCACTTTCTGCTACTTTCCTCCACTTTCTCCCATTTCCCTCCAATTTGTGCTACATTCCTCCACTTTATCCTACTTTCCTCCACTTTCTCCCATTTCCCTCCAATTTCTGCTACATTCCTCCACTTTATCCTATTTTCCTCCACTTTCTCCTATTTCCCTCCAATTTCTGCTACTTTCCTCCAGTGTATCCTACTTTCCTCCACTTTCTTGCATTTCCCTCCACTTTCTCCCTTTTCCCTCCAATTTCTGCTACTTTCTTCCACTGTCTCCCACTCTCCCACGCCTTCTTTCACTTCCCCCCACTTCCAACCAATTTCTCCTCCTTCCTCCCACTTACTGTTCACTTCAAACGACCTTGGGATCTTTGATCCTCATCCGCTCCCATCTCCACCGGGACACAGACAAACACTTATCGTAAAGAAACACTACAGAGTTCTCCCCGAACCACCTACACACCAACCACTAACATGCCCAAATGCACCGTCACTATGAAAACACTCACCACCGATATCAAAGTGGCATGAACGGGGTATTTGTACATGGTCAAAGACCCTATAATACTAAGACGGCTCACTCAGCCTGTACTATATGATCAAAATGATCAAACCCACCACTTGGTGTGCTGGCTGTTCTCTTGGTTAAACAGTTGCTATATTATATGTATAAATGTATATATGAATGTGAAAGATGTGTGATGATGGCAATGATGATGCTGATGCTGATGATGATGGGTATTTGTTCATATCAATTTCATATTGATGTGTATTCATACTTACCTATCTCATGTATAATATAATTTTATGTGTTTACATGTGAAACACCAACCAGCAGCCGGGCTGATCAAACCCACCACAAGGTGACACTGCAAAATTTACATTACCATGGGAGAGATAGGGAGTGAGCCGTCTTAGTATTATAGGGTCTTCGACATGGTGTGCACTGTATGTTTGTTGTTGTTGTTTACCTCCTAGCAACAGCTAAGGTCATATCAGGACGGCCAGTGACAGTGCGTACTCATGGCTATTTTATAGTGCTGCCCCACTGCGTGACCAGTCCACCAGCACCATGACCTGATATCCCACTCAGTCATATTATCCTGACACTGAGCGAACCAGTCCTTGCCCTATCCTAATAATGCTGAGCGCCTGGCTAGGAAGCGACAAGTATCAATTTTAAGTCATTGGTTTGACTCGACCAGGGTTCGAATCCACGATCCCATGGTCTACCAACACGGGAGACGGATGCTCTAACCCAATAGGCCATCCCGTCCGGTCGGTGCGCTGTATAATTGGTGGAGCGGGCCGTAGCTCAGGCGGTAGAGTGTCAACATGTGATGGTGTAGGTAATCGTAGCGATCCTGCAGTTTGGGATATTTTCCGTTCCAACCAGTGGTCTACAACTGGTTCATCAAAGGTTGTGGTAGGTGCTCCCCTGTCTGTGGGAAAGTGCATACAAAAGACCCCTTGCTGCTTATCGGAAAGAGTAACCTATGTGGCGGCAGCGGGTTTCCTCCAAAGAAATATGGAATAGTTAGTGAGTCAGTGACACTGAACAGTGAATAGTTAGTAAGCCAGTGAAAGTGATCCGTGATTAGTTACGTAGTGACACTAATCAGTGAATACTTAGTGAGTCAGTAAATGTGATCGGTGAATGGTTAGTAAGTCAGTGACAATGGTCGGTGAATGGTGAGTAAGTCGGTGAAAGTGATCGGTGAATATTGAATGAGTGGGTAAAGGTGACTGGTGAATAGGTAGTGAGTCAGTGACACTGATCGTTGGTTAAGGCCCAGTCACACCTTACCGGACTGGGGAACCGGCCGAGAACCAGACACTGTCCGGTACTGTACGGAGATGTCCGGTACATGTCCGGTATCCATCCGGTGGTGTCCGGCGGTGTCCGGTGCAAGTTTTGAACATGCACAAAACTTCTATAGGACACCGCCGGACTGACGTGTCCGGGTAGTGTCCAGTTTGTCCGGTACATGTCCGGTACCCATCCGGTACCCAACCCTACATGTCCAGTACCCATCTGTTGGTGTCCGTTTTGTCTGGTACATGTCCGGTACCTATCCGTTACGTGTCCGGTTCTCGTCCGGTTCTCGTCCGGTACATGTACGGTATAGGTATGGTACTTGTCCGGTCACCCGGCGGCAATTGACCCAATTACGCTCCATTTCGGTACATTTAGATACATTTTATCAACGGACACCACCAGACTAGACAATTCTGTGTCCGGTTAATGTACATTGCTCAATCAGGTAAGGTGTGACAGGCACTTAAGGTACTTACTTAATCAGTGAAAGTGATCAGCGAATAGTTAGTGAGTCGGCGGAAGGAAGAGATCGGTGAAGAGGTAGTGAGTGGGCGGCCACCCGCATGCCCAGTGACGTAAGCAGACAGCGGTGGCCAGATAGTTGACAGGTCAACAGCAGGTAATTGCAGGCAGCAGTGGGGCAGCCCGAGTACAGGGGGGTGGAGGAGGGGGGGGGGGGGGCGTAGACATCTTCCCTCCTGTCACCATGGAAACTGGCCAGATTGCACCACTGATTCCACCCGCCTCAGGCTCTCCTCAGAAGCTACACTGTGCATGGATTTTACATATATATTTTATGCTTGTTTTGTTTGCTGGAGTTTGATATCCTGGCAACAGCTAAGGTCATATCAGGATGCATATCGATTTTGTGACAGTGTGCACTCATGGCGACTTTATTGTGCTGCCAGTTCGCACCAGTTTCAGTACAGCCTGTATTTCGACCAGTTTAATATTCTGGCACTGAGCTAACCAGTCCTTGCCCTATCCTAGAAAACGTCAGGCTAGGTAGCAACAAGTAACAATTTTGAAAGTCACTGTCCAGACGGGATGGTCGAATGAGTTAGAGTGTCCGTCTCCCATGTTGGTAGATCATGGGTTCGAACCATGGTCGAGTCAAACCAATGACTTAACAATTGATACGTGTTGCTTCCTAGCCTGGTGCTCGGCATTATTAGGATAGGGCAAGGACTGGTTGGTTCAGTGTCAGGATAATGTGACTGAGTGGGATATCAGGTCATGGTGCTGGTGGCCTTGTCTTCCAGTGGGGCAGCACTATAAAGTTGCCATGAGGGTGCACTGCCACAAGTCGGTATCCGTCCTGATATGACCTTTGATAGACGTAAAACAACAACAAACAAACTTGAAAGTCACTGGGTTGATTTAACCGGGTTCGAACTCCCGACCTTCCTGTTAGTCGTGCTGGTGAGTGTCTCTGTAACTCCAGTGGTTCACTAGGCATTTAGTGCAATCGCATATCTGTCAGTACTGACCCCGTAGTGCAATCGCAGATCCGTCAGTACTGACCTCAGTTGCATTCAAAGGCGAGTGTAGGTGCACTCGATGATGGTGCCTCGACAATATGTCTTCATATTTACCCACTACTTTTGAGTTGGAAAATATAATAAAACATATACTTTAATGGAATTTAAAAGTGAAATTGACGGCATTCTCTGGCCGCCATCTTGTCTTTTTGCATTCTCTCCCATTTCACCAACTCTGTGCTGATATATAAGTAACCATTTGACACTGGTGCCAGGCATTCTACTTCTTGTTCCATACTAAAGCTATTTTGGCGCGTATTTAGACTACGTTGTCGTTCACCCCTGTACTGGAAGTACGGGGTGAATCTTTTATCCGGTAACATTTTGCAAGTGTTCATAACACCGACACAAATTAAGTAATAAAAACAGCAGCACAGCTTTCAAATAGAATTTCAACCATTTAAAGACAAACCACCACTCTAACTATGAAACCAGTTTGCTTTTTGTTCTTTTATGTCCTAGCAACATCTAAGTTCATATCCGGACGGGAACAATGGAAACATGTTTGTTTGTTGTTTTACGTCCTAGCGACATCTAAGGTCATATCAGGATGGCCACCGACTTGAAACAGTGCCCACTCGTTGCAAGTTTATAGTGCTGCCCCACTGGGAGACCAGGCCATCAGCACCATGACCTGATATCGCACTCAGTCACATTATCCCGACATTGAACCAACCAGTCCTTGCCCTATCCTAATAGTAATAATGCCAAGCCCCTCTCTAGGAAGCGACAAGTATCAATTTTTAAGTCATTGGTTTGACTCGACCAGGATTTGAACCCATGAACCCATGGGTTCGCATTCCCCGATCTCCCAAAACAGGGGACGGACGCTCAACTCATTCAGCCATCCCATATGGTATATAGTATAACCCTGTTAAACCAAACTTGAAGGGACCCGAGAAATTTGTTTGGATTAACCGATCATTGGTTTAACTGAGCTTTGGCTTCGACTTTGACTTGGCTTTGGCAAAAAGGCGGGTGCATTATAAATGTAATATATAATGTATGTAGACACTTCGATTGTTTTTTTTTATGAATATACAGTATAACCCCGTTAAATCAAGCTTGGTTAACCCAAACGATCGGTTAATCCAAACTTTTTTCAGCGGCATGGCAAAATACTACCATTTATCATATAAAAAAGTCGCTGGGGTCTCAGATGACATCATAATCACATGAAAGTTTGGTTTAACCATACTGGATGTGGCATGGGGTCCGAAACTTCTGTTTGGATTATCCGATAGTTTGGATTAACCGAGTTTGGTTTAACCAACTTTTTTTATATGACAAATGGTAGTATTTTGCCGGTCCGCCGAACAAAGTTTGGATTAACCGATCGATTGGTTTAACCGAGCTTGGTTTAACGGGGTTATACTGTACAATGGAAACATGTAATCACGATATGAAGCCATAGTTGACACCCGTTGAACTGTTGAAGAGTGCGTGGAAATTGGCGGCGGTATTAATGCACTAGTAAACAGGTGGCAGGGTGGTGGTGGTGGTGGTGGTGGGGGGGGGGGTGAATGGGTCAAGGTTTTTCAAAGGGGAATTTCCATGAACTATAAAGCCATAATATTTGCACCCGACTTCACACTATGCATTGTCTCCTTGGTTATTACAGAACAGTAAATAATACTTGAATGACGTCAAAGCTCTGTAGCAATGTATATTTCACTATCTGAATTGCACAACTAGCCTTGTCTTTATTACTATCCATAGAATCAAAGTGGAACTCTGTACATTTATAAACACCTTACAGCTGCATAGTCCCATGAAGCTTCACCATTTCAAAACCAAACCAATTATCTAGATTTGATTCTGCATATCTAACTTAGACACTGATGCACTTATTAAGCATTTGTTTCCGTATAGAAGGGAATACTGAGTCAATTTAATAGAACCAGGGCCGCGTTCAGGGTGCGTCTCGGAGGCGCCTCGGCAACGTCTCAGCGATGCTTTTTGGCCTATTTGCGTTCAGGGTGCGTCTCGGCGATGCTTCCCTTTTGAGATAGGAGACAAAAAGCGCCTCGAAAATGGCTGCCGTATTCAGTGGTTTCAGCCAATCACAGCACAGCTTTACCATTGCAAATGGCCACCGCCTAAGGGGGCGGCCATTTTCGAGGCGACAAACTACTTGTGCAGTTCAGACTAGCATGACGTCAGTGCCATCTCCGAGGCGCCTTCGAGACGGACCCTGAATGTGGCCCTGTTACTGCAGAAGCTTGTGGTGTCAGTTTTGGCCTGATTGCCAAACTAGTTTAACATGTTTTCACTTCAACTATCACAAAAGGTTGCATTTAAAATAAAAGTCACTTCTAAATACAGTAAAGTAGATTATAATGCTCAATCTAATATTTATCTCAGAAACAAGCCAGATACTCAAAACCATCGGACAATGCAACTTTAATGTACCCCATATACATAATGTACCCATGTAGATTATATACACCCTGATGTACCCATGTAGATTATAGACACCCTGATATACCCATGTACATTATAGACACCCTGATGTACCCATGTACATTATAGACACCCTGATGTACCCATCTACATTATAGACACCCTGATGTACCCATGTACATCATAGACTCCCTGATGTACCCATGTACATTATAGACACCCTCATGTACCCATGTACATTATAGACACCCTGATGTACCCATGTACATTATAGACACCCTGTTGTACCATGTACATTCTAGACACCCTGATGTAGCCATGTACATTATAGACACCCTGATGTACCCATGTACATTATAGACACCCTCATGTACCCATGTACATTATATAGACCCTGATGTACCCATGTACATTATAGACACCCTGATGTACCCATGTACATTATAGACACCCTGATGTACCATGTACATTATAGACACCCTGATGTACCCATGTACATTATAGACACCCTGATGTAGCCATTTACATTATAGACACCCTGTTGTACCATGTACATTCTAGACACCCTGATGTAGCCATGTACATTATATACACCCTGATGTAGCCATGTACATTCTAGACACCCTGATGTACCCATGAACATTATATAGACCCTGATGTACCCATGTACATTATAGACACCCTGATGTACCCATGTACATTATAGACACCCTGATGTGCTCATGTACATTATAGACATCCTGATGTAGCCAGGTACATAATAGACACCCTGATGTACCCATGTACATTATAGACACCCTCATGTACCCATGTACATTATAGACACCCTGGTGTACCCATGTACATTATAGACACCCTGATGTACCCATGGACATTATAGACAGCCTGATGTACCCATGCACATTATATACAACCTGATGTACCCATGTACATTATATAGACCTTGATGTACCCATGTACATTATAGACACCCTGATGTACCCATGTACATTATATAAACCCTGATCTACCCGTGTACATTATAGACACCCTGATGTATATAATTAACCCGCTAAGGACTCGGCAGGGGATCGAACCCAATACCTTCCAAATGGGACGCGTACCTCCTATCCTGCCTACCCACTGTGCATTTCAGCCACAACCTCATTGTGGGAGTATATTGTGCGTCCTTGAGAACAAATCAACCCACATTGCCTTCAACTCTATCGAGAATCACTTCTTATCGCTGCTTGGGTCAGATTGGGCAGGAAATGAGTTTACATAGATACACACATCTTTCAATCTGATACCATCATATATATATATATACTTAGAAAATAGTACACAAAATGACCTTGTCTGATGTCGGGAGATGCGGCATGGCAAGAGATCCCTTTATAGGTTCGGTTTAAGTGCAGGGTAGTTAAACAAAAGTGGTATGTCTGCGGTAGTACATCGAAGCCCCATTATATATAACGCGCCCTGATTTAACACAAATTTGGATGAAGCGCCATGATTCATTGGATCCAGGATTCATTAAATTCAAAGGTAATTCAGTAAAGTAAACCCCGATTTAACGTGCCTCCGATTTTTTCGCAATCGCATTGTATGGACCTGAAGCGCCTGTCACACCATACCGGACTGAGTACCGGAGACCACCGCAAAAAGAATTTTCTAGTACGGTGCTCTCCGGTACACAAAATGTATCGAAATGGAGCGAAATGGAGCGGAATTGGGTCAATTGCCGCCGGGCGACGGGACAAGTACCGTACATGTACCATACATGTACCGGATGAGAACCGGATGAGAACTGGATGAGAACCGGACACGTAACGGATGGGTACCTAACATGTACCGGACAAAACGGACAAACCGGACACCAACGGATGGGTACCGGGCATGTACAGATGGGTACTGGATGGGTACCGGACATGTACCAGACAAACCGGACACCAACCAGACACGTCAGTCCAGCAGTGTCTGGTAAAAGTTTTGTGCATGTTCAAAACTTGTACCGGACACCCCCAGATGGGTACCGGACAAGTACCGGATATCGCCGTACAGTACCGGACAGTGTCCCGTTCTTGTCCGGTTTCCCAGTCCGGTAAGGTGTGACTGGGCGTTGAAGGATGGCGTTATAATTGGGCCATCTCACTCTGACCAAAAGAAACGTCCCTTCGGTCCGATATAAGGGTTCTTTTTGTCTGTGCTCAGCCATGTTTTGTATTAGTAACAGAATTATGTTTATAAATGGTTCTCTTCTCAGAGATGGCGCGCAAATCTCTGAGCCAATGTTTATTAGATATTACTATGTTTGTTTGTTGTTGTTTTACGTCCTAAGAACTTCTAAGGTCATATCAGGATGGGTACCGTCTTGTGACAGTGCGCACTCATGGCGACTTTATAGTGCTGCCCCACTGGGAGAGCAGGCCGCCAGCACCATGACCTGATATCCCACTCAGTCACATTATCCTGACACTGAGCCAACCAGTCCTTGCCCTATCCTAATAATGCCGAGCGCCTGGCTAGGAAGCAACAAGTATCAATTTTTAAGTCATTGGTTTGACTCGACCAGGGTTCGAACCCACGATCCCATATTACTATATATTACTGTCATAGTGCTGATGGAAATAGTAATTTCTGAGTTTTGTCATTTCTGAGTTTTCTAATTCTGTGTAGGTTATTAGTGCCTACTACGAGTGGCGGCTGATAGAGGGAGGGTGTAAGAAAAGAAGGTGTGGATCGGGGTGAGGGGGGGAGCTTGTGATGTGACCCAGGTAGAGGGTCCCAGGGTATCGGAATCTGGAGAGTGTGACAGGTGGGAGGGCAGTATAGATAATCTTTTACGCATTCTACTATTTCTAGGACCGGGCGCGGCGGCCTAATCGGTAGAGCATGGGCCTCGGTTGTGGAAGGTCGGGAGTTCGGTTCCCGGTCGAGTCAAACCAATGACTTTAAAATTGGTACTTGTCGCTTTCCTAGCCAGGCGCTCGGCATTAATATGATAGGGCAAGGACTGGTTAGCTCAGTGTCAGGATAATGTGACTGAGTGGGATATCAGGTCATGGTGCCGGCGGCCTGATTTCCCAGTGGGGCAGCACTATAAAGTTGCCATGAGTGCGCACTGTCACAAGTCGGTATGCATCCAGATATGACCTCAGATGTTGCTCGGACATAAAACAACAACAAACAAACAAACTATTTCTAGGGATAGTTGCATTATTTGTCTCATGTACTGGATGGGATGGCAAACTGGATATAGCACTTACTTCCCATGCGGACAGTCGTGGGACCGATCCCTGGCTGAGTCAAACCAAAAGCCCTGTTTACACGGGCGAGTTAAGTCGGTTCATATAACGCGCCTTGCCTAGTTCACCTCACATTCGCCGTGTAAACGCGCCACTGAAGCGGGTTAGGGCTGATTCGATTCATATGATTCACTTTATGTAAACCACCTCGCGAGGTGGTTTATATAAAGCGAACTAGCTTAACCACCTCACACGCATGCGCAGTCGAGACCTGAGTTTGTTGATTTTCCGCTCGATCAAAAGCGCATATTATATAATTTGGTCTATGAAACCGCTAGCTGTGCACAGATATTTTTTTCATCATTTATTTTTAGGGTTTCACTGCCCAGCAGAAGTTTTGACCGTTCCAAACCAATACGATTCAGTCCATACATATCTAGGTCTAACCCACTCTCTCGTGGTGACGTCGACTAACCGAAACTGGTGCTGGTTAGTCTGGACTTGCTCATGCGCAGATATCGATTTCCGCCTTAAACCGCTCCGTGTGTAAACGCGCCACTACTTCGCTTCATATAAATCGCCTTGTCTAATTCGCTTCACAATTGCCCGTGTAAACACGGCTAAAGACTTACAAAGTCGATGCTGCTACAGTGCTAGTTATCTTGCCGCCCGGGCGCAGTTGGCGAATCAGTAGGAACACATGCTTCCCGTGCGGAAGGTCGAGAGTTTGAATCCTGGTTTGAGTCAAACCAATGACTTACAAAATTGATACCTGTTTGTTACCTAACCAGACGCTCAGCATTACTAGGATAAGGCATGGACTGGTCAGGGACATCGGGTCATGTGGTGGTGGTATCCCAATGAGGCAGCACTATAAATAAAGTCGCCATCAGTGTTCACTGTCAGTGTCATAAATCATTGATGGGAGTCTTTGATGCATGTTGTAAGAAGGAAACAAGGCAAACCCCAATAAACAAACTGTACATGTATGGTACTGAATACAGTTATGGGAACTTGCTGCAGTTAAGAAAAGACACCCCAACACAGCCGAGCTCTCATACACTACTGATACCAGGCCTGCCAGCACCCGTCAAGCATCCACATCCGGTGTGCAGTCTCGTCTGCAATCAATCTTGGCCAATTCCCATGAGATGGTGGGGAGGGGGGGGGGGGGTGAAAGAATGTCGTCGCAGATTCATCAGCGTAATTTGCTTGAGGTGCATCCTGATTGCTACGCAATGATGGCAGAGACCATCAATAATTGGAGGATAGGGGCCTACTATTGACATTCCTACAATCGGATGAGGAGGCCTAATCGGTAGATCGCAGTCTTCTCGTGCAGAAAGTCGGGAGTTCGATTCCCGGTTGAGTCAAACTAATGACTTACAAAATGTATACTTGTTGCTACCTAACCTGATGCTTGGCATCACTAGGATAGGGCAAGGACTGGTTAGCTCAGTATAAGGATAATGTGACTAAGTGGGAAATTGGATTATGGTGCCGGTGGTCTGGTCACCCATTGGGGCAGCACTATAAAGTCGCCAAAACTGCACATTGTCACAAGTCAAACCATGACTTACAAAATTGATACCTGTTGTTACCTAACCAGGCCATCGGCATAACTAGGATACGGCATGAACTGGTCAGGGACATCGGGTCATGTGGCGGTATCCCAATGAGGCAGCACTTGATGTTGCTAGGGTGTAAAACTCCAACATACACCATCTAATGGTTGTTGTACAAACTTAGTACATGGTTCTGATGTTGCTATGGTATAAAACTCCAATATACACCGTCTAATGGTTGTTGTACAAACTTAGTACATGGTTCTGATGTTGTTAGGGTGTAAAACTCCAACATACACCATCTAATGGTTGTTGTACAAACTTAGTACATGGTTCTGATGTTGTTAGGTTGTAAAACTCCAACATACACATCTAATGGTGGTTGTACAAACTTAGTACATGGTTCTGATGTTGCTAGGGTGTAAAACTCCAACATACACCATCTAATGGTGGTTGTACAAACTTAGTACATGGTTCTGATGTTGTTAGGGTGTAAAACTCCAACATACACCATCTAATGGTTGTTGTACAAACTTAGTACATGGTTCTGATGTTGCTAGGGTGTAAAACTCCAACAAACACCATCTAATGGTTGTTGTACAAACTTAGTACATGGTTCTGATGTTGCTAGGGTGTAAAACTCCAACATACACCATCTAATGGTTGTTGTACAAACTTAGTACATGGTTCTGATGTTGTTAGGGTGTAAAACTCCAACATACACCATCTAATGGTTGTTGTACAAACTTAGTACATGGTTCTGATGTTGGTAGGGTGTAAAACTCCAACATACACCATCTAATGGTGGTTGTACAAACTTAGTACATGGTTCTTATGTTGCTAGGGTGTAAAACTCCAAAATACACCATCTAATGGTTGTTGTGCAAACTTAGTACATGGTTCTGATGTTGTTAGGGTGTAAAACTCCAACATACACCATCTAATGGTTGTTGTACAAACTTAGTACATGGTTCTGATGTTGTTAGGGTGTAAAACTCCAACAAACATCTTCTAATGGTGGTTGTGCAAACTTAGTACATGGTTCTGATGTTGTTAGGGTGTAAAACTCCAACATACACCATCTAATTGTAAAATACTCCGATATCCGGCATAGGGGGGAATGCAAATGTTCTATTACTGATCAGTGTACATGACCAGGCGCATGTATGTATTCAGCGGTACAGTGAGAGAATGCTGAGGCATGGGCGGTAGGTGGCGCCACGGATCAGGTCATAAGGAACGAGTAGATAAACTGATGAGTAGGTGACCAGCCGATGACTTAGTGCCTGGGGGAATAGATGAATCTTCCAGCTTATTATACTCATATAATGGCTTATACAGCATATATATATGTATGGGTTGGTGGTGCCTGAGTGGGATGCAAATAGACATATTGGTGCTGGCAGGTATGTGTGTGATTGCACTCAGGGCCTACCCCTTCTGCTGGGATAGGGATCACCACACTCAAAGGTCAAGGTTGGTGGTGGCCATGGGACCAAACAGCTTGTGGTGGCGGGCAGACCACTGGTATCCATGGGGACCAGGAAAGCTGGATCCCTATTGGTAGAAAGGGGTTCAACAATGAACCGATGTAACCACAGATGGTCACAGATGGTCCAGTGTATTATTAACAACCCCACCCCAACAACATAATTCATGAACTCACATAACTAGCTACATTAGAGTTACACTAGAATTTTCCTAACAAACCAACATTTATATACCGCTTGCCTAACTGCAACTGAACATTCACACTTAGTACAAATTTACCAACTGAATACAGAAGATAACTTCTGCTTACATTCTAAATACTATGTAAATACTCACATTGATCTGACTAATATTGATCTGGTTATATGACACTACTGTACCATATTGTTATGGAACTTTTGGGTTTTAGAATTTCATTGTGTTACATGGTGCAAATTGTCTATTCAACAAGTATTGTACATCTTATTCTATATACCTTTTGTGTAAATAACCCTGAATTGAAAAATGGCTGGAAGACCAGTGCTTCGGCACTGACAAACGACTTATTCAGCAGAATAAACATATTTACCAACAACAACAAAATAAACCAGAGGGCTTGACTCTCACTTCTTCTTTACACTTTATACTCGTCCTTTCTCTTTGACTGTATTTATTTCACCATAGCCTGCCTACACAGCCACAGATTCGAGCATTGGACTTTACATATTGGTTGTTGTATACAAACTTAGTACATGGTTCTGATGTTGCTACTGCTAGGGTGTAAACCCCCAACAAACACCACCCGATAGTTGTTGTGTACAAACTTAGTAGATGATTCTGATGTCGAACCGCAACCCGAGTTCCAACTAATTGCGCATCCTCCGTGGAAAGGGTCTATGGCAGAAAAACTACGGTCGGTCTCCCAGAAAAATGCCTGATTGGACAATAGAGCCCTTATCGGGCAATAATTGGTTAATACGACGGGTGGTTGAGCCTAATACCCCTGTTACACTATGACATAAGAGCCAACGTAAGCCTGGCGTAGGTGACTTTTGGTCATTACTTTGAGGTATGTTGGGTTCCGTTATGATGACGTCAGAATGACGTTACACCGACGTCGAGATATGTCACGTTACATCGTGTTATGTCGACGCGCGTCAATGTTTTGAACATGTTCAAAACTTTCGACGTAACTCCAACGTAAGGGTTTACATTCACCGTACGTTCACCGTACGTTCGCGTACGTTCTGTACGCGTTCGGCGAACGTCGATGACGTTAGACAGATGTTATTAAAGAGCTGGTCACTATGTTGCACTACGTTGCATTACCTTGACCCACATTAAAGCTGGTAGAAGCATCCACGCGGCGTAATGAGAAAGTCAGGAGAATGTACGCCGAATGTACGTCCAACATACGTTCAGCATTTTGCCAACGTCTCATGACCTAAGTAATGTAAGGTAACGTAAAGCAACATAGTTCTGGCGATCGAATAACGTTAATAACGTACCGTCAGCGTAATTACATTGTCCTCTCTCGTTGAACGATGCTATCAGTATGCCTTACCGACGTTACGCTCTCATCAACTACGCTGCATCCACGTTCAACTTGTGCCGAAATTTGCATACTAGGCAGAGAAGTTCGACGTTTTTCACGTTCTCCCTACGCTGACATCGTTACGTCGTAGTGTGACAGGGCCTTTAGTGACACCCAGTTCCCTCGGAGATTTCACGTCGTCTATTCATGGCGACCGATTGGGTGTCAAGTTACCATGGTTACGACATATCTGGTCACGGGAGCTCAACTATAGCTAATCTAGTAGTAGTAACCCCCCCCCCCCCCTTCCCCCTTGGAGGGGATACTGCCACTCTTAAAGGTAGCCCTACCCTACACGATAGTTTGCATTGGATCCGGTGAATCTGGATTCCGGTTATTTCCCGGAAAGTTGTTATGGTGTCATGTACACGTTCTCTTCACTCTTAATGACAGACAGACACTACACGATAGTTTGTATTGCGAATCTAGAGTTGCACCAGGCTGGCATCACTGCCACTCTTAAAGGCAGCCCTACATTACACGACAGCTTGCATTGGATCCGGTGAATCCGGAATCCGGTTATTCCCCATAAAGTTGTTATCGGGTGATGTAGACGTTCTCTTCACTCTTAATGGCAGACATACACTACACAATAGTTTGTATTGCGAATCTAGAGTTGCACCAGGCTAGCATCAGTGCCACTCTTAAAGGCAGCCCTACATTACACGACAGCTTGCATTGGATCCGGTGCATCGGGAATCCTGTTATTTCCATAATGATGTTAAAGAGAATGAGTGATATATAAGTTTACTCAACCTTTAAGGACAGCCGTACACTACACGATTGTCTGCATTGCTAATCTGAAAGTGCACCAAGCAGATGTGTTAATTTTTAAAGGCAGTCATATATTTACCGATGGTTTGCATTGGTTCTGGTGGTAAGTGTATGAGAAGTGACACAGTGTGTGAGAAGCAGTGCAGTGTGCAAGAAATAGTGCAGTGTGCAAGAATCAATGCAGTGTGCAAGAAGTAGTGCAATGTGTGAGACGTGGTGCAGTGTGTGACAAGTGGTGCGGTGTGTGTAAAGTGGTGCAGTGTGTGAAAAGCGGTGCAGTGTGGGCGAGAAGTAGTGCAGTGTGGGAGAAGCAGTGCAGTGTGGGAGAAGCAGTGCAGTGAGAAGATGAGCAGTATGTTAGTGTTACAGCATGTGAGAAGCGTCACAGAATGCATGAATCATTATAGTGTGCGATAAGCGGTATAATATGTTTGAAGCAGTACAGTGTGTGGAAAAGTGGTGCAGTTTGCGAGAATTGGTGCAGTGTGTGAGAAGCATTGCAGTGTGTCAGAAGCGCGCTGCAGTGTGCAATAAGCAGTGCAGTGTGCAAGAAGCGGTGCAGTGTGCAAATAGCGGTGCAGTGTGCTAGAAATAATGCAGTGTGCAAACAGAAAAACAGTGCGCAAACAGAAAAGCAGTGCGCAAGAAGCGGTACAGATTTGGGGAAGCGGTGCAGTGTGTGGGAAGCAATGCAGTGTGCGAGCAGCAAAGCAGTGCGAGAACTCGTGCAGTGTGCCAGAAAGGAACGCAGTGTGTGAGGGGCGCTGCCAGTGTCTGAGGGTGAGGGGCGGTGTTGCGGATTCCGAGGGACACCAGTTTCCCAGGGACACATCGCTTCTGCACACGCGTCAAACTCGAACAGTATCGTCACTAACCTTATAAATTTAATATAATGTTTTTGCTAAACATGTTTTCTATATGTGTAGCAAGCGATTTGTTTGTAGGTGGTGTCATTTTAGAGATATTTCACTTTTTCTGTATTGTCTGTATGAAGACTGCTCACGGCCATTGACAATGCCTTGAGTTTGACGGTACGCGCAGTGCAAAACGTTAGTTTTATTCAAAATTAATAGAATTCAAGAACCCTAACCTTATTAATTTAATATAGTCTTCATGGTAAAGATGTTTTATATATGTGTACCAAGCGATTTGTTTATAGATGGTGTAATTTGGGAGATATTTGACTTCTTCTGTATGAAGATTTGCTCACGGCCGTTAACAATGCATTTGAATGGAAGTGTCCCTGGGAAACTGGTGTCCCTCGGAATCCGCAACAGCGGTGCAAGGCGTGAGACAGACGTATTGCAGTGTGACAGCACCCGCTCTCCTCCCCCGTACACACCCACACTGCCACAGTCGCGCACGTTGACAGCGTTACTGGCCGTCTCCATGACAATACGACGCCACTGCTCGGCCATCCGGACACAATTCGATTTAGGTCGGGGGACAGCTCTCATTTCACGCCGGGCCGTGCACACTACGCTCTCACTGCGGCCTGGACCTGCCACCCAGATTGGAATAATAAACACGGTTAGACGTCCACCGCTCGGCGCGTCCCTCGCGCCACCCGGTGAGACGCAGCGTTATATATTGAACAGTTATTGCCCGATAGGGGGCGTGTCGGCTGGAGGCATTCAATAGACCTGAGGGGCTCAACCCTTGCCAGCCCGCCCGCCCGCCCACTCCTCCCCTCCCATCCAGACAACCCATATCTCCCCCCTGGGCGATAAATCGTGTATTAACCCACTGGCAGCGCCACCTATCGGCTCACACTTATTTACCCCACATTTTCACAAAGGGGGCGCCACTGTCGCACTGAGTACGAAGCTACATGCGAAATAAATAGTGAAATAGCGAATGGTAGACATGAAGTGTGAACACTTATTTGTCTCTCATTTTTGCTTGAGTGCAAGTAAATATGCAACACAAGGAATAATTAGTAGCATGTGGTGAATAAGGGGTCAAATTTCCCTGGATCATCAGCCCATGCTTTTCCTAATCTGTTCTTGAATGAATTTATTGACTCGGCATCAATAACATTTTGTGGGAGACTGTTCCATATATTTATGATCCTGTTTGAGAAACTGTGTTGCCTTAACTTTGAAACGGCTCTGGGTTTTACTAGTTTGAGAGTATGGCCCCCGACTGCCTTCTCTTTTATTCAAGGTGAAAAATTGGTTCATATCTATTTTATCAAAACCTTTCATAATTTTAAATACTTCAATTATGTCACTTCTTTTCCTTCCGTAGGAATTGCTGTTTAATGATAATTAAAGATGGGGGGTGTTCTTTTGTGGCTTAAAGTTGAAGCTATTTTTTTATCCTATCGGCTTTTGTTAATAATAAAATGAGATTGTTGTGCTTTCTGTAGTGACCTCCCAGGCAAGAAAGCACATAGACAGGTAGGCATAGACAGGGTGATTACATAAGGGAGCCTCGGTAGTGTAACGGTTAGCACAGTAGCCCCGGAATGACAACAAGGGTGGGATTGGATCCTGCTTCAGCCGCAATACTTCCAATTTCCATCACCCCTACGACAGTTACTAATTACGTCAGAGTATGGGTGACCGGCGTCAACTCTCTGTAGCTGGGGTGTCACTGTCACCAACAGCTGCCAAGAGCGGTGTAGTGTGTGAGGAGCAGTGCTGAGCATACATACAACAGGTTGCATTTAATCTATTATTAAATATTTGTTTGGACAATTTAACTGCAATCTATATTCATCATCATCATCAATCCCTTAACCTTGAGGGTTGTTGGGGCATCACAGATGACTTTGCAACCGGTTTTCTCCAGTATTCGATGGCGCACTACTAAAGTAGCACACTTGACACCTCCACGCTGGTGCTTGGTATGGTTTTTATTGACCTGGGCGGTGAGTAATCCGATATGGCACGGTTGGGCGTTATCATCATCATGGCGATGTACGACGTGATGTACAACGACGTGATGTACAACGAGACGGAGCCCATCCCTCTAAAGGTCAAACGCATGGCTGTTGAATTCACGGAACCCTTCTGCCATATTATTTCAAAGCACAGAGTTATTTGTATGTACTGAATGCTCGTAGAGTTAGGATGAATAGTGGTGATCTGGTCTCCCAGTGCGGCAGCACTACACCAAAGACCCTACTAAAGGCCCTGTCATACTATGACGTAACAATGTCAGCATAAGGAGAACGTGAAAAACGTTGACCTTCTCGGCATAGTATGCAAATTTGGGGACAAGTTGAACGTGGATGCAGCATAGTTGACGAGAGCGTAACATCGGTAAAGCGTAGTGATAGCATCATTCCATGAGAGAGGACATCGTCATTACGCTCACAGAACGTTATGTGCATTATTCCATCGCCAGAACTACATTACATGATGTTACATACGTCATGACATGGTGGCGAAATGTTTAACGTATGTTGAACGTACGTTGGACGTATGTTCGGTGTACGTTCTCCTGACATTCCCATTATGCTGTGTGGACGTTTCCACTGGCTTTAATGTGGGTCAATGTAGTGGAACGTAGTGGAACGTAGTGGAACGTAGTGGAACGTAGTGGAACATAGTGGCACATAGTGGAACATAGTGAGCAGCGTTTGACTAACGTCCATTTAATGTCATTGACGTTCGTTGAACGTGTACAGAACGTGCGGCGAACGTAAACCCTTACGTTTGAGTTACGTCGAAAGTTTTGAACAGGTTCAAAACCTTGACACGCGGCGACATAACATGACATAACGTGACGTAGCTCGACGTCAGTCTAACATCATTCTGACATCATCATAACATAACCCAATGTACGTCAACGTAATGACGAAACGTGAGCACATCAGGCTTACATTGGCTCGTTATGTCGTAGTGTGACAGGGGTATAAGACAGCTCACTCCCTATCTCTCCCATGGTAATGTTAATTTTGCAGTGCCACCTTGTGGTGGGTTTGATCAGCCCGGCTGCTGGTTGGTGTTTCATAAGTAAACACAAACAATTATATTATACATGAGATAGGTAAGTATGAATACACATCAATATGAAATTGCTATGAACAAATACCCATCATCATCAGCATCATCATCAGCATCGCCATCATCACACATCTTTCACATTCATATATACATTTATACATATAATATAGCACCTGTTTAACCATCAGAACAAACAGCCAGCGCATCAAGTGGTGGGTTTGATCATTTTGATTACACAGTACAGGCTGAGTGAGCCGTCTTAGTATTATAGGGTCTTTGACTACACACAGTCGCCATGAGTGCGCACTGTCACAAGTCGGTACCCATCCTGATATGACCTTAGATGATGCCACGACGCAAAACTCCCCAAAACCAACCCAACTATATTTCTAACGTTGAGCACCATCCCGATATGACCTTAGATATTGCCAGGACGTAAAACTCCAACAACCAACCAACTATATTTCTAACGGTGAATTATTGGTAAGCTTGGACCACCATAGGTGCTTCGAGTGAGTTCTCGTCTAGCGCGGTTCGGCGTGGTATCGCGAGAGATCCTAACGAGGCCGTAATAACCAACACATGTTCATTAATTCCACTTACTCCTTACGCCAAGTGGGTTCAACAAGGTCGATTCTTTTATTTCTTGTTCCTTTTCCTTTTTTGCGCCTTATTATCCGCCCTTCTCGATTACCTACTACAATTACTGTCACTAATTACTATGAGCGCTGTCACCAAATGAGTGCTGTCACTGATTGCCTATACTGTCACTGAAGCTTAAACGTAAAGTTGCATAGTCCGATGGTTTTGAATCTCTGTATCTTTTCTGAGATAAATATATGAGATCAATCACTAGTATCTACTTTACATTAGTTCAAAGTTACTTTTATTTTAAATGGTAAACTTTTGAGATATTTTGAGTGCAAACATGGAAAATTAGATTTGGCAAGCTTGCCAAAAATCTGGCACCATAGACTTCTGCAGTAACAGGTTCCGTTAAATTGACTCAGTATTGCCTTCTACACAGAAACAAATGCTTAATAAGTGCATCAATATCTAAGTTAGGTATGTAAAATCAAATCTAGATAATTGGTTTGGTTTAAAAAATTTGATATTTCATCGGACTATGCAGCTTTGACTGGTTAGTCGGCTGTCATTGTTTTACATCCTAGCAACATCTAATGTCATATCACTACGGGTAACGACTTGTGACAGTGTGCACTCATGGCGACTTTATAGTGCTGCCCCACTGGGATACCAGGGGTGATGGCACCATGACCTGATATCCCACACAGTCACATTATCCCAATACTGTGGTAACCAGTCCTTGTGCTATCCTATTAATGCCAAGCGCCAGGCTAGGTAACGACAAGTATCAATTTTATAAGTCATTGGTTTTACTCGGTTGGTGTTTGAACTCTCGACCTTCCAAACGGGAAGCCTGCGCTGTACCGATTGGGTCACCGCATCCGGTATGTACCGGTTAGTTAGATGTGTATGAAAGGTATATGGTAGGGGGATTTCTTCCTAGCAACATCTGAGGTCATAGCAGGATTATCATAACTTGATTTGAGACAGTGTACACTCATGGCAGCTTTAAATAGCTGCCCTCACTACAATGCCACCCCCGTCCTGATATGACCTTATATGTTGCTAGGACGTAAAACAACAACAAACAAACAATACCACCAGCACCATAACCAGATATCCCACTCAGTCACATTAGGCTGAAATTGTCTTGCCCAGAGGACGCATTGTCACAAGTCGGCACCCATCCTGATATATGGCATCAGATGTGGCTAGAACGTAAAACACCAATATACCAAAATCCTTGCGTGGTGTCCAAAGTTCAAGGGGCAGAAGACCGGATACGATGGCCAAATCGGTGAGAGCACTGGTTGGCTTCCCGTGTGGAAGGTCAGGGTTTCGAGTTCTGGCCGAGTCAAACCAATGACTTACAAAAAGTTTATACTTGTCGCTACCTAGCCTGGTGCTCGATATTATTAGGAGAGGACTAGGACCGGTAAGCTCAGTATTAGGATAATGTGACTGAGTGGGATATCGGTCATGGTGTCAGCTGCGGGATCTCGCAATGGGGCAGCACTGTAAAGTCATCCTGAGTGTATGCTGTCCCAAGTCGGTACCTATCCTAATATGAACTTAGATGTTGCTCTGATGCAAAACCCCAGCAAACAAACATGAGGCAGTGACATTACCCCCACAACTTTACTCATTCATAATTATCACTAGTCTAAGATCGTATTAGATTATGACGCTCGGGTGATTCGAGTCGTCGGGATTTCAAATAGAACACCGCGAGGTGAGCCTCAAAATACACGTGCCGTGTGCAAAACGACCCGACCCCAGTGCCCCACGTCTTGGCTATGGGCGCTAGGAGCATTTGCGCTGGTACCTGTTTGTGTCATCTACTGGAAGGCTACTTTTTCTTTGGTACTGTAAAAGACCATCCAGATTATAAATAGACATATAACTAAGTTATGCAATCATAAAATACTTAGTTATATTGGTTATTAGAAAAAAGAAAATAATTTGAATAACCCATCATTTTTTTCCACCCTGAGCGTGTCCGTTTATTCAACCCGAGTTTGTAGTATCTGCGCATGCACCAACAAGTGGTTCACATGAATTGAAAAATGGCTAGAAGACCAGTGCTTCGTCATTGACAAAAGCCTTAGTCAGCAGAATAAACATATTTACCAAAAGAAATACAAACTGACCCGAGTTGTTTAATCGATGACAGCCAGAGAAGCAGAGACATAGAGATGGGAACAATGAGGGGCAGAGTCAGGTACTGGGACAGTGAGAGACATACAGAGAGGAGCATTGAGAGGCAGCAAGGAGAACAGGGGAGACAGTCAAATAGACAGTGAGATACATACAGAGAGGAGCATTGAGAGACAGGGAGGAGAACAGAGAAGACAGTCAAATAGACAGTGAGATTCATACAGAGAGGAGCATTGAGAGACAGCAAGGAGAACAGGGGAGACAGTCAAATAGACAGTGAGAGATATACAGAGGGGAGCATTGAGAGACAACGAGGAGAACAGAGAAGACAGTCAAATAGAGAGGGAGAGACAGACAGAGAGGAGCATTGAGAGACAGGGAGGAGAAAAGGGGTGACATACAAATAGACAGTGAGAGACATACAGAGAGGAGCATTGAGAGACAGTCAGGAGAACAGGGAAGACAGTCAAATAGACAGTGAGAGATATACAGAGGGGAGCATTGAGAGACAGCAAGGAGAACAGGGGAGACAGTCAAATAGACAGTGAGAGATATACAGAGGGGAGCATTGAGAGACAGTGAGGAGAAAAGGGGTGACATACAAATAGACAGTGAGAGATATACAGAGAGGAGCATTGAGAGACAGGGAGGAGAAAAGGGGTGACATACAAATAGACAGTGAGAGACATACAGAGAGGAGCATTGAGAGACAGCGAGGAGAACAGAGAAGACAGTCAAATAGACAGTGAGAGACATACAGAGGGGAGCATTGAGAGACAGTGAGGAGAAAAGGGGTGACATACAAATAGACAGTGAGAGATATACAGAGAGGAGCATTGAGAGACAGGGAGGAGAAAAGGGGTGACATACAAATAGACAGTGAGAGACATACAGAGAGGAGCATTGAGAGACAGCGAGGAGAACAGAGAAGACAGTCAAATAGACAGTGAGAGACATACAGAGGGGAGCATTGAGAGACAGTCAGGAGAACAGGGGTGACATATAAATAGACAGTGAGATACATACAGAGAGGAGCATTGAGAGACAGGGAGGAGAACAGGGGAGACAGTCAAATAGACAGTGAGAGACATACAGAGGGGAGCATTGAGAGACAGTGAGGAGAACAGAGAAGACAGTCAAATAGACAGTGAGAGACATACAGAGGGGAGCATTGAGAGACAGTCAGGAGAACAGGGGTGACATATAAATAGACAGTGAGATACATACAGAGAGGAGCAATGAGAGACAGTGAGGAGAAAAGGGGTGACATATAAATAGACAGTGAGAGACATACAGAGAGGAGCATTGAGAGACAGCGAGGAGAACAGAGAAGACAGTCAAATAGACAGTGAGAGACATACAGAGAGGAGCATTGAGAGACAGCGAGGAGAAAAGGGGTGACATATAAATAGACAGTGAGAGACATACAGAGAGGAGCATTGAGAGACAGGGAGGAGAAAAGGGGTGACATACAAATAGACAGTGAGAGACATACAGAGAGGAGCATTGAGAGACAGGGAGGAGAAAAGGGGTGACATACAAATAGACAGTGAGAGACATACAGAGAGGAGCATTGAGAGACAGGGAGGAGAAAACGGGTGACATACAAATAGACAGTGAGAGACATACAGAGAGGAGCATTGAGAGACAGCGAGGAGAACAGAGAAGACAGTCAAATAGACAGTGAGAGACATACAGAGAGGAGCATTGAGAGACAGCGAGGAGAAAAGGGGTGACATACAAATAGACAGTGAGAAACATACAGAGAGGAGCATTGAGAGACAGCGAGGAGAACAGGGGAGACAGTCAAATAGACAGTGAGATATATACAGAGGGGAGCATTGAGAGACAGCGAGGAGAACAGAGAAGACAGTCAAATAGACAGTGAGAGACATACAGAGAGGAGCATTGAGAGACAGCGAGGAGAAAAGGGGTGACATACAAATAGACAGTGAGAGACATACAGAGAGGAGCATTGAGAGACAGGGAGGAGAAAACGGGTGACATACAAATAGACAGTGAGAGACATACAGAGAGGAGCATTGAGAGACAGGGAGGAGAAAACGGGTGACATACAAATAGACAGTGAGAGACATACAGAGAGGAGCATTGAGAGACAGCGAGGAGAACAGAGAAGACAGTCAAATAGACAGTGAGAGACATACAGAGAGGAGCATTGAGAGACAGCGAGGAGAAAAGGGGTGACATACAAATAGACAGTGAGAGACATACAGAGAGGAGCATTGAGAGACAGCGAGGAGAACAGAGAAGACAGTCAAATAGACAGTGAGAGACATACAGAGAGGAGCATTGAGAGACAGGGAGGAGAAAAGGGGTGACATACAAATAGACAGTGAGAGACATACAGAGAGGAGCATTGAGAGACAGGGAGGAGAAAAGGGGTGACATACAAATAGACAGTGAGAGACATACAGAGAGGAGCATTGAGAGACAGCGAGGAGAACAGAGAAGACAGTCAAATAGACAGTGAGAGACATACAGAGAGGAGCATTGAGAGACAGTCAGGAGAACAGAGAAGACAGTCAAATAGAGAGTGAGAAAACATACAGAGGGGAGCATTGAGAGACAGTGAGAACAGGGAGACAGTCAAATAGATAGTGACAGATATACAGAGGGGAGCATTGAGAGACAGTCGGGAGAACAGGGAAGACAGTCAAATAGACAGTGAGAGACAGACAGAGGGGAGCATTGAGAGACAGTCAGGAGAACAGGGAAGACAGTCAAATAGACAGTGAGACACAAACAGAGAGGAGCATGGAGAGACAGGGAGGAGAAAAGGGGTGACATACAAATAGACAGTGAGAGACATACAGAGAGGAGCATTGAGAGACAGTCAGGAGAACAGGGGAGACAGTCAAAAAGACAGTGAGAGACATACAGAGAGGAGCATTGACAGACAGTCAGGAGAACAGGGGAGACAGTCAAATAGACAGTGAGAGACATACAGAGAGGAGCAATTAGAGACAGTGAGGAGAACAGAGAAGACAGTCGAATAGACAGTGAGAGACATACAGAGAGGAGCATTGAGAGACAGGGAGGAGAACAGGGGAGACAGTCAAATAGACAGTGAGAGACATACAGAGGGGAGCATTGCGAAACAGTGAGGAGAATAGGGAGACAGTCAAATAGACAGTGAGAGACATAGAGCGATAACCAGGTACAGATAGTCAGATACAGTGGGAGATATAGATAGGAACAGGGACAGAGAGAGATACGCCACAAATATGCGGAAAATAGCAGAGCCAGTGACAGTAATGCCCCGGTCACATACACGTTAGTGGACGTAGTTGAACGTAAAGGCCCTGTCACATTACGGCGTATGGCGGGAGCGTATTGAAAACCTACGTATGCCGTGCTTGTGCCAGCCTATGATGACCTTCGGTGAACTTTCGGGTGGGTTTGAGCGTATGGGGGACCTATGAGGAGCGTACGAGGAGCGTATGAGGAGCGTATGGGAGCGTGCTGTGACATTTTTTGACAGTATGGGCCATACGCCCTCATAGGTCGAGTTTTTTTGAGCATGCACAAACAAATTTGGACGGACGGATTTATGAAAGCGTATGGCGGCGTATGCCTCATACGCTTCACATAAGCCGGCATCTGGCGACATCTGGCGGTGTATGAGTAGCGTATGAGTAGCGTATGAGTAGCGTATACGGCGTATGCCGACGTATATGACGTAAAGCGGCTACGCCGCCATACGCTCCCGCCATACGCCGTAATGTGACAGGGCCTTAAGTGAACGTAGTGGAGGATAACGTGGGTCAAACCTGGTGTAAGTATGTTAAACTACGTTGAAATACATTAAGGTAGGCAGTATTTGGTACGGATAAATACATTACGGTACGGATGCCGGTATGTTCAACTACGTTCAACCACGTTCAACTACGTTCAACTACGTTCAACTACGTTCAACTACGTTCAACTAAGTTAACCTCCACTACGTTCACCTACGTCCACTAACAGCTATGTGACCAGGACTTCATAAAAGGATGCTAGAGTATGCTACAGCATGCTAGAGTATGCTAGAGTGCACTAGAGTACACTAGAGCATGCTAGAGTACGTTTGCATCACGGATGCAAATTCAGCCTCTAATGTAGCGCTCTTTTGAACCTGTCCAAAAATTAAATCGGACATCACGGCTCACCCACGTTATTACCAAGTTAACATCATGGACAAGTATGGATGCCGGTACATTCAATTATGTTCAACTACGTTCAACAACGTTCAACTACATTAGCCTCCACTACGTTCAACTACGACCCCTAACGTGTATGTGACCAGGGCAAGAAAGAGAGTTCAAATGCTGAGAGTAAGTAAGATATAGCGCTGCCATCCTGATTTTGATATTTCCAGAATAGTAAATTAAGAACGCCATATGGAATAATTGTGTGGTTGTTGCGGTGTCACGGCCTATCCTAGCAACATTTATAGCCATAACAGACTGGGTACCAACTTGTGACCATGGGTACTCATGGCAACTTTTTAATTGCTGGCCCATTGGGAGATCAGGCCGCCGGCACAATGACCCGATATATCCCACCCAGTCGCATTACATCAACGATACAGGCAGCGCGTCCGGTTCATAGGGAATGAAGCACTCCAGAATTAAACTTGACTTGACTTCTGGGGTGTTTGTAACCTTATGACGGTTACCGGCTTTAGAACTGCAGCATTATAGAGAGGCACCGATAAATCAGTCCAATCTTTGGTTAAAGATTAATCTTCTGGTGGGACGGTTGTAGAAGCTGGGGGATGTCTTTGCACCGATTAAACGATGAGTTGTTGGGGCAGCACAGAATCACTCCCGTCCGGCGGTAGCACAGCACTTGTATTGAGCAGACAGCAGCAATACTTTCTGAGGAAGGGACAGGTAAAGGTGGGTCCAGCGGTTCCAGCATCAAGAACAAAGCGAGAGAAACAAAAAGGTAAAGGGCCCCACCAAAGCAAACAACCCCCTTGATCAGGGGGAGAAGTAAGCCTGGGAGCACAAAAAAATGGTAGAGTATAGGAAAGAGAAATGAGGAGAGTTGAGTCAAAGGACTGTGTCTATTTGCCCTATGGTGACCAGCCAGTGAGCCAAAGACACAGACAGAGTAAGAGTAGAAAGTGAAATGCTGGCAGGCTGCCCCTCCTGGAACTCTTTTCAGACAATATCAATGAGGAGCATGGCCAGCAGAGAGGAGATGGCGAGATGTGTGGACGAAGTGCGGTCCGGACAGTAAGTTAAATTATGAGCTATAAATACAACAAGCAATGCGTGCCACAGAAACAAAAGGGGGATCATGGTCAAATTCCACGATTCCTCTTTTCACAATTCCCTATCCACTTCTCTTTCTGTGTGATGGCTTATTTACCCGTAGCCACATATAGCATGAACACACTACACAAAACACCCAAACCCCTTTCCTGCCCACTTAAAACCTCACTACCACAACAAACGGTGTTCAGATTTTCTTCCCTGTTTCACGCAGTATTTAAATTAAATATTATTTTACTAATGAGATCAGGTATAAATTAAAAAAATCATAAAAAAAACAGAGATACAACGCATGGGCCGGTTATTTAAATGGAGCTTTTGATTCGTGATGAATGAGCTGTTGATTGCCACCCCCCCGCCCCCGCCCCCCCCCCCACCCCCACCTCCAGCCCCAGTCCACTCCAACCCCCGAAGTGGCAAAGCACAGCAGTTAACACGAAGGGACATTATTTTTTACATCAGAGCCTCGTTTCAAATAAGGCCGAGGAAATGTCTGCCTTTAGCAATTACTGTTCATTTTGTATAATTGTTATTATTACTTAAATATTAGGAGTATTAGTGTGTTGTTTGTTTGTTGCATTGTTACGTCCTCGCACGATTTAAGATCATATCAAGATGGATACTGACTTGTGACAGCGCGCACTCAGTGACTTTATAGTGCTGCCCCACTGGGAGACCAGGCCACTGGCACCATGGCATGATTTCAGTCACATTATTTTGGACCAGACGGGATGGCCGAATGAGTTAGAGCGTCCGTCTCCCGTGCTGGTAGATCGTGGGGTTGTGGGTTCGAACCCTGGTTGAGTCAAACCAATGACTTAAAAATGTATACTTGTCGCTTCCTAGCCAGGCGCTCAGCATTATTAGGATAGTGCAAGGACTGGTTGGCTTAGTGTCAGGATAATGTGACTGAGTGGGATATCCGGTCATGGTGCTGGCAGCCTGGTTTCCCAGTGGGACAGCACTATAAAGTTGCCATGAGTGCTCACTGTCACAAGTCGGTCAATCAATCAATAGTTCCATCCTCTAGTCGAGGGCTGGATGCAATGGTTCTCCACTTGTCCCGATGGTGTGCTGTTCTGATAGACTGTGAATAATTCAAGCCTGTCCACTGTGAAATATTTGTAAACCATGATGTTCTTGGTCTGCCTCTCCCTCTGCTGCCATTCACCTTCCCTTCCAACAATGTATGGTATATTGAACTCTGACGAATGATGTGGCCAAAATAAATAAATTTCTTTGTCTGTATAGTGGCAAACAAGCATTTCTTATTTTTAATTTTTCTGAGAACTTCTTTGTTAGTGATCTTCTTTGTCCATGATATTTTCATCATCCTTCGATAAGTCCACATCTCAAATGCTGCTAACCGTTTGTACATTTTCTTAGAGATTGTCCATGTCTCAGCCCCATACATTAGAGTAGACCACACATAACACTGAAGACCCGTCCTGATCCAGTACCCGTCCTGATATGACCATAGCTGTTGCTAGAACGTAAAACAACAACAAAGAAACATTATTTTGATTCTAAGCTAACCACTCCTTGCCCTATCCTAGTCATGCCGAGCGCAGCAACAAGTGGCAACTTTTAGTAAGTTATTGGCTTGACTTGGCCGGGAATCGAAATCCATACCTTCCGTACGGGAGGCCTGCGCTCTATTGATTAGGCCAACACGTGCGGTCATCATTGTCAATAGACCAGACGGGTTGGCCGAATGAGTGGAGCGTCCGCCTCCTGTTTTGGGAGATCAGGGGATCCGAACCCATGGGTTTGTGGGTTTAAACCCTGGACGAGTCAAACCAATGACTTAAAAATTGATACTTGTCGTTTCCTAGCCAGGTGCTCGGCATTATTAGGATAGGCTAAGGTCTAGTTGGCTCAGTGTCAGGATAATGTGACTTAGTGGGATATCAGGTCATGGTGCTGGCAGCCTGGTCTCCCAGTGGGGCCGCACTATTACATCACCAAGAGTGCGCACTGTCACAAGTCGGTACCCACCCTGATATGACCTTAGATGTTGCTAGGACATAAAACAACAAACAAATCATTGTCATTATTATTATTATTATTATTATAGGGCCAACGCAAGGAAAGGGAACATTGTGCCCAGGGCAGATTTTGTATGTACGCCTGAGAGCAGGTCTCGACCTGACTCTGACCTGAAAAATGTTTTGAATTTAAGCTAATATTAATAAGCGATATGTTCTTTTAGGAGAACCAGGCACTGATTTTGTTCTCGACCAACCAATTGCTTGTTCATGCTTAATACGGAAGAAGCTAAATACTAGAAGGAATACCTCAGAGGGCCCATGGCACAAATGTACTTGAGCCCAGCATTTCTTTTTTTCTTTTTTCTTTTTTCTGTTCATTAGTTAATTAAAGCTGCATGGTCCAATGGAAATATCAAATTTTCAAAACCAAAACAATTATCTAAATTTGATTCTACATATCTAATTTAGATAGCGGTGCACTTATTAAACATTTGCATCCACATAGAATGGAATACTGAGGCAATTGAATAAAACCTGTTACTGCAGAAGGCTATGGGATCAGAGTTTTGACAACCTTGCCAAATTTAATTTTGCATGGTTACACTTAAACTATCTCAAAAGCTAGCCACTTAAAATAAAAGTTAATTCAAGCTAAAGTAAGGTACATAATAACGATCAACCTAATGTATTTATATCAGAAAATTTCAGAAACTAAAAACCATCGGACTATGCAACTTTAAGCAAGGGAAATTTCAACTGTGAACAATTGGTCTTCCTCATCCCACTGCTCCTTGATTGAATAAAGGCAGTGGCTACGCATACGTGAGCCGTATTCGTAGCCTGCCGGTCTAGACATACGGCAGTGTGTGCGCATGCGCCTTAAAGTTCCTCATGTATCTTTAGCCTCCGTGGCTACACATACGTAAGCAACTACCCTAACTATCACAGTAATTTGTGCTTTTTGGTGGTTTGAAAGCAAATTTCTCTTATTTCTATTATATAGTTCAGATCTTTCTCTACAATTTCACATTCAGCTTTTTTTTTATCAGCCAATTGGAAGTTCTTGAATTTATTTTGCGAAAATAGTTTTTGAGGCTGTGATCCGGTACGGCTACCACTGGCACTGTCACGGACACTCAGAATATCCCCAACTTTCACTATTATCTCTGCTTTTTAATCCTGCCAGAGAAAATTGCTCTTAGGTTAAATTAATTACTTCAGATCTTCCTTTTCAATTACTCATTAAGGTTTTTTTAATCGACCCAATGAAATCTTTTTAATTTATTTTGCAAAACTAAATGCTGCACATAGACATAGTATTGCTGCAGCACAAATTACTGCTGCATGTCCACATTGCTCAACGTCAACACTGTAAGTGGCAACTTTCAAACGGATGTGCCACATTTCGCGAAAACCCATGCGCATGCATCCTCACATATGCCTAGACCGCCAGGCTATGCATATGGTTCACATACGCGTAGACACAACATTAGCCCTGTTCACACGGGCAAAATGTGAAGCGACCTAGACAAGGCGAACTAAAGGAGTCGAATTAGCGCCCGTTCACACGGGCACTGCGTGAGGCGGAAGTGGATATCTGCGCATGAGCAAGTCCAGACTAACCAGCGCCAGTTTGGGTTCGTCGACGTCGGCCGAGAGAGTGTGGGTTCGACCTAGATATGTATTTAATGAATCTTATTGGTTTGGAACGATCAAAACTTCTGCTGAGCAGTGAAACCCTAAAAATAAATTATGAAAAAAATATCTGTGCGTAGATAGCGGTTTCATTAATTAAATTATATAATATGCGCTTTTGATCGACCGGAAAGTCAACAAACTAAGGTCGACTGCGCATGCGTGTGAGGTGCTAATCCGCCTCACATGCGTCCACACGGGCAAAATTATCCACATCACAGGAATCGATTCACGTAGACTACCTCGCTTAGGTGGTTTACATTATCGAGATCACGTGAATCGAATCAGCCCTAATCCGCCTCAGACGTCCGTTCACACGGGAAATGTGCGTCGAACTAGGCAAGTCGCTTTCTACAAATCGATTTACATTCCCCGTGTGAACACGGCTAATTTGTTGAATAAAGCATTCAGAATAGGAATATATCATATATGAAGCTTTTAATGCTTAGCTGTTAAACTAAATTATTATAGTGATTTCAAATATATAATTGTCTTTGTAATTTTATTATTATTTTGTCAATTCACCCTTTAGAACATGTGCATGCCAAGAAGCATACGTGAATCGCAACTGTAGATCATAATGATCCAACACTGGGCCATCGGCCATATTATCGCTAGCAGAAGTAGAGGTGTGAGAGCATTTTGGCTTGAAAACGCCAATGTGTCATGCAGTTAACCTGTATTTATGAGCCATCATTGATAATTCCAGGAGGACGAAGCCGAGAGCAGAGTACACATTAGGATGCACAATCAGCCACAATTCCATACACATACACAGAGGCAGTTAACTAACATTATATCCACACATATGAGACTGTCTCAAAAGGTGCTAAGCAATATGGGACAAAACTTTGTCCATTGTAAGGATCAACATACTATCTCCTTATGCATTTGCTCAGGATAAACTGATTTGTTTTTAACATGGTGTTTCATAATCCCAATAGAATACATATTTATTTGAAACAAATATCCTTGTGTTTTCAGTGTAACCGTTTCTGTGCTGTTTTGTGTCAATCGTTACAATGGACAAAAGAAAAAGAGTTATCACCTTTTGAGACAGGCTCATATGCAAAATCGTTTCTTTTGGTGAAATATCACTTTCAATACATTGATCTATCAGTGGCAATGAAGGTCATATATTTCTCATTAGCAAGTTCAAATGACAGTGAGCAGGACAATGGTATCTTCAGAGTTGGTGGGTTAAGAGTAGGTAGGGCCAATGTTATACCCCTGTCACACTATGATGTAACAAGCCAACGTAAGCCTGATGTGCTTACGTTTCGTATGTTGGGTTACGTTATGATGACGTCAGAATGACGTTAGACTGACGTCAAGCTATGTCACGTTACGTCGTGTTACGTCGGCGCGCGACAAGGCTTTGAACCTGTCCAAAACATTCAATGTAACTCGAACGTAAGGGTTTACATTCGCCGTACGTTCTGTACACGTTTGGCGAACATCAATGACGTTAGATGGACATTAGTCAAATGCTGCTCACTACGTTCCACTACGTTGAACCACAGTAAAGCCGGTGGAAATGTCCACGTGGCATAATGGGAATGTCAGGAGAACATAGGCCGAACGTACGCCCAACATACATCCAACATATGTTCAGCATTTCGCCACCGTGTCATGACGTATGTAACGTCACGTAACGTAACGCAACATAGTTCTGGCGATGGAATAACGTACATAACGTTCCGTGAGCGTAATTACGTTGTCCTCTCTCGATGAATGATGCTATCACTAAGCTTTACCGACGTTACGCTCTCGTCAACTACGCTGCATCAACGTTCAACTTGTGCCCAAATTTGCATACTACGCCGAGAAATTCAATGTTTTTCACGTTCTCCCTACGCTGATGTCGTTACGTCGTAGTGTGACAGGGCCTTTAGTGGTGGCTTAACATGGTGTTGCCTACTGCTGTGTCTTCGGGGAAGCCACCGATAATTGATCGTGTCAAACCACTGCACAGATTACGTCAATATCGGGGCTCGTTCATTGTAAACTGAGACACAGAGTCCGTTAAGTCATGAATCAACGCCAAACCCATATCGATAAATGCAACTGATACGCCGTAGCAGACTAGCATACCAATCTAGCCATTTTGGCAGCAGGGAGGAATATAAATGAGCAGCTGCATTAGAAAAAAAGCAATGGATGATTGGAATTAAATAGCAATTGAGTGTAATGTAATGCTTATAAAGAGTTACCCACGTAATCTTGTTAAAGTTGCATAGTCCGATGGTTTTGACTTTCTCTCATTTTTCTGAGATAAATCTATTAAATTGATTGTTATTATTTTACATTACTTTAGTTTGAAGTAATTTTTAATTTAAATTGGTAACCTTTGAGATATTTGAAGTGGAAACATGTCAAATTAGTTTTGGAAAGCATGCCAAAACTCTGACACCATAGGCTTCAGCAGTAACAGGTTCTATTAAATTAACTCTGTATGCCCTTCTATTTGGCAATAAATACTTAATAAGTGCATCAATATCTAAGTTAGATATTGTCATGGGGGTGATGAAAATGGGAAATACTGCGCCTAGAGCGGGACTCGAACCCACATCTCTTTGCATTCCGGGCCAGTGTGCTAACCATTACACCACCTAGGCTCCCTGATATCAATACACTCCCCACGCCTACCTGTCTATGTGGTTACTTGCCTGAGAGGTCAGTGCAGACCACTACACTCGTCCCCCTGGAATTGTAAGTCTTGTAATGCTTACAATTACATACATCAACATTCCTATCAGGTGAACTGTGAGCGTGGTGCGGTGCACTCACCGCAGAAGCGTCCACGCCCACCGGTAACCCAACTGCGCCGGGGCTCCCCGCACCACTGTCTTGGTACTGGCGCCCACTACGCAGTTGACCTGCCGTCGCTCCCTCCATAACTATGAATTACGAAGAGAACCTACCTGCGGAGTCCATGGCCCAGGTCCAATACTTACCCCCTTACGCAGAAGGCAAGCTGGCTCACGGCACCAATGTCATGGGGGTGATGAAAATGGGAAATACTGCGCCTAGAGCGGGACTCGAACCCACATCTCTTTGCATTCCGGGCCAGTGTGCTAACCATTACACCACCTAGGCTCCCTGATATCAATACACTCCCCACGCCTACCTGTCTATGTGGTTACTTGCCTGAGAGGTCAGTGCAGACCACTACACTCTGTTGAGTTAAATTTGCTTCTTCATCTAATGTTATATCAGGATGGGTACCAACTTGTGACAGTGCGTACTCATGGCGACTTTATAGTGCTGCTACACTGGGAGATCAGGCTGCCAGCACCATTACCTGATATCCCATTCAGTCACATTATCCTTACCCTGAGCCAGCTAGTCCTTGTCCTATCCTAATAATACCGAGCGCCTGGTTAGGAAGCGACAAGTATCAAATTTTACGTCATTGGTTTGACTCGACTAGGGTTCGAACCCATGAGTTCGAATCCCACGATCTACCAAAACAGGAGTCGGACGCTGAACTCATTCGGCTATCCTGTCTGGTCTCATCCATAAATAGTGTGCATGCACCATATCTGTTAATGCCCTAAGACCAGAGCCTCAGTGCCCATAAAAGATGCTATTCAACTGAAAAAATAAATAAAATAAAATAAAATAAAAATTGTGCACAAAAAAAAAAAAATAATCCCACGAAACGCATTAGCACTTTATTACATCCTATTGAGAGAGGGAACCATTCGAGGCCCGAGTAATTAGCTATATACGACTACCCGAGGAATCACCCATGTGATGAGCTGCTATGCACTCTTCTGCTTTATTACATTTTTAAAGTCCCCTGCCTCACAAAACTATACGAGCAAATGGTGCCTAGATCTGCTTGGAATGCTTTCATTTCGCTGCACACGATGCACTTACCGCTTTACCGGATCTTATCCACTGGAAGATTGCCGCTCGCTGGCCATAATTTCCGGGCCCTTATAAGGGCATAGTCCGACGGGGTTTGCGTTTCTATCACTTTCTCAGATAACTGTTGTCGTGGAGGGGGTGATGTAAAGGGGAAATATTGCTCACAGAGCAGGTTTTCGAATGCACTCATCTCGCCATTCCAAGGCTAGCATACTAATCCATAGATAAAGGATTCACCCGGTACTCGCAGTACATGGGTGAATACCAACCCTATATAAAAACGGTCGAAAAAGCGGGTTAAGGAAATGAGAGCCTAATTTCACAATCTAAGAAGCAACATTTATTCTTTACATATGTCTTATTGATAGCCCGCTACCTTTGAGTTGAAAAATATAATATAATATCTAGCTTAATCAGATTTAAAAGTGAAATTGATGGCGTTCTCTGGCCGCCATCTTGTTTTTTTTGCATTCTCACCCATTTCACCAACTCTGTGGCAATATATGCAGCCATTTGATCCTGGAGCCACAGTTTCTAGTTCAGGTTCCATACTAAACCTATTTCCACCCATATTTACACTACATTGTCCTTCACCCGTGTACTCCAAGTACCGGGTGAATCTTTTATCTAACTAATCCAGGGCTAGCATGCTAAGCATTACACTGCCTAGGCTCCCTTATGCAATCACCCTATCCATGCCCACCTGTATATGTGGCCCTTGCCTGAGAGGTCAGTCAGTGCAGACTACTACTACTACTACTACACTCATCCCCCCTGAAGTTCTAAGTATTTTAAGTGGTATATATCCATAAGTCATTTAATGCTTACAATTATTTTTTTTTGGTAAGTATTTTTATTCATCTGAATACATATTTTGTCAGCGCCAGGGCACTGGTCTTCCAGCCATTGGAGTGGTCGCATTTCATCTGTACATAGTGGAAGTGGAATGTGTTGCATTGTGTGCAGCACAACCCATTCTGAACATAAAAGAAAGTGGGGGAGCAGCCTATGCTGCATAGTGTACAGCATAGGTACTCAACATAGTGCAAGGTATATGCATCAAGATAGAGTGTGCAGTAATGTACACTAGTGGTTAAATAATATGCTGTGTATGTATATCAGTTAGATTTGGTTTTAATAATGGTTAGTCTTTAAATAGTGCCATGTTGTGCGTGTATATTGGTTTATATTGTGTGCATTGCTGGTTGAAGATGTAGTTATTCAGTGGTGGTAATGGGTCTAAAGTAGGGGTAGTGGGTCTCGAGTCATTGAGTTATAATAGTTGTTTGTCAAATGTGGATGGGGGGGGGGGAGGGGTCCATGGGCAGGGGGGGCGGACACGTATACACATGTATATAGGCAATGCATATTTAGGGTAGGTTCAACAACAATACCGTGCATAGCTTGTACAGGTTCCACGTCACAGTGATGATGGTGTAATGACGGTGATGAAAATGGGAAGTGTCAGGAAGGGTCAACAACAATACAGTGCATAGCTTGAATACAGTGCATAGCTTGAACAGGTTCCAGGTCATGGCGATGATGGTGTAATGACGGTGATGAAAATGGGAAATGTCAGTAAGGTTCAACAATAATACAGTGCATAGCTTGTACAGGTTCCAGGTCACGGTGATGATGGTGAAATGACGCTGATGAAAATGGGAAATGTCAGTCAGGTTCAACAACAAGACAGCGCTTAACTTGTACAGGTTTCAGGTCATGGTGATGATGGTGTAATGACGGTGATGAAAATGGGAAATGTCACTAAGGTTCAACAATAATACAGTGCATAGCTTGTACAGGTTCCAGGTCATGGTGATGACGGTGTAAGGACGGTGATGAAAATGGGAAATGTCAGTAATGGGGCTGTCACACTACGACGTGTGTCCCGGCGACCCATCAGCGTTGAAAGTACTATGTCGCGTCGAGAAACGTCAAACTTTTCGGCAGTTTGGGGGAAAAGATCGGCGTCAGCGCGGCGCATTATGCGCACACGGCCAACGTGTGTCAATGCGCTGGGGGAAAAAAAAAAAAAGTTTGGCGCGACGTCTTCATTTAACCTTAAATGTTGCTAGGGCGTAAAACAAAAACGGCCCAGTTTGCCGCAACGTGTGAGCAACGACCCTCCCGCGAGCGCGCCGTCTTCCTAGCGTTCCCATAACGTTATTCCGGCGCGTCCAACGCAGCGCGACGCGCGCCTAACGTCCTCCTAGCGTTCTTATCCATTTACTCCCGCGCGTTGCCGGTCGCTGGTGGTTTTTGACATGTTCGAAACACTCAGCGACCAATAACGCGCGCCGACTTTCGCCGCCGACCGTCAACGTCAAAGCTAGTGTACCGACGTGTACCGACGCGCCCATAACGCGCCACCAGCGCTTCTCGATATTTCACCAAATATCGCCCAAAAACACCACACGTTGACGGGTCGCCGGCGAGAAGCGTCGTAGTGTGACAGCCCCATTAGGTTCAACAACAATACAGTGCATAGCTTGTACAGGTCCCAGGTCACAGCGATGATGGTGTAATGACGGTGATGAAAATGGGAAATGTCAGTAAGGTTCAACAACAATGCAGTGCATAGCTTGTACAGGTTCCAGGTCATGGCGATGACGGTGTAATGGCGGTGATGAAAATGGGAAATGTCAGGAAGGTTCAACACCAATACAGTGCATAGCTTGTACAGGTTCCAGGTCACGGCAATGATGGTGTAATGACGGTGATGAAAATGGGAAATGTCAGTAAGGTTCAACAACAATACCATGCATAGCTTGTACAGGTTCCACCTCACAGCGATGTTGGTGTAATGATGGTGATGAAAATGGGAAATGTCAGACCTAGCACAGGATTCAAATTCACACTTCTTGCCATTCTAGGGCTAGCATGATAACACAGTAACAGTTACACTATCTAGGCTCCCTGTTGCAATCACCCTATCCACGCCTACCTATTGATGTGGCTCCATACCTGAGCAGCTGAGAGGTCAGTGCAGACTACCGATCCGGTAGCATCAATTGTGTACAAGTCATTGGGTTGACTCAGAGTTCGAACAAACACCTCCTCCCCCCCACCACTAGATAAAGTATTCACCCGGTACTCGCAGTATACAGGTGAATACCAACCTTATATAAAAACGGTCGAAAAATCGGGCTAATGAACTGAGTCTTTATGAGAGCCTAATTTCACAATCTAAGAAGCTACATTTATTCTTTGTATATGTCTTCGTATTTCCCCGCTACCTTTGAGTTGAAAAATAAAATATAATATCTAGTTTAATAAAATTTTTAAGTGAAATCGACGGCATTCTAGTGCCGCCAGCTTGTCTTTTTGCATTCTCGCCCATTTCACCAACTTTCTGCCTATATATGTAGCCATTTGATCCTGGAACCACAGTTTCTAGTTCCTGTCCCATACTTAAGCTATTTTCGCCCGTATTTAGACTACGTTGTCCTTCATCTGTGTACTACAAGTACCGGGTGAATCTTGTATCTACCTAGATAAATGATTCACCCGGTACTTGTAGTACACGGGTGAACGACAACGTAGTCTAAATACTGGCGAAAATAGCTTTAGTATAGAACAATAACTAGAAACTGTGGCTCCAGTATCGAATGGCTACTGATATCGGCACAGATTTGGTGAAATGGGAGAGAATGCAAAAAGACAAGATGGCGGCAGCAGAACGCCATCGATTTCACTTTTAAATCTTATTAAACTATATATTATATTATATTTTTCAACTCAAAGGTAGCGGGCTATCAATAAGATATATGTAAAGAATAATTGTTGCTTCTTAGATTGTAAAATTAGGCTCTCAATTCTTTGACCCGCATTTTCGCCAGCTTTTACATAGGGTTGGTTTGCACCCCTACTGCAGCAGTACGGGGTGAATATTGTATCTAGTATCTACCCCACCGCCACCACCACCACCAATACAAATTCACGGAAAGCCAGCCAGCACTGTCCCAGTTTCAGCCATTCCGTCTGGTCCCTTCCATCAGTCGGGCACCTTCCTTATATTGCCGCAGGTGCTGCTGGGACGTAAGAGAGCCAGATCAAGCAGTAACTTGTGAATGCTGTCTTTGGCGAGTTAGGGAGAGGAGTAGGAGTATTCAGCTGCACGCAGCAAGTACATCATTATTGGGGGCAAGGTTTCTCCTCATCGCAAAGGGACCAGTGTTATTCCACTACGCCTGACGTCATTACCATTTCATTGGTCATTTATTGTGGCTGGAAATGAGGTCTTGTTTTCCGGTAATCGCTTCCGGCGGCGCCAGTGCTCTGCGCATGACTGCGTCCCGGAAGTAGTTCAAACCTGACCTGACACATGGCATATACCACGTCCTAGGAACCTCTAAGGTCATATCAGGACGGGCATCGACTTGTTGGTTGGTTGGTTGGTTGTTGGAGTTTTATGTCTTGACAATATCTAAGGTCATATCAGGACGAGTACCGACTTGTGACCGTGTGCATTAATGGCTACTTTATAGCGCTGCCCACTAGGAGACTAAGCTACTGGCACCATGAGCCAATATCTCACTCAGTCACATTACCCTGATACTGAGTTAACCAGTCCTTGTCCTATCCTATTAATGCCAAGCCCCAGGCTAGTTAGCGACAATTATTAATTTTATAAGTCATTGGTTTGATTCAGCTGGGATTCTAAGTCCCGACCTTCTGCTAGGGAAGCTGCACTGTACCGATTCGATGAGTGATTCAATGAGTGATTCAATGAGTGATTCAATGAGTGATTCAATGAGTGATTCAATGAGTGATTCAATGAGTGAGTCAATGAGTGATTCATTGAGTGATCCAATGAGTGATCCAATGAGTGATTCAATGAGTGATTCATTGAGTGATCCAATGAGTGATCCAATGAGTGATTCAATGAGTGATTCAATGAGTGATTCAATGAGTGATTCAATGAGTGATTCAATGAGTGATTCAATGAGTGATTCAATTAGTGATTCCTTGAGTGGTTCATTGAGTGATTCAATGAGTGATTCAATGAGTGATTCAATGAGTGATTCAATGAGTGATTCAATGAGTGATTCAATGAGTGATTCAATGAGTGACTCAATGAGTGAGTCAATGAGTGATTCAATGAGTGATTCATTGAGTGATCCAATGAGTGATTCAATGAGTGATTCAATAAGTGATTCAATTAGTGAGTTCTTGAGTGATTCCTTGAGTGATTCAATGAGTGAGTCAATGCGTGATTCAATGAGTGATTCAATGAGTGGTTCAATGAGTGATTCAATGAGTGATTCAATGAGTGATTCATTGAGCGATTCAATGAGTGATTCAATGAGTGATTCGATGAGTCATTCGATGAGTCATTCGACGAGGTATTCGATGAGTGATTCGATGAGTGATTCGATGAGTGATTCATTGAGCGATTCAATGAGTCCCAATGAGTGAGTCAATGAGTGAGTCAGTGAGTCAGGCAGTGACTGACTCAGTAAATCAATGAGTGAATTAGTAAGTGAGTAATGAACGGAACAGGGAGTGACTGAGGGAGTCACTGAAACAATTAGTGAGCGAACTAGTAAGTGACTGAGTAACTTAATGAGTCAACAACTCAGTGAGTGATAGTAATTTTACTCAGCATCAGCACCAAAGTCTAATTCCGTGAAGAGAAGTGAGTAGAAGACGCATAACTGCAAATGACCTTGCGCATTAATTAAGAGCGCTTGTTCCAGACGCAACAAGTGCTTGAACATAATAACGTAACGCAAACTTCCCCACCACTTCTCTCTGGACTCCATCCCAATCTTCTCTTTTTTTCTCGTTCTGTCGCTCACTTCTTACTTTCTCTCTCTCTCTCCATCACACTCCATTCTCACGGCAACAGTATTGCAAACCCCACTTTCTCTTTTTCTCTTTCTTATTTGTTTTTCACACAAACCCTTCGAAGGCCAAGTACCCACCGATGCACTTGTGTGGCACTTGTAACCACACCATTACACAAATGACGGTTATTGACAGGCCCAACCAGAATGTGGCACCTGATAACATTCACTTCCTGTTTACCAGTCTGCCCTTTCCGAAACACACCTCCAACCATCACATCATGCGTTAAACAAAACCTTGCACATCTTCTACCCAACCCTGCCCCACCCCAAGCCACCCAACACTGCTGCAACCCACTCACCCTACCCCACCCAACCTACTCTACCACACCTACCTGCCCCACCCCACCCTAACCTACCCCACCTCACTCAACTCCACCTCACCATATCCCACCTCACCTAACTCCACCTTACCCAACTCCACCTCACCCTGCCCCACCTCACTCCACTCCACCCCACCTCACCCCACGCATTCCGCAACTTACCTCACTCCACCTCACTCAACTCCACCTCACCATATCCCACCTCACCCAACTCCACCTTACCCAACTCCACCTCACCCTGCCCCACCTCACTCCACTCGACCTCACCCAACCCCACCCCACCTCACCCCACGCACTCCGCAACTGACCTCACTCCACCTCACCCAACTCCACCTCACCCTAGCACATCCCACTAGACCCCCTCACCTCACTTCACCCCACACACTCCTTGACATACCTCACTCAGCTTCACTCCGCTCCACCCTACCCTATCAAACTCAACTCTACCCTACCCCAACTCCCTACTCGACCACAGCCCACCCCTACTTGACCCCACCCCGTCCTACCCGACCCCACCCCAATCTACCTTACCCTACCCCACTCAACCCCACCCCACGTCACCCAACTCCACCTCACCCTGCCCCACCTCACCTCACTGCACCTCACGCAACCCCACCCCACCTGACCCCATGTGCTCTCCTCTCCAACTTACCTCACTCCACCCCACCCTACTCCACCCCACCCTACTCCACACCACCCTACTCCATCCTGTCCCACCTCACCTAACTCCACCTCACCCTACCCCATCCAACTCCACCCCCCTCACCTCACTTCACCCCATGCACTCCTAAACTTACCTCCGCTCCACCCAACACTACAAAACTCAACTCTACCCTACCCCAACTCCCTATTCGACCACACCACACCGCTACTTCACCCCACCCTGTCCTACCCCACCCCACCCCACCCCACTCTTCCCCACCCAAACCTCACTCTACCCCACCCCATTCCACCACACTCTACCCTACCCCACTCAACCCAACCCCACCCCACCTCACCCAACTCCACCTCACCCTGCCTCACCTCACCTCACCCCACGCGCTCCCCAACTTACCCCACCCTACTCCACCCCACCCTACTCCATCCAACCCCACCTCACACAACCTCACCTCACCCTACCCCACCCACTCCACCCCCCTCACCTCACTTCACCCCACGCACTCCTCAACTTACCTCACTCTGCTCCACCCCACCCTACCAAACTGAATACCGCCTTACCCCAACTCCCTACTGGACCACATCCCACCCCTACTTCACCCTATCCTGCCCCACCACACTCCACTCTACCGTACCCCACTCACCCCCACCCCCACCTCACCCTACCCAACTCACCCAACTCCACCTCACCCTACCCCACTCAACCCCACCCCACCTCACCCTACCCCAACTCACTCCACCCAACCTCACCCTACCCCACTCAACCCTACCCCACCTCACCCCACTCCACCTCACCCTGCCCCACCTCACCTCACTCCACCCCACTCAACCCTACCCCCACCTCACTCTACCCAACTCCACCCCACCTCACCTCCACCCAGGCGACCACACTAGTTACCCTAATAAAGTAATAGCCCACCAACTTCAATCAACATTATATATTCATCAGCACAGCTCCTGAAGCCACATCAGCACATTGGCACTAATTACATCTTCTTCTGATGCACAAAACCACTTGAGCATGTTGAACAAAGGAGAGGGTACGTGACGCGTAGTAACTATGCTTATTAAACTAGTTCATTAATTAATATTGAATATTATATGCGTGCAAGGAAGATTATAGGGTATTTATTTTCAGAATGATATCGCTGGTATGTCATTATTATCTTGCTCTGATTAGATGTGTACTTGTGGTTGGGCGACAATAAGGGCATGCAATACTAATTAAGCATTTATAAAATAACAAATACAGAAATCAAATAATGTTAACATTTAATTTAATTGTCAAAATAAAGTGTGGTTATTGAGCTAGTTCTAAATGAAGAAGCTGTTCAAATGCAAATTCAATCAGTGATTAATCGAATTCTATAAGTTAATTTCAATTAAAAGTGGCTGATTGTGTGGGTAAATATTTCTATTTAAGTCAGGCGTTCCCTTGACCTCCTTTTGAATGCATCCTAGCATTATTTAATTGTGTTCTTGTTTTTTATTTAAGGTGAGTTCAAGTTGTAAGCAGCGAAAGTTGCTCGAGTCCAAGAAGTGGTGAGTTTACAAATCCAAGGAGTTGTTCTCTTTTTTTGGGATACGGTATTTATTCACCCCAGAGCGTGTAAGCTCGTGCCAGGGTGCTTGTTTTCAATGCTGGACAGCTGTGATGAATGTTATGGTGTATGCCTGGGATCTGGCTCTGGGTTAGTATCCGGGACATCCACCAGCATTTATTTAAGTAGTTAGTATATATGTTAGTTTTTTTTTTTTTTTAGGGGGTATAACTTAGCGCTTAGAACTGTTTATATAACTTAGCGCTTAGAACAGTTTATTATGAAAGAATATGAAGCATATGAAACGCCAATCGCCCACACAATCACTCATTCACTGAGTTAGTGTGATTGCAGTTGGGCAGCACTATAAAGCTGCCACTGAATCTGCAGTCAGAGGTTGGTACCGATCCTGGCGTTGCTGATCTTGGTTGTTTCTAAGGTGCACAACCCTAATCAATCACTCAATCAATCACCCAATCAGTTTCTATACCAAGCTTGCTATAATTGCTGGCTAATTTAATAGCCAGTGAACTTACACTGGACCTTCGGCTTACCATACGAGGAGGAATTGGCGTCAGGAAAACTTGGGAAACTAATGTTCTCTGTGGCAGAGTGGTTAGAGTGTCTGACTTTTTCTAGGTCGGACTCCTAATCTGAAGGTTGGTGGTTCAATATTCCCCGTGACCCCCACCTCTGCCACTTTGGATTTCCACCCCTGTGTATGACTTACAGCATCATCAAAGGCTGGTTGCTCTCACACCATGCGGTGTCGGAGGTTAAAAAACCATTGGGTCGGCAAACTGTCTAATGGTGAAAAAAAGTCTATTCAGACTTATCTATGATAGGCAGTATAAATCTTCAAGAAATGTGAACTTGTGTCATAAACCGACACAGCTCGCTTTGGCAGTGGCTAACCTGTGCAGAATGCTTAGCTACTTTTGCGATTCCCCTTTCAGGATCTGTAGACATATGAAGATATGGAATCCAAGGCTAGTTCAAGGCTTTTCAATGCTGTCTTTGATAGGAATTCAAGACTATTTTCATTTGGATTTCAAGAAAAAACAACAATGGTGAATGGTGATTTTAGTCTGACTTAGATCAGCAGTGTGTGGGGCAGCTTAATGGAATTCAATGCTTTTTAAGACTGATTTGCAAAAATAGATTAAATTCAAGGACTTTCACGACTTGAAATGAGACAAATGAAGTTCAAGCCTTTTCAACACTTTTCAAGACTTTCCAGGATCCGTACGGGCCATGCCCTTTAATCCACCCTAACTATTCGCTCCTTCTACAACGTAACCACTGTCTTTTGACTGGTGTGAAACCCACTGCTACACTTACCAATAACCCGCTAAATCCCCCGTGCCATCCCAGTAGCCGGCTTGTGCCTGGCACACACATTCATCTAGGGGATGAAGTTCTATGTTCGCCTTCTTCGGAACTGAACCTGAAGCAAGGCCCGCTGACGCTGTTTCCAAGAAGATTTAAGTCACACCCAGTGAGCGCAGCGAGTGGATGGTCTAGCGGTCGGGGAGACATCATCCATCGCCAAGTCTAATAATGGCAGCGTAGAAGGCCGAGGGCATGATCATGATGATATGGTCGTAGGTTATTTGTTTTGTACAACAGCTCCCCTGGACAAATGGATCACCAGCACACCATAATGTACTTACACTGCATTTTCATTATGGAGCCTATCTTATCTCATTAGCGTGTAATGGAATCTCCCAAGGGCCAGGTGGGGGGAGGAGGGGAGAAGAGGGGGGAAGAGGGGAAGGTGAAGGATGGTGGGCGAGGTGGGGGTGAGACGCATCTCATGGCATCCCTTCATGGACCATCATAGAGCCCCCCTTTAGTGATTTCCATGGAATCCCTTCATAAGTATTATCTAGCATATTATTCTCCAACATTTAGTTTTTAGGGTTTTAAGTCCTAGCAACAGGTCGGCAATTTGAATCGCGGCCGAGTCAAGTCAACAACTTACAAAACTGATACTTGTCACTACCTAATGAAATAGCGAGATAGCGAAAGTGACTAATACAGCACTGACCAAACTTAGATTATTTAGAATGTCAATTCCAATAGTAAGATGGCCGGAAGACCAGTGCTCCGGCGCTGACAAATGTCATATTCAGATGAATAAATACTTTACCAGAAAAAACAACAACAAAAACACCTCAGTTCACATCACATGGGGTACCGACTTGTGACAGTGCGCACTCATGGTGACTTTTATCGTGCTTCCCCAATAGGAGGAGACCAGGCCATCAGCATCAAGGCCCAATCTCCCACTCAGTCACATTATACTGATACTGAGCAGACCAGTACTTGTTCTATCCTCGTAATGCTGAGCACTAGGCTGGGTGGTGACAAGTATGAATTTTGTAAGCCATTGGATTGACTCCACTCGGAGTCGAAACCCCGACCTTCCACATGGGAAGCGATCGCTCTTAGTCTTACGATTTGGCCACCATGCTTGGTCCCTACAATATAGCTACAGTACAACCCTGTTAAACCAAGCTTGGTTAAACCAAACGATCAGTTAATCTAAACATTTGTTGGCGGCCCGGCAAAATACTACCATTTATCATATAAAAAAGTTGGTTAAACCAAAGTCGGTTAATCCAAACTATCGGTTAATCCAAACAGAATTGTCAGTCCTAGGCCACTTCCGGTATGGTTAAACCAAACATTCATGTGGTTATATATGGTCATCTGAGACCCCACCGCCTCTTTCATGTGGTTATATGGTCATCTGAGACCCCACCGCCTCTTATACCACGTTTGTTTGGATAAGTGTTAGTGCGCGAAACGTTCATTGGGGTGCTTATGCAATTAGTCGATTGCATGCTGCAACGGTCCTCTTACATCTGCATACCGAGGCATTGTGTCAGTTGTGTATGTATTACATGTGCAATACATGCTTAATAATTCATAATGCACCCACGTTTTTGCCAAAGCCAAGTCAAAGTCAAAGCCAAAGCATGGTTAAATCAATGATCGGTTAATCGAAACAGATTTCTAGGGTCCCTTCAAGTTTGGTTTAACGGGGTTGTACTGTATTTGTATTTACATATTCCTAAACACACGGGGTGGCTAACAACAATGACAAATTCACCAAATACTAGAGTAATCCATTGAAACCATAAACCTTTCGAAGGCAAAGCGCTTGCCAACATTTGATACTAGATATCCAACTTGGATATTGGTGCACTTATTAAACATTTCTGTTATTATTAAACATTTATTAGTGAAAAAAAAGGGAATTTGAAGTCAATCTCACAGAACCTGTCACTGCTGCAAGTAATACAAGCCTATAATGTCCAGCATTTCGAAGACCAGACTAGATCGCGACAAGTCTCGATTTTTACGGCTCTGTCAGACCTTACCGTATTGGGGTACCGGATAGAAAATGGACACTGGTGAAATACGTCAATGTATGGTTTATATACGGTATGTCCGGCATGTCCGTTATCTGTCCGGTGGTGTCCGGTGTGTACGGTGGCAAGTTTTGAACGGACACCGCCGGACTGGTGTCCGTTTTAAGTCCGTTTAGTCTGTTTTGTCCGGTTCATGGCCGGTACCCATCCGTTACATCTCCGGTTTGCTTCCTGCAGAGTCCATTGACAGTGTTGCGGGAATTAGGTGCGTCCATTTTTTATATGTTTTTCGGCGCATCCGTGATCAGTCCGGTCATGTCCGGTTGATGTTCGGTCCGTCCTTTTGACATTCGGTTGTCGTCCAGTTATCGTCCGATGGCTATTTGTTAATTGTATGTTCCTTGTCCATTTAGTGTCCGTTTCGTCTGGCCGCCTTTGACCTGAAAGCGCAACATTTCAACACATTTCGGTACATTTTGATACCAAACACCACCGGACTAGAAAATTCTTTGTCCGGTTGTGTCCGGTACTCAATCCGGTAAGGTGTGACAGGTACTTAAGGCATCGGTTGGATTCGGTTCGGGTTCGAAGCCCACAAAACTACCAAAACGGGTCCATTTTAATTTAAAGCTATTTCCCGAACTACCCCCTCCGGTTAAAAAAAAACTAAAACGCACAAAGTTGATGGTGCCTGTCGCACTAAGAATTCATCAAGTTTGTTCAAAATGTGATGAAGTTGTGGGTGTGGAGAATAACAAACACAATTATATAGATTTATTTTTTTGTTTTGTGTGATTTTTATCATCGACTTTTTGTTTGTTTATTAGCTTTCTTTGGTAAAACAGTTTATTCATCAGAAAATACATTTTTTTCAGTGCCGAGGCACTGGTCTTCCAGCCGTTTACATCACATTGTAAATACGTAGATCAGCAGGTACCAGGGTACTTAGGTAGGGGATATTAGTAGATTATGAAGGAGGTTAGTGCGTGAGGTGGTTAGCCATAATAAGTTCAGTATTATGGGTTAAGATGATGGGTCACTGCAAAAACTGGCGCAAAATTGACCCGAACATGGTGGAAGTGGCGCCATCTTCTGCGATGTTTATTTTTCCGGGACTTATTAGTTTGTCGGGGGCCGTGGTGGTGAGAGGGATAAAGTAATTATTTAATTATTCATTATGAAGCTGATATGGTAACCATGGGAACCATCAACAAAGGAATAGGGCGAACCGCTGCCAGGAGACTCCCTAGTTCAAATAGAAAATGACAGATGTTGGTGTCGACATAAGGCTAGAGGAGCCATTGTTTCCCTGAAGTCTGTCAGCTGTGTCAGACAGAGTGCTTGCTAATGTACCGGATGTGATGGTTGAATCAGGAACGCGCAGGCTTTCTATGCGGAAGGTCGGGAATTTGAATCGCGGCCGAGTCAAGTTAACAACTAATAGGCCTGTGACACAATGACGTAAGGAGGTAACGTAAGCCGACATAGGTGAATTTTGGTCATTACGTTGAGGTACGTTGAGTTGCATTCGTGCTTACGTTATACTGACATCGTGTTACATCGAGTTACGTCAGGTTACATCGAGTTACATCAGCGCACGTCCAGGTTTTGGACATGTCCAAAACTTTCGACGTAGCTCAACGTGATGCAGTGACGTTTGGATGATGTCACACTCATGCTACGCCGACGTTAGATGTGCGGGAGGGATGCGTCGGCTACGTTAGATCAATGTTGCGTTACGTCATAGTGACGCACAGGGAGGAGGAACATGCAGCTCATGCCGGCGATGTTGGGCTGACGCCAGGGCGACGCTAGCCTCTGGGTGGGTCGACGTCGAATCACGTCGGGAAAAACGGTTGTGTCAGACGTGGCAATGTTGTACGCTAAGCCGCCACTACTGTCACGCTAGGCTCATGTCACATCCTGGGGTTTCGCTAGCCTCACATTGACACAATTAATAATTCCTTTATCCTCTCTCGTTGTTACAACGCTAGACCAACATTATGCTCACTTCATTGACGTCCAACTTGGGCCCGTATTTGCATATTACGCCGAGATTTTTGACGTGTTAAATTTATTTTCACGTTGTCCCTATGCTGGCACGTTATGTCATAGTGTGACAGGGCCATTACAAAACTGATACTTGTCACTACCTAATGAAATAGCGAAATAGCGAATGGTAGACAGGAAGTGCGAACACTTATTTGTCTCTCATTTTTGCTTGAGTGCAAATAAATAAGCAACACAAGGAATAATTAGTAGCATGTGGTGAATAAGGGGTCACATTTCCCTGGATCATCAGCCCATGCTTTTTCTAAGCTATTCTTGAATGAATTTATTGACTCGGCATCAATAACATTTTGTGGGAGACTGTTCCATATATTTATGATCCTGTTTGAGAAACTGTGTTGCCTTAACTTTGAAATGGCTCTGGGTTTTACTATGAGTGTGCGTGACTTTGCTCGTCTGTGTATGACTGTGTTGTTTGTTTGTTTGTTATTTTACATCCTAGCAACATCTAAGGTCATATCAGGATGGGTACCGATTTGTGACAGTGTGCACTCATGGTGACTTTATAGTGCTGCCCCACTGGGAGACCAGGCCACCAGCACCATGACCTGATATACCACTCAGTCACATTATCCTGACACTCAGCCAACCAGTCCTTGCCCTGATCCTAATAATGCTGAGTGCCTGGCTAGAAAGCAACAAGTATCAATTTTTAAGTCATCGGTTTGACTCGACCAGGGTTCGAACCCACGATCCCACGGTCTACCAACACGGGAGACGGACGCTCCAAAACTGATACTTGTCGCTACCTAACTATGAGTGCGTGTGTGACTTTGCGCATGTGTGTATGACTGTGAGAATGTGTGTCAGTTGATTGAGTGATTGAGTGATTGATGGTTGCTTTACGTCGTGTCGGCAGCGCAGGCCATATTCAGGGTGTGTGTGTATGTGTGTGTGTGCGTGAGTGAGTGTGTGTGCCTGTGTGTGTGAATGCGCGTGTGTACCTGACTGAGTGTGTACCTGACTGTGAGTGTGTGTGCCTGTAAGTGTATGACTGTGAGTGTATGTGCCTGTAAGTCTGTGTGTGACATTGCGTGTGTACCTGACTGTGAGTGTGTGTACCTGTAAATGTGTGTGACTGTGCGTGTGTACCTGACTGTGAGTGTATGTGCCTGTAAGTGTATGTGTGTGACAATGCGTGTGTACCTGACTGTGAGTGTATGTGCCTGTATGTGTGTGGCTGTGAGTGTATGCTCCTGTAAGTATGTGTGTGACTGTGAGTGTGTACCTGACTGTGAGTGTATGTGCCTGTAAGTGTGTGTGTGACTGTACGTGTGTACCTGACTGTGAGTGTGTGTGCCTGTAAGGGTGTGTGCCTGTAAGTGTGTATGTGACTATGTGACTGTGAGCGTCTGTGAGTGTATGTGCCTGAAAGTGTGTCTGTGTGACTGTGCGTGTGTACCTGACTGTGAGTGTATGTGCCTGTAAGTGTGTGTGTGTGACTTTGAGTGTGTACCTGACTGTGAGTGTGTGTGCCTGTGAGTGTGTGTGCCTGTAAGTGTGCCTGTGACTGTGTGACTGTGAGCGTCTGTGAGTGTGAATATGACTGCGAACATATGTGTGAGTGTGTGCCTGTATGTGACTGTGAGTGTGTACCTGACTGTGAGTGTGTGTGCCTGTAAGTGTGTGGGTGTCTGTGAGCGTGTGTGTGTGACAGCGAGTGTGTGTGTGACTGTATGTGACTGTGTGTTGGTGTATGTGTGTGCCTGTGTCTGTGCCACTGAGTGTGTGCGTGTATGTGTGTGTGCGCGCGTGAGAGTTGGTTGACACTAACTAATTCATCACCCCCACTGTCAGTGTCACATGACCACAGAGAACTATCGACATAACTGTCACGGCTGCCCCTACTTCCTGCCTAGCCGTCCCCTGCCTCAAAGCATCAACTTTCCAAAAGTAAAACCCTTATCTAGCTTTGAACCTACAAAGCCAACTTAGATACTGGTGTGGTTATTAAACATTGGATGCTACATCATCATCATCATCATGCTGTCGGTCATGATGCGGTAAAGACTGCTTTCATTACCTGACTGCCGCTCTCCATTTAGCTCTCTGCTGTGAGAGTTGCATCCATGAGTCGGTCTTAATGTCTCTCAGCTTCAGTTTTCTCTTGATGGTATCCTTGAACCGGAGACGAGGGCGCCCTCTCTTTCTGTAACCAGAAGACAGTTGAGAATAGAGGATCTGCTTTGGTAGCCTGTCTGATGACATCCTCATGAGGTGTCCAGTCCACCGGAGATTCTTTTTGATCAGAAGATCTTCCATAGAGGGCAGCCCCATAATATAAGGGCATATTAAGACTATTTAATAGAATCTGTTACTGTTTGCAACCTGTGGAATTTGAGTTTAGGCAAGCATGCCAAAATTAACTTGTCAAGTTTTCACTTCAAATATTTATCGTTTAAAGCAAATGTACTTCAGACTAAAGTAGGATAGATTATAACGATTCTCTGATATATTTATCTCAGAAAATGATCAAAACTCAAAACCATTGCGCTATGCAACTTTAATTTGAGCAATAAACTGTTATGGGTAATGACTGATCGAACTGAGACCCAAGGTTGGCAGCTCTGTTAATTAACTATCACCTTCAATCAATTCAAGCAGGGTGCACATTCACTTTAAAGTTTAAGCTACCTTCTTCTTATCACATATTCTTTATTCCTCTGAATAATTATTGTTTCGGTTTGTTTGTTTGTTGTTGTTTTACATCCTAGGAACATCTAAGGTCATATCTTGACGGGTACCGACTTGTAAAAGTATGCACTTATGGCGATTTTATAGTGCTGCCCCACTGAGAAATCAGGCTGCTAGCACCATGGCCCGATATCCCACTCAGTCACATTATCCTGACACCAAGCTAACCAGCCCTTGCTCTATCCTAATAATGCCGAGCACCGGGCTAGGAAGCGACAAGTGTCAATTTTTAAGTCATTGGTTTGACTCGACCGGGAACCAAACTCGCAAACTCCTGATCTTCCGCACGCGAGGCCTGTGCTCTACAGATTCGGCCACCGCGCCCGGTTATTGTTTCGGTATCGTGATCTTCGGGCCATAGAATACATAATGCAGCAATAAATAGTGAATGACGCTAGCTTGGTACTAGGCGTATGTTAGGCTTATCAGGCTTATCAATATCCACTGATGCTCGGTTAGTATTAGGCACGGATTAGGTAATGATGGTAAAAATATTCAAATAATAATGATAATGACAACCATAATAACAATAACAATAATAATATTATTAATAATAATAGTAGTAGTAGAATGATTAGTAGTAGTAGTAATAATAATAATGGTAATAATGGTAATGATAATGGGTCATGTTGGCCGAGGCTAACATGGGTAATTTGCTCACGAGGCTATGTCTATTTCTGTCAATTTCTGTCTTCCTCGCTCCTGACTGTTCACCTACCACACACTTTCACCCAGCAGGCCCTGCAGTACACTTCGCTTCCCCGCCCACCCACCCTCTTTCTTAGGAGGGTAAGCGCTGATCCATCTTCCTTCGCCTGTCTATGGGTGCTCATCTACGAACACTGAGATCTTGCCTTGTCCTGCTCCTGTCAGCACTTGATGAACATTTGGGTCTCTGCCGCCCAATTGCCATGAAACTGCTCAACCTCATTGGTTACGACTACTTTTATTAAATTCTTAAAACCACTTTGTCTCTTCTGTCTTCTGTTAGCCGAGTGCAGCGAATTATGGTGCGAATGGTGATGATGACAATGATAATTATGACAATAATGAAACAGTAACAATAATGATAATATTAATAGTGGGAATAGTGGGAATAGTGATAGATGTTATATTATAATAGTTATGATATATATTATAATGATGATAATAATGATGATAATAATGATGGTGGGTATGATGATAACGTTAATTATAATACTAATGATGATAATAATGAGAATGGTGATGATGTAAACTTGATAGAGCGCCCCCCTCCACCCCCAACTAGCAGGAGTCATTCTAAGATAACATGCAATGCAACCAGAGTAAAGCCGTGTTCACACACACAACTTTAGGCTGAACTAGATAAGGCAAACTAGATGAGGCGAACTAGTCGTGAAAGTGTGTCGTGTCCACACATGCAGTACTTGGGGTGGTTTAAGGTGGAAATCGATATCTGCGCATGAGCAAATCCATACTAACCAGTGCCACTTTCGGTTAGTCAATGTCACCACGAGAGAGTGTGGGTTCGACCTAGATATGTATCGACTGAATTGTATTGTTTTGGAACGGTCAAAACTTCTGCTGGGCAGTGAAAACCTAAAAATAAATGAGGAAAAAAATATCTGTGCACAGCTAGCGGTTTCATAGACCAAATTATATAATATGCATTTTTGATCGACCGGAAAATCAACAAACTCAGGTTTCGACTGCACATGCGTGTGACGTGCTTAAGCTGCCTCAAGTAAACCGCTACCATCCACACAAGCAAGATGGGCCGACTTAAGCTAGTTCGCTTCATATACACCACCTCGCGACGTGGTGTACTTGAGGCGAACTAGATGAATCGACTTAGCCCTAATTCGCTTCAGAGTCGTGTCCACACGGCCAATGTGAGTCGAACTAGATAAGGCAAACTAGTTGAGGCGACTTAACGCCCAGGTGTGAACACGGCTTAAGACATCTTTATTGCCTGGTTAAACACAAATTTACATATATGCATTTCTCATTAAAATTAAACATGTCGGTTTCGTTTATTTTCTAATTAATTAGATTGTTGGTCCCAGCAACACCTACGCCAAAGTAATATTAGGACATGCCCCTATTTGGGGTACCGTCTTGCCGGCCCCATGAGCCGATATTCGACTCAGTCATATTATCCTGAAACGGAGCCAACCAGCGCCTGCCCTATCCTGGCGATGGCAAACACTAGGCAGTGTTACAAATCGTTGGGGCTCTCGATGCCGTGATTATGAGTCTCAGTGGGATATTGGGTGTCAGCAGCACTGTACTTCAAAAGACGCAGCACTATAAAGCAGCAATAATTGTCATCGTGATGTGCCCACAAATATCGCTAGCATATGAAGTCCAAATGAATGTATCAATTAATGAATAACTTCCAAAGTAAACAAAGAAGATAATCACATTCACAATACAATCACTCACCTGCCATAATAAGCCTATACATATTGGCGACTGGATTATCTGAAACAGAGGAACAGCAGTGGAAGCTTTAATTTTGGACGCTGGTTGGTTGTTGGAGTTTTACATCCTGGCAACATCTAAGGTAATATCAGGACAGCCACTGACTTGTGACAGTGCACATTCATGGTGACTTTATAGTGCTGCCCCCTGGGAAATCAGGCCGCCGGCATCATAACCCAATATCCCACTCAGTCACAATATCCTGACACTGAGCTAACCAGCCATTGCCCTATCCTATTAATGCCGAGTGCCAGGCTAGGAAGCGACAAGTATCAGTTTTATAACTCATTGGTTTGACTCGACCGGGAACCGCACTCCCGACCTCTCGCATGCGATGCTCGCGCTCTACCGATTCGGCCACTGCGCCCGGTATTTTTTTGGGCGCAGCCATGGTTGTCACAGTTTCGACAGCTCAGACGAAATATACATGAAACCAGGTATTTGACGGGTAGTGAAAAAGAAGCAAAAAAAAAGAGTGCCAAAATAATTGCATAATTATAGTTACATTACAATGGGTGTAGACAAAAGCCTGAACAAATAGAAATGAGCGTGTGAAATATGTACCATTAAATCCACGGCTCTCAAATTTTTTACAAGTGACTCCCGAAAAAGAAGTTACCCTTCCCATAAGTCACTGACCCCCAGGGAGAATTTCCCACTGAGAGCCCTGACACTTCTCAGATGAATTGACTCAGCTGGGAATTGAACCTATCGCATTGGGCATGGGAAGCGGACGTTCTACCCGACCGGCCATCCCAGTTTGGATCCCTTCGCCATAGTGAGTAGGTTAAAAGGACATTTGTTACTGCTTGTTGTCGGGTGTGGCGGGGGTTGTGGCTCCGACATAATCCATTAGAAGCCACACATAATGCATATATACACAGTGCACAGGTCCCTGTCAATAAAATACTCATTCTTTGTAGCTGGAGACATGGAAATTTGTTGAGCCATGAATCAACATCAGAGCGATACGCATACATACACATGGTTAAACAAAGCTGGGTTTTTATCCCTGCTGTTCAAGTTTTTAACAAAATTTGGTATTCAGGTATTGCAGGTATAGCAATACCTCAGGGAGTTTGACACCCCTGCCTTGCAGCGTTGTAAACCACTCACTGCCTTGTGGTACAGGTTCTTGACAGAACCGAAGGCTAAGGGAGCAAACCCTAACAGAAAACCATGTCACTGTGGCAGCATTAAGGGCGGTTGATGTATGGAACTCCCAACATCTCCCGACCAGCCACTGCAGGGACAAATAATTTTGCGCCTGTCTTGACATGTTCTTGCCGGTGTGAAACCTCTATTTGCTCCCCGAGAGAGTGCCGCTGGTAACTTTCAAAAGCCAGCAGCACTTTAACACTTTTGCAGGCAGCTTTCATGAAATGAGATCCTCTATTCTCAACTGTCTTCTGGTTACAGAAAGAGAGGGCGCCCTTGTCTCCGGTTCAAGGATACCATCAAGAGAAACCTGAAGCTGAGAGACATTAAGACTGACTCATGGATGCAACTCTCACAGCAGAGAGCTAAATGGAGAGCGGCAGTCAAGTAATGAAAGCAGTCTTTGTCGCATCGCGACTGACAGCATAATGATGATGATGTTCAAGTTAATTAATGCAACTATTGAGGATTATAGATTTTAATAAATTATTACTTTGTTTGTCTGGGGTTTTGCGTCCTACCAACACTTAAGCTCAAATCAGGAGAGGTACCGACTTGTGACCATGTACACTCATGGTGACTTTGTAGTGTTGCCCACTGGAAAACCGAGCCACCAGCATCATGACACGATAGCCCACTCAGTCACATTAACCTGATAGAGAGCCAACCAGTCCTTGGCCTATTCTTGTAATGTCACGCGCCAGGCTACATAGCGACAAGTATAAATTTTGTAAGTCGTTGGTTTGACTCGACCGGGATTCCAACTCCCGACCTTCCGCACAGCAAGCTTGCATTCTTAGCGTAAGAGTGCACCAGGGATAGCACCATTATTTAGATTAATTTATATTCCTTTGTCAAGGACAACAATGCACACATAATTAGGTTCGGATGAGAAATGCTCCAGGTGGACCTACAAAAAGGTTCTACCAATCGTGTATTTCCGACACAAATAGATGGGAGACAACAGGATGCACCCGCACATGGACGCCCCGCCCCCCTCCCCCTCCCCTCCCCCCTCCTCCCCTTCCACCACTCTCTCTCTCCCGCCCAGGACGACACAGTGTCATACTGCAAACTCAATGGCTATGAGCATTCTTCATACAGAAAATGTGAAATATCTCTAAAACCACACCACCTAGAAACAAACCGTTTGGCACACATATACAAAACACATTCAACAAAAAGATTATATTCAATTTATAAGGTTAGGGTTCTGGATTTCTATTAAGTTAGATTAAAACTGACATTTTGCACTGCGTGTATCGCCAAACTCAATGCATTGTCAATGGCTGTGAGCAATCTTCATACAGAAAATGTGAGACATCTCTAAAACCACACCACTTAGAAACAAACCGCTGAGAACACATATAGAAAACATATTCAATGAACAGATTGTATCAAATTTACAAGGGTAGGTTCTGTATTTCTATTAATTTTGAATAAAACTGACGTTTTGCACTGTGCGTATCGGCAAACTCAATACATTGTCAATTGCCGTGAGCAATCTTCAAACAGAAAATGGGAAACATCTCTAAAACCACACCACTTAGACACAAACCGCTTGCAACGCATATAGAAAACATATTCAATGAACAGATTGTATTAAATTTACAAGGTTAGGGTTCTGCATTTCTATTAATTCAGAATAAAACTGACGTTTTGCACTGTGCATATTGGCAAACCCAATGCCAGTGTGCCTTCGTTCTGCAGCCAAGCTGCGCGTGCATAAACGATGTTTATAAACATTGAAAGGCATCTATTAGCAGATGATCAGGTCGCTCGATGGTGTCTATGGACAAGATATATAACGCAGTGACTAGACAACTTCCGGCAAATATATAACACAATCGAGGTGGCTCAGGATAGAACATTGTACCGCTGCAAACCTACAAAGAAAAGCGTATTTTTATACTCGCACAATGCGTTATACATCACATAATAAATTATGCAACTCTAAACCATCCAATTATACACAATCACACAAAAAGCCAATGACGGTGGAGAAAATTGTAGTCGTATGTACTGACCTCTCAGGCAAGGAGCCACATAGACTGAGGTTGACGTGGATAGGGTGATTGCATCAGGGAGCCTAGGTGGTGTAATGATTAGCATGCTATACTATATAGAGAGTGATACAACAAGTTAATTGGTGGTGAAGAAACGTGCAATTGTCTGCACTGACCTCTCAGGCAAGGAACCACATAGACAGGTAGGCGTGGGTAGGGTGATTAGATCAGGAACATAGGGTTGGGTTTGTGTGTTTGTTGTTGTTTTACGTCCTAACAAGATCTAAAGTCATATCAGGACGGGTACCAACTTGTGACAGTACACACTCATGGCAATTTTACAGTGCTGCCCCACTAGGAAATCAGGCCACCGGCACCATGACCCGATATCCCACTCAGTCACATTATCCTGACACCGAGCTATCCAAACTTTGCCCTATCCTAATAATGCCAAGCACCAGGCTAGGAAGCGACAAGTATCAATTTTTAAGTCATTGGTTTGACTCGACCGGGAACCAAACTCGCAAACTCTCAATCTTCCACATGTGAGGCCTGTGCTCTACCGATTCGGCCACCGCGCCCGGTCCAGGAACATAGGTAGTGTAATGATTAGCACACTAGACCTGGAATGGCAAGAGGTGTGGGTTCGAATCCTGGTTCATGAACACAATTTCCCCTTTTACATCACCCCCCCCCCCACTCTACACACACAGGTTTCCTTGACATAGATCCCATACAAGCTATGTGTTGTATGCTTGTTGAAGCTATCCTGTGTATGTATATTTTAAGTGCTTTGCCTATATATATCATCATCATCATCATGCTGTTGGACGCAATGCGACAAAGACTGCTTTTATTTCTTAACTGCCACTATTTCGTGGGGTTAGGCATTTCATAAAAGCTGCTTGCAAAGTGTTGAAGTGCTGCTGGCTTTTGCAAGTTACTAGCAGCACTCTCTCGGGGAGCAAATAGAGGTCTCACACCAGCAAGAACATGTCAAGACAGGCGCAAAACTATTTGTCCCTGCAGTAGCTGGCCGGGAGATGTTGGGAGTTCCCTTCATAATCACCCTTAACGCTACCATGGAAGCATGGTTTTCTGTTAGGGTTTGCTCACTTAGCCTTTGGTTCGATCAAGAACCTATTCCACAAGGCAGTGGTTTATAACTTTGCAAGGCAGGAGCGTCAAACTCCCTGAGGTATTTTAGCAGATAGGTACTGCATTACCCGCATACCCAAGATAGGTACTGCATTACCGCATATATATATATATATATATATATATATATATATATATATATATATATATATATATATATGTAAGCATTAAACAACTTATCAGAATAAATCGTGTAAAAAAACAACTTACAAACCCCGGGAGACGAGTGCACTGACATTTCAGGCAAGGAGCCACATACTCAGGTATTCATGGATAGGGTGACTACATCAGAGAGTCTAGGTTGGCAAGCTAGCCCCGGAATGGCAAGAAGTGTGGGTTCGAATCCTGCTCTAGGCGCAATATGGTGGTGTTCTCTGTGGCGGAGAGATTAGAGTGTCTGACTTTTTTCTAGGTCACACTCCTACTCTGAAGGTCAGGGGTTCGATTCCTGGTGCCCTCCCCACCTCTGCCAATTTGGATTTCCACTGCTGTGTATAACTTACAGCATCATCAAAGGCCAGTTGTTCTCATACCATGTCTATGTGGTGTGGGAGGTTAAAAATCGCTTGGGTCGGTGAAAGTGTAGGCTTGGGTGCTCTGTTAGTGAAAACAAGTCTATTCAGACTTATACATGACAGGCAGTATAAATCTTCAAGAAAATTTGTTTTTCCTATTTTCATCACCACCACGACAAAAGCAACGTTTGAACGTGGCTCACCACGCTAAGGCGCAGTTCCTAAATCATTCACCAGGGGGCTAAAGGCAGAGTATTTATGGCACCTTTTTCGTGTCGACACACTTTGCTGTGACACCCTCCTGTGTGCTTCTATATATATAATGTATTGCATTAGGGGCTTCGGGGTTATGGGTTCGGGGTATGTGGCTCGGGATTCACCACACTGGTTTTATTCAGCCTTGTGCTGTGATTAAACATCACGTAATGGTCATGAATCCAATGGAGGAAGGTGGTGTTCTTTTTACATAAATTTAGACACATTTAAAAAAATAAATAAATTCTCATCTGAAACTTACAATTGCAGTACGTGCCCGATGAACCACTGAATGTGTTGGATAATTTGTTGTTAACTACAGTAAAACCTCTCTAACTGACCACCTCCACAAAGATCGACCACTCCCGTATATCGAACGCTGTATTTGGGTTCCAAACGACCACCCATACAATACCAATGTAATGATTTTTTTTTAATCTCTAAACCGACCACCTCCCTAAATGGAATATTCAAGGTCGGTCCCATGGTCGGTGGATTTAGAGAGGCTTTACTGTATTTTGTATTATATTTCATTTGTGATTAAAGTTGCATAGTCCGATGGTTTTGAATTTCTGCCAATTTCCTGAGATAAGTATATTTAATTGGTTGTTATAACCTACCTTACTTTAGTTTGAAGTAACTTTTATTTTAAATGGCTAACTTTTGATATATTTGAAGTGCAAATGTGCTAAATTAGTTTTGGCAAGCTTGCCAAAACTCTGACACCATAGACTTCTGCAGTAACATATTCTATTAAACTGACCCAGTATTCCCTTCTATGTGATGACAAATGCTTAATAAGTGCATCAGTATCTAAGTTAGATATGTAAAATCAAATCTAGATAATTGGTTTGGTTTTGAAAATTTGATATTTCATCGGACTATGCAGCTTTAAGGAGGGGAAATGTCAATCGTGAGCAAGTAGGATAGGTCAAGGACTGGTTGGCTCAGTGTCAGTATAATATGACTGAGTGGGATATCAGGTCATGGTGTAGCCTTAGCATAAAATACTTTAAATCCTATTTTGCTCTATTTTATATTGATTATCTAAAAAAAAAATGCTTTAGCCTTAGCATAAAATACTTTAAATCCTATTTTGCTCTATTTTATATTGATTATCTAAAAAAAAAATTCTTTTAAGTTTTGGAGTAAGCCACCATTTTTTTCCAACCCGAGTGTGTTCATTTATGCAAGCTGAGGTTGCAGGGTCTGCGCATGCACACAACAATTTGTTGTTGTTTTTGGTCCATTAGTTGTTTAAGCAGGGGAAATTTCAGTCATAGACAACTGGTCTTCCTCATTCCACTGCTGGTCGATAGAAAGCCCGAGCCTACACTTTTACCGACCCAAGGGATTTTTAACCTCCCACACCACATAGACATGGTATGAGAGCAACCGGCCTTTGATATGCTGTAAGTTATACACAGCGGTGGAAATCCAAATTGGCAGAGCTGGGGGCATGCGGATGATCCGAGGTGTTTAATCGATTACGGCCTAAATGCCCACTAAATCATTGGAGGTGTAGAAGTCAGGCCTAACTTTCACGTTCCATGCGAGTAATCTTTCTTTGTCTGTAACGTTGTTCAAAAACACGTGAGAACCTCCTGGAATAACAAAACACTTTCACAAATATTTGATCCTACATATCAAACTGATCTACTGGTTCACTTATTCAATATTAAGCATATGTTGTTTCATCAAAAAGAATATTATTATTGAGTCAATTTAATAGAACCTGTTACCAGTTTGTTTGTTGTTGTTTTACATGCTAGCAACATCTAAGGTCATATCAGGACGTGTACCGACTTGTGACAGTGCGCACTCATGGCGATTTTATAGTGCTGCCCCACTGCAAGACCAGGCCGCCAGCACCATGACCTGATATCCCACTCAGCCACATTATCCTAATATTGAGCCAACCAGTCCTTGCCCTATCCTAATAATGCTGAGCGCCTGGCTAGGAAGCGACAAGTATCAATTTTTAAGTCATTGGTTTGACTTGACCAGGGTTTGAACCCACGATCCCATGGTCTACCAACATGGGAGACGGATGCTCTAACTCATTCGGCCATCCCGTCTGGTACCTGTTACCATTAAAGTTTATTGTGTCATAGCTTTGACGTGCATGCCAAAATAAATATTGCGTGCTAGTTTCAGGAATCCAACGGGAGTATGACAAATGGCCAGGTTTATATCGAGCGTGGAAAGCAGTGTGTATTTATAGGACAATGAGCTACTTGGGAATGTTGAATAATGAATGGTCGCAGCGTTAATCTACTGTCGTGGGGGTGATGAAAAGGGGAAAAATTGTGCCTAGAGCGGCACTCGAGCCCACATCTCTTTGCATTCCGTGCCAGTGCGCTAACCATTACACCACCTAGGCTCCCTGATGTCACCACACTACCCACGCCTTCCTGTCTATGCGGCTCCTTGCCTGAGAGTTCAGTGCAGACAACTACACTCATCCCCCTGGAATTGTAAGTCTTTTAATGCTTACGATACACAATATTCACAATGCATGCAACATCTGGCGACAACGACCAACACTAGGGTTGTGGGACCGTTGTCACAGCGCATACAAAAGCTATGGAAATGACTAACTTTCAAATGCACGGATGTCAGTCAGATTTTGGGATATTTTGAAACTTCCAAAAGTACATTGCTTTTGGGTCAGTGGAGCTTCCAAGAAAAATAAAATTTTCATGTTGGGACCCTTTTGAAAATTTTAGGAGTGTACCAAACTAGTAAACACAATATTCACAATGTATGCAACATTTGACGGCGACGACAAACATTACGGTTGTGGGACCGTTGCTACAGCGCATGCATGTGAATATTGTGTATTACATACATACAGGCAGTGCACTTACACATACACAGTGTAGGTTCAACAACTATACAGCGCGTTGCTTGTACAGGATCATGGTCACGGCAACCAGTGTCATGGGGGTGATGAAAATGGGAAATATTGTGCCTAGAGCGGAACTCGAACCCACCTCTCTGTGCATTCTGGGCCAGTGCGCTAACCATTGCACCACCTAGGCTCGCTGATATCACCACAGTGCCCATGCCTACCTGTTTATGCGGTTACTTGCAGTGAGGTCAGTGCAGACCACTACACTACCATTATCTTTATAAGAGTGATAGATAAACGTGAGAGGTGTTGTCAACTTGGGAGGACATTATGATGTTAAAGTGGATAACCAGCTTAGTGGCCTATTAATCTGGCTGGGTTTGGTTTATTGGGGATTTAACTCCTAGCAGCATCTAACGTCAATTCAAGATTCATAAATTGATTCATGATTTCATGCAAATCATCAATAAAGGCGAAGTTTACAGCGCAAAGGGTTTAAAATGTATTGCATCATAATGTCATTTCACCAACATTCTAAAGGGCCTGTCACACTACGATGTATGTGATCTACGACCAACACGTCGGCCTACGTTGTCATTTATTACGTGTATGTTGGGCATACGGTGTATACATTCTGGATACGTTGGTATACTTTGGCCTACTTCGACGCGTGTCGAGACTCCGAAAAAATGTTGTGCATGCTCAAAACTGTCAATGTGTGTCGACGTGTGCCTTTTACATTGAACGTATGCTGCGTGTAGATTTGGGATATATTGGCGTATGTTGGGAGTACGTTAGGGAAAAGTTGGTATACGTTGCTGCACGTTACCCATATGTTCAGCTGGTGGGAACGTGCCGTCCGCATACAGTCCGCAAACTGCCAACGGATGCATTACGTACTCATAACGTACTTCGAACGTACGTCTGCCATATCTCCAGCTCCCCTGTAAATACAATGGTATAATATTCAGATGTTGCAAGAGGTGATCTAGTCCATCTACCCTGTAAATACAATGGTATAATATTCAGATATTGCAAGGGGTGATCTAGTCCAGCTACCCTGTAAATACAATGGTATAATATTCAGATGTTGCAAGGGGTGGTACAGTCCAGCTACCCTGTAAATACAATGGTATAATATTCAGATGTTTCAAGGGCTGGTACAGTCCAGCTACCCTGTAAATACAATGGTATAATATTCAGATGTTGCAAGGGGTGGTACAGTCCAGCTACCCTGTAAATACATCATCATCATCATGCTGTCGGTCGCGATGCGACAAAGACTGCTTTCATTCCTTGACTGCCGCTCTCCATTAAGCTCTCTCCTGTGAGAGTGATGTCCATGAGTCGGTCTTAATGTTTCTCAGCTTCAGGTTTCTCTTGATGGTCATTTCATGAAAGCTGCCTGCAAAACCTTTGAAGTGCTGCTGGCTTTGGCAAGATACCAGCGGCACTCTCTCGGGGAGTAAATACAATGGTATAATATTCAGATGTTGAAAGGGGTGGTACAGTCCAGCTACCCTGTGAATACAATGGTATAATATTCAGATGTTGAAAGGGGTGGTAGAGTCCAGCTACCCTGAAGACATCTACAATTTCATCATGTTTTACAATTGTAAAAATATCTTGCATTTTAAAATTGTTGGTGCAAGGCAATCAAATTTACACAAATTAGTCAAATTTGTTTGCGTGTCAGTGGGCACTGACACCCAATACCCTCAGGGGGAGGTTTGCGCTTCAACGAAAAAGCATGTGTTTGCCAAGAGTGGACAATATTGCGGCGGTTAAAGACCACTTGGTCCTGCCAACCCACGACAGGACTTTGTGGTTTTACCCCGAAAGTAGGACGACATCACATAATGTTGACTTGAATGCAGAGGTGTGCTTTGAATGTTTATTTCTTGAGGATTTGAGTCCAAAACATCTGAGTTCATATCAGGACAGTGCGACTGTATAATTTTATAATGTTGCCCTGGGACTTATGGGCCCTGTCCTAGTAATGCTGAGAACCAGACTAGGTAACGACAAGTATCAATTTTGTAAGTCATTGGTTTATCTCAACTGGATTGGGACTCCCGACCTTCCGCCCGGAGTGTCAGCGCTCTACCGAATCGGCTACCACGTCCGATCGGAAGGATAGGTAGGGAAAGTACCACTTTGCTCAGTTTCAGGATTATGTGAGTCAGTGGGATATCCTGTCATTGCCATAGTCATTATGCTGTCAGCCCTATAACCCAGCGGAGCAGCACTATAAAGCCGCAGTGATTGCGCTGTTTACAAGTCGGTACCTGTTGTGATTTATCCTCAGATGTTACCACGACGTAAAACCCCAACAAACAGATGCTTAATAAGTGCACAAGCATCTAAAGTTGATATATAGCAGCTTTCCCAACGGGCACATGATGGGATGGCCGGATGAGTTAGAGCGTCCGTCTCCCGTGTTGGTAGATCGTTGGGTCGTGGGTTCGAACCCTGGTCGAGTCAAACCAATGACTTAAAAATTGATACTTGTTGCTTCCTAGCGCTCGGCATTATTAGGATAGGGCAAGGACTGGTTGGCTCTGTGTCAGGATAATGTGATTGAGTGGGATATCAGGTCATGGTGCTGGTGGCATGGTCTTCTAGTGGGGCAGCACTATAAAGTTGCCATGAGTGCGCACTGTCACAAGTCGGTACCCATCCTGATATGACTTCAGACATTGCTAGGACGTAAAACAACAACACACAAACAAACCAGGCACATGTTTTGGTTTCTAAAATGGTATTATTCTACTTTGCAACTTTTAATATCCCAAAAAACAACAACTCACAATGCCTCCACGAAAATCTCGGTCACCCTATGAGGAATATTAATGACTGTTCACTGCCAGAATTCACGATCCGTCGCCTGTGGAATTAGTATGGGCATCCTCGTTAATGTTTTGCCAGTGAGCTGCCTCACACTAACTGTCAAACCATTGAGTTCGAGGTAGAAAAACTACACTGTAAAAGCTACTACTCATGTTACCCCTGTCGCCAGAGGAAAGGTGGGTGGGGGGGGGGGGGTGAGGGGAGGGGGTCGCCGTTACGCATGCGTCATTTGCAACCGACTACTCCTAACGGACCGCACCCTCCCCCACCAGACCAGACGGGATGACCGAATGAGTTGAGCAGTTTTGAGTGTCCGTCTCCCGTTTTGGTAGATCGTGGGATTCGAAGCCACCAGTTCGAACCATGGTTGAGTCAAAACATAAAAGATGATATTTGTCACTTCCTAGCCAGGCGCTCTGCAATATTAGATTAGAGAAAGGACGTGTTCGCTCAGTGTCAGAATAATGTGAATGAGAGGGATATCAGCTCATGCTGCTGGCCACATGGTCTCCCAGTGGGGCAGCACTATAAAGTCGCCATGAATGTGCACTGTCACAAGTCGGTACCTTTCCGGATATGACCTTAGATGTTGCCAGGATGTAAAACTCCCAACAACCTGTCAGGTATGTGTACTATGAATGCCACGGCTTGTGAGGCATACCGGTGAGGTCACGTGCCGTGAGCAGCGCGTGATCACCATACTGCAATAAAGCCAGTCGTTCAGTAGCTCTCGTGTTGTGCACCTCTGTATACATTACATAACCAACCAACCCTCCCCCGCCTGAAGCTGCTCAGTTTGTCCTGCCCCTTATTCCTTCATCAGACCATAAGGCTTTAAATATATTAAGGCGACAATCACAGCCTACTGTACTGTGATTCAGATTCTACAGAAACTGCCTAATAGGCCTGTCACACTACGATATAACGAGCTGATGCGCGAAAAGGAAGAAGGCAAGGCGGAGGTGGACACACAAGGCGTTTATTGGACGCCTCGGGAAATAAGTCAACAGAGCAAATGAACAAAGTAAGCAGAGGAGCTCATGAGGAGCAGAAACATAGGTAGAAAGGAAAGGGCTCATGAGGAGCAAGTAGCAAGTGAATGTACAGGGGCCCTCAGGGGGCAAAGTCAGAGTCCGGTAGTGAGTCTGGAATGAGTCAGTGAGGGGGGCGGAGGAGCCCTCCACCTAGCTGGAAGAGAGGGGTAAAAGATAGTTGGGTGGGTGGGTGGAGGAAAAAGGGCAGAGGGGCTGGGAGGCTGGAGGGCGAGTGACTGAGGGAGGCCGGCGGGCGGCCTTATAAGGGAGGGCTGGAGGGTGACGGCAGGTGAGGTGTGAAAGCAGCCGGCCCGGGGGAGGGCGAGGGAGAGGTGAGGAGCGGGTGTCGGGTGAGGCGAGAATGCCGCGCGACAGCGGGGGCGGGGGAGGGTCTCTTCCTCTCCACGCATCAAGCGCAATGCTTCGCATTACGACCGATGCGCGAAAAGGAAGAAGGCAAGGCGGAGGTGGAAAAACGAGGCGTTTATTGGACGCCTCGGGAAATAAGTCAACAGAGCAAATGAACAAAGTAAACAGAGGAGCTCATGAGGAGCAGAAACATAGGTAGAAAGGAAAGGGCTCATGAGGAGCAAGTAGCAAGTAAATGTACAGGGGCCCTCAGGGGGCAAAGTCAGAGTCCGGGGGTGAGTCTGGAATGAGTCAGTGAGGGGGGCCGAGGAGCCCTCCACCAAGGCGGAGCAGAGGGCTCTAGGCGCGCCCGAGGGGGCGAGATGGGGCACGGTGCGCGCACCACCTCAGAGGTCAGGTTCCGTGTCTGGGCGGCGAGTGTCCGGGGCCTACGTCGACAGGGAGCGGGCGGCCAAAGAGAAAGGAGGCCCGCTCCTTGGAGAGATGCGGTGAGGAGGTCCGGCGAGGGTCGATCAGGGGGGCAGCGAAGTCCTCAGGGCTGGGTGGGGTGGGGGTTGGGGTCGGGTCGGGCGGGTTGATGAAGGGTGTCGTGATGGTCGGCGGCGGTGTTGTCTGGGGAGGGTTCGTCCTGAGGATGGGCGGCGTCTGGGGCCTGCGGTGCGAGGTGATGGTCCCCGGCTCTGTCTGGGCGGCGTTTCGATCGGTGGTCGCTGGGGGGTCGTCGGTGGTCTTGACGGTCGGCGGCGGTGTTGTCTGGGGTGCTGTCCTGAGGATGGGCGGCGTCTGGGGCCTGCGGCGCGAGGTGATGGTCCCCGGCTCTGTCTGGGCGGTGTTGTCGGCATGCATGTGGGTGTGGGGAGGATTCGTCCTCTGAGTGGGCGGCATCTGGGGCCTGTGGTGCGAGGTGATGGTCCCCGGCTGTGTCTGGGCAGCGTTTCTGTCGGTGATGTCTCGGGGGTTGTCGGTAGTGGTGAGGAGGTTGTCGGCATGGGTGGGGTGAGGCGCCGGAGATGGCCCCCCCCGGGCCGGCCGGGGAGGTGCCGGCGGATCAAAAATCCGCCGAGGTGGCCGGGGTCTGTGCTCCCGGGAGCGGTGCTTGAGGTGGCGGGGGGGACGGGTGCGCTCCCCCGGCGAAGTGTGCCCGAGGTGATGGGATGGGCTGTGTGCTGTACGCCGTCCGCTGCCTCGGGGTGGGCGGTGGCGTCCCCTCGGGCTCACGGGCGGCTCCACACTCCAGGGCGTCGAGGCGGGCCGTGATCTGTTGAGGCGCCTGGAGGATGGCGGCCTCGGTGCCCGAGGGCTGGTCCGAGGCGCCGGGGAGGAACCCGGGGCCGAGCTTGGCGAGGCGCCTCCCGGCGTGCCCGAGGAGGGGCCCGGCGTGGCCGCGGCGGTCGTCCATGTTCCCTTCCGCGGTGCTTGAGGTGGCAGGGGAGGGTGCGCCCCCGCGGCGACGTGTGCCCGAGGTGCTGGGATGGGCGGCGTGCGCGTCCGCCGCCTCGGGGTGGGCGGCTGCGTCCCCTCGGGCTCGCGGGCGGCTCCGCACTCCAGGGCGTCGAGGCGGGCCATGGTGTGTTGAAACGCCTCGGTGATTCGCCGCAGCGCCTCGAGAATGGCGGCCGTGTCGGGGGAGGCGCCCCCCGGGGTGCCCGAGGCGGTTGTCCGGACGCCCCCGCGTCCCTTCCCTTTGCCACAGCCAGGCATGGTGTCTGCGTCTGTGGAGAGAGCGTCGGCCGTGTAGAGAGCGTCGGCCGTGGAGAGCTCCATCGGCCGGGGAGGGGTCCGAGGTCCGAGGTGGAGAGCCAAACAGGAAAAAGGGCTGAGCGGCTGGGAGGCTGGAGGGCGAGTGACTGAGGGAGGCCGGCGGGCGGCCTTATAAGGGAGGGCTGGAGGGCGACGGCAGGTGAGGTGTGAAAGCAGCCGGCCCGGGGGAGGGCGAGGGAGAGGTGAGGAGTGGGCGTCGGGTGAGGCGAGAATGCTGCGCGACGGCGGGGGCGGGGGAGGGTCTCTTCCTCTCCACGCATCAAGCGCAATGCTTCGCATTACGACCAATGTGAGCCGATGTAGGTGAATATCGGTCATTACGTTGAGGTACGGTGGGTTGCATCATGCATATGTTAGGGAGACGTTGAGTTACGTCGAGATACATCAGGTTACATCGAGTTGCGCTAGCGCGTGTCAAGGTTTTGGACATGTCCAAAACTTTTGAAGTAGCTCGACGGAAGACAATGTGTGGCTTATACGTTAGCATACACTATGTATACGTTAGATATATGATGAGTACGCTAGACATATGGTAGACGTAATACATATGTTGAACTACATCAGGCATAATTAAAGCCGACAGAAAAGTACAGTCTGCGTATTGACAACGTATTGAAAATATAGGCATAACATACGTCTAACATATGTCTGCCGTACATTTGCCATTTCTCCACCATGTTTTGACATATTTAACGTATAAATGCATACTTCTGGCGATGGAATAATGTATATAACATTCACCGGCATTCTGCAAGCAGTGCGTGAGCGTTTTTTTAATGTTCTCGTGCATTACCACTGGTGGGATCGACGTTTCGCGTACATCCACTACCTTGCACTGATGTCCAATTTGGCCCTGAAATGTAAAGAATTTCTACGTATCTCAAAGTAAATAAGTGATTTCTACATTCCCTACTCGCTGGCCTGTTATGTTGTAGTGTGACAGGGCCATAACTTTGAAATATTTTAAGTGCAAGTGTGCAGGATATTTTCTATGCGCACACCAGTTGAAGATAATTACACGACGCCATCGCTACGTTAACTAGGTCAAGTCAGTGTCTGTCAAAGACAGCTAGTTTGGGTGGCTTTTAATAATATTCGTAAAGGGCAAAGCACCAAAGAAATGAGTGCACCCGTAGCCAAGTGGGATACATAGGATCAAATATAGGGCAATGTTTTGTTTTCAAAATACAGTACAATCCCGTTAAACCAAGCTCGGTTAAACCAAACGATCGGTTAATCCAAACTTTTTTCGGCGGCCCAGCAAAATACTACCATTTATCCTCTAAACAAAGTTGGTTAAACCAAAGTCGGTTAATCCAAAGTATCGCTTAATCCAAACAAAATTGTCGCCCCCAGGCCACTTCCGGTACAGTTAAACCAAACTTTCATGTGGTTTTAAGGTCATCTGAGACTTTTTTATATGATAAATGGTAGTATTTTGCCAGGTCGCCGAAAAAAGTTTGGATTAACCGATCATTTGATTTAGCCGAGGTTGGTTTAATGGGGTTAAACTGTATATATATAAAAAACAATAATCATAGTGTCCACATACATTGTACATTCATAATGCACCCCCGTTTTTGCCAAAGCCAAGTCAAAGTGAAAGCTCGGTTAAACCAATGATCAGTTAATCCAAACAAATTTCTAGGGTCCCTTCAAGTTTGGTTTAACGGGGTTATACTGTATTGTGGTTTCTTCAGATTACGAACCTTTAATTTAGACAGACATGTGGCGGGGGGGGAGGGGGGGGGCAAACATGAGAACAGGAGTTAATTCAATTAATTAAAAATAATAAAGAAAATAAACATACATATTAACATACATATGCAAATACATACTGGGGCATATCTAATTCTAGGTAAAGACTTCCAATTACCGATTTGTTGTAATAATGTTATTTGCATTTAAGTAAGTCAAGTTTAGTTGCTCGGCTGGGAGGTCACCACTCGGGGAAGCCATAACCATTGTATACGTTTGTGATTAAAGCTGCATAGTCCGATGAAAACATCAAATTTTCAAAACCAAAACAATTATCTAGATTTGATTCTACATATCTACCTTAGATACTGATGCACTTATTAAACATTTACCGGATCATAGAAGGGACTATTGAGTCAATTAATAGAACCTGTTACTACAGAAGCCTATGGCGATAGAGTTTTGGCAAGCTTGCCAACATTAGTTTAGCATGTTTCCATTTCAAATATCTCAAAAGTTTGCGATTTAAAATAAAAGTTACTTCAAGCTAAAGTAAGGTAGATTTTTTTTAATATTTTTTTTATTGAGGCTGTATTTATACTGTCCATGGCATGTAATCCCAGGTACCCAGGCTTGTTTTCAATGCTGGCCAGCTGTAGTTTTGGTGTTGTCTTACCAACCAGTAGCTGCTGATAAATTATTTGATTGTCTGCATTTCAGTAGCAAAATGTTTTCTCCAACAACCTAATATGTTTATCTCAGAAAATGACAGAAACTCAAAATCCATCGGACTACGCAGCTTTAAACAAAACTCAAAAATCAAAACTCAAAACTCAAAACTATCCATCATTGCAAAATGGGCATGACATCGATAACAAAACGATCGCCAAGAGATGGACCACTCGCTGCTGCAGAGCGATGATGTCTGATGTAACTGATACCGTAACCATGGAAACTATCAGCGAAGACATCCGGTGCCATGAGCGTGTGAGACCACGGGATGGAGTAGGAGTGTCAGATAAGAACCGAAGGTGGAGGGTGGGAGGGGGGGGGGTGCTTCTGAGGAATTATTGGAGGGATGGGTCAATTACTGAGTGGAAACTGGGGGACTGTCATTGTTTTCCGATTTTTCCGATGGCGTTCCATTATTGATCGCCTAAAGCGTCGAAATGTGGATCCGGTGTACGTAGAGAAGCAGCCCATTGAAGAAGCTCGGCCATGTATAGAGGGGATGTAATGACGTCACAAGAAAACTGTCGGTGGCCATATTGGATATCATACAGAAGGCTTGCAACTGCCTACACTGTGCTTATTTACTGATTTGTTGGTTTATTTGGCACTGTCTTGAGCAGTTTGGCCTCAGAAGTTGTCGCTAAAGTGCTGTCGGTAAACACATTGGATGTAAACTGCCAATTTTGTAAATCTTTGGTTTGATTTGTGTCTGGATCGAACCCACACCCTGCCTATTGGGAAGCAAACGCTCTACCTATTAGGCCAACACGTCTGGTTTATATTTCTGATTGTGATAGTGCCTGGTACAGCATAAAACGGGCTATTTAATTCCATTTTAGACAATATCCCTCACAAAATGTCAAACAACTGTTTCCCAAAAAGTCCACCACCATACCTGAAATTATTTCCAGGTAAATAATATCACACACAGGACATACAAACAACTATTTGTCTAGATGTCAGCCATCACATCTGAAGTCAATTCCATTTAGACAATATCACTCACAGAATGTCAAAAACAACAATTTTTGCCTGGAAGTACGTCACACAATATATTAATTTAATTCCATCTAGACAATATAGCTAACAGAAAGAATGTCAAACAACTATTTTTCCACAAGCGTATCTATCACACAATATCTTAATTTAATTCCATTTCGACAAGATCACTCACGCGACGTCAAACTCAAATGCATTAATTACCGTGTCAGCAATAAATTCTCTGTTTCGACAAAATCAAATTCAAAGGTTGTATGTGAACTATATATGTGGGTAAATCGTAATTTAATTCTATTTAGACAAGATCACTCACGTGACGTCAAACTCAAATGCATTACCATATCAGAAATAAATTCTCTTTCAACAATATCAGTGATAAAATCAAATTCAAATGTTGTACGTGAACTATATATATTGGTAAATCTTAATTTAATTCCATTTAGACAAGATCACTCACGCGACGTCAAACTCAAATGCATTACCGTATCAGAAATAAATTCTGTTTTGACAATATCAGTGACAAAATCAAATTCAAATGTTGTACATGAACTATATATATATACGGGTCAAAATTGTTAGTTGGACTGGAGATAAGGGTGGCCCCTTGAATTTCCTGTGAAATGCGTCAACATGATCGACTGCTTGTAACAGAGTAATTGAATCGGTTTCAGAGGAATAGTAAAGTTATTGCAGGCTATGGGTTCTAGGCACAAGGGTGGGGAGTAGCCAGGCCAATGTCAAAACAAGCTTCCGAGGTTTTACACCAGCAATGGTTGTTAGGGTTTTAGGTCTGGCAACATCTACGATCATATCAGGACGGGTACCGACTTGTGACAGTGCGCGCTCATGGCAACTTAATAGTGCTGCCGTACTGGAAGACCAGGCTGCCAGTACCATGACCCAATTTTCCACTCAGTCAGATTATCCTGACACTGAGCCATCCGGTCCTTGGCCTATCCTAATGATGCCGAGCGCCAGGCTAGGTAGGGACAAGTATGAATGGTTTGACTCGACCAGGGTTCGAAATCCACGAACTACCAAAACGGGAGATGGACGCTCAACTCATTCGGCCATCCTGTCTGGTTAATACCAGCAATGATTACCTCTTCCGCAAGTCCCCATCCCTCCGCCCCAAAGAGACTACAATCTATATTGTCTGAGAAACAATTGACTAAAAGGTCTGTTTATTTTCTATTCTGTGCATGTTCTGTCAGTGTCAATATTGTACGGGTGTTTAATATTGGTTGTGTCTGTATTTGCGCTTTCATTTCCAATGGATAACGAGCTCTTAGAATAGTATATATGGGCAAAGTTCTCTCACTGAATGAGATGCACACTAGATCTAATATCACATACCTTAGCCAAAGGAGAGAAGCACATCTGCTATCTCTTATGTTTATCAGAGGCAAGGATGAAAACTGCATAGACCGTTCTACCAGAGTTACCAGGCAGGGGGATGCTACACTCCTCAAAGTTCCTAAACCATTCACAAATAGACTGAGAAGAGCCCCTATCTACAAAGGCAGCAAATTATGGAATGAACTCGCAGTCAGAATTAGATATGCACAAACACAACTAGAATTCAAGAACCTGGTAAGAATTAACCAAGCCAATCAGGCCCTTCTACAGGCCTAGTGATGAGGTCGCCATATTTAATTATCTATATATTATAAGCACCTATGGCCATCCCCCCCACCACCCGATGCGCTCCTTTACCTGCTGCCAACAAATCAAGTTATCCACCGTACAAATTATTTGCTCAGCGAATTCAGAAAATGTATATCAGTGTGGTGGTATTGCTATAAACATAGACACTAATAAAGACTCTACTAGACTAGCAAATGACTCAAATGTACAATCCTCCAAGCAGTTTATCCCATCATTACTAACAACCTACTTATTCAAATACTTCATGTAGTCAAAAACACACCCGAGGTATTAACCTTTTAAGCATAACCCTACAAGCTAACCACACTCGATCTAACAGAATAAACAAACCATTCTACTAACACTCCATCTCAAAATGTTATCTCCAACAACATGATAATTATGCAATTCACAACACAGTTGGCATACAAAGCTATGAAGGATAACTATGCACCTAACCACTCCGTAATGCAAAGGTCTAATCAATACACATGTATGTATCTTAAGTATGTATGAATACAACATATAACTACTATTTTTATATGTGAGTTATCAAACTATACCATATGTAAGTTTTGGAATGAATAATATTGTTATTTCAGCTGACTTGAGCTAGTTGCTGATGACAATATCAGACTGCATATACATATATTGTAGATAACTGTAGTGTCACATGGCTGGAAGACCAGTGCCATGGCGCTGACAAAAGACTTTATTCAATGAATAAACTATATTTACAAGCAACAAATAGGGAATTGTCATCATATTGAATGAAATAAGAGATTTAGTAAATCTTTAGTCTAACTTTCTCTCCAATATAATCACTTCAAAAACACACGCCCCATTTTCACAGAACGAAAAAAAGATTAAAAAGAAAGAAAACTTTGCACGTGGTTTCGAAATAATGTTTAAACCGTCCGGTTATTTGTTTATTTGGATCTGTCCTAGAAACATTTAAGGTCATATTCAGATGGGTACCAACTTGTGAAAGTGTGCACTCATGACGAATTTTACAGTGATTCCCCCACTAGGAGAAACTGTGCCATTGGAACCATGAACCAATATCACTCATATTTTCCTTATACTAACCGAACCAACCAGTCCTCCCCTATTAATGCCAAGTGCCAGGACATGACGCTAACCTGGAAGGACAAAGTGACAAATAAGGAAATACTCAAACGGACAGGGCTGCCAGCTATGGAAGATCTTCTGATCAAAAAGAATCTCGGGTGGACTGGACACCTCATGATGATGTCATCAGAAAGGCTACCAAAGCAGATCCTCTACTCTCAACTGTCTTCTGGTTACAGAAAGAGAGGGCACCCTTGTCTCCGGTTCAAGGATACCATCAAGAGACACCTGAAGCTGAGACACATTAAGACCGACTCATGGACATCACTCTCACAGCAGAGAGCTAAATGGAGAGCGACAGTCAAGTAATGAAACTAGTCTTTGTCGCATCATGACCGACAGCCAGTCAGCCAGTCAGCCAGTCAGCCAGTCAGCCAGTCAGCCAGTCAGCCAGTCAGCCAGTCAGCCAGTCAGCCAGCCAGTCAGCCAACCAACCAGCCAACCAACCAGCCAACCAGCCAGCCAACCAGTCAGCCAGCCAACCAACCAGCCAGCCAGTCAGCCAGTCAGCCAGTCAGCCAGCCAACCAGTCAGTCAGTCAGCCAGTCAGCAAGCCAACCAGTCAGCCAGCCATCCAGCCAACCAGCCAGCCAACCAGTCAGCCAGCCAGCCAGCCAGCCAACCAGCGAGCCAACCAGCGAGCCAACCAGCCAACCAGCCAGCCAGCCAACCAACCAGCCAGCCAGCACTCTTACCGATTCAGCCACAGCGTCTAGTCAGTAGTCACGTCCCTGTTTACGACATCGGTACCAGTTTCAACCACCCCAAAAAGACAGAAAAAAAACCAACCAAAGTGCCCACTCAGCCTGTTTAATGCATATGGACACAGAGGGCAAGTCGCTAAAGCATTGCCTTACACGGCAACACCGTGGAGTAAGGTGGGTCTCCTCTGAGTCGTTGGCAAGTAGGCTCACGTGTAGCGAGGGTTCAGTGGTGAATGGGGTGCCCAGTGGGGTACACCCAGTGATAAACCACCACGTCCTGCTTTCCGCTCCGACTGGCAGGGTACAAGGACGGAGTGGCGTCTCCTCTCTACTCGCCAGACAAGATGGCTGAATCGGGAAGAGCGCTGACTGGCTTCCCGCGTGGTACATCGTGGGTGCATACTGCAACTTAGCCAGACGACGACTTATAATTATAATCAAATTGATACTTGTCACCAACTAGTCTGGCAGTCAGTTTACTAGGATATGGCAAGGACTGGTTTGTTCAGTATGTTTGCCTGATACTGGCAGCTGAGTATATGCTGGTATCAAACATTAACCTCTTCTTTACCATCTGTCTTCCTTTAACACTAACCTCTTCTTTACCATCAGTCATCCTTTAGCATTAACCTCTTCTTTACCATCAGTCATCCTTTAGCATTAACCTCTTCTTTACCATCAGTTATCCTTTAGCATTAACCTCTTCTTTACCATCAGTTATCCTTAAGCATTAACCTCTTCTTTACCATTATGTATCCTTTAGCATTAACCTCTTCTTTACCATCAGTCATCCTTTAGCATTAACCTCTTCTTTACCATCAGTTATCCTTCAGCATTAGCCTCTTCCCTTACCATCAGTTATCCTTTAGCATTACCCTCTTCTTTACCATCAGTCATCCTTTAACATTAACCTCTTCTTTATCATCAGTCATCCTTTAACATTAACCTCTTCTTTACCATCAGTCATCCTTTAGCATTAACCTCTTCTTTACCATCAGTCATCCTTTAGCATTAGCATCTTCTTTACCATCAGTCATCCTTTACCATTAAACTCTTCTTTACCATCAGTTATCCTTTAGCATTAACCTCTTCTATACCATCAGTCATCCTTTAAGCGCATGTCACACCTTACCGGACTGAGTACCGGACACCACCGGACAAAGAATTTTCTAGTCCGGTGCTGTCCGGTACACAAAATGTATCGAAATGTATCGAAATGGAGCATAATTGGGTCAATTACCACCGGACAAGTACCGTACATATACCGTACATGTACCGGACATGTACCGGACGAGAACCGGACGAGAACCGGGCGGACCGACCATCAAGCGGACACATACCAGACTGTATTTTTCATAATTTTCTTGGTATTGTCGTGGGGGTGATGAAAATGGGAAATATTGCACATAGAACGGGACTCGAACCCACATCTCTTTGCATTCCGGGCCAGTGTGCCAACCATTACACCACCTAGGCTCCCTGATATCAACACACTACCCACGCCTACCTGTCAATGTGGTTACTGCAGTGCCGACTACGACAGTATATATATATTTTCCCAATGGGGCAGCACTGTAAAAGTTTTCCATGAGTGGAAATTGTCAAAAGTCGATGCCCATCCTAATATGACCTTAGATGTTGCTAAGATGTGAAACAAACGAACATGTTCTTATTCCTATAGACTAGCACTTTTCCAGGACATCGCGTAATCTTTTAAGAACATCATATGCATTGAATTATTTTTGGTTGTGAATATGTTGCTCTATTCGTGTTCATGAATCTATCGCAAACATTTTGAATCAGAAAAAGAACTCGTAAGTATTGAAGCATTTAAAAGATCTAACAAAGAATAGCATTTCTATATGTTATATTCACGCACTTTTCCATGACATAAGGGACATAGTCTTATTATGTTTTTTACTTTCTCATTCTATCCCTTTGTCTGCTAGGATTCTATTGCAGAACTTCTTCAATACCTACAGTCATCCTTTTGCATTAACCTTTCTTTACCTTCACTCATCCTTTGAAAAACTTTCTTCCTTTAGCATTAACATATTTTACAATCAGTCATCCGTCCTAATGTCCATTCTTACTGAGTGTATGCTAACGTCTTTGATAATACATATCCCCATTAACTGCGTCTCTTTCATCTTGAACATCGCCTGCCCTCCTCCGCCAACCCTCCACTCACACACACACACACACAGACCCTCCTCCGCCAACCCTCCCCTCACACACACACCCTCCTCCGCCAACCCTCCCCTCAGACACACACCCAGACACCCTCCTCTATCAACCCTCCCCTCACACACACACCCAATTGCCCTCCTCCGTGAACCCTCCCTTTACACACACACCCTCCTCCATTAACCCTCCCCTCACACACACACCCTTCTCCGCCAACCCTCCCCTCACACACACCCCCACCCACCCTCCTCCGCCAACCCTCCCCTCACACACACCCACCCTCCTCCACCAACCCTCCCCTCACAAACACCCCCATCCACCCTCCTCCGCCAACCCTCTCCCCCTCCACTCACACACCCTTCTCCGCCAACCCTCCCCTCACACACACCCCCACCCACCCTTCTTCGCCAACCCTCCCATCAAACACACTCACCCACCCTCCTCCGCCAACCCTCCCCTCAGACACACACCCAGCCATCGATCTCCGCCAACCCTCCCCTCATACACACACCCACCCACCCTCCTCCGCCAACCCTCCCCTCCCACACCCACCCACCCTTCTCCGCCAACCCTCACACACACACACCCACCCACCCTCCTCCGCCAACCCTCCCCTCACACCCCGACTTCTCCGCCAAGCCTCCCCTCACACCCCCAAATCCACCCTTCTCCACCAACCCTCCCCTCACACACACACCCACCCCTCATCCACCCTCCTCTCACGTATCTGAAGACACTGATACCTGACCCAATCGATATCTGTCTTCCATCCCCTCCCCTCCCCACCCCCCCGCCGCTGCATCCCCTCCCACACACCTCATCCCGACCTCGACGCCTGCAACTGCAACCCTCGACCACCCTCCAACCCATTTCACACCCAATTGTTCACACCCTCATTCTCAGCCGGAATCAGTCACCTTCCGCCCGCAGTGTAGGCCCTACTGTGTTTCCATGGTGATGAATGACAAGCGCTGCACAACTACATGCATCATCCCATCGGGCCGGCATGATCGAGTGGGTAAAGAATCTGCTTCCCAGCGCGGCAGGTCACCCGGAGTGATACGTTGGCTGTGGGTTTGAATGCACCTCCGAGTGAAAAGGCAAAGCTATACCACGTTTACATTTCGCTACAGTGGTTATATAGCACTCGGCATTACTAAGAGGGTTGGCGCACTGTCAGGATAACATGACTGAGTGGGATATTGGCTTGGTCAAAGGGGGTCATGGTGTCGGTGGCAATGGGGCAGCACTAGTAAGCCACTATTATGAGTGTGCACGGTCGCAAGTCGGTACCTGTCCTGATATGAACCCAGATGGTAAGTACTACAATGTCAGGGATGAGAACACGTCAGACCTGAAAAGGTGGGTTTGTGCACAAAAGTCAGATTGGTGGGAAATTCCAATCCCTGTATATAGGACAAAAAAGTTGGCTCATTGCCCAAAATCGATAAAACTGCCAATCGGTGAGAAATTCCAATCCCTGTATATAGGACTAAAAAGGTGGCTCATTGCCCAAAATCGGTATAACCGCCAATCGGTGAGAAATTCCAATCCCTGTATATAGGACATTAAAAGTTGGCTCATTGCCCAAAATCGGAAAAAAACGCCAATCGGTGAGAAATTCCAATCCCTGTATATAGAACTAAAAAGGTGGCTCATTGCCCAATATCGGCAAACCGCCAATCGGTGAGAAATTTCAATCCCTGTATATAGGACAAAAAAGATGGCTCATTGCCCAAAATCGGAAAACCGGCAATTGGTGGGAAATTCTGATCCCTGTATACAGGACAAAAAAGATGGCTCATTGCCCAAAATCGGAAAAACCGCCAATCGGTGAGAAATTCCAATCCCTGTATATAGAACTAAAAAGGTGGCTCATTGCCCAAAATCGGAAAAAAACGCTGATCGGTGGGAAATTCTCATCCGTCGGATGTAAAACTGACAATTAATCCATCTGCATGTCTCAATCCACCGTTCCATTTCCAGCCTCCTCCTCTCTTCCCTTCACCCCCCCTCCCCCCCTCCCCCCCCCCCTCCCCTCCATCCCCCCCCTCCCCCCTCCCCCCCTCCCCCGCCTTCCCTACTTCATTCGTCGCTCATTCCGTGTCACACTCACGGGCCTCCACATCGTTTGTTCTCCACCTCAGATCTCCCAGAGGGGGATTAGTGTTACCATAATCTCTCCGAAATGTGGGATAGTACCCCCCCCCCCCCCTTCCGCTCCCCTCCCCACCCGCACAAGCGCAGTTTACCCATCAGCCTCCAAGACGTTAACGCTAAGTCAGACATACCTACTAAGGAGGGCATGCCTACAAAGTAGGACATACCTACTATATAGAACATGCCTACTAAGTAGGGCATACCTACAAAGTAGGACATACCTACTATATAGAACATGCCTACTAAGGAGGGCATACCTACAAAGTAGGACATACCTACTATATAGAACATGCCTACTAAGGAGGGCATACCCACAAAGTAGGACATACCTACTATATAGAACATGCCTACTAAGGAGGGCATACCCACAAAGTAGGACATACCTACTATATATAACATGCCTACTAAGGAGGGCATACCCACAAGGTAGGACATACCTACTATATAGAACATGCCTACTAAGGAGGGCATACCCACAAAGTAGGACATACCTACTATATAGAACATGCCTACTAAGGGGGGCATACCCACAAAGTAGGACATACCTACTATATATAACATGCCTACTAAGGAGGGCATACCCACAAAGTAGGACATACCTACTATCTATAACATGCCTACTAAGTAGGGCATACCTTCTATGTATAGAATGTTTACTAAGTAGAGAAAGTCTAATGTGTAAGGCATGCCCACCAAGTGGGGCATATCTACTATGAAGGGAATGCTTACTAAGTAGGGAATATCTACTATGTAGGGAATGCTTACTAAGTAGGGCATATCTACTATGTATGTAATGCTTACTAAGTAGACCCATGCCCACTAAGTAAGGCATGCCTACTAGGTGGGGCATGCCTACTAAGTGGGGCATGCCTACTAAGTAGGGTATAATACTAAGTATGGAATACATACTAAGTATGTGACATCTACTATATAGGGCTATTAAGTCGGGAATACCTACTAAGTAGGTCATGCTTACTAAGTAAGGAATTCCCACTATGTAAGGTATGCCTACTAAGGAGGACCTGCCTACTAAGTAGGGCACACCTAGTAAGTAGGCATACCTACTAAGTAAGCATACCTACTAAGTAGGTCATGCTTACTCAGTAGGGAATTCCCACTATGTAAGGTATGCCTACTAAGTAGGACATGCCTACTAAGTAGGGCATACCTGCTAAGTAGGCATACCTACTAAGTAAGCATACCTACTAGGTAGGTCATGCTTACTAAATAGGGAATTCCCACTATGTACCAAATAAGGAAATACTCGAACGGACGGGGCTGCCCTCTATGGAAGATCTTCTGATCAAAAAGATTGATTGATTGATTGATTGATTGGTGGTTGCTTTACGCCGTGTCGGCAGCATAGGCCATATTCATGGTGAGAGACCATCGTTTTTACATGTAAAAGCAGACAATCAATTATGTGCCAATAGACACTCATTAAATTCGAAAGCTCACAATCATAGATTTTTGGTCAAGGGAAACAAATTCCCATAGAAAAAGAAAAGTTTGATTAATAACTGATAGAATCTATTTAGTAAAATATAAAGCCCTCAAATAGGCTAAATTGTTTTCCTGTTTTACCTTAGTAAAAAGGTCATGCATACTGTCTGCAGTGTAGAACTGTTGGTGCAAGGCCAAACAATCAATGCAACTTAGTCAAATGTGTGTGAATGTCAGCGGGGACTGACACCCAATACATTCAGGGGGAGGTTCCCCCTTGAGCAGAAAAGCATGTGTAAGCCACGAGTGGCCAATACGGCAGCGGCTAAGGACCATTTGGTCCCGCCGACCTCCCACATGAGTCTGTGGTGGTTTTCCAACAGATGGTTCAATTTCTTTAAGTTTATTAATGTTTTCATCCCACTCATGTTGCCATTTGGATTTTATGTGGTTACTAATCAGGACGGCGTGTACATGGTGTAGGTAAAGAGTCAGCACTCTGTAGTTGGGATGTCAGGGTGGAGGAGGTAGTGAACACACATACCGGAGGCGATGTTTTATCTAATGCAAAATATTTGCTCGTGAAATTTCACTGCAAGCTACAATAGCGACACATTTATGCTAAGATGGTAACAACCTGACAGAGGCTGGTCATCAGGAAACATCTGATATGACATTAAATGATGCTAGAGCGCAAACCAACCCCCCCCCCCCCCCCCCCCCCCAGAACTGTGAAACGATTTTTCAGCTTTAGGGTGGTTGACCTTTGGAATGACTTGTCGGAGAGTGTCGTAGCAGCAGAGTTGGTGAACTGTTTCAAGTCCCGACTGGATGCATACTGGTCAAGCATTACGAATATCTTGGATCGAGTGACAGTTGCTACAATCCACCACATCTGAAGAACTGTCTCGATTTCTATTATTTAAGAGCGGCTAACAGGTCCAAGGCCTATTATAGCTGTATCCTATTGATCGATTGATTGAAGTGGTGCAAAGTGAGTCGAGAGTATAGGGTCTATAGTGAAGGATAGAGTTGAGAGCGGTACCAACCCAGACTTCCGGCATGTCAGCTGAAGCTGTGTCCCACCGTGTTTGCATGCTGAGTCACAGTCTCAGTCCTTTGTAAGGGACCAGTGGACTTGAACTCGGAATACCCGTATTCAATGATTGATTCTGGTCAGTGTACTCGTCCTTAATGAGCCCTGCTACCACAAGAAAGAAGATCCTCTACTCTCAACTGTCTTCTGGTTACAGAAAGAGAGGGCGCCCTCATCTCCGGTTCAAGGATACCATCAAGAGAAACCTGAAGCTGAGAGACATTAAGACCGACTCATGGAAATCACTCTCACAGCAGAGAGCTAAATGGAGAGTGGCAGTCAAGTAATGAAAGCAGTCTTTGTCGCATCGCGACCGACAGCATGATGATGATCAGTAGTCCTTAATGAGCCCTGCTACCACAGGAGGGTGACTGCTTAGCTCAGTGTCAGGATAATGTCACTGAGTGTGATATCGGCTCATAGTGCTGGCAGTCTGATTTCCCAGTGGGGCAGCACTATAAAGTCGCCATGAGTGCTGCGGACTGTCACAAGTCAGTACCTGTCCTGATATGACCCTAGATGTTGCCAGGATGGAAAACTCCAACAACCAACCAACCACAAGATGACGGCAGCAACTACATTGACCCCTGTTTACTAAGAAGTAGCAACACGTAACAGGAACAGTCCGTCGGGTGGACTGTCCCACCCACTGCTAGCGGCCACCCCCAGATGGAGGCTGCACATTACCCGGCTGGGCAAATGACAAGTCAGATTTCTATTCTGGCATGGGCGGAGGAAAACAGGAACCACCCTGGGGTTCGAAGTTATCTCAGTGTTCCTCCTTTATTCCTCAAGCAGAATAGGACATGGTCCATCACACTAGTATCTTAGTAAAGCTAAGCACCAGGCGTTATGGACCGATCATGCGACCTGGAGATGGCCGTCAAGGCTGGTCAAACCGGAAGTGGATAATCTAGCAATAATCACTCGCCGACTCCCTTCCAGTGAACAAATGTTTCGCCTCGCCTATATCAGCTGATATTGAAGCTGTACAGTCGGCTGAAAACATCATATTTTTAAAAACCCAAATCATTTACCTAAGTTTGCTTCTACATAACTTAGATACCGGTGCATCCATTTAAAGCCGCGTCATCCGATGAAACCATAAAAATGTCAAAACCAAAGCAATTATCTAGACTTTATTCTATATATCGTACTTAGATACTGGTGTACTTATTAAACATTTGACCCCACACAGAAGAGGATATTGAAGCAATTGAATAGAACGTGTTACCGCAGAAGCCTATGGTGTCAGAGTTTTGGCATGCCTGCCAAAATTAATTTTGTATGGTTGCACTTGGAATATTTCAAAAGTTAGCTATTCAAAATAAAAGTTACTTCGAACTAAAGTAAAGTATATTATAACGATCAACCTAATACATTTATTTCAGAAAATGTCTGAAACTCAAAACCATCAGACTATGCAACTTGAACTTTACTTGTTGCTTGCTGTGCTATGCTCGAAAATGGCTAACCAACGGCTCTGTCTGTGATTTCTGTGGGCACACACCTATTATTACTTCAACATGCGTACACTTCAATATAGGTGAGAATACGGTCCAAGTAAGGTCAAAGTAGTTGTGAATAAGGTTATTCTGAGTGTGAATAAGGTCACTGTATGTGTGAATACGATCACTGTATGTGTGAATAAGGTCACTGTATGTGTGAATAAGGTCACTGTATGTGTGAAGATCGTGGGATTCAAACACACCGTTTGAACACCATGGCTTAAAAATTGATACTCGTCGCTTCCAAAGACCCTATAATACTAAGACGGCTCACTCAGCCTGTACTGTGTAATCAAAATGATCAAACCCACCACTTGGTGCGCTGGCTGTTCTCTTGGGTAAACAGGTGCTATATTATATGTATAAATGTATATATGAATGTGAAAGATGTGTGATGATGGTAATGCTGATGATGATGCTGATGATGATGCTGATGATGATGGGTATTTGTTCATAGCAATTTCATATTGATGTGTATTCATACTTAGCTATCTCATGTATAATATAATTGTATGTGTTTACATGTGAAACACCAACCAGCAGCCAGGCTGATCAAACCCACCACAAGGTGGCACTGCGAAATTTACATTACCATGGGAGAGATAGGGAGTGAGCCGTCTTAGTATTATAGGGTCTTAACGCTCAGCATTATTAGGATAGGGCAATGACTGGTTGGCTCAGCGTCATAAAAATGTGACTGAGTGGGATATCAGGTCATTAGTGTTGGTGGCCTGGTCTCCTAGTGGGGCAGCACTATAATGTCAACATCTCAGGTTATATCAGGATGGCTACCGACTTGTGACAGTGTGCACTCATGGTGACTTTATTGTGTTTCCCCACTGGAAGACCTGCTTGCCAGCACCATGATCTGATTTCCAACTCAGTCACATTATCCTGATACTGAGCTAACCAGTCCTTGCCCTATCCTAGAAATGGCAAGCGCTAGGCTAGGTAACGACAAGTATAAATTTTGTAAGCCTTTGATTTCACTCAGCCTGCTTTTCGAACCCAAGACCTTCCGCATGGGAAACGTGTGGTCTTACTGATTCGGCCACCGCGTCTCATCATGAATACACAATATATGATATGCAATGCATGTATCACATATCCAATTGTTGCGATCTGTGATAGGTGATAAGCACTCAAAGGTCTATTGTTGGTCAGACAATCTGGATCATCATCTACTTCACCATGCACATACCTGCCATCAAACCCGACTCTCTTAGGCCATGTATCCATCGACTGTTCCCTTGTACTCTGTTCGCTTGTTCCGCGTTCGCTTGTAACCTTGTGATGTGCCACACAGACAATGAACATGTTCATTCTCTATGGTCCCAGTCAGTACGCCACATGTGCCGTGCACAAGGCCATACAGTCCCTGGGTCCAACATATGGGGACGGCCACTAAGCAAAACACAGGTTCATTGTCTGTGTGGCGTGTCATAAGGTCACAAGCGAACACGGAATAACGGAACATAACCACAAAAGAACAGTCTATTGATACACAGTCTTACACAAATATAGGAATGAAAATGCACCGATCGCTAGCTGAACCAATTTGATTACACATGGTTGGTGCTTATGGAATGTGAGCTTAACAGTGTGGCTACAGAAGTCTCTTGAGGGTTGACGACTGACTGCTGGAGCTGCCTAATTAGGCGCTATATGGGTCGGTGTATTGGTGGATTTTCTTCACAGGTTGGGAACCTCTAGTGTGAAAGCACAGGACACTAGGTCTGCACATTTAATGGGGCACTGCCTAGTGAACTAAGCATAGATTTCTATGCGTGGAGGAAACTGGCTGGCTCTAACTGATTGGTTGGGAGTTTATGTCCTATCAACCTCAAAGGTCATATAACTTGGTTGTGACTTACGTCTTATCAACATCTGAGGTGGATGTGTCAGGGTGTTAAGATGATGTTACTTTCGTATAAGAGTGCAGTACAGTATAACCCCATTAAACCAAACTTGAAGGGACCCTAGAAATTTGTTTGGATTAACCGATCATTGGTTTAACCGAGCTTTTGGCTTCGACTTTGACTTTGAGTAAGGGTGTATTGCAGATGTAATATGCAATGTATGTGGACACTTTGATTATTGCTTTTTATGTTCATACAGTATAACTCCGTTAAACCAAGCTCAGTTAAACCAAACGATCGGTTAATCCAACCAAATTGTTATGGTCCCTTCAAAATACTACCATTTATCATATAAAACAAGTCAATGGGGTCTTAGATGACCTTATAACTACATGAAAGTTTGGTTTAACCGTACCAGAAGTGGCCTGAGGTCCAACAATCTTGTTTGGATTAACCAATAATTTGGATTAACCGACTTTGGTTTAACCAACTTTTTTATATGATAAATGGTAGTATTTTTCCCGGGCCGCCGACAAAAGTTTGGATTAACCATCGTTTCGTTTAACGGAGCTTGGTTTAACGGGGTTATACTGTAGTCCGCTATGATTCCCACTACCACATGGTGGCAGTCTCGACTGTGGTGACCCTTTGACCCTTGCAGATAAGTATCAGCAGGTGGCAGCACACTATCACGAAAAGTCCCAATGGTTGACCATTCCACCCATGGCTAGCAACCCCCCCCCCCCCCCCCGAAAGGCTTTTTGTTTTAGTTACGCGCAACTCGGCTGACCTTGGTGGAATAAATCGGGGGCACAGCCTCCTCTTTGAAGCACCGGATCAAAATGAAATGTCAAGGTTCATGGGGTTTTGCCTCCTAGCATCGTAACAAATCAGGATGAGTACTGACTAGTGAACAGTGCGCACTTATCACGACTGTATAATGTTGCTCCATTGTGATATCGAGTTTGGTGGCACCATGATGCGACATACCACTCAGTCGCATTACCCTGAACTAACTTGATCTTAGAAATGCTAAACATTAGGTAAAGCAGGCAATCATTACCAATTAGGATGACCAAGGGTTTATTCAGTGAATTGGGCTTTCAATCCTTCCAAATGTTGTTTATTAAAAATGTTAACGTATCATAAGAAGTAACTAATTGGGGTTTTTTTCTTTCTTTTTCTTGAAGATTTTTACTGCCTATCATGGATAAGTCTGAATAGATTTGTTTTCACCATTAGACAGTTTGGTCGATAGAAAGCCCGAGTCTACACTTTTACCGACCCAAGGGATTTTTAACCTCCCACACCGCATAGACATGGTATGAGAGCAACCGGCCTTTGATGACGCTGTAAGTTATACACAGCAGTGGAAATCCAAATTGTCAGAGGTTGGGGGGACCTTCAGATTAGGAGTCTGACCTAGAAAAAAGTCAGACACTCTAACCACTCTGCCACAGAGAACACCACTATCTAATTGTAGATTGGCTGTAATGCTGACTGTTCCTTGATTGCCCTATTGTTCTTCATTATATAGTCCAGAGGGTACTCCTCATTGTCTCTCATATCATTTGATGTAAATATAATGTTTTCTTCTCCACCCCCGCCTCCTGTTCCTCCTTCGTCGCGTATCAATTAATTAAAAGCGATATTAAAATGGCAAATTTGTATATGTGATATTAAAATGGCGAATTCGTTCTCAGTTTTATTGGACTGAGCAGGTGGTTGGTTGCCAAGGATTGCAATCAATATAATTGTTTTTACTAAATGTAGATTATTACTTTAGAGAATACTTTATTGGCATTATTTAAGCGCATTACATATGTGCTACTTAAATTATACATATATGTATAATATATTTAAAATAATAATGTAAATGATATGGATAGTGATAAACCCGTTATCGCGTGTAATAATGCCTGTAGTGTCTGGCACCCTAGCCCCCCTGTCCTCGGTGGGGGGTGGGACCACCCATAATGCACCACGCCGCCTCCTGCGCGGGGCCTAGGCGCCACTTACTCGGTGGAAATATTTTTTAATAAAGGAGTTGGGGTCTAGGTTACTATATATATATATATATAAAGTTGGCTACGGAAAAGGAGAGAGACAAGGAGGTGATGGGTAGGACACTTTATTTGCGTCATGGCTAAGCATAATACAGGGTTACCGGTAAAAATTTGAAAGCAGGACAAAGACTGACTGCCTGGGATGCGCAATGGCCGGAAACGCCCGGTGGAGGTGCTGGTGTAGGCAAGGACCGGGGCAAATACGGGCAAGTCAGCGATTGGACAATAATCAGTAGAGAATAATCATAATAATAATATCGATAATCATGACAAGAGCTCCGCCCCCTTATATACGCATAATAGATTATACTCTCTATATATGTGTATTATAATGTATTATAATAATATAAAGAACGAAGCTGAATCCAAGGTTAATTATTATTATTCTAATTGTCCTTCGATATCTAGTATTAAGAGTCGCGCACCTACCTTGTTATGCGCGCGAGTATGGGGCGCAACCTGTGTCGCGCGGAAATATCACTGAAACGGACTCACTTCGACTACTTTTTTCCTTTTTTAGGTGGGGCATATTTTGTTTCGCCAGAGATCAAAAATAAAATGACCTGTGTGATGAACTATGTAACTTTGGGCATTGGTGCTCAAAATGTGGAAACAAGAATCACAAGAGAAACAATTGCTCAAAGGATTGACGAGTTAAGGCTAATGCCACAAAGTTCAATGCTGTAATACATGGCGATAAAAAGGCTAATGCCAAAATAAGTTGTGTGAATGGGTTTCATGTACCTATAACAGTCAGCGATCGGCAATCTGTAAGCCAACGAACAGCATATGACCAACCAGCTGATAACCGACATCTGAATGTTTATAACAATTGTGTTTGTGCTATTGTACCTGACCCTATATTTGAAGGTGTTGATAACGTAATAGCTAATGATCCCTTTCTTTACAGTAATGTCACATGTGCTACAGATAATGAATTGTCTGACAGCCCTGCTGTGTTAACATGCCAATTGGGTGATCAATCATTATGGGGCGCCAAGGTGGCGCCTAGTTATGTAGGCCAGGTTGACAGACTGGATGTGGGACATGCTGAAATCCGTGCTAACAATGTTACATGTGCTATAAAAGGAAATACTGATAATCTAGATAGCCAAGTTAACAGTATAGCAAATTGGGTATGCGTTAATACTAGTGAAAAAGATATGTTCTACGTAGAGACAATCGAGGGTCTTTATTGGAAAGTTCACATTAGGGAAGTGCCGGATGCAGAACCGACTATAATTAATGTAAATAATGATTGCGTTAACGGTAGATGCAATTGTAGCCACCGCATAGCCGGCAACGAAGTACAGCTAAAACCTTGTCGCGTAATATGTGAACTATTTCTGCGAGGAGACACAGACCCGGACTGGACATATATCCTTTGGGGTGTAGTTTTCGGGTTCCATGTTACAAATAGTGACTGTACTATAGCATATAATACAAAATTGAAAAGAATTGTCAACCCGATCTTTAGAAATATAATAACAAAGAAACTAGAATCCGAAATTAATCAGAATATAATCTCCTTAACCGAAAAGACGCCACAGTGTGTACACAATATATTCTGCATACCGAAGGAGGTGGGTGGGAGAGGCATAATAGATTGTAGCGAGCCTAAATGTAGTTCAATCAACGATTTCACTGAAAAAGTATCCATTCAATTTCATTACAAAAGTGTTGATGATGTGGTGATGCATTGAGCAGGGAGACTATCTTGCCACTGTGGATTTAAAGATGCTTATCGGGCTGTAGCAATTCACCCAACAGATAGGCAGAAGCAGGGCTTAATATGGGATTTCAATATCCAGAAGGGGGAGCCGTTATACATGCTGGATAATAGACTGTGCATGGGTCTCTCCTCCAGCCCATTTGTTTTTTTCTAAAATATCAGATTTTATCGGCAGATGTGCTATTAGGGAAGGTGTTGACAGCATTGTGAACTACCTTGATGACTTCTGCATTATAGCCCCAGACTGGGACAAAGCGCAAGAGCAGCAGAATAAGCTAATCGCTATATTACGTCGCATTGGTTTCTACGTAAGCTACAAGAAATTAATTTCCCCTGCTACAACTATAAGATTTCTTGGCATCCTAATCGATTCTGTTAAATTGGAATTAACCCTACCACTCGATAAACTAGATAAATTGCGTGAATTCTTATTATTATTTAAAGATAAGAAAAAAGCTACAAGGAAGGAAGTAGAGAAGCTAGGCGGAATGTTAGCCCACTGCGCCAAAGTAGTGCGTGGTGGGCGAACATTTTCTCGTCGGGTCTATGACCTAATGGGAACAGTAAGGAAGCCTCATTATAAAATTCGCCTAAATGCTGGTTTCAGAGAGGATATCCAATGGTGGATTGAATTTGCAGGGAGATTTAATGGTACTGCTTTAATGTTAGGCAAATTTTCTTTGGTTGAAGCCGTCTATAGTGACGCTAGTAAATGGGGGTATGGGGCACTGCATAACACAGACTGGTTAGTAGGCTGTTTCGACCCGACGCTATCAACATCACTAGAGGCGGCCGTTGGCCACCATTATGATCAACCAGATACCGAGATTAGGACGGCACATATTAACTCGCAGGAGATGTGGGCGGTTTACACAGCTGTAAAAAGATGGGGTTCTAGCTGGGATGGCTCCTCATTGGTATTCATCACAGACAGTGCCACTGTGGAAGCGGCGCTATGCACTGGAAGGTCAAGGTGCAAATTAATTATGTACTACTTAAGGAGACTTTTCTGGATGTCCATTGAATACAATTTTGTTTTCACCGCTGTACACATAAATAGTGAATCAAATGTAATAACAGATGCCTTAAGCAGGCTCGGTACGAAGGGTATGGAGAAGATTATCGATGAATCAGACCCATATGAGGCACTTTGTTGTAATGGTTTATTCAAACATCCGTTCTCTTTACAGAAGTCGTAAAGCTTAAGGCAGAGCAGAAGGATTTTCAGCGGAAATGCTACGCGCCCAACTCCTTGTCTACAAGGGCGGTGCAAGTCAATAAGTATTTTTCCTTTGTAGGGGAATTCTCTGAAACACATGCTCCAATCCCTTGCAGCTCCATGCAGGTAGCGCTATACGCGACATGGCTAGCCAGAACGTTAAAATATTCATCGATAATTAATTATTTGAGCGGCTCTTGAACTTTTTTCTGAAGGAACAGGGGTCTGACCAGATAGATTATTCTGAATTTATTATATCATCGACCCTGCGGGGCATTCGTAGGCAGTTAGGAGATACGCCTAGACAATCGATGCCATTGTTGCCAGGAATGCTAAGACTTATTTTCTCTTACCTCACCTTGAATTCGGGACATATCGCATGGCGGGCGGCTGTTCTTTGCAGCTTCCGAGGGCTGCTAAGGAAATCGAACGTGACCTTTTCTGAATCCATGCTTCTGCGGGAAGATTTTAAGTTTTTCCCATGGGGCATGCTGTTGAAAATTCGGAGATCTAAAACAATACAGTTTAATGAACGGACGCTGGACATTCCTGTGTCCAGGTGTCCTGACTTGGATCTGTGTGCTGTCCATTGGACGGAAAGACACTTTGCTGAACGGCCGGCCGCTAAGGACTCTCCCGCTTTTCTACTACCAAATGATGAAGGTGGAAGCTCGCCTTTAACATATAAAATATATCAATCTACCCTAAAACTGTTTGGAGGTCGGGCAGGCCTCGATATTGAACAGCTATCATCTCATTCGTTGCGTAGGGGGGGTTGTACGTATCTATCTATGTGTGGTGCTACATTAGAGGAAATCCGAGCCAGGGGTGATTGGACTAGTAATGCTGTTTTTCAATATTTAAAAAACCCCCTGACGATACGTATTATGAACGATATGAAAGTCGCAGCCAAATTGGCTGAGAAAAATTAATCAGAGTTGGGTTGGAGGGACCCGTCTGGGTCCTTGGCATATTTTGTTTCGCCAGAGATCAAAAATAAAATGACCTCAGCCCAACCCTGTTTCTCGTCTATCCTTATGTTGCCGTAGTGGCTTATATATATATATTTATATATGCTGTAGCTGCTGTACCCACATAACCGTCGTGCCGGCGTGAGGGTCGCGGGTTCGAATTTAGCCGAGACAAGTTACTACATGATGGGTTCCATTTTTTTTTTAATTGGGGTTTTTTGGTGGTAAATATGTTTATTCTGCTGAATAAGACTTTTGTCAGTGCCGAAGCACTGGTCTTCCAGCCATTTTTGAATTCAGGGTTATTTAGACAAAACGTATAGAGAATAAGGTATACAATAACTGTTGAATACACAATTTGCAGCATGTAACACAATGACATTCTGTAACCCAAAAGTTCCATTGCAATAATATTTGTATAATGCTTATACTGCAGAAATTATATGTATATTCATGGATACACTTATTAATTTAATGAAAACAATCGGGGGTGAGGGAGTAACTGGGGTTTTACGTCCTAGCATATAATCAGGGGCAGTGTTAGCAAAAGTTGCCTTAGTGCGTACTGATTCACCACTGTTGACATCACATTCCCCCTATACCAGATTGCAAAGCATCTGGTGCATCTGGCTCATCTGGCACAGCCACAATCCGCAGCCAGTCGCCGAGACCGGCTTATGTCCAGGTCTGCGCACTCAAGCCAACACTCCATTAATGCCTAGAGTGATATGCGTCATGCCATGTCCATCATGCGGTGTGCATCATGTCATATGAGCTGTGCAATATGTATTGTGTGATAGGCTATGCATCATGTGATATGTGTATACATCATGTGATGTGTCATGCGAAATGTACCGTTCGATATGCGATATGCAATGTGCATCATGCGATATGTATCACACGATATCACCATGTGATATGCATCATGCGATATGCATCACATGATAAGCATCATGCCATATGCATCATGCCACATGCGTCATCCGATGTGGGCAATGCGATATGCGCAATGCGATGTGCGGCATTCAATGTGCATCATTCAATGTGTGTCACGTGATATGCTTCTTGCGATGTGCCTCATGCGAAATGAGTCATGTGATATGCATCATGTGATATGCAATATGAACCATGTGATATGCATCATGCGATATGCAATATGTGTCATGTGGTATGCATCATGCAATATGCTACATGTGATATGTGTCTGTAATGTGTGTCATGTGATGTGCATCATGTGATATGCAATATGCGTCATGTGATATGCATCATGCGATGTGCTGCATGCAATACGTGTATGCGATGTGTGTCATGTGATGTGCATCATGTGATATGCAATATGCGTCAGGTGATATGCATCATGCGATTGTCATAAATCCTGATATGTTATTAGGATGTCAACCGCAACCAATCATTTAGAGCCAGCTTTCTTCCTCTACTGCAGCAGCCTATTCTTAGTGCATTTCCTAGTTAACCACGGGGGGCATGGTGTTAAAATCCTGCGCTTTCATGTTGGAAGTACCCGACCTGGCACACATCCGCCATTAGACCGACCCCTGTAGCGCCTCATTAGGCAGCTCAAGCAGTATTCAACACTCTCGCAGTAGAGACTTCCTGAACCTGACTATTATAAACCCGTACAACCAGTGCATGAGTCTAGTTAGGAAATCCATGTCACCAGCACCAGAACCCAATATCCCACGCAGTCACGTTATGCTGACACTGAGCTAGTCAGTTCTTGCCCTATGTACCCTAGTAGCACTGAGTACCATGCAACAACATACATGGGAAAGTATAATTTGTGCAATTATTTGGTTTAACTTGGCCCAGAGATCGAACCCACGACCTACCCCACATGGGAAAGTATAAATTGTCTAAGTCTTTGATTTCACTTGGTCAATGGATCGAACCTGCGACCTATCGCATGGGAAAGTGTCAATTGTGAGTTTAATTTAAATTTTCTCATGGACTAATAAACCCACCATGAGATTAAATTATAAGTCTTTGGTTTCACTTAGCTCAGGGCTCGAACCTATGACCTCCCGCATGGGAAAGTATAAACTGGTCTAGGCCAAGTGGGCACCCTACCCCCTAGGCTCTCCCATCAAGTGTCTCTCTACCACGGCACACCAAAAACAAATCTCTAGCAATAGGATAGCACACCTCACCGGATTGGGGGAAACGGACAGAAAACGAACAATGTCCGCTTTGTGTCTGTTCAAGTTTTGAACATGCACAAAACTAGGAATGGATGCCGCCAGACTGATGTCTACAGTTCTTGTTCGGTTTGATTTTGTTTCGTCTGGTGGCTATCCGTTCATGTCTGTTTCCTGTCCGTTTCCTGTCCGTTTCATGTCCATTTCATGTCCATTTCATGTCCGTTTGTCCAGTGGCCATTTACCCGATAGTGCAACATTTTGACAGATTTTAATACGTTTTGATACTTATCACCACCGGACTAGACAATTCTGTCTGTTGCTCAATCCGGCGAGGTGTGACAGCCGCTTTACAACCAAACATGTGTTCCCTTACTCTGACGGCTGTCACACCTCGCCGGATTGAGCAACGGACAGAATTGTCTAGTCCGGGTGTCATAAGTATCAAAATGTATTAAAATGTGTCAAAATATTGCGATATCGGGTCAAAGGCCGCTGGATGAACAGACATGAAACAGACATGAAACTGACATGAAACGGACATGAAACTGACATGAAACGGACATGAAACGGACATGATCGGATAGTAAAGGATGGTGAGCAGACTAAACAGACTCAAACCGGACAAGAACTGTAGATGTCAGTCCGACGGCATCTGTTCCTAGTTTTGTGCATGTTCAAAACTTGTACGGACACAAAACAGACTTTGTTCGGTTTCTGTCCATTTCCCCCAATCCGGTGAGGTGTGAGAGGGCCTTTATAAATGGATGTTTGTTTGTTGGGGTCTTATGTCCTGGCAACATATAAATGGGTGCTTTACACAGTTAGTTTGTCCACGATCTGGGAATTTGGACGAGATTTCGTTCACGCGCTTAGGCCCCCCCCCCCAACCTAATTTGTCTGGTCTATGTAGCGTGGGTGTGCAGCCTGATTGCGCATGCGCAATAGCAAGTGGTAATCACTCCTTGATGCTGCTGCTTTTGCTGCAGCTGCTGCAGATGCTTCAAGGAGGTCCTGGACCATCCTTACATGTATTCTACTAGTGTCCAATGTCTTCCTTCTGTGGACTATTCTGAACACTCCCACTTAAACTAAAGTGGTATAGTCCGATGGTTTTGAGTTACTGTCATTTTCTGAGATAAATATATGAGGTTGATGGTTATAATCTACCTTACCTTAGCTTCAAGTAGCTTTTATCTTAAAAGGCTAAGGTTTTTTTAATAGATATTTGAAGGGCAAAAATAATATTGGCAATCATGCCAAAACTCTGACACAACAGGCTTCTCTTTCTTTTGGGGGTGTTTGTAACCTTATGACGGTTATAGGCTGCAGAATTGCAGCAATATAGAAAGGCCCTGATAAATCGGTCCAATCTTTGGTTGAAGATTAATCTTCAGTAGGGATGGTTGTAGAAGCTGGGGATGTCTTTACAACATTCAAAACGGCGAAGCGTTGGGCCGGCCCCAAATCTCTTCGGTCCGGCGGTACCAGAGCACTCGTATCCAGTCAACAGCAGCAAGGGTTTAGGAGGAAGGGACGGGTAAAGGTGGGTCCAGTGGTTCCAGCAACAAGAACAAAGCGAGAGAAACAATAAGGTAAAGGGCCCCACCCAAGCAAACTACTCCCTTGATCAGGGGGAGAAGTAAGCCTGGGAGAAAAAAAGGGTAGAGTATAGGAAAGAGAAATGAGGAGAGTTGAGTCAAAGGACCATGTCCATTTGCTCTATGGTGACCAGCCGGGCGAGCCAAAGACACGGAGTGAAATGCTGGTGGGCTCCCCCTCCTGGAACTCCTTTCAGACAATATCAAGGAGGAGCATGACCAGGGGGGTTGCTGGGGGGTGGGGAGCATTCCGCCCGGCCGAAGGGGCGGGGGCGGGGAAGCACAGCGCTTACCTCCACGGTGGACGAAACACGACATGTGCGGCTACTCCCACCCCTCCCCGCAGACACACTCCTACACACACATATATGCGCACACTATCTCGCGCCGCGCACACACCCACGCGAACATCACTTACAACACAGCGACCAGCACCCACACACCTACTGATTCAACCCACCCGCACCAGGGCTCAGTCAACAAAAAGACTATAAATTAAACAAATGGCTCATATATTAATTTCAGACAATAAGTTCATATATATAAATGTCATATATATATATATCATGTCATGTAATCAGTAAATTACACAACCATCAACACAGAAAGTTATTAATATAATATATATCATACAGCAAGCTGACAACCGAGCAGATGCATTTATCTAACCAAAATTATATATATATATATATCCACATGCTATTATGTAACATGTGCACTTTGTTCATATGCCTCATTCTCATCTTCATTTAATGTGTTATGGTATGCATGCTCAAAAGAATTCAATGTATGCAGCACTATAAAGCAATGTATGCAGCACTATAAAGCTCCATAATAAACTCACACCCTCCACATCTAGCTTACTCGTTGTCTGTCCCTGAGAGCAATGGCCTCAGTATTCCCTTAAACGCTTAATAAGTGCACCGCTATCTAAGTTAGATATGTAGAATCAAATCTACATAACTGTTTTAGTCTTGAAAATTTGACATCAGACTTTACAAATTTAAGAAAAATGGGGTGGTGGGTAATTTCAGAAATGATGTACTATTAAAATTGTGTGTGTTATTTAAAATGCATGGCCAATATCTTAGATCAATATTTATATATAGACTTCATAGTGCTGCCCCACTGGGAGACCAGGCTTTCAGCACCATGACCTGATATCCCACTCAGTCACGTTATCCTGACACTGACCCAACCCATCCATGCCCTATCCTATTAATGCCGCGCGCCTGGCTAGAGGAAGTGACAGGTATCAATTTTGTAAGTCATTAATTTGACTCGACTGGGAATTAAAACTCCCGACCTTCCGCACCGGAGGCCTGCACTCTACCGATTCGGCCACCGCGTCCGGTGATATGACCTCAGGTGTTGCCAGGATGTAAAACTCCACCGAACAAACACCCAGCGCGATCCCACGCCCCGGTCGGTTCATTGCACTCCACTGACTGGAAGCCCAGCCCACCTTGTCGGGGCGGGGTCCCCCGGGATAGCGTAGATAATGGAATTCCCATCCCGGTATGATCCCCCGTCCGGGCAGAGCATTCTTGTCATCTCTGAGCCGTTATCGATGCAGACACGACAGTGGGGCTGTAATGGTGCGGCTTGCAGTGGATTAACTAGTCGTGCGCTATAGTTATATGCTAGTGTGTGTGTGTGTGGTGGTGGTTAAGGTCCTGTCACATTACGATGTATGACGGCGGCGTGTGCGTAACGTATCGAAATAATTTGAAAATAAAAATAGGTCAAGATACGCCGACCTACGCCGACCTACTCTGACCTATGCCGAGCATACTCGACCTATGCCCAACCTATATGTAACCTATGATGCCGTATGCCGACGTGTTGTTCAAAATTTGCATAGGTCGGCATATGCTAAGGCCATACATCGAAGTGTGACAGACAGCCAACACGCTGGGCATACGCTCACCGTACGCTCACAATATGCTAGGGGTACGCCAGCACATACCAGAGCCACATTAGACTAAGCTAGGCGTACGCTATATATGCCAGCGATACGCGGAGGACACAGGTTCAACACATGGCTAACCTATGCCAACCTACCCCTAACTTATGCGTAACCTATGCCGGTGTATGTCTAGCATACGTCTAGCATATGAGAAAGATATGAGCCACACGAATAGGTCATAAATTTTGAGCATGCACACAATTTTTTCGGCAGCTCGACCTACACCGACCTATGACGACCTATGAAAAGTGTATATGACCTATCCCCAACCTATGCGTAACCTATGACGGGCTATGCTGACATGTTGGTCAAAAAGCACATAGGTCGTAGTGTGACAGGCCCTTTAGATATTGAGGGCGCTATCCTGTTATACATGTGTTATGTCATCAGCGCTATATAGTACAACCCCATTAAACCAAGCTCGGTTAAACCAAATGATCGGTTAATCCAAACTTTTTTCGGCGGCCCGGCAAAATACTACCATTTATCATATGAACAAGTTTGGTAAAACCAAAGTTGGTTAATCCAAATTATCAGTTAATCCAAACAAAATTGTCAGGCCCCAGGCCACTTCCGGTACAGTTAAACCAAACTTTCATGTGGTTATAAGGTTATCTGAAACTTTGTTATATGATAAATGGTAGTATTTTGCCACACCGCCAACAAAAGTTTGGATTAACCGATTGTTTGGTGTAATCTAGCTTAGTTTAACGGGGTTAAACTGTATATACATAAAAAAAAACATTAATCAAAGTGTCCACATACATTGTATATTACATTCATAATGCACCCGCGTTTTTGCCAAAGCCAAGTCAACGTCGAAGCCAAAGCTTGGTTAAACCAATGATCGGTTAATCCAAACAAATTTCTAGGGCCGCTTCAAGTTTGGTTTATCGGGGTTATACTGTATATATATATATATATATATATATATATATATATATATATATATATATATATATATATAAAAGAATGATATGAGTATAGTAACCTGAAATATCCCTCCATTCCCGCATCACTCACTCAGCTCCATGGACTGGTGGAGTCTGTCCTAGTCATCTACTGCCCCAGCCTCCCCAACTCCAATGGTGGCACCACCACCCCTGCACACTGTAACCACCACTCACTGTACCGCTGATATATATATATATATATTTATATAATGTGTGTTTGTGTGTGAGTGAAGCGGTTCACCATAAAAACCTATATATACATACATACATACATACATATAAATCCACAAGTTTGATATGTGATCCATAAAGCATTGTGCGAGTATAAAGACACGGAAGGAAGCTGATTATTCTATATTATGCCGCCTCGAACTCACACATGTGTCCGGTGGCGCCTCCACTCGTTCCCCTCGTCCCTAACGGCCGTACCATACGGTCACTCGCACCGGGCACAGATAATATATTACAAAGCACATAAATTAATTAACAATGCCTAAATGAGCTGGCTTCATTGAGTGAAAATGTTGGTTACGAGATCTGAAAGCCCCTTCAACTTCCCAAAGGCGCACTACCACACAGTGGTGGTCTCGACTGTGCTGACACTTGTTAATAAGAAGTATCGGCAGGTGGCAGCACGCTAGCAGGTGGCAGCATGCTAGTAGCAGGCACAGTTCCGATGCTGGCCTGTTTCCTCCATCGCTAGTAGCCACCCCCCACAATAGGTTACCTGGGACCCAGTCGGATGGCGACAGGTCACTTCTATTCTGACCTTGGTGGAATAAACCCAGTGTAAAGATTTCAAATTCCCCCCTGATTGAAGTTCCCCCCCGAACTTGAAAACGTTTTCAAATTCATCCCAGGGGAATTTGAAAACGTTTTCAAGTTCCCTCCCTCGTTTTAACTTTCCCTCCCCCATTTTGGGGGAATTTTCTTTATTTTTTGTTATTGTTTTAAATTTTTAAAGATTTTTCATGACAAATATAATAATACACAGAGAATAGCATAATGGAAATTATTACTAGTACAACAAAACATATTTCACCCCAAGTGACCCAAAAAGTCTCCAAGATGGCTAAGAAAAAAATATTATAGGTCTGAATTTTAAAACGTTTTTTAAAGTTTTTTAAACAATTTTAATTCCCGGAGGGGGGAACTTGAAAATAGGGGGAGGAATCTGAAAACTGTTTTTAATTTCCCCCCGGGAATCTGAAAACGTTTTTAGTTTCCCTTTGGGGAAATTAAAAACGTTTTCAGATTCCCCGGGGGAACTTGAAAAGGGGGGAAATTGAAATCGTTACACCGGGGATGGCCTGGTGTTCGAAGCAACACCAGCAGTACCATCTTCTTCCTCAGGTGGAGTAGATTGTGGTTCTTCACATATAGCATCATCATGCGCTCACAACATACCAACATGTCGAATAATGGAGACTAATCTAAATTCACTGCAAATTTATGATTGATTGATGGTAATTTTGCGCCCTTGACAATAACAAAGACCATATTCACAGCGGTGACATTGTGTTCAGAATTTGTTCCGTCACATCATCACATTAATAATAACTTAAAGCTGCATAGTCCGATGAAGCATCAACTTTTCAAAACCAAAACAAGTATCTCAATTTGATTCTACATATCTAACCTAAATACAGAGCACTTGTTAAACATTTGTCACCACTTAGTAGGGAATAAATACTGAGGCAATTTAAAAGGACCTGTTACTGCAGAAACCTATGGCATCAGAGTTTTGGCAAGCTTGCCAAAACTAATTTTGCTTGTTTGCACTTCAAACATCTCAAAAGTTAGCTATTTAAAATAAAAGTTTCTTCAAGTGAAAGTAGGGTAGATTATAACGATCACCTTAATATGTTTATCTCAGAAAATGACAGAAACTCAAAACCCATCGGAGAATGCAACTTTAAATACACAGAACATAAAAAAAGCTTATAACCAATTATAAAACTTATGTCAAAGGATGACGACGCTGGAATAGATTCTTTCCTACCTGTCACCGATACTCCAAATCAGCAAGCCTCACGCTGTAGAAAAGCAATTAAGGATTAATGCACTGTCATGGTGATGGATTTCCAGCAAATTCAGCTACAAAACCAGCTCCAAAATGATTCCCCCAAAGATTCAAGCCACACACTCCACCCTGAATCACCAACCAACCAACCACCCTCACTTCCTCTCTCCTTCATGGCCTCAATCTCATCTCCCTCAACGCCTTCCCACCCACACACCCTCTCATACTCTCTGCCAACATAGACCAGACGGGATGGCCAAATGGGTTAGAGCGTCCGTCTCCCGTGTTGGTCGATCGTGGTGTCGTGGGTTCGAACCCTGGTCGAGTCAAACCAATGACTTAAAAATTTATACTTGTTGCTTCCTAGCCTGGCGCTCGGCATTATTAGGATATGGCAAGGACTGGTTGGCTCAGTGTCAGGATAATGTGACTGAGTGGGATATCAGGTCATGGTACTGGTGGCCTGGTCTTCCAGTGGGGCAGCACTATAAAGTCACCATGAGTGTGCACTGTCACAAGTTGGTACCCGTCCTGATATGTGACCTTAGATGTTGCTAGGATGTAAAACAACAACAAACAAACAACAAACTCTGCCAATATAAACAAAAATGATTATGAATTTTTAATTAGTCTCTCCAAATTTGGGGTAATCAACAGACCACTGGTTCAATTTGCGCAACCATCATCGCCATGAAACCGTGGATAAATGCTTAGCAACTATTTCGCAATTTAAACAGCATCTATTTCGCAATTTAAACAGTATCATTGGCAACTGTACTTATCGAGTTAGACATTCCCTTTAGCAACTCTACTTATCAATTTATGTTATTCTTAGTACCTGCACTTACCAATTTAGACACTATCTTTAACAACTCTACTTATCAATTTATGTTATTCTTAGTACCTCTACTTAGTTTAGAGCCTATCTTTAGCAACTCTACTTATCAGTTTATGTTATTCTTAGTACCTCTAGTTAGTTTAGACCGTATCTTTACCAACTCTACTTATCAATTTATGTTATTCTTAGTACCTCTATTTAGCTTAGACCATATCTTTAACAACTCTACTTATCAATTAAAACACTATCCTTACCAACTCTACTTATCAATTTATGTTATTCTTAGTACCTCTACTTAGTTTAGAGCCTATCTTTAGCAACTCTACTTATCAATATAAACACTACCCTTGTCAACTCTACTTATCAATTTATGTTATTCTTAGTACTTCTACTTAGTTTAGAGCCTATCTTTAGCAACTCTACTTATCAATATAAAGACTACCCTTGTCAACTCTACTTATCAATTTATGTTTTTCTTAGTACCTCCACTTATTTTAGACATTGTCTTTAGCTTGTTTTAGTTTAGACATTATCTTTAGCAACAGTACTTATCAATTAAAACACTATCCTTACCAACTTTACTTATCAATTTATGTTATTCTGAGTACTTCTACTTAGTTGAGACATTATCTTTTGCAACTCTACTTATCAATATAAATACTACCCTTGACAACTCTACATAGCAATGTTAACATTATCCTTAGCAACTCTACTTATCAATGAAGACAAGATACATACCAACTGTACACATCAATTTAAACACTATCCTTAGTACCTTTACTTATCAGTTCAAACACAATCCTTAGCACTATCTTTACCAACTCCTCTACACGTCAATTTAAACACTATACTTAGTACCCTTACTTATCAGTTCAAACACAATCCATAGCACTATTTTTACTAACTCCTCTACACCTCAATTTAAACACTATCCTTAGTACCCTTACTTATACGTTCAAACACAATCCTTAGCACTATTTTTAATAACTCCTCTACACCTCAATTTAAACACTATACTTAGTACCCTTACTTATCAGTTCAAACACAATCCTTAGCACTATCTATACCATTACCAACTCCTCTACACCTCAATTTAAACATTATCCTTAGTAGCTTTACTTATCAGTTCAAACACAATCCTTAGCACTATCTTTACCAACTCCTATACATGTCAATTTAACACTATACTTAGTAGCCATACTTCAAACACAATCCTTAGCACTATCTATACCATTACCAACTCCTCCTCTACACCTCAATTTAAACACTATCCTTAGTATCTCTCCTTACCAATTCAAACACTCCATAACAACTCTACTTATCAATTAAGACACTCCCTTAGCGACTCTACTTATCAATTTACATGTTATCCTTTGTTGGTTTGTAAGTTGTTGGAGTTTTACGTCCTGGCAACATCTAAGGTCATATCAGGACGGGTACAGTGCGCACTCATGGCGACTTTATAGTGCTGTCTCACTGGGAGACGAGGCCACCAGCACCATGACTTGATATCCCACTCAGTCGCATTATCCTGACACTGAGCCAACCAGTCCTTGCCCTATCCTAATAATGCCAAGCACACAGCTAGGAAGCGACAAGTATCAATTTTTAAGTAATTGGTTTGACTCGACCAGGGTTCGAACCCGTGGGTTCGAATCCCATGACCTACCAAAATGTTATCCTTAGTACTTCTACTTCTCAATTTAAGCAATCTCCTTAGTAACTCTACCTATCAATTCAGGCAATGCGTTTAAGTCCTCGACTTTTCAAGTTAGATGGCATGCTCAGTAAATCTGCTTATCAAAGACGCGATAAGTAGTGAATAATGATAAGCTTTTCTACGAGACGGGATGGCAGAATTGGCAAGAGCGATGGCTGGCTTCCGATGAAGGAGGTTGGTGTTTCCCAACCCAACCAAGTCAAAGTAACGACTTATTAAATGTACACTTGTCACTACCTTGCCTGGCGCTTGGCATCAATATGACAAGGCAGGACTGGTTTGCACAATAACAGGATAATATGACTAAGTAAGATATATGGGGTCATATTGCTGGCAGCCTGGTCACCCAGTGGGGACAGCACCATAAAGTCACCATTAGTGCATGCTGTCCCTTTTCTGATGTGACGTTAGATGTTGCTAGGATATAAAACCCTCCACAAACGTATAGGTTGAGAGAGTGCAATCCTACTTAGCGATTTAGACATAAACTTAACAACTCTATGTAAAATATCCCGATAAACGGCATAGGGGGAATGCAAATGTTCTATTACTGATTGGTGCACGTGACCAGGTGCATGTATGTATATATATGTAAGGGCTGGTCGTGCCTGAGTGGGATGTAAATAGTCATAGTGGTGCTGGCAGGTCCTGGGTGTGAGGGCACTCAGGGCCTATCCCCTCCCCATATGCTGGGTAGGATCACCACACTCAAAGGTCAAGGTTGGTGGTGGCCATGGGGCCAGAGAGCTTGGTGGTGGTGGGCAGACCACTGATAGCCATGGGGACCAGGAATGCTGGATCCCTATTGGTAGGGCCAAGAATGCTTGTTTCCCATTGGAGGAAAGGGGTGGAGTGATACTCTACAATGAACCCATGTAAACATATAAATAATAAACGAGAGGGCTTGACTCTCTCTTCTTCTTTACACTTTATACTCTTCCTTTCTCTTTGTATGTATTGATTTCACAATAGCCTGCCTACACAACCACAGATTGGAGCTTTAGCCATTTTACATCTAGTTATAAATGTAGACAGCAACGTAGTGTCTTATCAACTTAGCCAGTAATACCCCAGTCACACTATGCTTGCGATTCCTTGCGACCACTTTGCTACCACCAAAAAGGGGTGGTGGCAAAGTGGTCAACGATCGGTTGGCGATTGGTCAGCCATCAGTCAGCGACCTCTGGGCACCCATTTTGGTCGCAAGGAGGTTGCAGGTGCTGCACCAAAAACCTCGTTGTGACCAAAACTGTTGCCTACCGATCACCGACCATGACTTTTCCTGCCTTCTTTTTCCTTTGGTCGCAAGGAGGTCGCCGGCTTATGGTGGCAAAGTGGTCGCAAACTCTAGTATGATGGAGGCCTAACTTAGACCTCTACTTGGCTATTTAAAGTTGGTATGGTCCGATGAATCATATCTTTGTCAAAACCAAAACACATACTTACATTTGATTCTATATATCCAACTTAGATACTGGTGCATTAACTAAGGCTTTGGAGCAGCATATACAGAATAATCAGTAAATTTATTACCCCCATCTCTTTGGGCACCTACTTTGAGACAGACATTAAGTGGGGAGACCACTAACCAATTAGGTCAATCTCGTGACCTTATTAGTCTTGCCCTCGTTCCTAGTACCATATATGGCATTAGTCAGGTTCCACACTACCTACACATTAATAGGTCATTCCTCATCACATGAATCATCACGAGATGTGAATCTGGGCCACAACAACACGAGTTTTGACAAGCTTGCCGAAATGATTTTGGGTTCTTTCAACTCAAATTGCTCCGAAACTAGCCATTTTGCACCAAAATGACTCCGGAATAATGGTCTTGAATGAGCGAGCTCGCTCATTCAGTGTCATTGCTGGACACGGCAGGCTCAAGGCCGAAGCTGGTCAGTCTTCTCCAAACTCCCACACTGACTACTTCCCACCTCCAGCAGTTGATTGTGCCTACAACAATCAACAAAACCGAAAAACAATCAAGCATTTAAAGTAAAAATTTTTAAATAAAGAGTACCATCTAATCAGCAACTGACACCCGCGCAGTTGACAGATCACACCTAATTAAATTTCGCATTACTGATAATTTACCCCCTACTGTTATCTCATATTTTTATCATTAACTATTGCTATTGTACTTTAACGTAATTGAGTACTCGTTTGTTAAATCGTTCACATGACCCATATGCCCTCATCACATTTCATTTCCCCAATATATTGGGGCCTTCGCTCGTTCGCTTCTTGCCCGATGATACACAGTCAATGTACATGCTGCCGGGCGGGCAGTGCCCGAATAAAAGCCTTGATTAACCCACTCATGCCTCTGAGTCAGCTGTGTCCGTGAGCAATGAATAGTAGGTTATAATAGTCAACTTGATATATTTATCTCAAATTTTCCTCCACCCACCCACCCAACTCTCCCTCCTCTACCCTCCTCCCTCTGCGGCGGAGGGCTCCTCGGCACCCCCTCTACCTGAACTCTGACTTTGCTCCTCATGAGCCCCTCCTGTATATCTCTGCTCCTCATGGGCCCATCACTGTATTGCTCCTCTCGAGCCTCTTTCCTTGCTCCTCATGAGCCCTTCCTTGTTCCTTGCCTGTTTATCTGTTCCTCTGTATGCCCTGTTGAGGCGTTAATAAAACGCCTTTTTTCCCACCCCCGCCTTCCTTCCTTCCTTTTCGCGCATCAAACAAGAAGCTTAAAGGTTTGTATAATCCGGTATCATATTTTTAATATCAACAAATGTACCTAGATTTTATCCTACCTATCAAACTGAGATACCGGCATCCTCATTCATCATTTCTTGGAGCTTTCTCCCCTTGAGCCCCAGTCACACCTACCCGGACGAGCCCCGGATGGCGGTCCAGGGCTCGTCCGGCCCTGATGTGTGACTGGGTATGTGTGACTGGGGCTATAGCAGTAACGTCTTACACTTATCTTCAACCGGTGTCCACGCAGAAGTTATGTCACATGATTGCCATTCAAATATATGTCCGAATTTAGTCAATTATCATAAAAGTTTCCCTGAATTCAAAGTAAGGCAAATTATAATTGTCGACGTGATGGATTTAACTTTAAAACATAAGGAACAAAATTAACGCAAGGATTTTGCAACTTTAATTAAACTTGCCGAGTCAGATGGATTTGAGTTTCTGCAATGTTCTGAGATAAATAAATTAGATTGATCATTATAATCTACTTTGCAGTAGTTTGAATCAACTTTTATTTTAAATAGCTAACTTCGGAGACATTTCAAGTAAAAACTTGTTAAATTAATATTGGGAAGCACGTCAAAATTCTAACTAACCATGGTCTGCAGGTTTCTGTGGTAAAGACTGTCATTTAGCCCTAATGACTGTGTCGCAGTTAAAAAGGGTACCCGGTTTAAAACCGGACTTTTCACAATGTGCATGCGCATGCATTTCTGCCTGATTGAGATTGTATCCATGTTTAATAACTTGTTAATTGCTTGCTAACTTGTGAGTGCATAGGACAATATAGACAATCAAGCATCAAATATTCACTACAATGATTCCTGAAGGAATCCTTGCGTCTTGCCCTACATTTCCAGAGAGCTCCTCCACAGACAGAAGCAAGCCAGAAATTCAAACAAGATTTCAGGCTTGTCATTTGACTTTGATGCATGCACATTGCAAAAAGCCCTGGTTTAAACTGTGCACCCTTTCAAACTGCGACAACTGTCCTCAGTGACGTAGACTAGGGCATATTAGATTATTACAGACTTGGAATGTATGCAAGTGTATCACTTAAAGTAAACGTGACGAGTTTTGAGTATGTCTTATAACCTATGGAAGTCCACCCTTACAGCTATTAGTAGTAGTTCTGTCGCAGCCTGGAATTCGGCATTACTAGTATAGGGCCCTTGCTGCTTATCGGAAAGAGTAGCCTATATGGCGGCAGCGCATTTCTTCCAAAGAAATATGTCAGAATGACCATATGCTTGACGTCCAATAGCCAATGATAAAAGTCAATGTGCTCTAGGGGCATCGTTAAATAAAACAAGTATAGGGCAAGTGGCAGTAGATTTGTTTGTTTGTTTAACGACGTCCCCCCTCCCACCTTAGCACAAAAGATAAATATCGGCTATTGGGGTGGGGAGGAGGGGGTAGTAGTGGAATGAGAGATAGCAATTGTCCACAATTGAACAGTCCCCTGATTAATCAACTAAAGACCAATAAAGTAAATAATTAAATAAATAAATACTCAGTCTCAGACTAATCTGTGTCCAAGCTATCGGCTATTGGGGTGGGGAGGGGGGGTAGTAGTGGAATGAGGGATAGCAATTGTCCACAATTGAAAATTCCCCTGATTAATCAACTAATGACCAATAAAGTAAATAATTAAATAAATAAATACTCAGTCTCAGACTAATCTGTGTCCAAGCTCAAATATCCCATTCTAAGTGTGGCCTTTCATTAAGATACACACAATATTTGTGTAAGGTTTGATTGATTGATTGGTGGTTGCTTTACGCCGTTTCGGCAGCATAGGCCATATTCACGGCGAGAAATGTTTTTTTTGGTTCAAACCATCGCTTTTACGTGTAAAAGCAGACAATCAATTATGTGCCAATAGACACTCATTAAATTAGAAATCTCACAATCATATATTTGTGGTCAAGGGAAACAAATTCCCATAGGCAAAGAAAGTTTGATTAATAATTGATAGACTTTATTTAGTAAACTATATGAGGTGGTACAGTCCAGCTGCGCTCAAAAAGACTCAAATGTTTTCTTGTTTTATTTTAGTAAAAAGGTCATGCATACTGTCTGCAGGAGTAGATGGTAAAGTCACGTGACCAGATCTGCTTAATCACACAGAGCCTAGCATTCTAGCTACTCTATCCGACATCCATTGGCAAATGTGTGTAAGTACCTGCATGGTATGCAGGTATTGCAATACCTCAGGGAGTTTGACCCCCCTGCCCTGCAGAGTTGTAAACCACTGCCTTGTGGTACAGGAGCAAACCCTAAACAGAAAACCATGTCACTGTGGCAGCATTAAGGGCGGTTGATATATGGAACTCCCAACATCTCCCGACCAGCCACTGCAGGGCCAAATAGTTTTGCGCCTGTCTTGACATGTTCTTGCCGGTGTGAGACCTCTATTTGCTCCCCGAGAGAGTGCCGCTGGTAACTTGCAAAAGCCAGCAGCACTTCAACACTTTTGCAGGCAGCTTTCATCAAATGTGCCATCAAGAGAAACCTGAAGGTGAGAGACATTAAGACCGACTGATGAACATCACTCTCACAGCAGAGAGCTAAATGGAGAGCGATAGTCAAGTAATGAAAGCAGTCTTTGTCATATCGCGACCGACAGTGTGATCATCACCTGCAATGTGTGAACCCGAATGAGCCGAGAGCCCAGCTCCCGATTTGGTACGTAGTCAGATTTGAATCCTGGCCAAGTCAAACCAATGACTTAAAAATATAATTATACTTGTCGCTACCTAGCCTGGCGCTCGGTATTATTAGAATAAGGAAATGAGCAGTGGAATGGGGAAGACCAATTGTCCGTGATTGAAATTTCCTCTGCTTAATCAACTAATGTACCAATAACAGGTTCATGTGTCTCTGAAATTATGAAAAATCAAACAATTTTGACGACGTCTGGAATGCTTGTCACCTGAAGCACTTAGATGGGGAAGGAACAACAATGATAATATTAACAACAATAATAACAATAATAATAACAATACTAATAAACCCTCGACAAAAATAGATTATCGATTCAGACAGACTGCTTACTCCAACCATAACCATGACCCTACCCCACCCCCAACATTTGCTCAATGGATCAGCATGAATCTCAGGGGTCAATCCCCACCTCCAAAAGAAAAATGAACGTCCGCATTAATCCAGAAAAGACACATGCCTACAATCAATGAATGAATAAATAAATAAAAACAATGTTAAAAGTCCAGCGCCTCACCGTTGATAAACGAAAAATAAACATGAAGAGGGAGAAATAAAACGAAAAATAAAAAGAATTGAAAATAAATGGGAAAAAAAAGAAAGCTTTTCAGTCGATAGTCACATGGCCCTCTCTTGTCTCTGGTAGACAGGACGTTCTGAGCTAAACTAGTCGAGAGATTTATGTCCAGACAAGGCGGCAACACATCCGGTCCATGCATACTGCATGTCCTCCTAACGTCCTTGTTAGCTCAATATGCGTTCATTATACTGCAAATCAGGAACCAAGCCATCAGACAAGCTGGAAACAAACTAAACAAACTAAACAAACTAAACAAACTAAGCAAACAAAACAAACGAAACAAACTAAACAAACTAAACAAACGAAACAAACGAAGCAAATGAAACAAACTAAACAAACTAGACAAACTAAACAAACTAAACAAACTAAGCAAACTAAACAAACTAAACAAACTAAACAAACTAAACAAACTAAACAAACTAAACAAACTAAACAAACTAAACAAACTAAACAAACTAAACAAACTAAACAAACTAGACAAACTAAACAAACTAAACAGTAGTGCAGTAATATAGTAGTGTAGGGGTGCAGTATTGTAGCTATGTAGCAGTGCAGTATTTCAGTAATGTAGTAATGTAAGGGTGCAGTAATGTAAGTAGTAGTGCAGTGATGTAGTAGTGCATTATTGTAGTTATGTAGCAGTGCAGTATTGCAGTGATATAATAATCTAGTAGTACTGTATTGTAGTAATGCAGTAGTGCAGTAATGTAGGGGTGCAGTATTGTAGCTATGTAGCAGTGCAGTATTTCAGTAATGTAATAATCTAGTAGTGATATAGTGTAGTAATGTAGTAATGCAGTAATGTGGTAATGTATCAGTGCACTAATGTACTAGTGCAGTAATGTAGTAGTGCAGTAAAGTGGTAATTTAGCAGTGCAGTATTGTAGGTATGTAGCAGTGCAGTAATGTTGTAGTGCAGTATTTCAGTAATGTAATAATCTAGTAGTGCTGTATTGTAGTAATGTAGTAGTGCAGTAAAGTGACAATGTAGCAGTACAGTATTGTAGTTATGTAGCAGTGCAGTAATGTAGCAGTGCAGTATTTCAGTAATGTAATAATCTAGTAGTGCTGAATTGTATTAATGTAGTAGTGCATTAAAGTGATAATGTAGCAGTGCAGTGGTGTAGTTATGTAGCAGTGCAGTAATGTAGTAGTGCAGTATTTCAGTAATGTAATAATCTAGTAGTGCTAATAAGCCAGTAGTGCTAATAATCTAGTAGTGTTGTAGCGCAGTTTTGTAGTAATTTTGTAGTGCAGTAATGTAGTAGTGCAGTATTGTAGTCATGTAGATGCAGTATTACACAATGCAGTTGTAAAATATTCCGATAATGATGCATTGGTGGGGGAATGCAAATGTTCTATTTGTGAAACAGGTATATAGGGTCAGGTGCATAAATGTGTTTATGTAGTTGCTGGTGGTACTTGGCTCATTGGTAAATATACATTGTGGTGCTAGTAAGATAGTGTGTAAGGGGCACTCAGTGCTCTACCCACTACCCCATCCCCCCTCTGCTAGTCATGGATCACCACACACTCAGCTCAAGGCAGGTGGTGGCCATGGGAGGCACGGCACTTGGTGGTGGTGGGCTGTAACCACTTGGTGGTGGTTATCACTGTAACCATGGGGACTGGGAATGCTTGTTCCTCATTGGTAGAGCTAGAAATGTTTGATTCTCATTGGGAGAGTGTGGTGAAGTGATATACTATACTGGATCCATGCACCATATAATTTTCAAAACCAAAGCAATTATTTAGAATTGATTCTCTATATATCTAACTTAGCTACTGATGCACTTATTGAGCATTTGTTGCCACACAGAAGGGAGTACTGAGACAGTTGGACAGAAGCTGTTACTGCTGAAGCCTATGGTGTCAGAGTTTTGGCAAGCTTGCAAAAAGCTAAATTGCCATGTTTATGCTTCAAATATCTCAAAACTTAGCCATTTAAAATAAAAGTGACTTCAAAGTAAAGCATTGTAGAAAATAACAACCAATTTAATATTTTTATCTTAGAAAATTGACAGAAAATCAAAACCACCGGACTTTGCAACTTTAAATAACAGGCATGATATATCTAGGAAGTGAACTTTAAACTCTAAAGCGGCTGTCACACCTCGCCAGATTAAGCAACGGACAGAATTGTCTAGTGCGGTGGGGTTCGGGCGTGATAAGTATCAAAATGTATTAAAATGTGTCAAAATGTTGCGATATCGGGTCAAAGGACACTGGACAAACGGACATGAAACAGACATGAAATGGACATGAAATGGACATGAAACAGACATGAAACGGACATGAACGGATAGCCAACAGACGAAACAAACTCAAGCCAGACAAGAACCATAGACATCAATCCTGTGGCATCCATTCCAAGTTTTGCGCATGTTCAAAACTTGTAAGGACACAAACCAGATATCAACAGACTTTGTTCGGTTTCTATCCATTTCCCCCGATCCGTGATGTGTGACAGGGCCTGAAAGCCAAGAACTAAAGGTCAGTAACACAACAGGGTGAGGCAGACAGGGAAAACAACAATAATGTGTTAGCTTTAACTGTGATGGACAGCATGAATACACTGTCACAAATCAAATAAACAAATAACCAATAACATATTGTAAAGACCAGGTCTCGATAAAGTAAAGTTGAATCCTTCCTCCAACTAATAGTTGTACCACTCGTCGTGGTCACCAGTATGTAAAGTCTACTGCTCGAATCTGTGGTTGTGTAGACAGGCTAGAGTGAAATCAATACAGGCAAAGGGAAAGGAAGAGTATAAAGTGTGAAAGAAGAGAGAGAGTCAATCCCTCTAGTTTATTATTTATATGGTACATGGATTCAATATAGAGTATCACCCCACCACATTCTACCAATGAGAAACAAGCATTTCTAGCTCTACCAATAGGGATCCAGCATTCCTGGGCCCCATGGTTACCAGTGATCTGGCCACCACCACCAAGCTGTGTGGCTTCCCTGGTAACCACCTGGCTTGAGCTGAGTGTGGTGATCCTGACTAGCAGAGGGGGGAGGGGGTAGTGTGTAAGGCTCTGAGTGCCCCTTAAACACAGTCCTGCTAGCACCACTATGTCAATTTACCTATCAATCAAGCACCACCAGCAACTACATGAACATATTTATGCACCTGGCCATCTATACCTGTTTCACAATAGAACATTTGCATTCCCCCACCAATGCATTCTTATCGGAATAATTTACAATATTATGAGAACTGGTGAAGAAAAAGATTCATTATATATATAACCTGTGGCCATCCCCCAATATCTATATTTGACTAGTTTCATTTAATTCCATATACTTTTTCTATTTTCATCACTCACAGAAATATAAAGAAAAACCCTCCCCCCCAAATAAAAAGCTCGGACAAAACCCCACTTCCATTTTGATCACTCACAGAAATTATTGTTGTTTAAGTACCGCTCCACCCCCCACCTGACACAAAAAATAGCTCGGACAAAAACCCACACAACTAGTTTATTTAAATCAAACCTGTAATAAATAAATAAATATATGGTCAGAAAACTCTGTGCCTCTCCATCCAAGAATGATCAACTCATCATCATCATGATCATCATGCTGTCGGTCGCGATGTGACAAAGACTGCTTTCATTACTTGACTGCTGCTCTCCATTTAGCTCTCTGCTGTGAGAGTTGCGTCCATGAGTCGGTCTTAATGTCTCTCAGCTTCGGGTTTCTCTTGATGGTATTCTTGAACCGGAGATGAGGGCGCCCTCTCTTTCTGTAACCAGAAGACAGTTGAGAATAGAGGATCTGCTTTGGTAGCATGTATGATGACATCCTCATGAGGTGTCCAGTCCACCGGAGATTCTTTTTGATCAGAAGATCTTCCATAGAGGGCAGCCCCGTCCATTCATGTATTTCCTTATTTGTCACTTTGTCCTTCCAGATTAGCCTCATGATTGAACGCAGATGTCGCATCATGAAGGCATGCAGCTTTTTCACTTGTCGTCTGTACACTGTCCAGGCCTCGGCTCCGTATACAAGGGTGGATAGCAGGATTGCATGGTAGATCTTATCTTTGACCCAAATGGACACATGGTGGTTGTTCCAGAGTCTCTGGCATAGTCGGCTGAAAGATACCCTAGCCTTGGCCATCCTTCTCTGTATTTCAGCATCAATGCGTCCATCACTTGATATAGTGCTTCCGAGGTAGGTGAATTCTGGAACAGAGTTCAGCTTGTTTCCGTCAACCATGATCTCCTCCTCTCGGCTTCTTGTAGAGTTGGGTTGGTACAGCACCTCCGTCTTCTTGATGTTAATCTTCAAGCCGAACTTCTTTGATGCATCGGAGAAAGCGTCCCCTATTTTATGGATCTCTTCAGCAGAGTGGGCAACCAGTGCACTGTCATCTGCATATAGCAGCTCTCTCACCAGTATCCGAGTAGTCTTGGTCAACAAGTAAACTATATAGTGCCCAACTCTTCTGTCTCCATGGCAACGGTTCAATCAATGTCTCTCTGGGAATGGGATCAGCAAAATTGGGGCAAAAGCAATGGAGGGGAGGGGACACCGGGTAATAATCTGGTTTTGAGAAAGTTGCGTTATTTTATTCACCGTTCGGTTGTCACTGATAGCAGCGCTTACTGACTGATTTAAGCTGAGAGGGATTGAGTGTGGGTGTGGGTATGGGTGTGGGTGTGGGTGTGGGTGTGATGGGAGGTTGTTTATGATCTGACCCACAAACACAGACAATGGATAACCTTAATAATCAGATGGCAGGGGGTCAATGAGCTGAGCATTCGCTTCCGGTGCAGCAGGTCATAAGTTCCAATCCCGGCTGCGTCAAACCAAGGACATGAACAGATTTATGCTTAGGTAATGCTAGGTAATGTATGACTAGGCACTGTAATGTAAGGTAATGACTAAGGTAATGGCTAGGGAAGGTAATGACCGTGCCTACCCTGGCGTTCAGCATTACTAGGATAGGACTAAGAGCGGTGGAATGAGAGAGAACAATTCTCTGCAGTTGAAATTTTCTCCTAATAATCAACTAATGTACTGTGGTCATATCAAGATTGACACCGACTTGTGATAGAGCACACTCATGGCGACTTTATAGACCTGCCCCACTGGAAGATCAGGCCGTCGGCACCATGACCCGATATCCCACTCACTGACATTATCCTGATAATGACCATAGTAATGTCGTTCGCCAGGCTAGGTAGTGACAAATATCAATTTTGTAAGTCAGTGGTTTGTTTCCATTTGGGATTCGATCTCTCGAACTTCAGCCTGCGCTTTACCTATTCGGTCACTTCGTCCGGTAGTAAAAAAGCCTAAAGGCAGCTCTTTGATGCAATAAACAGTTGCCAGCTGATTGCCTTGTCAGGCAGGCAGGCAATGTAAAGCGGACTTAGCGCAGTAATCTTCTTCCTATCTTACACTCATATCACTCTCTCGTAACCCAGTTTGCCCCAGAGTAAATCAGTGTACATTGTCAGAAAAGAGGGAATTGTGAGAGAGGAAGCGGGTAGGGAACCCGGATGGAATTTGGAGTGTAGGGGGTCGGGGGGGTGGGGGGGAGGGGGGAGGGGAGAGGGGGGAGCGGGGAGGGGGGAGGGGGGAGGGGGGAGGGGGGAAGGGGGGGAGGGGGAGGGGGGGAGGGGGAGGTTATAGCTAACAGCAGAGAGCGTGTATATAAACAGATGAGAGGGACAACTCTCATACTAGACCGTGTAACAGCCTCCGACTGTGGCGCTCCAAGTGGTGGTTGTTGAACAGCTTAAGCATATGGGCAAACCTCAAGGCATTTTCAATGGCAGTGAGCAATCTTCATACAGAAAACGTTAAATATCTCTAAAACTACAACACCTAGAAACAAACTGATTGGAATACACATAGAAAACATGTTTACCAAAAAGATTATATTAAATTGATATGGTTAGGGTTCTGGATTTCTATTAATTTGGAATAAAACTGACGTTTTTCACTACGCGTACGGCAAACTCAAGGCATTGTCAATGGCCTTGAGCAATCTTCGTACAGAAAAAGTGAAATATCTCTAAAACTACACTACATAGAAACAAACTGTTTGGAACACATATAGAAAACATATTTAACAATGAGACTATATTAAATTTACATGGCTAGGGTTCTGAATTTCTATTAATTCTGAATAAAATACACGTTTTGCACTACACGTACGGCAAACTGAAGGCATTGTCAATGGCGGTGAGCAATCTTCATACAGAAAACGTTAAATATCTCTAAAACTACACCACATAGAAACAAACCGCTTGGAACACATATAGAAAACATGTTTACCAAAAGGATTATATTAAATTGATAATTTTAGGCTTCTGTATTTCTATTAATTTTGAATAAAAACAAATGTTTTGCACTGAGCGTACCGGCAAACTCAAGGCTTGTTCAACACTAACCGCCAGGAACGCCACTGTAGCCTGTGTTACCGTTTTTCGCGGGAGTTGTCCCTCTCATCTGTTTATATACACGCTCTCTGCTAACAGGAAGATCGGTCCGCCCACACCGGCCCGAATGGGAGGGGGGGTTACGGGAAGAGCCAGTAACTACTCCCTGATTATTGCTCCTGTTGAGACACTTATCACCACCATATATCAATACAGTATAACTCGGTTAAACTAAACTCGAAGGGACCCTAGAAATTTGTTTGGATTAACCGATCATTGGTTTAACCGAGCTTTGGCTTCGATTTTGACTTGGCTTTGGCAAAAACTCGGGTGCATTATGAATATAATATACAATGTACGCGGACACTTTGATTATTGTTTTTTTATGTATATAATCAGTATGACCCCCGTGAAACCAAGCTTGGTTAAACCAAACGATCGGTTAATCCAAACTTTTTTCGCTGGCCCGGCAAAATACTACCATTTATCATATAAAAAAGTATCAGATGACCTTATAAACACATGACAGTTTGGTTTAACCTTACCGGAAGTAGCCAGGGCCCAACAAATTTGTTTGGATTAACCGATACTTTGGACAAACCGACTTTGGTTTAACCAACATTTTTATATGATAAATGGTAGTATATGGGACGCTTCCCACCCCTCCTCGTCTTGCTGTCTTCCTCTTTTTTAGGTCGTAGGCAATTTTATATATATATATATAAATATATATATGGGTGTTAAGCACCCTAAAATATTGCAACCCAATTCATCTTATTCACAGTCTGCTTCAAAGGAAAGTTTGCTTTATTTAACGCCACCTCTAGAGCACATTGATTTTTATCATCAGCTATTATACTATACTGGTATGCAGGTATTGCAGGGATAGCAATACCTCAGGGAGTTTGACGCCCCTGCCTTGCAGAGTTGTAAACCACTGCCTTGTGGTACAGGTTCTTGACAGAACTGAAGGCTAAGGGAGCAAACCCTAAACAGAAAACCATGTCACTGTGGCAGCATTAGGGGCGGTTGATGTATGGAACTCCCAACATCTCCCGAGCAGCCACTGCAGGGACAAATAGTTTTGCGCCTGTCTTGACATGTTCTTGCCGGTGTGAAACCTCTATTTGCTCCCCGAGAGAGTGCCGCTGGTAACTTGCAAAAGCCAGCAGCACTTCAACACTTTTGCAGGCAGCTTTCATGAAATGTGATACCATCAAGAGAAACCTGAAGCTGAGAGACATTAAGACCGATTCATGGACGCAACTCTCACAGCAGAGAGCTAAATGGAGAGTGGCAGTCAAGTAATGAAAGCAGTCTTTGTCGCATCGCGACCGACAGTATGATGATGATGATGATGATGATATTATACTATACGTCAAACATATGGTCATTATGACATATTTCTTTAGAGGAAACCTGCTGCCGGCACATAGACTACTCTTTCCCACAGACAGGACAACAGATACCACAGCCTTTGATGAACCAGTTGTGGACCACTGGTTGGAACGGAAAATAGCCCAAACTTCAAATGAGTCCACTGAGCAGGATCGATCCGATGACCCACACCTTCACAGGTGGACACTCTACCGCCTGAGCTACGTCCCGCTCCACAGACTGATTTGCTTGTTGGAGTTTTACGTCTTTGCAACATCATTGGTTACATCAGGACGTGTACCGACTTGTGACGGTGTGCGCTCGTGGCGACTTTATAGTGCTGCCCCACTGGGAGACCATGGCACCGTCACCATGAACCAATATCCCACTCATCCTGATACTGAGCAAACTTGTGCTATCCTAATAATGCCAAGCGCCAGACTGAGTGGTGACAACTATAAGTTTAGTAAGCCATTGCTTTGACTCGGTGAGTATTTGAACCCATGTCCTCCTCTACATGGGAAGCCAAGCAGCCAGTGATCTCACCGATTCGACCAGATGAGATGGCCGAATGAGTTAAGCGTCCGTCTCCTCTTTTTGGGAGATCTGAGGATCCGAATCCTTGGGTTTGTGGGTTCGAACCTTGATCATGTCAAACCAATGACTTAAAAATGTATACTTGTCACTTCCTAGCCAGGCTCTCGGCATTATTCGGATAGTGGGGCAGCCCTATAAAGTTGCCATGAGTGCGCACTGTCACAAGTCGGTACCCGCCCTGATATGAACTTAGATGTTGTTAGGACGTAAACCAACAACAAACAAACAATCTCACCGATTCGGCCAGCGCGCCCGGTCAATTAAGGAGGGACCCATCATCATCATCATGCTGTCGGTCGCAATATGACAAAGACTGCTTTTATTTCTTAACCGCCGCTATTTCGTGTGATTGTACATTTCATAAAAGCTGCTTGCAAAGTGATGAAGTGCTGCTGGCTTTTGCAAGTTACTAGCAGCGCTCTCTCATGGAGCAAATAGAGGTCAAACACTGGCAAGAACACGTCAAGACAAGTGCAAACCATTTGTCCCTGCAGTAGCTGGCCGGGAGATGTTGGGAGTTCCCTTCATCACCGCCCTTAATGCTGCCATGGAAGCATGGTTTTCTGTTAGGGTTTGCTCCCTTAGCCTTTGGTTTTATCAAGACCCTATACAACAAGGCAGTGGTTTATAACTTTGCAAGGCAGCGGCGTCAAACTCCCTGAGGTATTTTAGCAGATAGGTACTGCATTAGCCGCATACTATGCGCCTATAAACGGTTTAAAGTGGGCGGGTTACGCTTGTACCCCAGATCATGGGATAAACGCTTATTCAGCACAAAGCCACCCCCCACCAGGGCAGGTTTATGGGATCCGTCGACCCAGAACCCTCTTCTACTTGTCAGGGCGGCTACCCCCTTATGACCTCGGAGATAACGGAACGTTTATCCGGGGATGATACCCTGGAGCAGGAAACCCCGGAAAAAGGCTGGTGGCAGCTGAACGATGGACGGAGAGGGGGGTGGAGTTTTACGCCTTGGTAACATCTGCGGTCATGTGGGTCAGAAGGGGCACTGACTTGTTTTAGTGCGCACACTCGTGGAGGCTCCATAGTGCTGTGAGGAGGAGGAGTGGAGGAGGTGGAGATGGAGGTGGAGGAGGTGGATATGAAGGTGGAGGAGGGGAAGGAGGTAGTGAGGTGGAGGAGGTGGCGGAGGTGGAGAGGGTGGTTATGGAGGTGGATGAGGTGGGAGGGGAAGGCGGGGTGAGGAGGAGGAGGGGGAGGAGGAGGAGGAGGTGGAGATGGAGGGGTCGAGGTGGATATGGAGGTGAAGGAGGGGGAGGAGGAGGAGGGGTAGAGGTGGATATGGAGGAGGAGGAGGGGGAGGATATAGAGTGGGTGGAGATAGAGGTGAATATGGAGGTGGGGGAGGAGGGGAGAGGGAGTGGGTGGAGATAGAGATGGAGGAGGTGGAGGAGGTGGATATGGAGGTGGTGGAGGTGGGGGAGGTGGAGGAGGTGGAGGAGGTGGAGGAGGGGAGTGGGTGGATACGGAGGTGGGGGAGGAGGGGTGAGGAAGTGGGTGGAGATGGAGTTGGAGATGGAGGAGGGCGGAGGGGGGAGGGAGGAGGAGGGGAGGAGGGGAGGAGTGGAGTGGGAGTGGAGATGGGGTGAGGAGGAGGTTTAGGATAAGGAGGAGGGCAGGAGTTATTGGAGGAGGAGGAGGAGGAGGAGGAGTAGGGGGAGGAGGGAAGAGGTGTGGAGTAAGCGAAGGAAGGTGAGAATGGGGAAGAGAAGGGGATGAGGTGAATGAAGATGGACGGACGAGCAAGAGGAGGAGGAAGAGCGGGAGGGGAGGAAGAGATGGGCGCGGAAGAGCAAGAGGAAGCGTGAGAGGGGGTCAGGGGGCGGGAGGAGGAGGAGCCGGTGGTGGCTGATTGTAGCATTACGTCCGAGCAACATATGCGGCTATACAAGATAGGCACAGACTTGCGACAGTGTGCACTGATGGCAGTTGCAGAATGCTATAACGATAGTTGATCATAATAATTATGAAGAAAGTTATTTTGGTGACGTTGCTGCCTCCTTTAATTAGGTCACGGTAGACAGTCAGCACTCCAGCCATGAAGTGATAATTTGTTACAAAGTTTGCTGTATTTGACTCCTATATATCATTTCTAATATCTCAAAAGTTAACCATTTAAAATCAAAGTTACCTCAAATTAAAGTAAGGTAGATTATAATGATCAACCTAATATATTTATCTCAGAAAATGACAGAAACTCAAAACCATCGGACTACGCAACTTTAAATAATTTTGAAGGCTTTTTTGTAGGTGTTGCCAGGACATAAAACCCCAATAAATGACACAACTGTCGTCGTAGAGTTATAATGGCATAGTCATACATAGCAATAACCTGTTGGCAGTTTAATGCGCGCGGGGTTGTGGGGCGGGGGTGGTGATTGATGCTGTGTGTTGGGGGGGGGGGGGGGGGGGGGGGGCGGGGGGGGGGGGGGACGGAGGAGGAGGGAGGTGCCGTGAGGGATACGGAAGGCTGGGCGGACAAGGCCCGGTGTAAAGGAATAATATTTCCCCTGGAATAGGTTTTCCCTCCAGCAATATTATCGTGGTGTTCTCTGTGGCAGAGTGGTTAGAGTGTCTGACTTTTTTCTGGGTCGGACTCCTAATCTGAAGGTCAGTGGTTCAATTCCCCATGCCCCCCACCTCTGCCAATTTGGATTTCCACCGCTGTGTATAACTAACAGCATCATCAAAGGCTGGTTGCTCTCATATCATGTCTATGTGGTGTGGGAGGTTAAAAATCCCCTGGGTCGGTAAAAGTGTAGGCTCGGGCTTTCTATCGACAAACTGTCTAATGGTGAAAACAAGTCTATTCAGACTTATCCATGATAGGCAGTATAAATCTTCAAGAAATTATGTGGAGTAAAAGATATTATCGAGGGCAGTGATGAAAAGGCGAAATATTGCCCTTATAGTAGGATGTTGAAAAAACACGTGATTTTATAGTGCTGCCCCACTGGAATACCAGGCCACCAACACCATGACCTGATATCCCACTCAGTCACATTATTGTGACACTGAGCCAACCAGTCCTTGCCCTATCCTAATAATGCCGAGCACCACGCTAGGAAGCGACAAGTATCAATTTTTAAGTCATTGGTTTGACTCAACCAGGGTTCGAACCCACGACCCCACGATCTACCAACACGTGAGACGGACGCTCTAAATCATTCGGCCTTCCCATCTGGTCTGTCAAGATAGTAATGCTAAGGTCAAGTGAAGTCAATGCAATGGGGTGAATGTTACATCAAGGTCAAATGGGTATAATATAATAGGTCAACATGATAGAACTGTCAACGGGAGTGAATGAGGTTGGGGAGAGTTGTCATGGGGTCACTAGTAATGAGGTCAAAGTTCAAGTAATGGGGTCATGAGGTCAAGAGTTCAATGCCCACAACCCTGGCACTCAACCCTGTATGATGGGTTTTGAGTGGAGGGATGGGTGGGCGGTCAAAATAGGCATGGAGGTGTTGGTGGGCCGGCATTTGGTGGAGAAGTGCTGGTAACAGAGTGAGCCTACCGGAAGAGTTATTGGGTTCACTGAGTACTCACCAGTTGGTGGGTCGCAATGGTGGCACCGCCTAACGTAGGGAGTTGAATATCGCCGACCGGAAGTGGTCGAAAGTGTCATAAGAATGGCAGATGGCGGTGGTGTTGTAATTCAGTGATCGGTGAGTATGGGGATCAGTTCCTTGTCACGCGCAAATTACCCATGTTGCCGAACAACATGACCAATGCTGCCTACCTGGCATAATATTGCCGCCAATGACACACACACCAGCCCGTACTCTATTAGGGCATGTTTTGTTTGTAATTTGTGGTGATAATTTCACGCCATGTTTACACTAAAAACTAACATAACTACTAACAGCTAAGATGACAGGCTACTACCAAATTCAAACGATTGCTGTTCACCGATGAAAACAAGCAGCGATGTGACTTACTTGTTATGAACAGGGTAAATAAACCATCACACACAAAAAAAAACAAAAAAAACATTGAGGTGAAAGTCGGCCCTTACAACCGTAACATTTTCAATGCACAAATTTGATATTATATAAACAGCTATAGCTGGAGAACATTTCAGCCTAGCAAGTGCAACAGGCCTGTTTTACTCTGCAAGGGCAACATCAATTGATATAGACAGAGAAAACCCATGCAAAGCTATGCTGGAGAACATTTCAGCCTAGCAAGCGCAACAGGCCTGTTTTACTCTGCAAGGGCAATATCAATTGATATAGACATAGAAAGACCTAGATAAAAGATTCACCCTGTACTCGCAGTACTCAGGGTGAATACCAACCCTATATAAAAGCTGTCGAAAAAGTGGGGAAATGAAATGTGAGCCTAAATCCACAACCCAAAAAGCAATACTTATTCTGGATATATGTCTTAATATTTCCCCGCTACCTTTGAGTTGAAAAATATAATAAAACATATAGTTTAATCAAATTTAAAGGTGAAATCGATGGCATTCTATGGCCGCCATCTTGTCTTTTTGCATTCTTGACCATTTCCCCAACTCTGTGCCGATATAAGTACCCATTTGATACTGGAGGCAGGCATTCTACTTCCTGTTCCATACTAAAGCTATTTTTGCCCGTATTTAGACTACGTTGTCATTCACCCATGTACCACAAGTACAGGGTGAATCTGTTATCTAAGAAAGACCATGCAATGCTATGCTGGAGAACATTTCAGCCTAGCAAGCGCAACAGACCTGTTTTATTCTGCGCAGGCAATATCAATTGATATAGACATAGAAAGACTATGCAAAGCTATGCTGGAGAACATTTCAGCCTAGCAAGCGCAACAGACCTGTTTTATTCTGCGCAGGCAATATCAATTGATATAGACATAGAAAGACTATGCAAAGCTATGCTGGAGAACATTTCAGCCTAGCAAGCGCAACAGACCTGTTTTATTCTGCGCAGGCAATATCAATTGATATAGACATAGAAAGACTATGCAAAGCTATGCTGGAGAACATTTCAGCCTAGCAAGCGCAACATACCTTTATTATTTTTACAGGCAATATCAATTGATATAGACATAGAAAGACTATGCAAAGCTTTGCTGGAGAACATTTCAGCCTAACAAGCGCTTTATTCTGCAGGGGCAATATCGATTGATATTACAGCCTCTGCCCCTTCCCTCACTACCCAGTGGGCAGCTATAATTCCAGTATATTATTGCACCCTAACTGGCGTTATTACAAGGTGGGGGGGGGGGGTTGTGTGTGGGGGGCAGTAGGAATTAGAGGGGGGTGGGCTTTTTTATGCTGTTACACCGGGCAAGACGGAAGCGGGGTCGGTGCGTGCGGACGGCTGATCCGTCAGAAAGGGTTCCGCAATCGGTTTTGTCTGCGAGGTTTATATCATGGCTGGGCGGGAGTGTCACGAGAAACCCTCAGCCGATGTGTGAGGATAGATACCGACAGCAGGAAGTAGCCAGGCCAATGCATCATCGCTGCACAGGTGGTTACTGCTAAACTGCGGCTGATTTTGCGCTTCGGTTAAAATGGCACTAGGAACGGGTGAAGTCACTGGATCGAAGGTTGGTTGGTTGTTGGAGTTTTATATTCAGGCAATAGATAAGGTCATATCAGGATGGCTATTGACTTGTGACATGGCACACTCATGGCGACTTTACAGTGCTGCCCCACTAGGAAATCAGGCTGCTGGCACCATGACCCGATATCCCACTCAGTCACATTATCCTGACACTGAGCTAACCAGCCCTTGCCGAATCCTATTAATGCTGAGCGCCAGGCTAGGAAGCGACAAGTATCAATTATATAAGTCATTGGTTTCACTCGACCGGGAACCAAACTCCCGATCTCCCGCATGCGAGGCCCATGCTCTACCGATGCGGTCACTGCACCCGGTCTGGAATGAAGGTTTCCATTGTAAATAATTAAATAACTCAGTACATGTGTAAATAAAACTAAAATTATTAGGATAGGACAAGGATTGGTTGGCTCAGTGTCAGGATAATGTGACTGAGTGGGATATCGGGCCATGGTGCTGGCGGCCTGGTCTTCCAGTGGGGCAGCACTATAAATTCGTCATGAGTGCGCACTGTCACAGGTACCCGTCCTGATATGACCTTAGATGTTGCTAGGACGTAAAACCACAACAAACAAAGAAACAAAATTAAAGATGTTACTTGTACCTACATGTAAACAACATGATAGTCTTTGTTGGTGGACGGAGTGATTTTAAAAGGGCCTTTGAAATCAACCCACTCACCCGCTCAGAATGTGTATTATAATTAACTATAATAATATAAAGAACGCAGCGTATACCAAGGTTTAATTATTATTTATTATTACTGTTCAACTGTATTACATGTATTAGGAGTCGTGCACCCGCGCAACTGCCGTGCGTGAATGAGGCGCGAGTCATGCACCCGTGCATTTGGCGCACACGCGAATGAGGCGCCACCTGTATAGCGCCAAAATCAACTTCACTCCTGCTACAATTTTCTTTTTGTAGGTGGGCATATTTATAATCCCCGCCAGAGAATTATATTAAATAAGTACTTAGCCCAACTCTCATTTGTCTACCTTTCTTCCGCAGTGACTTATATATACATTTATCCCATACGCTTCAAACTGCGTAGTCCGATGGTTTTGGGTTCCATCCCGTTGTCCGTTGAAAATACGCGCCCCGCCTACATGTGATGCATAGCGTATTATGCGAGTATCAAAATATGGAAGGGAATATTTCATATTATGATTATTGTTATACTTCATAACACGCAATACTGTACCGGTGGCACCATCTCAGCCCACCTCTCCTCAACCGGATGTTGACCAGTGTCAGTCGCACAGGAGGATTTGTTCTTATATATGTGTGTGTGTGTGCTATAACATTTATTAAGTGCATTTAGAAAATGAATAGTCCCTAATGTTTGTCGCTGTCATTGTCCAGACACCTCTCGCTTCCCAACACCCGTTATTCTCAGCAGGCCCCTCTGTAACCGGGCACTCTCTGCTTCCCCCCTCCTGGGAACCGACTCCAACGATCTCGCTCCATTCACTTCAAACATAACAATTGATACTTGTCGCTTCCTAGGCAGGCGCTCAGCATTATTAGGACAGGGCAAGGACTGCTGTGCTCAGTGTCAGGATAATGTGACTGAGTGGGATACCAGCTCATGGTGCCTGCAGCCTGGTTTCCCAGTTGGACAGCACTATAAAGTCACCATGAGTGCGCCCTGTCACAAGTCGGTACCCATCCTGATATGACCTTAGATGTTGCTAGGACGTAAAACAACAACAAACAAACAAATATATATATATATATATATATATGCGCCAGGAATACATGGACAGATAGTAAATATATATATTATATATACACACATACATACAGGCACTATCCAGATGTACCTAGCGTCCATGCCGAGCCCCCGTGAAGACATGTTTGTTTGTTTGTTCTTGTTTTATGTCCTAGCAACATCTAAGGTCATATCCGGACGGGTCCCCCCCCCCCCCACTGAAGACACGCGCGCCACCAATATATATAGTAAAACCTCTCTAAATCGACCTACCAATGGACTGACTTTAAATGGTCCATTTAGGGAGGAAGTCGGTTTTGGGAGTTTTTTTAATTATTACAATGGTATTGTATGGGGGGATCGTTTGGGACCCAAATAAAGCGATCGATATAGGGCAGTGGTCGATCTGTGGAGGTGGTCAGTTAGATAGGTTCTCCTCTATATATGTATATAGTCACTATCCAGGTGTGCTCAACGTCCATCCAGTTGCCCGTAGGGACACACCCATGTGTGTGTGTGTGTTTGTGTGTGCTTTCCTCCCCGGCTCCTCCATCAGCCCGTCCTGATGTGACCTTAGATGTTGCTCGGACGTAAAACAACAACAAACAAACAAACCTCCATCAGCCGCGCACACACCCAGACGTGCCCAGAACTCACCCTAATCTCGCCATTACTGACGACGCCCGCTATCTGGTTGCCTTCGTGCGCAGGCGCTGACAGTAGGCGGTTCCCTGTAGATCCACGTCGGCTCACGTGACAGTCCTAAAGTGACAGCACCCCCAACCCCCAACCCCACAGCTCCCCCACTCCCATGTGTCGGCCCTGCGTTTGTGTGAGGACAGTAATTGGCAAGCAGGCACAAGCATCTGCAAGTATAACCAGAGAGCGGTTCGGTGTTTCACTTTCAGCCTAGCAACATTTTTTTTTTCTTGAAGATTTATACTGCCTATTATGGATAAGCCAGAATAGACTTGTTTCACCATTAGGCAGTTTGTCGATAGAAAGCCTGGGCCTACACTTTTACCGACCCAAGGGATTGTTAACCTCCCACACCACATAGACATGGTATGAGAGCAACTGGCCTTTGATGACGCTGTAAGTTATCCACAGCGGTGGAAATCCAAATTGGCCGAGATGGGGGCACAGGGAATCGAACCACTGACCTTCAGATTAGGAGTCTGACCTAGAAAAAAGTCAGACACTCTAACCACTCCGCCTCAGAGAACACCATGTAAAATATTCTGATATACGGCATAGGGGGGAATGCAAATGTTCTATTACTGATCACTGAATGTGACCAGCCAGATGTATGTATATATATATATATATATATATATATATATATGGGTTGGTGGTTCCTGAGTGGGATGTAAATAGACATAGTGGTGCTGGCAGGTCTGGGTGTGAGGGCACTCAAGGGCCTACCCCCTCTGCTGGGATAGGGACCATCACACTCAAAGGTCAAGGTTGGTGGTGGCCATGGGGCCGGGCCATACAGCTTGGTCATGGTCAGCAGACCAGTGGTATCCATGGGGATTAGGAATGCTGGATCCCTATTGGTAGGGCAAAGAATGCATTGGGGGAAAGGGGTGGGATGATACTCTAAAATGAACCCATGTAACCATATAAATAATAAACCCGAGGGCTTGACTCTCTCTTCTTCTTTACACTTTATACTCTTCCTTTCTCTTTGTCTCTATTGATTTCACCATAGCCTGCCTACACAGCCACAGATTCGAGCCTTAGCTTTTACAATGTGACTCAGTATGAGGAATTGAACCTACACATTCAAAGTAGATATTCGGGTATTTATTAAGACCTCAGTCACACCTCAAAACTAGGCTTGCGATCACTTTGTGACCATTTGCGCCCCCAAAAAAGACTACATCAGTCGCCAAAGCAACAACAAAAAACGTGGGAGAAAAGGGGTTGGTGACTGCTGCCGAAAACCAGGGAAGACAGCTTGGCGATTGGTTGATGATTGGTTGACGATTGGCTGAATATCAGTTGGTGATTGGTTGGCAAGTGGTTGGGAACTGATTTGCAACTGGTTTGCAACCGATCAGTGTTCGATTGCTGATCAGTTGCAAACCAATCCCAAAACACTCCTCAACCACTCGCCCACCGATTGCCAACCGATCGCTGACCAATCACTGACCTATCATCGACCAGTCACAAGTGGTTGGCAGCCACATTCATCGATCAGTTGGCAACTAGTTGACAATCACTCTGCGATGGTCCCCGACTGATCGCCAACCTATTAAAAATACTTGATGTCCTGGTGACCATTTTGTTTGTAAGGTGGTTTTTGGTGCAACACCTGCAACCTCCTTGCAAACCAAAATGGACTTGAACTTTGGTTAAAAGTGGTGTAAAATGGGGTGGACAGTTGCATTGTCCGATGGCTTTGAACTTCTGTGATTTTCTGAGATAAATATAGTAGTTTGATTGTTACAATCTCCTGTGCTTTAAGCCCCAGTCACATTTACCCGGATCAGGGGCCGGACGAGCCCCAGACCGTGATCTCTGGCAATCCAGCGTGATCCATGGCTGGTCCTTGGTGATCCTTGGTGATCCGTGGCAGGTCTGGCCTCGTCTGTGGTCCACCCCGGATGTTGTAAAATGTTTAAAACATCCGGGGCGGTCCGGGGATTTTGCGAACCGGGCTCAATCCGGCATCGTCCGGGATGATCCGGGGGTAATCCGGGGGTTGTTTGGGTCGTCCGGGGCGCTCTGGGGGTTGTCCATGTACCGTCCAGAGCCACAGTTTAACCCGGACCAGCCCCGGACCAGCCCAGACTAGCCCCGACATAGCCATGGACAACTCCAGGACTGCCCAGATAAGACCCAGACAAGCCGGATGAGCACGGATTAGCCACGGATCACCACAGAACAAGTCCACTTCAAGTCCGAGACTACTCCGTGGACACACTGGGTAGTCCGGGGGGTGGACCGGCTCAGTCTGGGGCGATCCAGCCTCTAGTCCGGCATTAGTCCATGGCTCATCCGGGCAGGTTTGACCATGAGGCCAAAAACTACCAAAATATCGATTGTACCTGGGGCTGTCCGGGACAGTCCGGGCGACTGGTCCGGGGGTGGTCCGGCTAAAAATCCGGGGCTCATCCGGGTAGGTGTGACTGGGGCTTCAGTTTGAAATAACTATGATTTAAAATTACTAACTTGGGAGATTTGAAATGTAGACATGATAAATTATTTGTTGCCGTGATTGTCAAAACTCTGATCTCGTTGTATGCAGTAATAAATACTTAATACGTGCACCAGTATCTAAGTTGGACATGTAGGTTTAAATCTAAATAATAGGGCTGTCACACTACGACGGAAGAGCCAACGTAAGCCTGGCGTAGGCCACTTTTCGTCATTACGTTGAGGTACGTTTGGTTATGTTATGATGACGCTACAATGAAGTTAGACTGACATCAAGCTACGTCATGTTACGTTTTGCTATGTCGGCACGCGTCAAGGTTTTCAACATGTCCAAAACGTTCGACGTAGCTCGAAGTGATGCTCTGACGCTTGGGTGACGTCACACTCACGTTACACCAACATTGAACATGCGGGAGGGAGGTGTCGGCTACGTTAGATCAATGGTGCATTGTTTGGTTGGTTGTTTGGTTGTTGGTTGATTGTTGGTTGGTTGTTGGTTGGTTGTGGATTGGTTGTTGGTTGGTTGGTTGATTGTTGGTTGGTTGTTGGTTGGTTGTTGGTTGGTTGTGGATTGATTGTTGGTTGGTTTGTTGGTTGTTGGTTGGTTGCTGTTGGTTGGTTGTTGTTTGGTTGGTTGGTTGTTGGTTGGTTGGTTGGTTGGTTGTTGATTGGTAGTATGTTGGTTGGGTGGTTGTTGTTTAGTTGAGTGGTTGTTGTTTGTTTGTTGGGTGTTGTTTAGTTGGTTGGTTGGTTGTTGTTTGGTTGGTTGGTTGGTGGTGGTTGGTTGGTTGGTTGTTTGGTCGGTTGGTTGTTTGGTTTGTTGGTTGGTTGTTGTTTGGTCAGTTGGTTGTTGTTTGGTTGTTGGTTGGTTGTTGTTGGTTGGTTGTTGTTTGGTTGGTTGTTGTTTGGTTGATTGGTTGTTGTTTGGTTGGTTGGTTGTTGTTTGGTTGGTTGGTTGGTTGGTTGTTGATTGGTAGTATGTTGGTTGGTTGTTGTTTGGTTGAGTGGTTGTTGTTTGTTGGTTTGTTGGTTGCTGTTTAGTTGGTTGGTTGGTTGTTGTTTGGTTGGTTGTTTGGTGGTGGTTGGTTGGTTTGTTGTTTGGTTGGTTGGTTGTTTGGTTTGTTGGTTGGTTGTTGTTTGGTCAGTTGGTTGTTATTTGGTTGGTTGTTGGTTGGTTGTTGTTTGGTTGGTTGGTTTGTTGTTGTTTGGTTGTTTGTTTGTTTGTTTGTTTGGTTGGTTGTTTGATTGGTTGTTTGTTGGTTGGTTGTTTGGTTGTTTGGTTGTTTGGTTGTTTGGTTGTTTGGTTGGTTGGTTGGCTGGTTGTTTGGTTGGTTGTCTGGTTGGTTGTTTGGTTGGTTGTTTGGTTGTTGGTTGATTGTTGGTTGGCACGATGCTATACCGACATTACGCTCACGTCAACTATGCGGCATTGACGTCCCGAATTTGCATATTACGCCAAGATTTTCGACGTGTTAAATTTATTTTCACGTTGTCCCTATGCTGGCGCATTATGTCGTAGTGTGACAGGGCAATAAGTGATTTGCTTTAGAAAATGTTATGCATGTTTACTTCAAATATTTCCTAATTTCGCCATTTAAAGCACTTCACTCTAAAGTAAGGTATATTATAATGAACAACGAAATATAATTATCTATAAAAAGAATTACTGAAACTCAAAGTCATCAGACAAGCAACTTTAATCTACGGGCATAAGTTGAGCAGTTCTTTATTATTAGGGGTTTTGGAAACCGCCTGTGAGAGGTGAAGTGGAATTTGAGACTAATTCCAAAATTAGGGTGATAACATCATCATCATGCTTTCGGTCGTGATGCGACAAAGACTGCTTTCATTACTTGACTGCCGCTCTCCATTTAGCTCTCTGCTGTGAGAGTTGCTTCCATGAGTCGGTCTTAATGGGTGATAACATAAAGAACAGATAAGTCACAAACAGCTTTGTCAGACTCGATAACGCATTTATCATATTTATAGCCTGGTATCACATGTATCACGCAGGTCGAATCGGCATGGGTGATGGCAGGCTTCCTATTGCGGGAGGTCGTGGGTTCAAACTTTGACCAAGTTAAGCCAATGACTTAGACAATATATAATTGGCATGCTGGCATTAATGACTGGTTTGTTTAGTATCAAGATAATGTGACCGAGTGGGATGATAGGACATGGTGTCAAAGGCCTTGTCTGCCATTGGAGCAGCACTATCAGGTCGTCATGAGTGTGCACTGTCACAAGTTTGTACCTTGTTTGATTACCTTAAGCCGTGTTCACACGGACGATGTAAATCGATTCGTAGAAAGCGACTTGTATAGTTCGCATCAGATTCGTCGTCTGAACGGACGTCTGAGGCGGATTAGGGCTGATTCGACTCACGTGATGCGGATCCTGTAGACCACCTAAGCGAGGTAGTCTACGTGAGGCGATTTGTCTGATTCGATTTATTTTGTCCGTGTGGACGCACTGAGGCGGATTAAGCACCTCACACGCATGCGCAGTCGACACCTCAGTTTGTTGACTTTCCGGTCGATCAAAAGCGCATATTATATAATTTAATTAATGAAGCTGCTATCTATGCACAGATATTTTTTTCATCATTTATTTTTAGGGTTTCACTGCCCAGAAGAAGTTTTGACCGTTCCAAACCAATACGAATCATTAAATACATATCTAGGTCGAACCCACACTCTCTGGTGCCGCGTCGTCGAACCCAAAATGGCGCTGGTTAGCCTGGACTTGCTCATGCGCAGATATCCACTTCCGCCTCACGCAGTGTCCGTGTGAACGGGCGCCTAATTCGGCTCACCTGATTCGATTTGTGTGATACGCCTCACATTTTGTCCGTGTGAACACGGCTTTAGATATTATCAGGCGATAAAACTGGGAGTGCTAGGAGCAATGACGTCACATTTGTGCTGGTACCTGCAGGATAACAGCTACCAGTACAAGTCCTATGTGTTTGTTGAATTTTCTTTCTTTTTAATAAATCAGATTAATTAAATGGAAATATAACCAGAGAGCGTGTATATAAACAGATGAGAGGGACAACTCCCGCGAAAAACGGTAACACAGGCTACAGTGGCGTTCCTGGCAGTTAGTGTTGAACAAGCCTTGAGTTTGCTGGTACGCTCAGTGCAAAACATTTGTTTTTATTCAAAATTAATAGAAATCCAGAACCCTAACCTTATAAATTCAATATAATCTTGTTGGTAAACATGTTTTCTATATGTGTACTAAGCGGCTTGTTTCTATTTGGTGTAGTTTTAGAGATATTTCACTTTTTCTGTAGGAAATTGCATACGACCATTGAAAATGCCTTGAGTTTGCCGTACGCGTAGTGAAAAACGTTAGTTTTATTCCAAATTAATAGAAATCCAGAACCCTAACCATATCAATTTAATATAATCTTGTTGGTAAACATGTTTTCTATGTGTATTCCAATCAGTTTGTTTCTAGGTGGTGTAGTTTTAGAGATATTTCACTTTTTCTGGATGAAGATTGCACACGACCATTGACAATACCTTGAGTTTGACAGCTGTGTCATATACTGTTCAACAACCACCACTTGGAGCGCCACAGTCTGCAGATGTTACATGCTCTAGTATGGGAGTTGTCCCTCTCATCTGTTTATATACACGCTCTCTGATATAACTAAACTATGCAATCATGAAATAGTTTAAATCGTAGGTTGCTGTAGTTATATCGGTTATTAAAAAAAACACTTGGATTAAGCCACCATTTTTTTCCCACCTGAGCGTGTTCATTTATGCAACCCGAGGTTGTAGGTTCTGCGCATGCGCCAAAAAGTGGTTCAGATCATTCGAGTTGTTTAATCGAATACGGCCTATTAAGAGTAAGAGTAGTGAGACCTAAGTCACAACTTGTTGGAAGCACTGACACTGTGCATCGATATATATTATTCATATCACACACACTGACACAGTCACAGTGATATAATTGGCCCTATAATATTTTATATATATTATAGGTGGGTGTGGGTGTTTAATAACATTTTCTTACTTATCATGTTCTATCACCGTAATATTCACATACGGAACTATATTAGAGTTTGTGTTATGAATGCCGCTTACGTAATTGCGAAATATTGTTGATCCATTATTTTTTAGCAGCTGGATGACAGGGGAAGGGAGGGGTTAGAAAGGAGGCTTACATTTCTTCCTCCCAAATCTTGATTTAACTTCCGTGAGAAGAGCTGTCTACTCAACTATCTACTCCATAACTCAGAGTCAACATTGTCTTTCTCCACCAAACACCTAATTCTGACCAATTCATGGGTCCTAGAAAATAGGCGACACATGGAGAGTCAATGTCATTGACGCTATTCACGCCGCGGCCATGTTGAAACCATACCGAGGCCACGTACGCATCTGCGGGGCGCTGGTGTATGAAAAGTGATGTGAATATTTTTTTCATCGACCAATAGCTCTCGAAATCACTCAAATTTGAGGGTATTCATTTTTTAAACTACGATATTCATCTTTGCATTCCTGTTTTCTATCTATTGGCCAATTTTCACGAAGATTGGGTGACCCTTGCATGGTGATTTTCCCATTCTTTAAATACAATGTGACTGTCAACTTCAAGTCTGCATAGTAATGGTGGTATCATGGAGCATGCAGCGCTGTCAGCGTAGTTATCTGTGTAACACAGTTAAACAACTAGTCTTAGTAATTACAAATTAATAAAAGCTTTAAAAGGGTTAAAATATATTTTTTAGATATATATATATATATTAAGACATTATGCAATTTTTAATTTAAGAGAAGATTTTCAACCAGTGTCAGCGACTTTGTTGACATTGCCTACTCATCATCACTCAATCTTCATGAAAATTGACTAATAGATAGAAAAAAGGTATGCAAAAATGAATATGATAGTTTCAAAAGTGAATATCTTCAAATTTTACTCCTTTAATTTCTGTAGTAGTTCATACACATCGGCACAAAGCAGTGTCTTATGGCCATTTCCGATACTCGCGCGTACTCGGCTTCATTCTGATGCCGAATTAGGTCACGAGTGAATAGTGTGAATTGAGTGAATATAAACAAACCAGTTCTCAGAAAAATTATAAATAAGAAACGCTTGTTTGCCACTATACAGACAAAGAAACTTATTTATTTTGGCCACATCATTCGTCAGAGTTCAATATACCTTACATTGTTGGAAGGAAAGGTGAATGGCAGCAGAGGGAGAGGGAGTCCAAGAACATCATGGTTTACAAATATTTCACAGTGGACAGGCTTGAATTATTCACAGTCTATCAGAACAGCACACCATTGGGACAAGTGGAGAACCATTGCATCCAACCCTCGACTAGAGGATGGAACTATTGATTGATTGAAACAAACCACGCTGAAGAGATCCATGGTCAAGAAAGTGTTAAGGCCCTGTCACACTACAACGTTTCTCACCAACGCGCTTCGACGCGTGCCGACGGGTTGGGTTTTTGTTCAACACGTCGGTACACGTCCGGTACGTTACCGGCGCGTTGCCGGCACGTTACCGGCGCGTTACCGGCGCGTCGGTACATAGCAACGTGTGAATGGAAACGTCGGCGCGCGTCGGCGCGCGTCGGGGCGCGTCGAGGTTTTGCGCATGCACAAAACTTTGGACGCGCGCCGACGTGCGCCAACGTGTTGGATCGCGCGTTACCGGCGCGTTGGCATGACGTTGACCCACGTTACGGGCGCGACGGGCGCGTTTGCAGGACGTCGACACGCGTTACCAGCGCGTTGCTCGCACGTTGCTGTGTGTGTCTGTGTGTGTGTGTCTCTGTGTGTGTCTGTGTCTGTGTGTGTGTCTGTGTGTGTCTATGTGTCTCTGTGTGTGTATCTGTGTGTGTCTCCATGTGTGTGTCTATGTGTGTGTCTCTGTGTCTGTGTGTGTGTCTCTCTGTGTCTGTGTGTGTGTGTGTCTCTGTGTCTTTGTGTGTGTGTATATGTGTATGTGTGTGTATGTGTGTGTGTCTCTGTGTCTATGTGTGTGTGTCTGTGTCTGTGTGTGTGTCTCTGTGTCTGTGTCTGTGTCTCTGTGTTTCTGTGGGTGTATCTATGTGTCTCTGTGTCTGTGTCTCAGTGTGTGTGTCTCTGTGTCTGTGTCTGCGTGTGTCTCTGTGTCTGTGTGTGTGTCTCTGTGTCTCTGTCTTTCTGTCTCTGTGTCTCAGTGTGTGTGTCTCTGTGTCTGTGTGTGTGTCTCTGTGTGTGTCTCTCTGTCTGTGTGTATCTGTGTGTGTGTCTCCATGTGTGTGTCTATGTGTGTGTCTCTGTGTGTCTCTCTGTGTCTGTGTGTGTGTCTCTGTGTATTTGTGTGTGTATGTGTGTCTCTGTGTGTCTGTGTGTGTATCTGTGTCTTTGTGTGTTTGTCTGTGTGTGTGTGTCTCTGTGTCTGTGTGTGTCTCTGTGTCCATGTGTGTGTCTCTGTGTATATGTGTGTGTCTGTGTCTGTGTGTGTGTCTGTGTGTGTGTCTCTGTGTCTGTGCCTCTGTGTTTCTGTGGGTGTATCTCTGTGTCTCTGTGTCTGTGTCTCAGTGTGTGTGTCTCTGGGTCTGTGTCTGTGTGTGGCTCTGTGTCTGTGTGTGTGTCTCTGTGTCTCTGTTTGTCTCTGTGTATGTGTGTGTCTCTGTGTCTCTGTCTTTCTGTCTCTGTGTCTCAGTGTGTGTGTCTCTGTGTCTGTGTGTGTGTCTATGTGTGTGTCTATGTGTATGTGTGTGTCTGTGTGTGTGTGTCTCTGTGTCTCTGTGTGTCTGTGTATGTCTGTGTGTGTCTATGTGTGTGTGTCTCTGTGTGTGTGACTGTGTGTCTCTTTGTGTGTCTCTATGTGTGTGTCTGTGTCTGTGTGTGTGTCTCTGAGAGAGAGACACACAGACACTCTCCCTCCCTCCCTCCCCCCTCTCTCCCTCCCTCTCTTTCTCCCTATCCCCCCTTCCCTCCCACACATAGTCACACAGACACACACAGAGAGACGTACACAGAGACACACACAGAGACAAAGAGACACACACACAGACACACACACAAACACAGAGACACACAGTGACACAGAGACACCCACACAGACACACAGACACACAGACACACAGACACACATACACACATAGAGACACACACACAGACAGACACCGAGACACACACATAGACACAGACACACAAAGACACAGAGACACACACATCGACACAGAGACACACACAGACACAGAGACGCACACACAGACACACACATAGAGACACAGAGACAGAGACACAGAGACACAGTGACACACACAGACACACACAGAGACACAGAGACACACACACAGACACACAGACACACATAGAGACACACACAGAGACACATACAGAGACACACACAAACACAGAGACACACACATAGACACAGAGACACACACAGAGACACAGAGACACACACACAGACACACACAGAGACAGAGACACAAAGACACATAGACACACACATAGACACAGAGACACACACAGACACAGAGACACACACAGACACACACATAGAGACACAGAGACACAGAAACAGAGACACAGAGACACACACACACAGACACAGAGACACACACACAGACACACACACACAGACACACACAGACACAGAGACACATATAGAGACACACACATACACACAGACACACACAGAGACAAAGAGACACACACAGATACACAGAGACACACACAGACACAAATACACACACATAGACACACACAGAGACACAGAGACACACACAAACACAGAGACACACACACACCAACACAAATAGATACACAGATACACACACTGAGACACAGAGACACACACACAGACTCACACAGAGAAACACACATAGACACAGAGACACACATACAGACACAGAGACACACACACAGAGACACAGAGACACACATAGAGACACATATGCACACACTGAGACACAGAGACACACACACGCATACACACACAGACACACATATAGACACAGAGACACAGATACAGACACAGAGACACACCCAGAGACACAGAGACACAGAAACACACACAGAGACACACACACAGACACAGAGACACACCCACAGTCACAGATACACACACAAAGACATAGAGACACAGAGACACACACAGAGACACAAACAGAGACACACACAGACACACACAGACACAGAGACACACACATAGACACACACACAGACACAGAGACACCCACACACAGACACAGAGATACACACACAGACACACACAGAGACACACACAGAGACACAGAGACACACACAGACACACACACAGACACAGAAACACACAGACACGTACAGAGACACACAGACATACACACACACAGACACACACACAGACAAAGAGACACACACAGAGACACAGAGCCACACACACATACACAGATACGCACACACAGAGACACAGACACAGAGACACATGCACAGAGACAGAGACACAAAGACACAGAGACACACGCACAGAGACACACAAATAGACACACAGACACACACATAGATACACAGAGACACACACACAGACACACACACAGACACACACACAGACACACATAGACACAGAGACGTACATACAGACACAGAGACACACACACACAGACACAGGGAGGGAGGGAGGGAGGCTGCTACGTTGATACCCGTTGACGGCGCGCTAATAACACGCTATGATCACGCTACCAACACGCTGCCGCCCGTCCAACTACCCCCCAACACGCCGAAAAGTTTGACGTTTCTCGACGGGTTGCAAATATTTTGCGCGTTGCCGGCGCGCCGGGGGAAACGTCGTAGTGTGACAGGGCCTTTAGCGCTGGTTCCGGCATGACCTCGTTGATCCCCCCGATGTTCCGCTGATTACCCTGCTTTCTATTCTGGACGAGTCCATCACGTATATATATGGTGCTGTCACACTACGACGTTTCCGCCGGCGTGCCGCAAACGCGCGAAATATTTGCTAGCACGCAGGACACGTCCAACTTGTGGGCGTTTTGGGGAGAAAGTTTGACGGCGCGTAGCGTGTTAGTGGCGGGTTGGGGGCGCGCGGCCAACGGGTTTCGACGTGCGGCGGTAAAAAAAAAAAAAAAAAAGTTTGCTTGACCTAGTTTACTCCCGCGTTTGTCGACGCGCGTCAACGTCCCGCCAGCGGGTTCCCAGCGTGCCATCAGTGTGTTGTCGACGCTCCGCCAGCGTTTCTCAGCCTGTTGGACGTGTTGCCGGCGCGCATGGACGCGTTGGCGGCGGGTCTTGGCGCTGTGCCGGCCCTACCCGAATGCCAACGTTAACCGACTTTGATCAACGTCCTGCCAGCGTACCGCCGGCGCGCCCCCAACGGGTTCGACGTGCTGGCAACACATTGATAGCGTGTCCATAACGTCCCCTCCAACACGTGTGCGCGCGTCGGTCCGCGCCGAAAGTTTTGTGCAAGCACAAAACAATCGGCGCGACCAGACGCGCGCCGACCGCCGCCGACGTGTAGATTCACACGTTGCTATGTACCGACGCGCCGGAAACGCGCCGGAAACGTTCCGGACATGTACCGACGTTTCGCCGAAAAATCGAACACGTCGACCCGCGTTGGCCCGATACGTCGTAATGTGACAGCCCCATATACCCCTGTCACATTACAACGTTTCTGCTGGCGTGCCAGCAATGCGCAAAATATTTGCAACGGGTCAAGAGACGTCCAACTTTTCGGCGTTTTGGGAGAAAACTGGACGGGTTAGTAGCATGGTATTAGCGCGCAGCCAACGAGGTTTGACGCGTGGCGGACGAAAGTGTCAACGTGCCGCCAGCGGGTTCCCAGCGTGTTGTCAGCGTGTTGTCCGCGCGCTGTCGGCGCATTGACGGCGTGGAGGCAGCGAGTTGGTATCGTATTAGATTGTGTGAACCCGTACACACCCGCCCCCAACACGTCAGGACGCACCGGCAGCGCGTCCAGACCCACCGGCAACACATCCAACGCGCTGAGAAATGCTGGCAGAGCGCCGACAATGCGCCGATAACACGCTGCTGGCAAGCTTGGAACCCGCTGGCGGGACGTTGCAGACGCACCGACGGTACGCTCGCAGTTTGGCGAAAAAAATGCCAACGTTTAAAGGCCCTGTCACACTACGACGTTTCTCACCAACGTGCTTCGACGCGTGCCGACGGGTTGGGTTTTTGTTCAACACGTCGGTACACGTCCGGTACGTTACCGGCGCGTTGCCGGCGCGTTGCCGGCGCGTTACCGGCGCGTCGGTACATAGCAACGTGTGAATGGACACGTCGGCGCGCGTCGGGGCGCGTCGGGGCGCGTCGAGGTTTTGTGCATGCACAAAACTTTGGACGCGCGGCGACGCGCGCCAACGGGTTGGAGGGCGCGTTACCGACGCGTTAGCAACATGTCGACACGCGTTGGCGGCGCGCCGGCCGTACGCTGGCAGGACGTTGATCAACGTTGGTTAACGTTGGCTTTTTTCCGCCCAAAATGGGAGCGTTCCGTCGGCGCGTCGGGAAAGTCCCATCGACATGTTGTGGGCATGCCATTGGCGTTGCTCCAGCGTTTCTCGGCGCGTTGGACATGTTGCCGGCGCGCCTGGATGCGTTGGCCGCGCGCTGTGGACGCGCTGCGGGCGCGTCCTAACGTGTTGCTGGCGGGTATGTACGGGTTCACGCAATACTAACACGATACCAATGCGCTGCCTCCACGCCGTAAACGCGCCGACAACGCGCCGACAGCGCGCCGACAACACGCCAATAACACGCTACCGACACGCTACAGACATCCTAATAACACGCTACTAACGCGCCAATAACGCGCCAATAATGCGCCTCCAACCCGCCACTAACACGCTGCGCCGCGTCAAACTTTCTCCCAAAGCGCTGAAAAGTTTGACGTTTCTCGACGGGTTGCAAATATTTTGTGCGTTGCCGGCGCGCCGGTGGAAGCGTCGTAGTGTGACAGGGCCTTCAACCGACGTTGATCAACGTCCTGACACCGTTCAGCCGGCGCGCCCCAAACGGGTTCGACGTGTTGCTAACGTGTCCGTAATGCCCCCTCCAACTCGTCGGCGTGCGTCGGTCCACGCAAAAAGTTGTGTGCAAGCACAAAACTTTGGCCGCAGACCGACGCGCGCCGACAGGCTCCGACGTGTCAATTCACACGTTGCTATGTACCGACGCGCCGGAAACGCCCCGGTAACGTACCGGTAACGTACCGGACATGTACCGACGTTTCGCCCAAAATTGCAACACGTCATCACCCGTCGACCTGCGTTGGTGCGAAACGTCGTAATGTGACAGCCCCATAATTAGGTTGGCAGCTTGTTGGCAGTTTTTTCTGTCATGGGGAGCGCCATTTTGGGTCTTGGAACTATAACAAACAAGTCCTCTGATTGGACAGTCTGAAAGGTAGTATCTGATTGGATCCGATGTCCTGAGTCGTGACCGTACTGTAAAGCTTTGGATTCCATATACATGGTCTGCGGCATGCGAATGCAAATGTAGTATGCGGCATAGCTACCCGTGCCAACCCCCAATAGCCGATGTCTACTTTTTGTGCTCGGGTGTCGTTATTTTTTTTTTAACTAAACAAAAAGATATCCATACCATTTTGGGGTTTTTTGCTCCAAATTTGTGAAGAAAAGTCAAAGTTATTTTAGTTTCTTACGGCAAACGCAGCCATATTCGCATTCGCATTCGCACCAATCGGTCCATGGATCGATCCATTTGCCGCATTTGCATTGGCATTCGCATTCGCATTCATATTCGCATTCGGACACATTGAAGCACCACTATTTATTTACATGCCTTTCGATGTTTTGCCTCATTCGCATTCGCATTCGCATTCGCATACCGCATACCACGATAAGGAATCTAGATGGCGCACCATGCCTGTCTCTGTATGCTCTGGTGAGTGTGTATGGTGGGGTGCGTGTGGTTGGTGTGTAAGTGTGTGTGGTGGGGGCGAATGTTTGTGTGGAGGAGGTGTAGAGGTGTGATTATGATTTTGGTGTCTGTAGTGTGGGGGGTGGATTTAGGGGTGTGTGGTGAGGGTGTATGGGTGTGTGGTGAGTTGGTATGGTGTGGTTGGTGTGGTTGGGGTGTAGGTGTGTATGGTGGGTGGGTGTAGGCTACGTATGTTTGTGTGGTGAGTGTGTTGTGGAGGTGTAGGTGATGTGGTGAGGATTTTGGTGTGTGTGGTGGGGGTGTATGGGGATCTAGGGGTGTGTGGTAGCGGTGTGTGGTGAGTGGGTATGGTGGGGTGAGTGTGGTGGGGTGTAAGGGTGTAGGGGGGTGTATGGGTGTGGTGGGGTGTATGGGTCTGGTAGTGGCTTAGGGATGTGGTTGGTGTGTAGGTGTATGTGGTGGGGGTTGACGGTGTTTGTGGTGGGGGTGTAGGTGGTTTGGGTGGAGGTGTAGGGGTGTCTTGCAGAGCGGCACCTTACAATCTTTAGCATCCCTTAACCCCCACCACACACCTACACCCCCACCGCAGCCCTAAACCCCTATCACAGATCCCACCACACACCTACACCACCACAGCCCTAAGCCCATACCACACTCCCCACCACACACCCATATACCACGAGTACCCCTTACACCCCTGCCACACACCTAAACCCCCACCACACACTTACACCCCCACCACACACCTACAACCCCACCACACACCTACACCCCCACCACACACATACCTACACACCCACCACACACATACCTACACCCCCACCACACCCCACCACCAGCACACACACACACCCAGAACAGCAGACCATCGGGACAAGTGGAGAACCATTGCATCCAACCCTCGACTAGAGGACAGAACTATTGATTGATTGATTGGACCGGGAACCGACCTTCCGCATGCGAGCCCTGCGCTCTACCAATTAGGCCACCGCGCCCGGTCATTTTCGAAAGCAAAACACTTATCTAGTGTTGAACCTACATATCCAACTTCAGATACTGGTGGACTCATTAAGCATGTGTTGCTATAAAAAAGGGCATGCAGGTATTGCAGGTATTGCAATACCTCAGGAAGTTTGACGCCCGTGCCCTGCAGAGTTGCAAACCACTGCCTTGTGGTACAGGTTCTTGACAGAACCGAAGGCTAAAGTAGCAAACCCTCAACAGAAAACCATGTCACTGTGGCAGCATTAAGGGCGGTTGATGTATGGAACTCCCAAGATCTCCCGACCAGCCACATCAGGGACAAATAGTTTTGTGCCTGTCTGGACATGTTCTTGCCAGTCTGAAACCTCTATTTGCCTGCCAAGAGAGTGCCAAGGTAACTTGCAAAAGCCAGCAGCACTTCAACACTTTTGCAGCCAGCTTTCATGAAATGTACTTAGCTAAATGGAGAGCGGCAGTCAAGTAATGAAAGCAGTCTTTGTCGCAGCGCGACTGACAGCATGATGATGATGATGATGACTAAGTCAAGTTAAGCCTAGAATTCTGCCCAAAATTGCATGTTTGCATTTTAGATGTCTCCAACATTAGCCATTTTAAATCGAAGTTACTTCAAGTTTATGTAAGATAGATTATAACGATCAATTTAATATATTTATCTTAGAAAATGATAAAAGCTCATAACCATCGGACTACGCGGATTTAATCAACTAATATAATTCTAACAAATCTTTTAAATAATATTTTGTGTTTAACCCACCCCCACTCCTACCACCCAAAATACTAAACCCACTGAAGCTAGGATTCCTTACACGCGGTATGCGGCATGCGAATGCGAATGTGGCATGCGGCATGCGAATTGGTTGGGTCCTTTCACCCACACCCACACCCACGCCCACACATAGTGTCAGGTTTCTCTAACACTGTCTTCTATGGCAAATGCAGCAGCATTCGCATTCGCATGACGCACCGATGGCTACATGGACTGATTCAGTTGCCGCATTCGCATTAATATTCGCATTCCCATTCGCATTCAGACACATGGAATCACCCCCATTGACTTAGATGCTTTCCGATTTTTTGCCGCATTCGCATTCGCATTCGCATGCCGCATACCACGTGTAAGGAATGTAGCCTTGAGGGTGGTGAAAGGCTCCTGAAGTTATATCACACACACACACACTCAGCTGTCAGGTCACGATGTAGGACATACAGATCCCAAGTGGGTATGGTCATGTGTTGGTGCCTTCTATATAAATAGATAAATAGACCCTTATTGAATAATCCATGAATCACCTAGTGGAGTGAGGGGAGGTTACTGGGAAGTCTGTATGTGTGGGTGGGTGTGGGGAGAGTACAGGGTGGGGAGTGGGGAGATGTTATGTACTAGGATCAAGGCAGAACGCACCTAGGGCCGTAATCGATTAACACGACCGGGGCAACTCGGGTCACCCGAGTCGTCAGAATTTCAAATAGAACACCGAGAGTGGAGTCGACAAATACACGTGCCATGTGCAAAACGACCCGACCCCAGTAACCCACCTCTTGGCTGGGGTGGCTAGGAGCGATGACGTCACATTTGCGCTGGTACCATCCTGCAGGATAACAGCCACCGGTACAAGTCATACATGTTTTTTTGGGGGTAATAACATAGATTAATGTAATGGAAATATAACTAAACTATGCCATCATAAAACACTCTAAATCCTATTTTGCTGTAGTTATATCGGTTATTAATAAAAAATAAAAAAAGGTTTTTGATTAAGCCACCAATTTTTCCACCCCGAGCGTGGAGAAGTGCATTCGATTATTCGACCCAAGTCTGTAGGATGTGCGCATGCACCAAAAGTGGCTCAGGTCATCCGAGTTGATTAATCGATTACTGCCTGAATTTCCGTAAACAAATTAGGAACGTCGACAAATTCCTGCACATTTATATTGGCCATTTCTAAATGCCCATCTCACCAATCCACGTCACCCAAATACCAGTGCAGTTGCATACTCTGATGTTATTTGTGTATTATTGTTTTACATCCTAACAACATCTGAGGTCATAACAGGACGGGAGCATAATCTGATTATTTTGAGTTTCTGCCACATTGTGGATATACAACAATACAGTACAACCCCGTTAAACCAAGCTCGGTTAAACCAACCGATTGGTTAATCCAAACTTTTTTTCGGCGGCCCGGCAAAATACTACCATTTATCATATAAAAAAGTTGGTTAAACCAAAGTCGGTTAATCCAAAGTATCGGTTAATCCAAACAAAATTGTCGGCCCCAGGCCACTTCCGGTACGGTTAAACCAAACTTTCATGTGGTTTTAAGGTCATCTGAGACTTTTTTTTATATGATAAATGGTAATATTTTGCCAGGTCGCCGAAAAAAGCTTGGATTAACCAATAGTTTGATTTAACCGAGGTTGGTTTAATGGGGTTAAACTGTATATACATAAAAAAACAATAATGTCCACATGCATTGTACATTCATAATGCACCCCCGTTTTTGGCAAAGCCAAGTCAAAGTCAAAGCTCGGTTAAACCAATGATCACTTAATCCAAACAAATTTCTAGGGTCCCTTCGAGTTTGGTTTAATGGGGTTATACTGTATTCAATCAATCAATAGTTCCGTCCTCTAGTCAAGGGTTGGATGCAATGGTTCTCCACTTGTCCCGATGGTATGCTGTTCTGATAGACTGTGAATAATTCAAGCCTGTCCACTGTGAAATATTTGTAAACCATGATGTTCTTGGTCTCCCTCTCCCTCTGCTGCCATTCACCTTACCTTCCAACAATGTATGGTATATTGAACTCTGACGAATGATGTGGCCAAAATAAATAAGTTTCTTTGTATGTATAGGGGCAAACAAGCATTTCTTAATTTTAATTTTTCTGAGAACTTCTTTGTTGGTGATCTTCTTTGTATTAGGTTGGCCATTATAATATACCTGACTTTAGTTTGAAGTAACCTTTTAAATTCTAAATGGGTAGGCTCTACCAATCGCGCATTGCATTCACCATGGGTTTTATTAGCATTTTAAATTTACTGAATTTAGTGAAACCATGTTAAATTAATTGTTGCATGCACATCAACATGCTGAGCACCATAGGCTTCAGCAGTGACAGGTTATATTAAATTGACTTCGGTTTCCTTTTAATTCTAGGCCGCAACAAAATCTCAGAGTTGCATAATCCGATGCGTTTTAGGATTCTGCATCGGTTTTAGATAAATATATTAGGTTGTTATAATGTACATTACTGTAGCCCGATGAAAGTATCACATTTTCGAAGCTAAAGGTAGTAAAACAATTTTCTTGATTGAATTCTACATACAGTATAACACCGTTAAACCTATGGCTTTCTCTGTGGCGGAGTGGTTAGAGTGTCTGACTTTTTTTCTAGGTCAGACTCCTAATCTGAGGGTCGGCGGTTCGATTCCCCATGCCCACAGCTCTGCCAATTTGGATTTCCACTGCTGTATATACCGTACATTGTTGGAAGGGAAGGTGAATGGGAGCAGAGGGAGAGGAAGACCAAGAACATCATGCTTTACAAATATTTCACAGTGGACAGGCTTGAATTATTCACAGTCTATCAGAACAGCACACCATTGGGATAAGTGGAGAACCATTGCATCCAACCCTCGACTAGAGGACTGAACTATTGATTGATGATTGATTGTATAACTTACAGCATCATCAAAGGCCGGTTGCTCTCATACCATGTCTATGTGGTGTGGGAGGTTAAAAATCCCTTTGGTCGGTAAAAGTGTAGGCTCGGGCTTTCTATCGACCAGCAGTGGAATGAGGAAGACCAGTCGTCTATGACTGAAATTCTCCCTGCTTAAACAACTAATGGACCAAAAAAAACAAAAACAAAACTTGAAGGGACCCTAGAAATTTGTTTGGATTAACCGATCATTGGTTTAACCAAGCTTTTGTTTGACTTTGAATAAGCGTCTATTGCACATGTAAATACAATGTATGTGGACACTTTGATTATTGTTTTTTTATGTATATACATTATAACCCCATTAAACCAAGCGATTGGTTAATCCAAACTTTCTTTTCGGCGGCCCAGCAAATTACTACCATTTATTATATAAAAAAAGTATGTCTGGTCTCAGATGACCTTATAACCACATGAAAGTTTGGTTAAGCCATACCAGAGTGGCCTGAGGTCCGACAATTTTGTTTGGATTAACCGATAATTTGGATTAACCAACTTTGGTTTAACCAAATATGATTTTATATGATTAATGGTAGTGTTTTGCCGGGCCGTCGATAAAAGTTTGGATTAACCGATCGTTTGGTTTAACCGAGCTTGGTTTAACGGGGTTGTACTGTATCTAACTTAGATACTGGTTCACTTATAAAGCATTTGTTGTTGCATAGACTGGAATACTAAGTCCATGTAATAGAACCTGTTACTGTTATTGTCAAGAGTTTTGACGTATTTGCCAACATTTATATTTATATATAGTTAATATAAATGTTTGAGTACATATAAATATATTTACTCAAATATAGATAGTTATTAATTGTGTTGAATTGTGTTATATCATTATTGCATGCGGTATTAAGCTAACTACTTATGTGTTGTCTTTTTTCTCTTGCAGGTCCCCGACCAACAAAGACGGCTGGGTCCAATCGCCTTGTGATGACGTCACCACCGTCGGTCACTTCCGTGACGTCACGACCGCCTGTGGCCTGGCACATCGCTATGGACGGCACCGACGACAGCGACTGCGGACGCCTGGAAGATGCGCCTTGCCGAACCCTGCAGAAGGTCTTCGCACATATGGGCGAAGATGACGTCATCTACGTTAGCGCGGCCGGCAGCCGCTCGAACCCGTACGCCCTGTGCGACGATATCAGCCTGAAGATCGACCACTCCTTCACGCTGATTGGCCACCGCGGCATGGCTGTCATTGGTTGCCATCACGACTTGCTGGCGGACGAACCGTCGATGCGCATCTCGGCAGCGCCGTCGGTGGAGGTCACCATCACCATGGCGAACATCAACTTCATCGGCCTCAAGATCGTCCTCACGGACATCACGCTCAACATGACGTCATGCAGGTTCGACGACGCTCGGCTGCATGTCTATTCGGTGCTGGCCGATTGGGTGGAGGCCTTCGTTCGAGACTCCCAGTGGGTCGGCCGGACAAAGTGTGAGAAAGGCGGTGACTGCAGTCCGACTGGTGAGATTAAAATCGCTGGCAAGTTCCGGCGGTTCGCAATGTCAGACACGCATCTTCGCCACACAAAAGTGGATCTGATCGCATCGAAGCCGGTCGACATCCGGATGTCCTCATGTGTTTTCACCAATCTGTATGATGAGATCCCGGTGCAAGGTGGTGCCACTATAACACTTGGGAATATTCAGCAGGGAAATGTGACGATCGAGCAGTGTATCTTCAGGGATCAGTACCACTGGAACCCAATTGCCAGCGTCATGAACATCTTCGAAGCCAGTCTGCTCATCAGACTAATGAGCAAGAGAAATTCCTTCGAAAGCAACGGGAACAACATCACCGTTGAGGTTCTCGACACGGTTTTCGAGAATAATGAGCGTGGTATGACACTGCAGGGGACAATCGAGAAGGTCCGGGTTGACAACTGCATTTTCAAGGATAACATCGCGATGCATGCTGGTGCTGGGATTCTGATTTTGACGAATAGGTCGATGACGGTTTCCAACTCTGTGTTTGAAAACAACGCAGCTGGCAATTTCCGCATAACCCAAGTGCGTAACGAGGGAGATCATTTTGCTGTCGTTGGAGACGAGGTACAGATACATTCTGCTTGTTGTAAGGGATCCATCAGCTTGATTGGGAAAGGTGGCGCCATGCGAGTCCAGAAAGGCGATGTCACACTCATTAACTGTTCGATGAGGAACAACACCGCAAGGCTACTTGGGGGTGCTATCTTTGTGGATCGGATTGGTGTACTGCAATTGCATAATGTCACCTTTTCAAATTCACCGGACCACCTTCATGCCTCTCAAGGCGATATACTCTATTCGAATGGGAAGGTTTCCATACGTGGGGGAACCCTCGTGGTGAAGTCTTCCAACAATCACATATCGGTGCTTCAGCACAGCGGTGAACATTGGTCAATCGCTGTGCATGACATCACCATCCAGTGTCCGATTGGTCATAGGCTTCGCATAATGAACACGTCCGCCTATGGGGTGACTCCATTTGTTGGCCTGCGTCGATCATACATGCTCGATCAACTCTCCTACTTCTGCGAGTCATGCCCGAGACATAAATATAGTACAGACCGGGGTTATCTCCGCTACAAGCTCAATCATGGGGTCTACGAATACTTTACACTGATGATTAATGGAGACAGCCCAAACTCAGATTTCCACGGTGTCTACGACTTCCACGACATCTTGTGTTGGGACTGCCCTTATGGGGCAGAGTGTGACCAAACCATAAGAGCGCTGCCCAACTTTTGGGGCTACCCACATGAGGTGGGGATACGGTTTCAGCTTACACCGAAGGGCTATGCATGCTCCAAGAAACGATGCCCTTCGTATAACACATGTGCAGTTAACAGGCATGGTCGGTTGTGCTGTAGTTGTAGAGCTAACTATTCTGAAGCGCTATTCTCCTCTATGTGTGTCCCCAATGAGACATGTGGACCTGTGTGGATAGGACCCTTCGCTGCTAGCCTTGGGGTTCTCTACGCACTCTTCCTTCTTTTCCAGAAGGACATTCGAGAGTTTATATTCTCACGCCCAGCGCAGTGTCAAAACATCAGCTGCTTCAAGAAGAAATCGGATTCGCCCAAGCGGGCGTATCTGAGGGAAAACGGCATGCTTAATGGTCATCCTGATGACCTCCAGAACCACGAGCAGCATGAACTCACCTCCGATGTCGAAATGAATGCGGACTCCATGATTGCGCTTCACAGCACCCCAAAGCACAATCCCTCTGAGAGCGAGGAAAAGGCCTTGGAGGAGATCGAACCGGAAACGGAAACCGAGGCTGAAGCTGAAGTTGAGGCACCACCGCAACCGACTGCAGATCCTGGAGGAATCTACCTCATTATCCTCTTGTACTATTTCCAGGATGCGCTGCTGTTTAATGTGAAGACCGTGTCTTCGCAGGCCGAGTCAAAGAGCTGGACCTATCTACGAGCGGTTATCCTAGGCTTTTTCAAATTTCGCCTCGAGGTGGCACACTTCGTCGATAACGTGTGCCTGCTCCCGGACCTGACTCCATGGCAGAAACTGCTCATCAAGACACTGCTCGTGCCTTATGTGCTTGTATTGTTCAGCTTCCTTTACGTAATAACCAAGATCTACTTGTGCTGTCGCAGATGTCGGCCAAAATCCGAAGAGGGCGATGGAAAGCTTATGCTACGCTTGAGCACTGGCTTCATGCTGACACTTCTATTTATGTACCAGCGGTTGGCCACAACCGCCTTTACGCTATTGAACTGTGTGCCAGTCGGCTATGAGCACCTGCTCTTTATCGATGGCAATGTTGTCTGCTACGAGTACTGGCAGCTCGGGGTGATGGCTTACGCCCTGTGCTGCATTGTGCCTTTCTGCTTTGTCTTGACGATGGGCCCCGGACTCCTTAAGGACAACATCATAGGCCTTCCACAGTTCTTCCTGGCCTGCGTCATACCATTGCCCTTCATCATCTGCTGGGTGACACTTCGGCTTTGTCGACGCAATCGCCCAGTGCTGAAGGAACCTCGACCAATGGCACCGGAGACCGAAGCCGTGTACAAGGTACTGCAGCTGCCATTCACCAATATAGATGGCAGCTACATTGGTCCGAAATGCTGGGCCGGTGTTCTCATCGGTCGGCGTCTGGTGCTCTTCCTTATCTTCACGTTTGTGAACAACTCGCTGATCCGCGTGCTTGGCATGCTCTTCGTATGCTTCCTGTACCTTCTTCATCATGTGCATGTGAATCCCTACAAAGATGCGCATGCGAATGTCGCTGGCAGCGCGTCGCTCTCTGCCATGATGGTGGTTGGTGGCATCAACCTTGTGCGTGCTGGCTTTGATGCCGCTGAGTATGTCCCACAGGGTCCGAACAAGGTGCTGATGCGCGTTATGGATGAGACGGAGAACATCCTCATGTTGTGGTTCCCACTCATCATCATGTGTGTCGTTCTGCTGGCTCTGCTCATTAAACTCTGCTTCGTTGTTTTTAACTGCTGTTCAAAGAAGAAGAGCAGTCCGAGGTAACTCAGCACCCAGAGGGAAGAGGGGGTATAGAAGGATGGAGAGGGGAAGGGGGGGGTGAGAGGAGATGGGGAGAAAGGGAAGGAGGAAGAGGGGCGGGGGAGGAGGAAGACAGGAGAGGAGCGGAGTCGAAAGTGGGCGAGGTAGAGGGGCGAGAGGAGAAGGGACAGGAAAAGGGGTGAGGAGAGGAGGAAAAGGGGTGAGGAGAAGAGGAAAATGGGTTAGGAGAGGAGGACAAGTGGAGAAGGACGAGGAAGGGGGGGGGGGGGGGGTGGAAGAGTGGAGGAAGAGGGAAGAGGGGCTAAGGGAGGAGGAAGAGGGGAGAAATGAGGACGAAGAGGGGAGGGGAAGGGAGGGGTTATTTTGTTGTGCTTCGATTTTAACCAATAAGACTTAATTGACCTATTGACTTGTCTATGTATAGTACTTACTACCTGTCTTCACCGATCTATATACAGTAGTGCCTGTTTTCGTTGGTGATCCATTTGATCAGCGAATCATCCACAGACGTGGCCAAATTTTCAATGTACAAACTGTTTGCGTCTCGGCTGATTGACTCTCGGATGACAGGACACCTGCTATATCAGGACAACAGTGACATGGATGTAGCTTTGTCACTTGAACACAGGTACTACTGTGTATGTAACCATTAACGTCTTGGATTCGAACTTCGCGGTGTAAGGACCATATGGTTACCGACCGAAAGAATCAGCACATTTACGCATGTGCAAGGTGTGATTCTGAAAGCACATTTAATAAATGTGGTTATGTTCATATAGTGTAATTCTAGAATCAAATCTACAAAGTGTGATTCTGGAAGCACATTTACAAAGTGATTCTGCTAGCACATTCAGAAAGTTATTCTACAAGCACATCTACAAAGTACAAAGTGATTCTAGAAGCCCATCTACGAAGTGTGATTCTGGATTTCACTTAGTCAGCATTTTGTATCAGAATGGTGATCGTGAATGTAATGTTTTGTAGTAACTGTCACAGGTAATTATTATTTTGAAATAGGTGTGTGTTTTTTTGTTTTTTTTGTTTTTTTTATTGACAAGGTATTTACTCTGCCCATAACATATAAGCTCCTGTCAGGGTGCTTGTTTTCAACGCTGGACAGCTGTGGCGCTGTCTTGATCTGTTCCTTTGCCCAGGAGTGTTTACCTGTGTCTGCTCGGGTCAGCCTTCTGCAATTTTGGTTGTTAGTAATAGCCTATGTTAGTTTTTTTGTAATTTTCCAGTTTTTTTTATCTAGTCTGAGTAATGATACCTTAGCCTACTATGTACATCTACTTGGGTGACATGCAGGCTTGCGGCAGAGGATCCCGTTCCATTCAGATTTTTTTTTGGATTTTTTACAGCATCCTTTCACCTAAACCCTGTCCTTAGATAGTGCACTCGTGTGCTAGAACATACTCGGACCCTTTAGGACTGTGGCCTGTGTTAAAGTTGCATAGTCCGATGGTTTTCAATTACAGTATTTTTTCTGAGATAAATATATTAGATCGATCACTAGTTTCTATTTTACATTAGTTCAAAGTTACTTTTATCTTAAATGGTAAACTTTTGAGATATTTTCAGTGCAAACATGTCAAATTAGTTTTGGCAAGCTTGCCAAAACTCTGACACCATAGACTTCTGCAGTAACAGCTTCTGTTAAATTGACTCAGTATTGACTTCTACACAGAAACAAATGCTTAATAAGTGCATCAGTATTTAAGTTAGATATGTCAAATCAAATATAGATAATTGGTTTGGCTTTGAAAATTTGATATTTCATCAGACTATGCAGCTTTAATATATACGCAAAGTAAGATTAAAAAAAGGTTTTTTTTAGGGAGGGGGGAACACATTGCTGAATTGGTAGTGTATGATTGTGGGATGAGACTCCTTGACTCTCAATGGTATGTATATAGTTCAAAAGGCAATGTAGTGTTCAATACCACTAATATCAGACGCACCATATCAGTTTCTTATCTATCTATGTAAACAACCATTGAATGTTCTACTGTCAGGCGCTGATAAATCAATCAGAGCCTGATGCTTATTTCAACTTGTCTTAGAAGGAACCTTCAACAAAGTCTTACACCGCACAGCTTTGTGTATATATATATATATATATATAGAAGATATATATAGAATTTATGTACATAGCAATGCCAGAGACATAGAATACTTTGTGTACCTACATATATGCTCATTATCAATACAAAAATATGTATCTGTATATATATGTGTTCAATGTATACAGCAATCTAAAGTTGGTCACAGTTTGGTTAAATATGCATAATCCAATGACATCATGTATGCGTGTAATATATACAGCAATCTAAAGTTGGTCACAGTTTGGTTAAATATGCATAATCCAATGACATCATGTATGCGTGTAATATATACAGCAATCTAAAGTTGGTCACAGTTTGGTTAAATATGCATAATCCGATGACATCATGTATACGTTTAATATACACATCAATCTAAAGTTGGTCACAGTTTGGTTAAATATGCATAATCCGATGACATCATGTATACATTTAATATACACATCAATCTAAAGTTGGTCACAGTTTGGTTAAATATGCATAATCCAATGACATCATGTATGCGTGTAAAATATACAGCAATCTAAAGTTGGTGAATCTTTTGGTTAAATATGCATAATCCAATGACATAATGTATGCATGTAATATATACAGCAATCTAAAGTTGGTCACAGTTTAGTTAAAGATAAATAACCTGATGATGTCAGATATGTGCGTGTAATGTATACAGCCATATAAAGTTGGTCTCAGTTTGGTTAAAGATGCATAATCCGATGACGTCATACTATTTTCAAAATCAACATCTACGCGTTCCTACATATCTAACTTCAATACTTGTGCACTTATTCCTTATCACTTCAGGGTTTCCCCCTAAAGAATGTTAAAATTAGTTGGTTCCGAATGTTAAAATTTGATGGCTATGAACATTAAAATTTGTTAGCTTTGAGATGGGAATAGCAATAGTGTATTTGATTTAACTTCAACTGTTGTGCATGCACAAATAAATTATTGTGCATACTTTCACATCAAAATATCTCTCAAGTTAATCAATTATCATGCAAGTTACTCTGAACTTAAATAGAATAATTCATATTGATTTAATTAAGTTGAAAATATGAATTGTCAATTAAACCAACGGATTATGCAAATTTAATATATTTATTATCAGCACCTGTCTGTGCTAGTAATATTCCGAACCAATTTGATTTTATATGTATTTTAGTTTTAGGAAGAAAGAGCAGATGTAGGCTGTACAACTTTATCTATGAGTGGAACTGAATGTTGTATTCAGGTTAATTTTGATCAAGGGTAACTAGACAGCCTGCTCATATTGCTGATGATAAATGTAATAATTACTTCTGTAAATATAAGAGCTAGTTCTCATATCGCCATGTAACCATGTAATTGTAAACATTCCCTATCCACACCCCTTATTTAATAAACGCCAATTAATAAATACATTCCACTACTCTCTAAAAGTTCGGCTAAGTGAGCGTTCTCTGTGGTGGAGTGGTTAGAGTGTCTGACTTTTTTCTAGGTCAGACTCCTAATCTGTGGGTCGGCGGTTCGATTCCCCATGCCCCCAGCTCTGCCAATTTGGATTTCCACCGCTGTGTATAACTTACAGCGTCATCAAAGGCCGGTTGCTCTCATACCATGTCTATGTGGTGTGGGAGGTTAAAAATCCCTTGGGTCGGTAAAACTGTAGGCTCGGTCTTTCTATCGACCAGCAGTGGAATGAGGAAGACCAGTCGTCTATGACTGAAATTTCCCCTGCTTAAACAACTAATAGACCACACAAAAAAAGAAAAAGAAAAAAAAAGCGAATCGGCAACAGGGCCGTCTTAAGTAGTATATCACCAACCCAGGTTTGTCAGATTTAACAAAACCCTAACCGAAGCAGCACCAAGTGTAAATGTTCACAACGCGATTCGGCGACAGGGCCTCTTAACTACTAATCAGAAACGTGTCCAATACACTGAATGCACCATATATAATAATGGCAGATATCGTCGACCTGGAATATAATGTAAACAACATAGTAATCATACAACAGAAACTGAAATAGCAAGAGGAAGCTATGTCAACCGGCAGCGCTCAACCCCTTCATGTAGGGAGAGAGGGTGGGAAACCAACGCCTGTAGCTACTCCGAACTCCAGCCGGCGACTGCGCAATCACGCATATCTCCACCCCGCAAACCCTACCCATATGTATATATATTGATCACTTAGCATTCATAACTGGTACTCGCCCTCCCACCCTTGTGGTACACATCTCGGACGTTGTTAGTGACTAGGCTTTCTATCGACCAGCAGTGGAGTGGGGAAGACCAGTCGTCTATGACTGGGATTTCCCCTGCTTGGAACAACTAATGTACCAAAAACAAAAAAAAAGAGAGACAAATAAGTGTTCACACTTCCTGTCTACCATTCGCTAGATCACTAGAATACTGAGGGCTCAGGCGAGAAGGTGGTGTCCTGGGTGCTGTTGCAAGCAAGGGTAGCATTGCCCTTAGAGCGGGACTCGAACCCACACTACTGCCATTCCTGGAAGGAGCATCATAACCATTATGCTATCTATTACTCCCTCAGGCTCCCTCAGGTAATGATAGTACAGGTCTGAGAACCCATTCCGATTTCCGCGAAATCATTCTCATTTTCAGGCCCTGCTTCGGTCTTTCCGCGAGATTGCTTTTTTTTTAAACCACTAAATTTCGATTATTTTAGTTATTGTAGATGAGTAGGGCCCTATGTATACTTTCCCCAAATCTTTTGGATATAGTCATATTTTATCCACTATGGGTTCTGAACATGTAAATTATACATATTAGGATGTATTTATTAGATTTCTGTCTTCATCACTCATCAAAATAAAAATCTTTCCTGGGTAAATATTATATGCATAACAACATTTCTTTTCTCATCTTTCTCTCACTGTGAGTGTATGTGTGTGTCACCGCAGCGCACATGAATACAATTCTTTTTTTTTTTAATTATTTTATTGAGGCTGTATTTATACTGTCCATAGCATATAAGCCTGGGTATTCAGGCTTGTTTTCAATGCTGGTCAGCTGTAGTGTTTGTGTTATCTTATCATACAGTAGCTGCTGATAAGGTATTTATTTGATTCCCTGCATTTCAGTAGCGGATAGATAGTTAGGCTCTAGTAGCCCTTTGTGGTTTTGTTAGGAGTTTATTGTTTTGACTATAGCTATATGATAATGTTAGTTTAAACAATTAATTAATTAAACAAATGCTGATAAAAATACATGATATGCATTATTATGATTTCTAAGCAGTGTATTTGTTTTCCTTAAAATGAAATGTTAGCCAGTCTGTGAGGTAGTCCCAATACTAACCAACACCACCCCCAACACCACCACCACCACCACCACCACCACCATCAGTACCAGCACCACCTGCAGCAGCAGCACCAGCAGCACCAGCAGCAGAGGAATGGTGGTATAACGCTAAAGCCTCAGTCACACCTACCCGGACGAGCCCCGGATTTTTAGCCGGACCACCCCCGGACCAGTCGCCCGGACTGTCCCGCACAGCCCCGGATAAAATCGCTATTTTGGTCATTTTTGGCCTCGCGGTCACACATACCCGGATGAGCCACGGACTACAAGCCCAGATCACCCCAGATGAGCCCCCAGGCAACCTCCAGACTACCCAGATTAGCCACGGACAACCCCCAGACGAGCCCCGGACAACCCCTAGATGATAACCTGAAATGCGGGCCTCATCCTGGGGTTGTTCATGAGTAATATGTGGTAATCTGTGGCTATCCGTGGCTATCCGTGGTTAATCCGTGGTCATCTGGTGTGTCCGGGTCTTATCCGGGCAGTCTGGGAGTGGTCCGTGGCTACGTCAGGGCTAGATCGGGCAAGTTTGGGGCTGGTCCGGGTTAAACCATGGCTAAAACGTCGCTCATCAAGGGCGAAACAGCCCCAGACTCGGCCAGACGCAGCACGGACTACTCCTGGTCGACCCTCGGACTACCCGGACCACCCCCGATTACCCCGGATCATCCCGGACGATGGCAGATCAAGCCCGGATCACAAAATGCCCCGGACGCCCCAGATGTTTTAAACATTTTAAAACATCCGGGGTGGACCCCGGAGGAGGCTGGACCAGACACGGATCATGCCGGATCACGCCGGATCACCAAGGACCAGCCACTCATGAGCCACAGATCACCCCGGATCCCCACGGACCACGCCGGATCACGGTCCGGGTCTCGTCCGGCCCCTGATCCGGGTAGGTGTGACTGGGGCTTAACATTGCAAAGCCCCGGACAGGATGAGTTTCAAGAAGGGGACATGCATAAACCACGTCACGCTTAGTTTGCTCATTTTCACCACCCACACACCCCCATCCAAATTTCATGATTAGTTCTATAGCCTTTACATATCACCTTAATATTACATTCATTTTGACAAACCTCCATTTTCTCCTCCTTTGCTAGTACCTACTTCAGATATTGGACAGTATTGTGATTCGTTCCTGTCCAATTCCCCCGCGTTGAAACATACATATAAGAGAACCTGAATATTCCATGCCTCCCTCCGCCTTAAGCCCCAGTCACACCTACCCGGATGAGCCCCGGATTTTGAGCCGGACCACCCGCGGACCAATCGCCCGGACTGCCCCGGATAAAATGGCTGTTTTCATCGTTTTTTGCCTCGCAGTCACACCTTCCCGGACGAGCCCCGGACGAGCCCCGGACCAGAGCATCTCCGGACTAACCGGAAACACCCCCGGATTACCCCCGGATCATCCCGGACATGCTGGATCGAGCCCGGATCGCAAAATGACCCGGACCGCACCGGAAGTTTTAAACATTTTAAAACATCCAGGGCGGAGCCCGGACAATGCCGGACGAGCCACGGATAAGGCCGGATCAGGCCGGATCGCCACGGACCAGCCACAGATCACCCCGGATCGCCACGGAACACCCAGGATGACGGTCCGGGGGTCGTCCGGCCCCTTATCCGGGTATGTGTGAATGGGGCTTTAACAGCAAAACCCTACTGAAAACACCCACCCACTATTAGGTGGTAGTGAGGCTAGTGTGCGGATTACTACAATATTATGACTTCCTATCGCACACTTCAGAGCGAAGAACAAGACTACTCGGATACTGGTGAGATAGCTGCTATTCGCAGATGACAGTGCACTGGTTGCCCACTCTGCTGAAGAGATCCAGAAAATAGTGGACGCTTTCTCCGATGCATCAAAGAAGTTTGGCCTGAAGATTAACATCAAGAAGGTAGAGGTGCTGTACCAACCCAACTCTACAAGAATCCGAGAGGAGGAGATCATGGTTCAAACCCACGACCCCACGATATACCAACATGGGAGACGGACGCTCTAACTCTTTCAGCCATCTCGTCTGGTCGCATCAGTAGATGATTTAATGAATAGAGGTAACCAGCCGATGAATTAGTGGCCGAGTATGGGATCTTCTGGCTTATTATACTCATATAATGGCTAAAACAGCATAAATATTATGATTGTGCAAAATAATCATTATGTGAATATAAATAGCAAGAGTTATCATTATTTTTATTTCATCGAACCACCAGTCCAGGCGAACCTTACTCCTGGCGCCACCTAGGGACTACTTCTGGTACCACTTCCGGTCGACAAGCTTACCACTCCTACTCAAAATGTTGTTAACGGTATTATATATAATATATATTATATATATATATATATATCTATTCCAGCGGTACCAGTACACAGGTGGTGTAGTGCCGTACAAGAAGACCCCCCCCCCCCTCCGACCCCTTCCACCCCTCCCTCCCTCCCGTAGGCCTGCACAAGAGTTCCGTTCATACGCCCATCTAAAAGATTCAAGCTACAATTATGGCTGGCCGGGGACACGCAGTTCATATCAGCGTCGGCGACAGGGGCGCGCTGTCACAACAAATACACCTCGCACCAACTCGTCACAACCAGACGGGGAACAAGGAACCAGACCTGGAACAAGGAATCAGACGGGAACAAGGAATCATACGGGAACAAAGAACCAGACCAGACGGGAAACAAGGAACCAGACGGGGGAAAAGGAACCAGACGGGAAACAAGGAACCAGACGGGGAACAAGGAACCAGACCAGACGAACCAGACGGGAAACAAGGAACCAGACGGGGAACAAGGAACCAGACGGGGGAAAAGGAACCAGATGGGGAACAAGGAATCATACGGGGAACAAAGAACCAGACCAGATGGGAAACAAGGAACCAGACGGGGGAAAAGGAACCAGACGGGGAACAAAGAACCAGACCAGACGGGAAACAAGGAACCAGACGGGGAACAAGGAACCAGACGGGAAACAAGGAACCAGACGGGAACAAGGAACCAGACGGGGAACAAGGAACCAGACGGGGAACAAGGAACCAGACGGGGAACAAATAACCAGACGGGGGAAAAGGAACCAGATGGGGAACAAGGAATCATACGGGGAACAAAGAACCAGACCAGACGGGAAACAAGGAACCAGACGGGAAACAAGGAACTAGACGGGGAACAAGGAACCAGACGGGGGGAAAAGGAATCATACGGGGAACAAAGAACCAGACCAGACGGGAAACAAGGAACCAGACGGGGAACAAGGAACCAGACGGGGAACAAGGAATCATATGGGGAACAAGGAACCAGACGGGCAACAAGGAACCAGACGGGCAACAAGGAACCAGACGGGGAACAAAGAACCAGACGGGATGGCAGAATGAGTTGAGCACCCGGTTTCCGTCTTGGCAGTAGGCCTATATGTGTTGTATAAGCAATTATACGAGTATAATTTATAGTTATCTGTAAACTGATTACCCATGAACTGGTGAGGCGCTCTGCCTTGCCTGGTGCTGCCACCTGGTATATTCAACTGTCCAAGCTCTGCCTCGTGCCTCTACCACTCTCTCAAAAATTATATTATATATATATTTATTTAACCATTGCTCGATCTCGTGTCATTTTGTCGTTAAGCACAAACGACATGAATAATGGAGGTTAAGGTGTCAAAGGGAGAACAAAACTGTACATATGTAAAGTAACATTACGTCATGGTGAGGGGAGTGGATTGGGTGCCGGCCTGGTAGAATCGGCTTCATAAAAGTTTGAAACAAAAGACCCAAAGGCAGTTAGTTGTTCGCAAAGAGCTATTTAGTTACAAGGAAATGAACAACATAAGCGATGATCAAACTAAGTACACTCACATACACACACATATATATATATATATATATATATATATATATATATTTGAGGCACAAAAGCATGGAAACACCAATCCAAAACAGTAGTTTAAATCAAAAATGTGTACCTGAACTTTTTTTAATTCTCACTAATTACAATTTTCATATGATCATATAATTACAGAGCAATGAACAAAAAATAGGACTATAAAGAAATAAACTTTTTGAAGGTTTGATTCCAATATTTATCTCCATTTTTGGATTGGCGTTTACGTGGTTTTGCGCCGAACTGTTCATATATATATATGTACAATTACACTTAACAAACGAGAAGGTGACTAGCCGATAACAATTTATTTGGGCTAACGCTATTTCTACTAGTCTTGGCTGGGCTAACCGCCCTACCGATAATCAAATCAAATATCTTAATGTTAACATCAAAAACAAACAAAAAACACCAACAAAAACTGAAACCCGGACCGTGTGCACCCGGTGCAAGTTCGGCAAGCAATGGTTGCTCACTGGAGCCCGTCGATCCGCTTACTTCATAGCGGAATATTCCGTGAACCTTGGCTATACTCACTTTCTCCAACCACGCTCTACCTACATCCGCATACACAGTCGGGTACACAAGCTGTAGGATTGCACTTAACAAACGAGGAGGTGACTGGCCGATAAATATTTATTCGGGCTAATGCTCTTTCTACTAGTCGTGGCTGGGATAACTGTCACGCTGCCGCCCAGCCCACCCCGCCAAACTAGAATTCCTCCAATGCAGCTGCCACACGCATGTCGCTAATTACCCTCTCCGACAGCGGAGTTGTTATGTATTTATATACCGTATCACTTTCCCAATAGCCCCACCTTAATCACCTGGATACTGGCCCCCTGCAGCGCCAGGTATGTGCCCCCCCCCCCCCACCCTTCTTAGAGAGTGACATGAAAAAGTTTCCGATTCCAAACCGGCGCACACCACCAAATATTTGACAGCCGCCTGTAGGATGGCATTCGTCAATGGAGTGTAGCCACCCCCTGCCCCGGCACCTGGAAAGAAGGCGCATTACCCCCCCCCCCCCTCATCTCAGAAAAGTGCCTCCGCACCCAATGAACCGGGCAGAGCCTGTGGCTATTAACTGAGGCTATAGGTATTATTAGCTCTCTTTCCGAAAACTGAATAGTCTTTGAACGACGCACACACACCACCATGCCCCAAGCATAAAATACAAAGTTGGATCTCAATAACACTGAATCAGACGCGGTAAGCTGATACTTACGGAGCAACCCCCGGAACCCTGTTAACAAGTATGACCCACACTACCTGACAAGAAAGAAAACATTCCCAATAGATCTCTCAGTAAGAGGGGAGCTGCCCGCTTAACCGCACAACCGAGTACGCGCTTCGCTGCCCCCAAAACCGTCTTTACCTGATAAGAGTCATAATTTATTGGCTCCACTCCCTCAGACTTTAAGAACAAAGTTAAGGTGCTTAAATAATTCCTTATCGAGCTGAACTTCAGCTTAGGTGACAACCATGTCACATAAAGAGCCATCTGGTCAGAGGGGCATTGAATAGGAACAAGCAGTCCACTAAATGAATCATCATCATCATCATCATGCTGTCGGTCGCGATGCGATAAAGACTGCTTTCATTACTTGACTGCCGCTCTCCCTTTAGCTCTCTGCTGTGAGAGTTATGTCGATGAGTCGGTTTTAGTGTCTCTCAGCTTCAGGTTTCTCTTGATGGTACATTTCATGAAAGCTGCCTGCAAAAGTGTTGAAGTGCTGCTGGCTTTTGCAAGTTACCAGCAGCACTCTCTCGGGGAGCAAATAGAGGTTTCACACCGACAAGAACATGTCCAGACAGGTGCAAAACTATTTGTCCCTGCAGTGGCTGGTCGGGAGATGTTGGGAGTTCCATACATCAACCGCCCTTAATGCTGCCACAGTGACATGGTTTTCTGTTTAGGGTTTGCTCCCTTAGTCTTTGGTTCTGTCAAGAACCTGTACCACAAGGCAGTGGTTTACAACTCTGCAGGGCAGTGGCATCAAACTCCCTGAGGTATTGCAATACCTGCAATACCTGCATACGTACTAAATGATTCAATCAATTTAAAATAGCATCTGATCTGCATAGACCGTGTCACTTTTGAATTGGGCGCAAAGTATTGGGCTTTCAGCACACTGGCCTCGGCCTTCAGCTCCGCGAGACCTAAAAATGAAGAACAACAATCAATCGTGGAATAAATGGCCACAAATTGACTCGGGCTAATAACACCTGGAGACAGTTAGTCAACAGGAAATCATCGAGGTCACGGCAGTGGTTCAGGCAATCGGAACAGGCAATCGGAACGGAATAAGTGCGACGAAATAGAAGATGAACACATGCGTACAGGAATAATAATATAATAAATATGTGAGTCCCTTTCTAGGAACTGCTCGGAGCAACTCAAAATAGCTCGGGCTGGTGTCAGCTGACGACTGAGGGTTTGGCTCGGTCCTGTAGATATATATGGGATACAAACCCCATATAGGAATTGTCTTTTTAACATGGTGATTAGGAAAGAGTTTGTAAGTTGACTGCAAATGCCGATATCCACACCCACACATCCATCCGTGCACCCGCAGTGGCACATACCGAGACACACACTCACACCACACCCACACATCCACCCGCGCACCCGCAGTGGCACATACCGAGACACACACTCACACCACACCCACACATCCACCCGCGCACTCACACTGGCACACACTGAAACACACACTCACACCACACCCACACATCCACCCGCGCACTCACACTGGCACATACCGAGACACACACTCACACCACACCCACACATCCACCCGCGCACTCACACTGGCACATACTGAGACACACACTCACACCTCACCCACACATCCACCCGCGCACTCACACTGGCACATACCGAGACACACACTCACACCACACCCACACCATCACATTCTCCCACACCACATCTACACACATCCACACATATATACACACATCTACACACACATCATGTATACACACACTCACACCACACCCACACCCACACCATCACATTCTCCCACACCACATCTACACACCCACACACTACACACACATCATGTATACACACACTCACACCATAGCCACATCTCCACCTTTCTCCTCACCACCTATACAGCTACACACACATATCCACGCGCACATCATACACACACACTCACATATACCGCAATCAACACACACATATATCCTTACCACCAAACATCATCACCCCCCACCCCACCGCACCCCCCACACATACCGCACCTATACTCCGAAAACACACCCACACATCCACCCACACACACACCCATACCCACACCTACATACCCACACACACACCTACAAGCACCCAAACACCCACACCCACACCCACCCAAACTACACACACACCCAATCCCCACCCACATAACCATACACCCACACCCACCCCCACACCCACACCCACCCCCACACCCACACCCACACCCACACCCTCCCAGACCACACCCATAAGCCCACACCCATAAACTCACACACCCACACCCACACCTACCCCCACACCCACTCCCACACCCAAACCACACCCATAAACCCACACCTATACACTCACACACACACATACACCCACATCCACACATACACCCACACCCACTCCCACCCCCACCCACTCCCATACCACCCCTGTATACCCACACCCATACACCCAACACCCACCCATATGCACACACCTAGACCCACACCCGCTCCCCACGTTTGTGACCACACACCCATACACCCATACCCATTCCCACACACACCCATACCACACCCGTAAACCCACACCCATACACTCACACACACTCCCCCCCACACACCCATACACACCCATACACCCACACACTCACAGACCCCCACACCCACTCCCAACATACACCCAAAACCACACCCACACATATACACACACCCACACCACACACACCCATACCCCACCCACATACCCATCTCTCTGCAGCTGAGGCCTAGCCTCCCTCCATGCCTGACGTGCTGTCACGTCATAATCAGGTGTGCCTTTTCAGCACCAGGGACCTATAGAGGGGGATACGAGGGAACAAGCGAACACTACGTCACCGCGCCTCACGCGTCGCTACCGGAAGTGTGACGTCATCGACATGTCGTCGGCGTCAGACAGAGGGGGTGTCATCGCGAGGAGACGCTGGCCTCGGGAATCGATATTTTTTGTACAGTCGGGCAGTCAGTCATTTTTGTCACAATGGCGGAGAGGTGGGGGCAGGTCAGGAGTAGAAATGCTAAAGCTGCATAGTGCGATGAAGCATCAAATTTACAAAACCAAAACAATTATCTGGAATTGATTCTACATATTTAACTTAGATACTGACGCATGTATTAAGCATGTGTTGCCACATAGCAGGGACTACTGAGGCAATTTAATAGAACCTGTTACTGCTAAAGCCTATGGTGTCAGAGTTTTGGCAAGTGTGCCAAAACTAATTTGACATGTTTGCGCGTCAAATATCTCAAAACATAACTGTTTAAAATAAACTTGACTTGAAGCTAAAGTAAGGTCGATTATAACGGTCAGGTTAATCTATTTATCTCAGAAAAAATTACAGAAACAACACCATCGGACTATGCAACTTTGAGTAAGTGAGGGGGCGAGACCGGGTGGGGGTGAGAGGCGGGGATGAGGAAGTTTAAGGAAGTGAGGGGGCGAGACGAAGATGTGTGGATGTGGGTGGTGGTGGGAGGGTGGGTGGGGATATGGGGTTGTATAACATAAAAATATGCCAGCTCTAAGTGGGTTTTTGTTAGGGTGTTTTTTTAGTATCTTGTGGTCGGTTCGGGGGGGGGGGGGTTTGTTGTAAATAATATTTATTCATTGATAATCCTGGCTATTAGTGTTGGCTATTAACATTTAATAACACCTAGGGAATAAGTTGTTTCAAATTATACAAATGATGACTAGTCACATTTGATTATATTATAACAATCATTAGCAAGTAAAGACAGGATGACCAAATGAGTTGAATGTCCTTTTTCCATATGATAGGTTGTTGGATTGGATTCAAACCCTGGCTGATTGATTGATTGATTGATTGGTGGTTGCTTTACGCCGTGTCGGCAGCATAGGCCATATTCATGGCGAGAAATGTTTGTTTTTTGTTCAAACCATCGCTTTTACATGTAAAAGCAGACAATCAATTATGTGCCAATAGACACTCATTAAATTAGAAAGCTCACAATCATATATTTGTGGTCAAGGGAAACAAATTCCCATAGAAAAAGAAAAGTTTTATTAATAATTGATAGAATCTATTTAGTAAACTATATGAGGTGGTACAGACCCTCAAAAAGGCTCAAATGTTTTCCTGTTTTACCTTAGTAAAAAGGTCATGCATACTGTCTGCAGTGTAGAACTGTTGGCGCAGGGCCAAACAATCAATGCAACTTAGTAAAATGTGTTTGAGTGTCAGCGGGGACTGACACCCAATACATTCAGGGGGAGGTTCCCCCTTGAGTAGAAAAGCATGTGTAAGCCACGAGTGGCCAATACGGCAGCGCCTAAGGACCACTTGGTCCCGCAGACCTCCCGCATGAGTCTGTGGTGGCTTTCCCACAGATGGTTCAATTTCTTTAAGTCTATTAATGTTTTCATCCCACTCATGTTGCCATTTGGATTTTATGTGGGTGGCTATTAGTGGTTTCAGATCAGAGTGAGGTCAAACCCTGGCTGAGTCAAACCAATGACTTGTTAAATTATACTTGTCACCACCTAGCCTGGCCCTCTGCATTACACTAGAATATGGAAAGAAGCAGTGCTATGAGGAAGACCAATTTTTCACGATTGAGATTTCCCCCCTTTAATCAAGTTATGTACCAACAAAACTAGTTTTGGTCATGTTACTGTGACTGACTGCCCGAGTGTACACAAAATATCGATTCCCGAGGCCAGCGTCTCCTGGGGATGTCACCCCCTCTGTCTGACGCTGACGACATGTCGATGACGTAACCATTAGAAAAGTGTGAGTGTGCAGGTGTGGTTCGTTGGTTATTTGAGGTTTACATCCTGTCAACATCTAAGGTCATATCAGGATGGATCCTGACTTGTGACAGTGCACACTCATTGTGACTTTATAGTGCTGCTCCACTGGGAAATCAGGCTGCCGGCACCATGACCCAATATCCCACTCAGTCACATTATCCTGACATTGAGCTAAAACAGTCCTTGGCCTATCCTATTAATGCCAACCGCCGAGCCAGGAAACACAAAGTGTCTATTGTGTAAGTCATTGGTTTGAACCGACCGGGAACCGAACTCCCGATCTCCCGCACGCGAGGCCAGCGCTCTACCCATCGGGCCATCGCGCCCGGCCATGTGGCGCAAATACTAGTTGGCACAATGGAAGTCCTTTTGTTCAAATGTCAGCTTCCTCTCCTGTCCCAACTACTCCGGTGACCTTGCCCTTGGTTCACCTACTGCATCCTCCGGAACACGGGGACACGTCTGGCATTAATCGAGCAGACAAGCAGTGGGAGAATGCACAATAAAGCATTCTTCTGTAACCCACCTGCGCACCACCCATCAGCGCAGCTAACCGCCAGTCTTCACGAGAGCGGTGAGAGCAGTCTGTTTGTTGGGGTTTTATATCCTGACAACAGGTACCGACTTGTGACAGTGCACACTCATGGCATCTTTATAGCATTGTATCACTGGCATACCTAGATAAAAGATTCACCCGGTACTTGTAGTACACGGGTGAAGGCCAGCCTTATATAAATACGGTTGAAAATAGCATTAGTATGGAACAAGAAGTAGAATGCCTGGCACCAGTGTCAAATGGTTACTTATATCAGAACAGAGTTGGTGAAATGGGAGAGAATGCAAAAAGACAAGACGGCGGCCAGAGAACGCCGTCGATTTCACTTTTAAATTGCATTAAAGTATATGTTTTATTATATTTTTCAACTCAAAAGTAGCAGGTAAACATGAAGACATATACAAAGAATAAATGTTGCTTCTAAGGTTGTGAAATTAGGCTCTCATAAAGCAGTTCATTAGCCCGATTTTTCGACCGTTTTTATATAAGGCTGGTTTTCACCCCTGTACTGTAACGGAAATGTATAGAGTGTTAACATCAAGTAAGATATTAATACAAACAAGGAAGCGTATTCTTCAGTGTTATGTGTGGTCTACTCTAATGTATGGGGCAGAGACATGGACAATCTCTAAGAAAATGTACAAACGTTTAGCAGCATTTGAGATGTGGACTTATCGAAGGATGATGAAAATATCATGGACAAAGAAGATCACCAACAAAGAAGTTCTCAGAAAAATTAAAAATACGAAAAGCTTGTTTGCCACTATACAGACAAAGAAACTTATTTATTTTGGCCACATCATTCGTCAGAGTTCAATATACCGTACATTGTTGGAAGGGAAGGTGAATGGCAGCAGAGGGAGAGGGAGACCAAGAACATCATGGTTTACAAATATTTCACAGTGGACAGGCTTGAATTATTCACAGTCTATCAGAACAGCACAACATCGGGACAAGTGGAGAACCATTGCATCCAACCCTCGACTAGAGGATGGAACTATTGATTGATTGACTGGAAGTATGGGGTGAATCTTTTATCTATGGCATACCATGACCTGATTTCCTACTCAGTCACATCATCCTGACACTAAGCTAACCAGTCCTTGCCCTACTCTAGGCAGAGTGCAGAGTGCTACTATTTCCAACATAGGTAGCGACAAGTATCAATTTTGTAAAGTAAGTCACTGGTGTGACTTGGTCAGTTTTCGAACCTGCAACTTTCCACAGGGGAAGCCTGTGCTCTTACCGGTGTTCTCTGTGGCAAAGTGGTTAGAGTGTCTGACTTTTTTCTAGGTCAGACTCCTAATCTGAAGGTTGGTGGTTCGATTCCCTGTGCCCCCAGCTCTGCCAAATTGGATTTCCACTGCTGTGTATAACTTACAGCGCCATCAAAGGCCAGTTGCTCTCATATCATGTCTATGTGGTGTGGGAGGTTAAAAATCCCTTGGGTCGGTAAAGGTGTAAACTCAGGCTTTCTATCAACAAACTGTCTAATGGTGAAAACAAGTCTATTCAGACTTATCCATGATAGGAAGTATAAATCTTCAAGTAAAAAAACCCCACCGTGTTTGGTTTATATATGAATAAACAAGGAATGAGCAAATTACCAATGATTATGGGCTGAATCTACTAATGAATAGCTAAGGAAGTGGGCGTCTTATCCTGCTGGGTTTGAATTACATTGTTGTGCGGGTGATGAAAAGGGGAAATACTGCTCCCTGGTGCAATGACGCTATCAAAGACCCTATAATACTAAGACGGCTCACTCAGCCTGTACTGTGTAATCAAAATGATCAAACCCACCACTTGGTGCGCTGTTCTCTTGGTTAAACAGTTGCTATATTATATGTATAAATGTATATATGAATGTGAAAGATGTGTGCTGATGATGATGCTGATGATGATGTGTATTTGTTCATAGCAATTTCATATTGATGCGTATTCATACTTACCTATCTCATGTATAATATAATTGTATGTGTTTACATGTGAAACCCCAACCAGCAGCCGGGCTGATCAAACCCACCATGAGGTGGCACTGCGAAATTTCCATTACCATGGGAGAGATAGGGAGTGAGCCGTCTTAGTATTATAGGGTCTTTGATGGTATCCCCACCTAGCTGTACATGTGGCTCCATGCCTGAGAGGTCAAACAGAAAGTTATTTGTTTTATTTAACGACGTCTCCCGAGCACATTGATTTTTATCATCGGCTATTGGACATCAAACATATGGTGATTCTGACATATTTCTTTGGAGGAAACCCACTGCCCCCACATAGGCTACTCTTTCCGATAAGCAGCAAGGGGTCTTTTATATGCACTTTCCCACAGACAGGACAACATCTACCACAGCCTTTGATTAACCAGTTGTGGACCACTGGTTGGAACGGAAAATAGCCCAAACTGCAAATGTGTCCACTGAGCAGGATCGATCGAATGACCCACATCATCACAGGTGAACACTCTACCGCCTGAGCTACGTCCTGTGCCTGAGAGGTTAGTGCAGATTACTACAGTGTCTACGCAGACGTCCCCTTCTCAGTATTACGGTCATATTTGAGTATATGAAAACGTAAATTAAACAGGGCAGTTGGCCCTCCAGGTATTTGGACATCCTACAAAAACATACATTCACAAGATTTGGCCCTCTAATTTCTTGTCTGTACAAAGTGGGAAGTCTAATAGCACGCAGAACCATATCTTACCTCGCTACAATAAATGCACACTGAAAATATTGATCACCATTCAAATCTTTTCATGGAAATATGGCGTTAAGTTCACAAAACAAAAGTTAACACATGAAAAGCAAATTCGATCCCGGTGTAATTTCATTTTCTTCCTAATTTCTTTTGAAAGATGATTATGTTTTCATTCTGTGTGATTTTATTCTCAGAACTGTTCTGGCCCGATAAATGTCTTAGAAATACAATGGCATTCACGGGAAGATATTCCAACACTAACAGGAGGTAGTCAAATGTAAAGCCCCTGTCACACATCACCGGATTGAGCAACGGACAGAATTGTCTAGTCGGGGCGTCATAAGTATACAAATATATTAAAATGTGTCAAAACGTTGCGATATCGGGTCAAATGCCGCTGGACGAATGGACATGAGACGGACATGAAATGGACATGAACGGACATGAAATGGACATGAGACAGACATGAAACAGATATATATTAAACGGACATGAACAGATAGCCAACGGATGGTAAGCGGACTAAACGGACTCAAACCAGACAAGTAACATAGACTTCAATTCTGTGGCATCCGTTCCAAGTTTTGTGCATGTCCAAAACTTGAACGGACACCAACCGGACTATCAACGGACTGTGTTCGGTTTCTTTCTGTTTCCTCCAATCCGGTGATGTGTGACAGGGGCTTAAAGGAATGTGGAGGATTTGGAACGTGGTGGTTAGTATGTGAATGTGATGATGAGCATGGGTTGAAAGGGTGTTGGAAGGGTTGGCAAACATCGCAATGGCCAAATGCCCTGTAATACCTGGTGACAATGATATATATATATATATATATATATATATATATATATATACAGTAAAACCTCTCTATACCGACCCCTCCACAGATCGACCAGTCCCCTATATCGATCGCTTTATTTGGGTCCCAAAAATACCATTGTAAGGATATTCTAACTCTCTAAACCGACCAACTCCCTAAATGGACCACTTAAAGTCGGTCCCATGGTCGGTCGATTTAGAGAGTTTTTACTGTATATATATATATATATTTATATTTATATTCCCACTGGTGTATTTCGGTCTAAGTGGACACTATGCACAGTTCCTTAGAGAACACCCCGGGGTACTGTCCATCATCCTAGACTAATACTCTTGTGGCAACCTAGTTTGTCATACAGAAATAATATATAAGAACACCCAGCTGGTGGGATTGTAGAGTGGGTAGGCCGTCCGAATCGTGTGCGGGAGGTGGAGGCGTCAATTCCATGCAGAGGCAAAGCAGAGTTTGGAAATGGTCACTCCCTTTTGTGATGGCGCTCAGTGTAGTGGTCCATATAGCGGCTGTCACACATCACCAGATTGGAGGACACGGAAAGAAACCGAACAAAGTCTGTTGATAGTCCGGTTTGTGTCCATACAAGTTTTGAACATGCACAAAACTTGGAAAGGATGCCGCCGGATTGACATCTATGTTTCTTGTCCGGTTTGAGTCTGTTTAGTCCGCTTACCGTCCATTGGCTATCTGGTCATGTCCATCCTATGTCCGTTTCATGTCCGTTTCATGTACGTTTCATGTCCGTTCGTCCAGCCGTATTTGACCCGATATCGCAACATTTTGACACATTTTAATACATTTTGATACTTATGACGCTCGGACTAGACAATTCTGTCCATTGCTCAATCCAGTGATGTGTGGCAGGGGCTTTATGGACCTCCTTATGGACCACACAGCAGCAGTATTGACTACGCTGACCCTTGTCAGTCAGAAGGATCGGCAGGTGGCAGCACGCTCATGACAGGTGTACCGATCGACCCATTTTGGGGGGGGGGGTAAATATGTTTATTCTGTTGAATAAGTCTTTTGTCAGTGCCAAAGCACTGGTCTTCCAGCCATTTTTTAATTCAGGGTTATTTACACAAAAGGTATATGGAATAAGGTATACAATAACTGTTGAATACACAATTTGCACCATGTAACAGAAAGAAATTCTGTAACAGCAAAAGTTTGATCGCAATATAGTAACATTAGTGTCATATAACTAGATCAATATTAGTCAAATCAATGTGAGTATTTACATAGTATTTAGAATGTAAGCAGAAGTTTTCTTCTGTATTCAATTGGTAAAGTTGTAGTAAGTTTTAATGTTCAGTTGCCGTTAGGCAAGCGGTAAATAAATGTCAGTTTGTTAGAAATATTCTAGTTTAAGTCTAGTGTAGTTAGTTATGTGAGTTTATGAATTATGTTAGTGACCGCCCCCTTACCAGTGGTTATGTGTCACTTCTATTCTGCTCAAGGTGGAATAAACTGGGGAAGGCCCCCAAGGACTGAACCATCTATGAATGAGTGACTTGGAGGTTTTACGCCATTTCGGCAGCTAGGAAAGCATCTATGATGTGTTGTTTGTTGTTGTTTTACATCCCAGCAACATCTAAGGTCATATCAGGACGGGTACCGACTTGTGACAGTGTGCACTCATGGCGACTTTATAGTGCTGCCCCACTGCAAGACCAGGCCCCAGCACCATGACCTGATATCTCACTCAGTCACATTATCCTGACACTGAGCCAACCAGTCCTTGCCCTATCCTAATAATGCCGAGTGCCTGGCTAGGAAGTGACAAGTATACATTTTTAAGTCATTGGTTTGACTCGACCAGCATTCGAACCCACGACTCTACGGTCTACCACCTCAGGAGACGGACGCCCTAACTCATTTGGCCATCCCGTCTGGTCTCTATGATGTCATTCCTTATTAGCCCTAGGACGAGGAGAAAGCAACCCATAGTCGTGATAATGTGACTTGAGTGGGATATCGGAGCATGACGTCATGGACACTCTATAGCCCAATACAATTTGAACTTTTATGCCCGTTACATGGACTTCAGTTTTACTCAGTGATTGTATGTCATTGTTTGTTTGACTCGGTCGGGGTTCATACCCACGGCCTCCCGCAAGTGAAGCCAGCCAGTGCTTCTACCAATTCGGTTATCCCATCCTGTTCAATCAGATACGTGAACGACAACCTTTAAAACACTCAATCCAACCTAATGGCCCTGTCACATTACGATGTATCTCGCCAGCGCGCCGTCAATGCGGTAAATCACTTATTTACATCGAGATACGTCAAACTTTTCGGCATGGGGGGAAAAGTTGGACGTATACATATCGTATACACAGTGTATGGCCAACGTATGACCAACGTATAGTTACCATACCTGCCGGCGAAAAATGGTCGAATTACGCTCATGGTACATTCACAGAACGCCGGTGAACGTTATATACGTTATTTGATTGCCAGAACTACGCGTCATACGCTACATATGTCAAGACATGCTGGAGAAATGCTAATACATTAGACATACATTAGGCGTACATTATCCATACGTTGTCAGTATGCAGACTGTACGTTCCCACTGCCTTTAAAGTAGGTCAACATAGTGCAACATAGTGAACAACGTTTGACTAATGTACATCTAACGTACATCGAGGTATGCCTAGCGCTTACATAACGTACGGCGGATGTAAAATCCACACGTTCTTGAACGTTGTCATGCCTTGGAAGTTTTGTGCATGCACAAAATTTTGCTGACCACCTGACGTGCGACACCGTATCTCGACGAACGTCGATGTACATTGACGTATACCAAAGCATGCCTAATGCGCGCATAACGGATACTGACATATCCCGATGTAGCGGCAAAAAATCACATATGTCGACATATGTTGGCGCGAAGCATTGTAATGTGACAGCACCATTACTCTAATTAACGCCAAAATAATAGAAATAGAAATCCCAATTACACTAATCTAGTGGGATAGGGGAGGGGAGACAAACCATTCAGAAACCGACAGGTACAAATAAGGAACACAATATTGAAAGCCCAGAGAGAATATTGGAGAAGGCGGTGAGAACTAATCAATGCTTCTACCAAGGTTAATCACCAACTGAACTTTAATTCGATTCAGGCCCATTCTGGACACCCTTTTGGTTTTAGGAGATAATTCTCTAAAGCGCCTGTCACACCTTACCGGACTGAGTACGGGACACCACCGGACAAAGAATTTTCTAGTCCGGTGATGTCGGGTACACAAAATGAATCGAAATGGAGCGTAATTGGGTCAATTGCCACCGGACAACCGGACAACCGTACATGTACCGTACATGTACCGTACGAGTACCGGACGCGTACCAGATGAGAACCGGACCGAGCGACCATCAACCAGACACATACCGGACTGTATTTTTTGGATTTTCTTGGTATTGTCGTGGGGGTGATGAAAATGGGAGATATTGTGCATAGAACGGGACTCAAACCCACATCTCTTTGCATTCCGGGCCAGTGTGCTAACCATTACACCTCCTAGGCTCCCTGATATCAACACACTACCCACACCTACCTGTCTATGTGGTTACTTCAGTGCCGACTACTACAGTATATATATATTTTATTGACATTCTCGCCACCGGACAATTCCGGAAGCAAACCGGACACCAACGGATGGGTACCGGACACCAATGGATGGCTACCAGACACATACGGATGGGTACCGGACATGAACCGGACAAACCGGACACCAACCGGACACCAACCGGACACCAACCGGACATGTCAGTCTGGTGGTGTCCGGTAGAGGTTTTGTGCATGTTCAAAACTTGTACCGGACACCGCCGGACACCACCGGACACCGCCAGATGGGTACCGGACATGTACCGGACATCGCCGTACACCACCGGAGAGTGTCCGGTTCTCGCCCGGTACCCCAGTCCGGTAAGGTGTGACTGGGCCTTTATAGTTATAAGTGCATATGAAGCTTTTTTTCGCCTATTTGTGCTCCAGTATTTCTACGGGTTTATAAAAGAATACAAGCAAAAAGAATCAGTCTTCTCTACATGAGAAAACGATTAATGCATGTCAGAAGGTCTCATTGGGGTCTTACACCTTAGCACCATCTAAAGTCATATCAGGTCGGGTATCGACTTTGGATAAGAGCGCACTGATTGAGGTTTTCATAGTGTTGCCTTACCGGGATACCGCGTTATTGGCAGCATGGCGCGATATCCCACTCATTATTCTACTACTGAGCAAAGTAGTCCTTGCCCTATCCTAGTAATGCCGATTTCCAGGCTAGATGGCCATTAAAATCAATTGTGTTAGTTATTGCTTTGATTCAGCTAGGTTTTGAACCTAGGACCTTCCACATGAGAAGCCAGCGCTCGTAACTATTCGGACATTCCGTTCAGTTTGCACATCATTAAAATATGATTCAAACATTTTTTTTTTATAATTATTTCGATTTGGTGTTCTCTGTGGCAGAGTGGTTAGAGTGTCTGACTTTTTTCTAGGTCAGACTCCTCATCTGAAGGTCAGTGGTTCGATTCCCCGTGCCTCCCACATCTGCCAATTTGGATTTCCGCCGCTGTGTATAACTTACAGCGACATCAAAGGCCAGTTGCTCTCATACCATGTCTATGTGGTGTGGGACGTTAAAAATCCCTTGGGTCGGTAAAAGTGTAGACTCAGGCTTTCTATCGACAAACTGTATAATGGTGAAAACAAGTCTATTCAGACTTATCCATGATAGGCAGTATAAAACTTCAAGAAAGAAAAAAGAGCAAAAGAATCCTACATGTCCAACTTAGATACCAGTGCACTCATTTTTGTTTCAAACATATATTTGCAGTTTGATGCTACTGTGATGTACTGCTATGCTCGAAAACGTATAAACAAATCTGATCCCCAGCATTTCGGTGTGCACACCAACATTAATTTTGCATGTTTTCAAGTCCAGACATCTGGCCGAATAAGTTGAGCATCCGCCTGCCTTTTTTGTGGAATTCGAAACCGGGTTCCAACCCTGGTCGAGTCAAAGCAGTGACTTAAAACTTGATACTTATCGCTACCTATCCTGGGCCGCGTTCAGGGTGCGCCTCGGAGGCGCCGCGGAGACGTCTCCGCGACAGTTTTTGGCATATTTCCGTTCAGACAGGAGACAAAAAGCGCCTCGAAAATGACGGCCATATTTAGTGGTTTCAGCCAATCACAATGTAGCTTTTCCATTGCAAATGGCCACCGCCTATGGGGCCGGCCATTTTCGAGACAACAAACTGCTTTTGCCATTCAGACTAGTGTGACGTCAGGGCCATCTCCGAGGCGCCTCCGAGACTGACCCTGAACGCGGCCATGGTGTTCGGCATTAATAGGATAATAAGAAAAATCTCCAAAAGCATGTAGCCTACAGAGAGACAGAGCACGGGAACCTCAATTTGGGAATTGTGCTGAAATAATTGTTTCAAATTCTACTTGTCCCGTGATGCCTCACGATGTTCATCTTGCATCTGCCTCATTGTGGCAAGCATGCCGACGTTGTGTTAAATGAATTGAGAGTGTTAAAGCATTTATGCGTCCTTTTAATCCCATAATTCAAACGCCGCGCCCTGATGTCGACGCACAGTGGATTAAGTGTTGAATAGAAAATTGCTTTAATTGACAAATTAAACATATCTACAGCTTTCGTTTTAATTCGATTAAAAATGCATCCAGAATCACTCATTCAATTTCCGATCGTATTTGCAGTGCAGCGTTGTGGAAATAAAAATATAATAATAATGTGAAAATTGCTGGCATGGGCATGGAGGAGTGCGGAAGCAGGAGAGGGAATAACATAACTATATTTTCAAGACAATCGTCGCCGTCGGTGCATTCGGTTTAGTTTGTACAAGGTTGAGCTGGCGTGCAGGCGAAGTCTGACATGAGCTTGAAGTTATGCAATAATGATAAATTGATCATCAACATATCCACAATGTTTTTTATGAAGGGACAAGTTAATACAGTAGTGACATAAATCAAACAGTGGTTTGTGATGATTAATTGTCAATCAATTAGGATGAGTAGTGTCATCAATCAAGGTATGAGTAGTGATGGAGTAGTTATATGATTGGATCACCTTATCTAACATAGTCATAAATCATAAATGAAGATATGCACATCTAATCATATTTTTTAGTTACAAGCTTTTTAATGTTAAATGTTTTTTGGTTTTATTTTGTCTCGTTATTGTTTATTTTAATCGAGACAAGTGCAGGTAATGGCTAGGTGGGTTCTTAGAAGAGATATGCAGCTGACGAGTGTCAGTCGAAGAGGGCAGAGGTAGGGGGAAGCAGAGGCTTGAAGAAGAGAGTGGGATAGGGGGCCTCTGATTGGCTGTTACAGAGTGAGCCTCCTGGGAGGAGGTGAGTGATTGACAGGTGGGTGTGGCTGCTTCATTGGCTGCCTCCCTCCCCCAGTAATGACAGCAAATGACTACCTCCGTGGTCATTTAGCCCTTTGATAGCCTCCTCACTAAAACCATGATATGGCATATTGACAATTCGCTTTAAAAAAAAAAAAAATGTCATTCACCATAAAAAGCTAGTGGTGCTGAGCGCCGGACTAAGTAGCAACAGGAATCAATGTTGTATGATCTCAGTGTCATTACTGACTAAATAATGTGGCTGAGTGGGAATATGGAATTCATGGTGAGTGCCGGTGGTGCAGCCTCCCACTGGGGCAGCACTATAAAGTCGCCATCAGTGCGCAAACAGTCGCAAGCCGGCATCCGTCCTGATATGATCCTGGCTGTTGCTAGGACGCAAAGCCCCAACATACAAACTACTCATGTCCACCATGATATATGCCTTGGCTCTTACTAGGACGTAAAAATACAAATACCAAGCAATAGTAAAACTCAGTACAGTACAACGCCGTTAAACCAAGCTCGGTTAAACCAAACGATCGGTTAATCCAAACTTTTTTCGCCGGCCCGGCAAAATACTACCATTTATCATATACAAAAGTTGGCAAAACCAAAGTCAGTTAATCCAAATTATCGGTTAATCCAAACAAAATTGTCAGACCCCAGGCCACTTCGGTATGGTTAAACCAAACTTTCATGTGGTTATTAGGTCATCTGAGACCCCATAGACTTTTTTATATGATAAATGGTAGTATTTTGCTGAGCCGGCTAAAAAAGGTTTGGATTAACCGATCATTTGGTTTAACCAAGCTTGGTTTAATGGGGTTATAGAGAGTATAATTTATTATACGTATATAAAAGGGGCGGAGCTCTCACATGATTATCTATGATATTATTATTATTATTCTTCTCTATTATTATCCAATCGCTGACTTGCCCGCATTTGCCCCAGTCCTGGCCTACCCCAGCGCCACCACCTGGGGGTTCTTGGCACTACTTGCCCGGGCAGTCAGTCTCTCTCCTGCCTTTGAACACTCAACAACTACACTACAAGCTCTCCCCAGAAACAGTCTACCTGCTACCTGTTTGCTCTTGGAGACCGTTTCGTCGTGCCTGTCGTCCGCGATCCGGACGACCGCTCCTGTGCGTCGAATTTCGGGTCGATTGGACAACAAGGATCGATCGGCGCAGTTGGGATTCACATGGAAGACGATATCGTGCCTTAAATTAGATTCGACGGTCGGTTATCTCGGCCGTCGATCAACCTACAAGTGTGTCGATTATTCATACACAGGGGAGGGGACGTTAATGTGAGAACTAGCATTTGAATTCATAGGCTTTCCGCGCATGCGGGTCGATACCAAATTGACAGAAACACAGGGTTGAACCCATTTAGCTAGCTACAGCTCTCAAACTCCGTATATATTCAGACAGTGTGTCGATAATATCGACTTGGACATAAGTGATCGATCGTACATACATTTTACGACGATCGACTCAGAACCTTACTTCACGTTGGTTTCAAAATAACGGCTCCAAGGTCGCAGGGTGCATGCTACAAGCTGAGCGCTAATACGCTTGATCCGCTTAATCCGCTTAATCCGCTTAACTCTGGTCCGCTTTCATGCCTGGCGGTCACTATTGTTCAGAGTGTGGGACAAGCCACGACACTCATGACCAATGCCCTACATCTAAATCGATCGACACACCTGTTACGAGGTCGGGGATGGCTACGCGCAGCAGTACAGCGCCGACAAAGAGCGCGAGATCGGTAGGTGGGATCGACGATATGGAGTCGACAGCTTCCAACTTCGCCGAGTTGTCGCTGGACGAACGTGAGTCGAGAGCTCGCGCGGAAATCCCATTGGTTTAATGGGGTTATACTGTATATACATAAAAAAAACAATAATCAAAGTGTCCACATACATTGTATATTACATTCATAATACACCTGCGTTTTTGCCAAAGCCAAGTCAAAGTCGAAGCCAAAGCTCGCTTAAACCAATGATCGGTTAATCCAAACAAATTTCTAGGGTCCCTTCAAGTTAGGTTTAACGAGGTTATACTGTATAAGGATACTAATGTGACTTGAGTAAGATATCGTGCCATGGTCCCGGCGGCGCCATGAGTGTACAGATTGTCGCAAGTCGGTACCCACCTTGATATGACCCTGCATGTTGTTAGGACGCAAAGCCCCAACACAAATTACTCTACGCCACAAACACCTCATTAGCAGACCGCTAGGAGGAGCCACCATTAAGGTGCAATCGGGTGCCAACTACCCTATTGTCTCACAAAGCCTGGCCTGAGGACCGGAAGTGCACACGTAGGAGGGGGTGGTGTGCGCACAATGACTGCGCAGCATCCGGTCACGTGACAAACGAGACAGCGCCACCTAGGTGCTAGCAGGAAAGTGGGATGGAAGCTATCTGGTGTCGGGACTCAAGCTGTTTATTTGGGGGTTTATGTCATAGCAACATCTAAGGTCATATCAGGAACGGTACTATACTGACTTCTGATAGTGCACACCCATGGCGACTTCATAGTGCTGCATCACTGGGAGACCATGCTGGTAGTCATCATCATCATGCTGTCAGTCGCGATGCGACAAAGACTGCTTTCATTACTTGACTGCCGCTCTCCTACATTTCATGAAAGCTGCCTGCAAAAGTGTTGAAGTGCTGCTGGCTTTTGCAAGTTACCAACAGCACTCTCTCGGGGAGCAAATAGAGGTTTCACACGGGCAAGAACATGTCCAGACAGGCACAAAACTGTTTGTCCCTGAGGTGGCTGGTCGGGAGATGTTGGGAGTTCCATACATCAACCGACCTTGATGCTGCCACAGTGACATGGTTTTCTGCTTAGGGTATACTCCCTTAGCCTTCGCTTCTGTCAAGAACGGTACCACAAGGCAGTGGTTTGCAACTCTGCAGGGCAGGGGCGTCAAACTCCCTTAGGTATTGCAATACCTGCATACCGTGTAGTATGATGACCTAATATATCATGGATGAGTCACATTATCTATGAAACTAAACAAACCAGTCCTTGTCCTATCCTATTAATACCGTCCTGATATGACCTTAGATGTTGCTAGGACGTAAAACAACAACAAACAAACAAATCCTATTAATACCGAGCGTCAGGCCAGATGTACCGATAGACACCCACAAAGAAAAATCCACAAGCCGTTGTTAGTTGGGGTTTTTACGTCCTGCAAATATCCACGGTCATATAAGGCTCAATCATGGTGACTTTATAGTGCTGCCCCACTGGGACAGCGGGTCCCCGACATCATGACCCGCTATCCCAATCAGCCACATTATCCTGATACTGAGCTGACCAGTCCTTCCCTTATCCTATTATTACCAAGCAGTAGGCTAGGTAGCGACAAGCATACATTTAGTAAGTTATCGGTTTCACTCGGCCAGGGTTCGAACTCATGACTTTCCACCCGGGAAGACTGTGCTCTTACCAATTCGACCACAGCGTCCCAAAATGTAACAACAACAAACAAAAAGACATAAAAACTACAAAAATAACAACAATAAAAACTTCCAGCCCTTATGCGCCACTGCCCCCGCCTCTGTCTTGGTTCCGTCAAAGACCTTATAATACTAAGACAGCTCACTCAGCCTGTATTGTGTAATCAAAATGATCAAACACACCACTTGGTGCGCTGGCTGTTCTCTTGGTTAACCAGTTGCTATATTATATGTATAAATGTATATATGAATGTGAAAGATGTGTGATGATGGTGATGATGATGATGATGATGATGATGTGTATTTGTTCATAGCAATTTCATATTGATGTGTATTCATACTTACCTATCTCATGTATAATATAATTGTATGTGTTTACATGTGAAACACCAACCAACAGCCGGGCACAAGGTGGCACTGCAAAATTTACATTACCATGGGAGAGATAGGGAGTGAGCCATCTTAGTATTACAGGGTCTTTGGTTCCATCTGGTATCAAATCAAAGGGTATGCAGGTATTGCAGGTACCTCAGGGAGTTTGACGCCCCTGCCCTGCAGAGTTGTAAACCACTGCCTTGTGGTGCAGGTTCTTGACAGAACCAAAGGTTAAGGGAGCAAACCCTAAACAGAAAACCATGTCACTGTGGCAGCATTAAGGAAGGTTGATGTATGGAACTCCCAACATCTCCCGACCAGCCACTGCAGGGACAAATAGTTTTGCGCCTGTCTGGACATGTTGTTGCCAGTGTGAAACCTCTATTTGCTCCCCGAGAGAGTGCCGCTGGTAACTTGCAAAAGCCAGCAGCACTTCAACACTTTTGCAGGCAGCTTTCATGTAATGTACAACCGCGCAAAAATGGAGAGCGGCAGTCAAGTAATGAAAGCAGTCTTTGTCGCATCGCGACCGACAGCATGATGATGATGATGGTTCCATCTGACTGGCTCTGCTCTTGTAACTGTCACTTTTACTCAGTTTTAAACTATATAGGCTACACACATTCTAGACACCGTGTGTGTGGTTCGGCTGAGGATGGAGTGGCGATGTGATGGTGAATAATAAGCTGGTGGTAAAATCAAACAGCGGAACACACAAAAGTAGAGGAAAAGCAGGACATAGATGTATTAGAATGATGATGCAATGTAACAGTTTATTTGTTGGTTGGGGTTTTAAATACTGGCAAAATCTAAGGTCATATCATGACGGGTACCGACTTGTGACAGCTAGTGCGCACTCATGGCGACTTCATAGTGATGCCCCACTGGGTGACCAGGCCACTAGTAATTGAGTTACCATGACCCGAATCCCCACTCAGATATGTTATAGTGACACTGAGCTAACCAGTCCTTGCCATATTCTGAGCGCCAGACTATTGCCAGCAAGTATTAATTGTGTAAGTCATAGGATTGACTTGACAGGGTTTCAGATGCTCAATCTTCTCTACGGGAAGTCTGCACTCTATGGATTCGGCTGGCCACCGCATCTGGGTTAACAGTTTGTGACAACCTCTCATCAGTGTTCATTCTCGATGTCGGATATCCGAGCACTTTTTGTGCTCACAACGCTCGAAGGGTAAAACAAATGCCACTTTCATAGAGACAACATTAAAACTATCCTAACTATCGCAGTAAATTTGTGCTTGTTGGTGCTTGGAAAGCAATTTTCTCTTGGTTCTATTAAATAGTTCAGATCTTTCTCTACAATTTCATATTCAGCTTTTGTTTATCAGCCAATTGGAAGTTCTTGAATTTATTTGGCGAAAATAGTTTTTGAGGCCATGATCTGGTAAGGCTACCACTGGCACTGACACTCAGAATATCCCAACTTTCACTATTATCTCTGTTTTTAATACTTTCAGAGAACATTTCTCTTAGGTTAAATTAAATACTTCAGATCTTCCTCTTCAATCGAGCATCAAGATATTTTTAATCGTATGTGATGTACGAATGACATCATAGGTGGGATTCCCTCATCACATGACCTAGAGGGATTCCCCACACACAGGGGAATCCATGGCAACCACCAAGATGGCAGCCACAGAAAGCTCTCAATTCAACTTTTAAAATCTATTAATCTACATGATTTAATCAATTATTCACCCAAAAAGTAGCTAGTTATGAGAAACAAACATTTGAACTATATATTTAGCATTTTAGATTGCAAATTCTAACATTTGTGTAAATGGTTGTCTAAAGGCCTTGTCAGTGCTGCTGGACTAACTACAACACAACAGGAGCAACCATTTAATTTAATTTAAGCACTCTCCCCCCACGTATACATTTGCATAAACTGAAAAGCTGCAAAGTATGCTTGGAGAGTATTTCTCGGAGTACGGTACAAGTCTCAGCAGCCTATACCGGGTCCGTTTAAAGTGGGGCGGCCATAGTGCCAAAAGTGGGGTAGCCAGCATTTCAAAAGTAGGGCGGGGCCACAATGTTAAAATTGGGCAAGTATTGCTAACATACTTACCACACAGAAGCAACAATAACTATGGCTATAAAAAGTTGACCTGCCACCCCCCGCAAAAAAAGAATGAGTCATCACCAAATCAACGTGGAGACCAAATATGTGGTAAGCATACCCAGATTCCGAGATTGACCCAACTACTCAAAGGCCAGTCACACCACGCTGCTGAATCGTGATTCAGTGTTTGCAACTAGTTCGGTCTACTTGCCCTTATCACGGACAGTCTGATGATTGACTGTGTCGCGCTGGTTGAGCGGACTGGGAATATTTACATTTCAACAAATACAATTATCAACCGGCCAGTTTGACAAACCCCAGCCGAGCGCTGCTCTGTGTCCCACGTGACCCCCTTTTCAGCCTCAGTTTCTTTCAGTGCCACTACCAACGGACATGAGAGTCTCCCCCCACCCCCCACCCCCACCCCCCACCCCCACACAAGTTTCTGGACAGTATTTGGATTCTTCTGCTTTTCTCTCGCCATCAGCCTTAAGGCAGGAATACACCAACCAACATCTGGGTTGAGTGAGGTGACTGATTAAGGTTTTCCATCCTAGCAACAGCTGAGGTCAGGTCATATTAGAACAGACTTTTGACACTCACGGCGACTTTATAGTGCTGCTCCCACTGAGCTACAGTTAGGTTTTTTCTTGGTTAAAACAATAATCTAAATATTCTCTGTGTTCTCTGTGGCAGAGTGGTTAGAATGTCTGACTTTTTTCTAGGTTGGACTCCTAATCTGAAGGTTAGTGGTTCGATTCCCTCTGCCCCACCTCTGCCAATTTAGATTTCCACTGCTGTGTATAACTTACAGTGTCATCAAAGGCTAGTTGCTCTCATGCCATGTCTGTGTGGTGTGGGAGGTTAAAAATCACTTGGGTCGGTAAAAGTGTAGGCTCAGACTTTCTACCGACAAACTGTCTAATGGTGAAAACAAGTCTATTCAGACTTATCCATGATAGGCAGTATAAATCGTCAAGAAGAAAAAAAATTATGCATTAATTGATTTTGCATGGGGAATTTCAATCGCCCACAATTGATCTTCCTCATCCCTCTGTTCCTTACCCTATTGTAGTAATATTTACCGAATAATAGACTAAGCATATCTATGCATTTCAAATCATTGGTTCGAAACCAAGCTTTCAACTCCCATGACCTACCACAATGGGAAGCAGTTTCCACGGCACACCAGTTTGCGAGGGACACATCGCTTCTGTTCATGCATTAAAATCGAACAGCATCGTCACTAACCTTATAAATCTAATATAATGTTTTTGGTAAAGATGATTTCTATATGTCTACCAAGCAATTTGTTTCTAGGTGGTGTGGTTTCAGAGATATTTCAATTTTGCTATATTTTCTGTATGCAGATTGCTCATGACCATTGATAATGCCTTGAGTTTGATGGTATGCGCAGTGCAAAACATTAGTTTTATTCAAAATTAATAGAAATCAAGAACCCTAACATTATAAATTTAATATAGTCTGTTTGTTGAATATGTTTTCTGTATGTGTGCCCAGGAAGGTACAATGTCGCCGAATCACAGCACTGGGCTACACGCCGTTTACCCTGTCGGCACGGCCATCTGATACCACCTTCTGTCGTGCCATCAAACGCAGCCAGTTGTTGTGTTGTGAATGTGAATTGTGCATGATATTTTCACTCTGTGTTTTCCTCTGTGCAATGCCGGCAGTAATGCGCACGCGCACACTCTGGGGGTTGTTGAACACATGGGTGGCAGTGTGAGTGTGAGTGGGTGTGTAGATGGGTTTGACAGCGATGAGTGAGTCTGACAGTGATGGGTGAGTGTGGTGTGAGTGCGAACGTGTGGTGTGTGTAAGTGTAAATGTGTGCTATCTGGGTTGGTGTGGTGTGGCTGTATGTGGTGCCAGTGTGGTGTGAGTGTATATATGTGGTGGTGGGTGGACTTGTGCGAGTGAATGTGTGGTGTATGTATGGTGCAGGTATATGTGGAATGTATGGTGTGGTGGGTATGGGTGGGCCTGTGTGGTGTGAGTGTATATATGTGGTGTGAGTGTATATATGTGGTGGGTGTGGGTGGACTTGTGAGTGGATGTGTGGTGTGTGTATGGTGTAGGTATATATAGTGTGGTGGGTGTGGGTATGGGTGGGCCTGAGTGAATGTGTGTGGGGTATGGGTGTAGATGTGTCTGTGTGTGAGTATATATGTGCTTATATTTTGGGTGTGGTGGGCCCGAGCGAGTATGTGTGAGTGTGCGTATGAGTAAGTGTAAAGGTCCGTGTTGGGTATGCAGGTATGGCAATACCTCAGGGAGTTTGACGCCCCTGCCCTGCAGAGTTGTAAACCACTGCCTTGTGGTACAGGTTCTTGACAGAACCGAAGGCTAAGGGAGCAAACCCTAAATAGAAAACCATGTCACTGTGGCAGCATCAAGGGCGATTGATGTATGGAACTCCCAACATCTCCCGACCAGCCTCTGCAGGGACAAATAGTTTTGCGCCTGTCTTGACATGTTCTTGCCGGTGTGAAACCTCTATTTGCTCCTTGAGAGAGTGCCGCTGGTAACTTGCAAAAGCCAGCAGCACTTCAACACTTTTGCAGGCAGCTTTCATGAAATGTACAACCGCACAAAGGAGAGCGGCAGTCAAGTAATGAAAGCAGTCTTTGTCGCATCGCGACCGACAGCATGATGATGATGATGTGTGCCAAGCAGTTTGTTTCTAGGTGGTGTAATATGAGAGATATTTGACTTTTTCTGTATGAAGATCACTCACGGCGATTCACAATGCATTTGAATGGATGTGTCTCTTCCAAACTGTTGCCGCAGAAACTGCAACACCGAGATCAACTCTGCTAGTATGGCGACAGACGGGATTGCCGAATGAGCTCGAGCGTCCGTCTCCCGTGCTGGTAGATCGTGGGTTCGAACCCTGGTCGAGTCAAACCAATGACTTAAAAATTGATACTTGTAGTTTCCTAGCCAGGCGCTTGGCATTATTAGGACAGGGCAAGGACTGGTGTGCTCAGTGTCAGGATAATGTGACTGAGTGGGATACCAGGTCATGCTGCCAGTGGCCTGGTTTCCCAGTGGGACAGCACTATAAAGTAGCCATGAGTGCACACTGTCACAAGTCGATACCCATCCTGATATGACCTTAGATGTTAGGACATAAAAACAACAACAACCAAACAAAAGCTAGTATGGCGCAATACCCCACTCGGTCGGGCAATAATTACAGGAATGGCTAAGTGTTAATCTTATAAGCCTGTGGTTTGACTTGGCTGAGCATTGAATCCATGCTCTTCTGCACAGTAAAAGTGCAATCAAGTAGGTCAATATTGGGATAAAGTAAGCCGCAAATAAATATTGTCTACGGAGCATGCTTAACATGCTGACATTGAAAATCGCCCATGTCAATAATATGGTTTCCAGGCCAACATGAGATGTTTGTTTGTTGTTGTTTTACGTCCTAGCAACATCTAAGGTCAGCATGAGATGTAATCGACGTGGGGTTCTCTGTGGCGGAGTGGTTAGAGTGTCTGACTCTTTTCTAGGTCGGACTCCTAATCTGAAGGTCAGTGGTTTGATTCCCTGGACCCCCACCTCTGCCAATTTGGATTTTCACCGCTGTGTATAAGCATTGTCAAAGGCCAATTGCTCTCATACCATGTGTATGTAGTGTGGGAGGTTAAACATCCCTTGGGTTGGTAAAAGTGTAGGCTCGGGCTTTCTATCGACAAACTGTCTAATGGTGAAAACAAGTCTACTCAGACTTATCCATGATAGGCACTATAAATCTAGAAAAAAAACATACATTAGTTCAGATATTGGCGGTGGGATGTCGCTCCTGGTAGTTTCTAACTACAAGTTACAAGCAGAAATAAGCTTTGGGAAAGCGTATACTTTAACAAAAGAAAACTGTCTTCCAACACCACGTGATAGGTAAGTGTTCATTAAAATATTAATTTGTTCACAAAAGTTCCACCCATCCCCACAACCACAAAATAATGGTTGTTGTCTTGGGGGTTTATGTCCTTGTAACACCTAAATGCTCTTGTAACACCTAAATTGTGTATGGTTTGACTCGGCCAGGATTCAAACTCTCGACCTTCCACACGCAAAGCCTCCACTCTTAATTTAATGAGTGTCTATTGGCACATAATTGATTGTCTGCTTTTACATGTAAAATATATGCCAACCCCGGTCGAGTCACTTTAATAGCGCTGATACATAACTGAAAATTGAGTTTGCTCCCCTTAGATGCCATTTTTCCGCCGATTGTTGAAGTGCTGCTGGCTTTTGCAAGTTACCAGCGGCACTCTCTCGGGGAGCAAATAGAGGTTTCACACCAGCAAGAACATGTCAAACCAGGCGCAAAACTATTTGTCCCTGCAGTGGCTGGTCGGGAGATGTTGGGAGTTCCATATATCTACCGCCCTTAATGCTGCCACAGTGACATGGTTTTCTGTTTAGGGTTTGCTCCCTTAGCCTTAGGTTCTGTCAAGAACCTGTACCACAAGGCAGTGGTTTACAACTCTGCAGGGCAGGGCCGTCAAACTCCCTGAGGTATTGCTATACCTGCAATACCTGCATACCCTTGTAAGGCTACTGCTCCAAGAAAGCTCCATTTTATTAGAAGTCTGCGCTATAATGCAACCACTTGCTGCCATGCGCATGCGCAGTATGTCATTGCCAGCTGACCTGCATAGTAAATGTCAACAGCAGCGTAGGTATATCATATGCCCTGTTGGTTTTATGTTGACATTAGAGGACATATTTGGGCAAGCTGCATGCACTATATCCCAATGACTGTCAAGTGTAGTGCTGGGATGGGTCCTTTGTTATGATCAGGGGCGATAGGAATTGGATTGGATTGAAGGCTAACAATATAGAGCCATCGCAGCTGCGCATACAAGTTACAGCCCATGTCAGGATCATTTATTGCGCATGTGTGACTTTGACGCAAGGGTGCGTTCTGTCCAGTTGAACGACAATTATGAGAAAATTACGATTATCTTCCGATTTTTCCGCCGATTTTTCTGTGGGTGTGGTTCATTTGGGTCATTTCCACTCATATGCTTGAGACTGCAACTGTCAAATTTACCCGTAGTCAGATAGATTTCAGATTGTTTTTGATGATGGTAGTAGCGACTCTGAACCCTAGACCTAGTCAGAATATTGCAGTTTCATAGAAAATATCAAAGCAATTAATTTTTTTTTCATATGCATTAATGCATTAATTTATTAAGTGGAGACAATTTCAATTTCATTCAAGACCTAACTACTAAAAATTCTTTAAATGACCTCATACCCCGACCTCACAAAGTCACAGTGTAAACTGAGTATCCCTGCTAACACTAAAGGGGCTGTCACATTAGGGTTTTTTGCGGGAGCGTATGGCGGCGTAAGCGTGTTACGTCATATACGTCGGCATACGCCGTATTCGCTACTCATACGCTATGCATACGCTACTCATACGCTACTCATACGCCAGATGCCGCCAGATGCCGGCGTATGTGAAGCGTATGAGGCATACGCCGCCATACGCTTTCATAAATCCGTCCGTCCAAATTTGTTTGTGCATGCTAAAAAAAAAAACGACCTATGAGGGCGTATGGCCCATACTGTCAAAAAATGTCACAGCACGCTCCCATACGCTCCCATACGCTCCTCATACGCTCCTCGTACGCTCCTCGTAGGTTCCACATACGCTCAAAACCACCCGAAAGGTCACCAAATGTCATCATAGGCCGGCACGCGCAGGACCTACGTAGGTTTTCAATACGCTCCCGCCATACGCCGTAATGTGACAGGGCCTTAAGATCACAAGGCTACTACCAAATTGAGACTATATTGCTGTTCAGCGATGAAAACAAGCCGCGATGCGACTAAAGCTAAGATTCCATATACGTGGTATGTGGCATGCGGCATGCGGCATGCGAATGCGAATGTGGTATATGCGACATAGATATATGCCAACCCCCAATAGCCGATGTTTACTTTTTGTGCTGGGGGATGGTTAAACAAACATACACACCAAAAAAGTTACCCATAACATTTTGTTGGGTTTTTCCTCCAAATTTGTGAAGAAAGATCAAAGTTACTATTGTTTTCTATGGCAAATGCAGCAGTATTCGCATTCGCATTTGCACCGATCGGTCCATGGGTCAATCCATTTGCCGCATTCGCATTTGCATTCGTATTTGCATTCGGACGTATCGAGGCACCACTATTCATTTACATGCTTTTCGATTTTTTGCCACATTCACATTCGCATTTGCATGCCGCATGCCGCGTATAAGGAATCTTAGCTTTACTCATTATGGACAAGGTAAGCAAACCATCACACCCAAAAAAAGTGTGTACAATTTGTCTTCCTGTTTCAGTTAAAGGCCTTGTCACACTGCATAAGTGTATGCCGAGGTATGTGACACGCTGTCATACGGGGGGAATTTTGAACATGCTCAAAAATACTATTTATGCCAAATGTACCCATAACTTGTCTCAGCATACACTAGTGGGCTGTTAATGAATACTACTCACTACTCTTAAGGCCCTGTCACACTGTGCCGTATTGCATCAGTGTATGGCGATGTATGTGATTTGGCGCCAACACATTGGTGTACGCTGGTGTATGCTGAGACAAGTTATGGGTACCTTTGGCATAAGTAGTATTTTTTAGCATGTTTAAGATTAAACCATATTACAGCGTATGTCACATACGTTGGCATACGCTGACGCAATACTACATAGTGTGACAGGGCCTTAAGCCCTAGATGAGCGAAGTTGGACAGTTTTATGCAGATTTTTAGTGGATGTTAAAGCCTTGCTATGACAATTATATATTATAGACTATATTATAGACTATATTATATACTATATTATATACTATATGATATACTATACTATATACTATATTATATACTATATTATATACTATATTATATATTATATACTTTATTATGTGGGTTTAAATAAAGAATGCCTCCTGATGTTTTTCGGTCGGTGTCCTAACACTGATCCTCACATACCAAACTAACTCGATATGCTGATAGTCCGTCATTCTCTGCATCCCGCCGAGTCTGACCCTTGACCAACTGACACCAACGGTCACTCGTGGCTCACTTTAATACCGCTGATACATAACTGAAAATTGAGTTGTGGGTGGGTTCAAGCAGGAGGTGCGGCATGTGCGGCTTCCCAGAAGTTGATTGGTTGGTTGTTGGAGTTTTACATCCTGGCAACATCTAAGGTCATATCAGGACGCGTACCGACTTGTGACAGGGCACACTCATGGCAACATTATACTTATAGTGCTGCCCCACTGGGAATAAGATATGCCAGCACCATGACCTGATATCCCACTCAGTCACATTATCCTGGCACTGAGCCAACAAGTCCTTGCCCTATCCTAATAATTCTGAGCGCCTGGCTCGGAAGCGACAAGTATACATTTGTGAAGTCATCGGTTTGACTCAACCAGGCTTCGAATCCCATGATCTACTAAAGCAGTGGCCGAATCGGTAGAGCACATGCCTCGAGTGGGGAAGATCGGGACGTCGCGAGTTCGGTTCCCGGTCGAGTCAAACCAATGACTTAAAAATTGATACTTGTCACTTCCTAGCCTGGTGCTCGGCATTAATAGGACAGGGCAAGGACTGGTTAGCTCGGTGTCAGGATAATGTGACTGAGTGGGATATCGGGTCATGGTGCCGGCGGCCTAATTTCCCAGTGGGGGAGCACTATAAAATCGCCATGGGAGCGTACTGTCACAAGTCAGTACCCATCCTGATATGACCTTAGATGTTGCTAGGATGTAAAACAACAACAAGAAACAATCAAACAACCACTAAAACGGACGCTCAACTCATTCGGCCATCCCATCTGGTCTCTTCCCAGAGGAGAGTGTGTACCAGTAGCGGGGTGCTGAGGGAGGAGAGGGGGTGGGGGCATGGCAGGGTACACATGGGTTGGCCGGTGTGGCGTGCTCAGCCATGTACCGTGCTCAGCCGTGTACATAGACTCAAACTCAAGGCATTGTCAATGGTCGTAAGTCACTAACCTTATAAATTTAATATAATGTTTTTGGTAAAGATGTTTTCTACATGTGTACCAAGCGATTTGTTTCTAGGTGGTGTGGTTTTAGAGATATTTCACTTTTCCTGGATTTTCTGTATGAAGATTGCTCATCACCATTGACAATGCCTTGAGTTTGACGGTGCAAAACATTAGTTTTAATCAAAATTAATAGAAATCAAGAACCCTAACCTTATAAATTTAATATAATCGTTTTGGTGAAGATGTTTTCTATATGTGTACCAAGCGATTTGTTAATAGGTGGTGTGGTTTTAGAGATATTTCACTTGTTCTGTATTTTCTGTATGAAAATTACTCACGACCATTGACAATGCCTTGACTTTGAGTCTATGTACACGGCTGAGCACGGTACACGGCTGAGCACACCACACCGGTGTACTGTTTGGGTGCATTGCGGGTGAATCAGGAGGGGGGGGGGGGGTATATATGTGTGACTGACAGGGGCAGGGCTATGGCCCCCTGCCACTCCCCACCCATAGGGGGTAGACGCATCTGCTTCGGGGGTCCCTACACGCCACAATGATGATGAATGTGAGACCCCCGCTCAGTCCCCACAATTCTATGAATTAACTTTTCTTATGCTACCGGTGTTGCGGTTTCAGCTGACTGCCGTTTTCAGCTGACTGTCAGTTTCATGCGCATGCGTCAAAATCTAACAGCAGTGTCACTAACCTTACATAGTTTATCAAATTAATAGAAATCAGAACCTTATAAATTTAATACAATCTTTTTGGTAAAGATGTTTTCTATATGTGTACCAAGCGATTTGTTTCTAGGTGGTGTGGTTTTAGAGGTATTTCACTTTTCCTGGATTTTCTGTATGAAGATTGCTCACCACCATTGACAATGCCTTGAGTTTGACTGTCCGCGCAGTGCAAAATATTAGTTTTAATCAAAATTAATAGAAACCAAGAACCCTAACCTTATAAATTTAATATAATATTTTTGGTAAAGATGTTTTCTATATGTGTACCAAGTGATTTGTTAATAGGTGGTATGGTTTTAGAGATATTTCACTTTTTCTGTATTTTCTGTATGAAGATTGCTCACGACCATTGACAATGCCTTGAGTTTGAGTCTATGCAGTCAGCTGAAAATGGCAGTCAGCTGAAACCGCGATGTTGAGACCGGGTTGTTGTTGTTGAAGATTTATACTGCCTATCATGGATAAGCCTGAATAGGCTTGTTTTCACCATTAGACAGTTTGTCGATAGAAAGCCCGAGCCTACACTTTTACCGACCCAAGGGATTTTTAACCTCCCACACCACCTAGACATGGTATGAGAGCAACTGGCCTTTGATGACGCTGTAAGTTATACACAGCGGTGAAAATCCAAATTGGCAGAAATGGGGGCATGGGGAATCGAACCACCAACCTTCAGATTAGGAGTCCAACCTAGAAAAAAGTCAGACACTCTAACCACTCCGCCACAGAGAACACCATATGAACCATATAGGGCAAGTTTAAATATAGTCCGCAAGAAATCGATAAAATATGGAACCGTCACGTACATTTCTCTCCAGGCTACAGATACCATTCGCTTGCCACAACCGGCGGTTGCTTAATATTGGAACTTAAGTTGCCATAGTTCCAGATTGATCAACTGATCAAATGGTGATGTATCGCTGGAAACGGCAGCTTGCAGAGTAGCAGGTGGCGCCTCCCCCGGCGGAAGTGGGTGGAACTGGAAAGAGCGCTGCTTCCGGTTAGTGATGACTCACGGAACCAATCCGGCAGCAAGCGCCAATCATGATAATGTAGGCATGCATCGGCAGGGATTTTTTTATTTGGCGACAAAATAAAGGTGAAAGGAATATATTATATTTTTAAACCACCACCCCTCCAAATCTCATTTGGCCGGTTTTGGTGTGAAGTGAGCTACACATATATATTATATATATTATATATCATCATCATCATCATATTATATATATATATTATATATATATATTTTATATATATTATATATATATATTATAAATAAATATTATATATATATTATATATATATTATATATATATTATATATATATATTATATATATATATATATATATATATTGTCACTGAAGAAAAGTATGTTTGTTTGTTGGAGTTTTACATCCTAGCAACATGTATGGCCCAATATCCCACTCATTCACATTATCCTGATAGTGAACTAACCAGTCCATGCCCTATTCTAGTAATGCTGAGCACCAGTCTAGGTGACGACAATTATCAATTTTGTAAGTCATTGATTTGACTCGGCCGGGATTCAAACTCCTGTCATCATCCTGACCTAAAAATATACAAAAAAATATCTGTGCAAAATAAGGCTAGGAAACCCCCACTAAGCTGCACTGCAAAGGGCCATGTGATATGTCACGACCCACCAGCAGGATGCCCAATGGAAGGTAACCATGCCAAAAGTAGCCAGATAGCACACCACACAGCTATGTACAAGCCTATGATATGTAAATAGGAGTAGGCTAATCTAGTAGTAAGAGTAGACAAAATTATATGCCAAGAAAATCAAAAAAAATGAACATAGACTACTAACCAGACCAACCAACTATCTATCTGCTGCTGAAATGCAGGCAATCAAATACCTTATCAGCAGCTACTGTGTGGTAAGATAACCCCAACACTACAGCTGTCCAGCATTGAAACCAAGCCTGAATACCCAGGCTTATATGCTATGGACAGTATAAATACAGCCTCAATGAAAGAAAAATGTTTAAACTCCCGGGAAGCCTGGATTAAATCAAATAGGGCAGGAGAAACCAGCCTCAGCACTCTCCCTCCACATATTCGGTTGCACGAACCGAAAAACCAGGCAAATGTGTGCTTAGAGAGCATTTTAATGGGTTACAACTTACATATAGGTATCCGAGTTGGATTTGCTTTAAGACAGCTTTAAAGCACATGTCCACACTTTATGTGCTACAGGTAGAATAGTTCTGAATGGGCTTGACAGTATGCTTCGGTGTTCTCTGTGGCAGAGTGGTTAGAGTGTCTGACTTTTTTCTAGTTCGGACTCCTAATCTGAAGGTGGTTTGATTCCCTGTGCCTCCCTATCTCTGCCAATTTGGATTTCCACCGCTATGTATAATTTACAGCATCATCAAAGGCCGGTTGCTCTGGTACCATGTCTATGTGGTGTGGGAGGTTAAAAATCCCTTGGTTCGGTAAAAGTGTAGGCTCGGGCTTTCTATCGACAAACTGTCTAATGGTGAAAACAAGTCTATTCAGACTTATCTATGATAGGCAGTATAAATCTTCAAGAAAAATGCTTGACATAAAGTACAGCGACATGCAATCGCTTGTCATTTCTAATGGGTGTAAAAGAAACTGAGGTGGGGTTGTGGGTGGAGGTGGGGTGGAAGGTTTAGATGTCATGTTGTAAAGTCCAATGCTCGAATCTGTGGCTGTGTAGGCAGGCTATGGTGAAATCAATACAGACAAAGAGAAAGGAAGAGTATAAAGTGTAGAGAAGAAGAGCGTCCAGCCCTTTGGTTTATTAGTTATATGGTTATATGGGTTCATTGTAGAGTATCATCCCACACCTTTCCCCCAATGGGAAACAAGCATTCGTGGCCCTACCAATAGGGATCCAGCATTCCTGGTCCCCATGGATACCAGTGGTGTGCCCACCACCAGAAGCTGTATGGCCCCATGGCCACTACCAACCTTGACCTGTCAGTGTGGTGATCCCTATCCCAGCAGAGGGGGTAGGCCCTGAGTGCACTCACACCCAGACCTGCCAGCACCACTATGTCTATTTACATCCCACTCAGGCACCACCAACCCATATATATATATACACATACATGTGCCTGGTCACGTACACCGATCAGTAATAGAACATTTGCATTCCCCCTATGCCGAATATCGGAATAGTTTACAATGTGATGTCAGTTCTTTCCATCTGATGTAACACAGTTTATATTATTAGTGAGCAAAAACCAGGTAACAGAAGTGTTTTCGGGGCGGCGGCAGTTGCTGGTGGAATGGTGCAGGCTTCCTGTGGGGCCCAGTTAATACATGCCGGATCCGCAGGTGGCGCCAGTTCCGGTTAGTGAATATTCACGGAACTAACCAGGCATCAGGCGCAGTTCCTAAATCGGTAGAGCATTGGCCTCGTGTGTGGGAGATCGGGAGTTCAGTTCCCGGTCGAGTCAAACCAATGACTTACAAAACTGATAATTGTCGCTTCCTAGCTTGGCGCTTGGCACTAATAGGATAGGGCAAGGACTGGTTAGCACAGTGTCAGGATAATGTGACTGATTGGGATATTGGGTTATGGTGCAGGTGGCCTGATTTCCCAGTGGGGTAGCAATATAAAGTCGCCATGAGTGCACACTGTCACAACTCGGTACCCGTCCTGATATGACCTTAGATGTTGCCAGGACATAAAACTCCAACAACCAACCAATCTATCCATCTGAAGAAAAGTCCAAAGCATAGTGGACTTGGGGCGGAGGCATGTCATTCCAAACAAAGCAAACAAGTCTAACATTGCAACCAATTAGCTAGAGGTGCAGACTGTTTTTGTTTTGTAAATGCATATATTTCTTTTACATTCATTGATTAAGCAGATGAAATGTCCATCAGAGACAATTAGTATTCATCATTACAATGCTCCATGCCCTATCCTGGTAATGCTGAATGGTAGGCTAGGTAGCGACAAGTATAAATGTTGATGCCAATGGCTTGACTCAGCTGGATATCCAAACCTGATACTTGTCAATTCCTAACCTGGTGCTCGGCATTAATAGGATAGGGCAAGGACTGGTTAGCTCAATATCAGGATATTGGGTCATAGTGCCAGTGGCCTGATTTCCCAGTGGGGCAGCATGATAAAGTCGCCATGAATATGGCCTATGCTGCCGAGACAGCGTAAAACAACCACCAATCAATCAATCAATCAATCGCCATTAGTGTGCACTGTCTCAAGTCAGTCCCCGTCTTCATATAACCTTAGATGTTGCCAGGACATAAAACCACTCCAATTGTAATAATATTAGTATATTAAAATATACAACACATCATCATCAATATCTTAACCACAAGGGTTGTTGGGGCATCACAAATGACTTCACAACCAGTTTTCTCCAGTCTTCCGCTGTTCTCCACTGCCCTCTGGGACTTGCTAAACTCCAGGTCTGTCCATTCCCTGATGTTGTCTTCCTACCTCTTCCCGTCCTGATATGACCTTAGATGTTGCTGGGACGTAAAACAACAACAAACAAACATCCCACCTCTTCCTTTGTCCACATTGTCTTCTTCCCCCTTTCACACCATATAAGGTGTTGGGAGGAACACTGAACACGTCTGAGAACGATGGCTATCAATCCCTAAAGTGGATGTCACACCTCGCCGGATTGAGCAACGGATAGAATTGTCTAGTCTGGTGGGGTTCGGGCATGATAAGTATCCAAATGTATTAAAATGTGTCAAAATGTTGCGATATTGGGTCAAAGGACGCTGGACGAATGGACATGAAACACACATGAAACGGAAATGAAACGGACGAAACAAACTCAAACCGGACAAGAACCATAGACGTCAATCTGGTGGCATCCATTCCAAGTTTTGTGCATGTTCAAAACTTGTACGGACACAAACCGGATATCAATGTACTTTGTTTGGTTTCTATCCATTTCCCCCAATCCGGTGAGGTGTGACAGGGCATTTAGGCTTGGTCCACGCTTCTAGATCATGGTCACGTGATCCCACTCGTGTGGTGCTTTAGATCATTTTCATCACCAACCTGCTCTATCGCTCTTCTTCTTTTTTTTTTAAGAAATCATAATTTATATCAGGTGGTACAGTTCTATTCTATTATCATTCACAACTGAGAATCAGACATTAAAATATTGGATTGGTTTCTTCCTTCATCGCACTAAATATCTATGACCAATCGGATTTCATGTCATAAAAGTGGCATGGGCCGAATTCACTGACAAAAACACCCTGCAAAAAAGGCTTAAACCACTTGAGCTAATTGCAATTGAAACCAACGTTACAATAATGCTCAAGCAATGCTGACTTATAGTTTGCATAGTAAAATTCTTTGGACTTTCTAAAATTGTATGAGATGAATATATTAGGTCGGTTGGTATTATCAACTTTTACTTTAGCTTGATTAATTGATTGGTGGTTGTTTTACGCCGTGTCGGCAGCATAGGCCATATTCACGGCGAGAAATGGCTGTTTTTTGTTCAAACCATCGCTTTTACATGTAAAAGCAGACAATCAATTATGTGCCAATAGACACTCATTAAATTAGAAAGCTCACAATCATATATTTGTGGTCAAGGGAAACAAATTCCCATAGAAAAAGAAAAGTTTTATTAATAATTGATAGAATCTATTTAGTAAACTATATGAGGCGGTACAGTCCAGCTGCCCTCAAAAAGACTAAATTGTTTTCGTGTTTTACCTTAGTAAAAAGGTCATGCATACTGTCTGCAGTGTAGAACTGTTGGCGCAGGGCCAAAAAATCAACGTAACTTAGTAAAATGTGTTTGAGTGTCAGCTGGGACTGACACCCAATACATTCAGGGGGAGGTTCCCCCTTGAGCAGAAAAGCATGCGTAAGCCACGAGTGGCCAATACGGCAGCGGCTAAGGACCACTTTAGCTTGAATGACTGTTATCTTAATTGAATAATTTTGGAGATATCTGAAGTGAAAAAATACCAGATTAATTTTGGTGTGGACATGAAATGTTGACACCATAGGCTTCAATGCTAACAAGGTTCTATCAAATTGGCTTAGTATCTATCCCTTTCTATGCAGAAACAAATGTTTAATAATTGCACCGCTATGTCGTTTGTTTGTTGTTGTTTTACATCCTAGCAACATCTAAGATCATTAATAGGCTATGAGATAACAAGCTACGGGCCAAAGTACTTCCTGTGGCAGCAGGGCGAGCAATGGTTCATTGGTATACCACCAGGGGGTGTCGTGACTGTCAGTTAAAGCTATATCATCCGATGATATGTTAAATTTTCAAAACCAAACCAATTATCTAGATTTGATTTTACACATCTAAGTTAGATACTGATCACTTATTAAGCATTTGTTTCTGCGTAGAAGGCAATACTGAGTCAATTTAATAGAACCTGTTATTGCAGAAGTCTATGGTATCAGAGTTTTTGGATGCTTGCCAAAACTAATTTTCCATGTTTGCATTCAAAATATCTCAAACGTTTACCATTTAAAATAAAAGTAACTTTGAACTAATGTAAAGTAGATACTAGTGATCGATCTAATATATTTATCTCAGAAAAAATACAGCAATTCAAAACCATCGGACTATGCAACTTTAATTGGGGTGAGTTAGGGGGACATGTGTAAGGTTTTATATGTTTATAAGAAAGAAAGGAAGCCAGCTGAAGACTGCTCCAAATCATAACAAACAACTGATAGTGATACACCAATAATGATTTTTGTCCAATAAGTCTTCATTTCTGTGAGAAATGTTCCCCGCCATATATATGTGTCCAAGTAGTCCAAAGTCTTCTTTCAATTAAATATTCAATCCGAAATAAATTATTACAAAGTTGGTGTTTCTAACTGATAATAAATATAATATTAACATACGCTAATGAATAATTAATGTTGTCTGTCCACTATTATCTGGCTACGGTTACCAGATATATATATTATGGAATTATATAAAACTAGACTTGAGCTAATTCCAACCTTGACCTTGACTGAATAACCAAAGGTACGGCCTGGTGTTTGATTGTTTTTATTTGTTTGTTGTTGTTGCTTTACATCCTAGCAACATCTAAGGTCATATCAGGACAGGTACCGACTTGTGACAATGGACACTCATGGCGACTTTATAGTGCTGTCCCACTGGGAAACCAGGCTGTTGGCACCATGACCTTGTATTCCACTCACTCACATTATCCTAACACTGAGCCAACCAGTTCTTGTCCTGTTCTAATAATGCCGAGCACCTGTCTAGGAAGCCACAAGTATCCATTTTTAAGTCATTGGTTTGACTCAACCAGGGTTCAAACCCACGGCCCCACGATCTACCAGCATGGGAGACGGATGCTCTAACTCATTCGGCCATCCCTTCTGGATGCCCCCGATTATTCCTCATTATTTCTCAGGCAGAGGGAGAACGCTGGTTCATCAAATTTGCATAAATGGGTGTAATTCTTCACGGTTGGAAGACCAATTTTCCAATCCTATGAAAAGAATATATTCAGTTCAATAAAACTTTAATCCCCAGAAAAATTCACCTGCCACCTTCATGTCTCTGAACCGTTACCAAATGGTATTTATTACTATCACCTTGGCGCTAAAAAGGAAAGTGGGTCTTACCAGATAGGTGCTGTTTTTCATTTCTTGACCAATCTTCTCCCATGTCACGAAATGCACCAGGTCCTCTATTGCTTCCGCTGAGGCTATCTATCAAAGATAATAGATGGCATTGTCAGATGCGCAAACAATTTTTTCATAATAACTAACAGTAGGAGTAGTTTTCTTTGGGGTACATTAGTTGTTTAAGGAGGGGAAATTTCAGTCACAGACGACTGGTCTTCCTCATTCCACTGCTCCTTGCCCTATCTTAATAATGCCGAGCACCTGGCTAGGAAGCGACAAGTATCAATTTTTAAGTCATAGATCTGACTCGACCAGGATTCGAACCCATGATCCCATGATCTACCAACACGAGAGACGGACGCCCTAACTCATTTGGCCATCTCGTCTGGTCATTAATGGGAGCTTTACATCCTAGCAATATTTAAGGTCATATATGGACATGTATCGACTTGTGACAATGTGGACTCATGGTGACTTTATAGTGCTGCCCCAGTGGGATATAAAAAAGTCCTATAAAAAAGTCTGACACTCTAACCACTCCACCACAGGTGTGGGGGAGGGGGGAGCCACAGTGGAGGGGAAGGAATGGGTAGAGGAGGGGAGTCATCTTCAGACATGACATCCGATTATCTGGTAACTGCGCTGCACAATGCAGACTATTTTATTATCTTTTAAATGCTGCATTTGACATTTAAAGGGCAATTTACAGGAGCAATAAACAGCTGGAAGCGCATGTCAGGACAAGTGTAAAGACAAAATAAATTAACTCTACGGTAATATCAGGGCCACGGCATTTTATATATAACTATGTTTTTATATTATTCAGGGTGCGTACGAGGCCTTGAAATCCTTGAAAGTGCTGTCATTTAGCCTCCTCCCATTCAAGGCCTTAACAGTGCTGGAATATTTACTGTCTTTGAAAATCCTTGAAAACTGTTGTTGTTGTTTGTTGTTGTTTGACGTCCTAGCAACATCTAAGGTCATATCAGGACGGGTACCGACTTGTGACAGTGCGCACTCATGGTGACTTTATAGTGCTGTCCCACTGGGAAACCAGGCTGCCGGCACCATGACCTGGTATCCCACTCAATCACATTATCCTGACACTGAGCACACCAGTCCTTGCCCTGGCCTATTAATGCCGAGTGCCAGGCTAGGAAGCGACAAGTATCAACTTTTAAGTCATTGGTTTGACTCGACCAGGGTTCGAACCCACGACCCTGCGATCTACCAGCACCGGAGACGGACGCTCTAACTCATTCGGCCATCCCGTCTGGTCCCTTGAAAACTGACATTACCAGATGATGACATTTTTGTCAAGAGTAGAAATAGGCAGCTTGGATAAACGGATAGGTGACTAACTGCAGAAAATCAAGATAAAAAACTGTCATCTCATCCGACTTTATAGATGAGTATATGTGTGTGTGTGGGTACGCTTAGAAATCAAATGTATGTTCTTAAAAATGTATAAATAAATGGCCTTAAGAGAAGGTATATTTACACCCTGGAAATCCTGGAAAAAGCCTTGAATTTTATCCTGGCGAATATTTATGCACCCTGATTATTACATTTGTTGATTAAGCAGGGTAAATGTCAATCACTGGCAATTGATTTGTTTGTTTGTTGTTGTTTTACGTCCTAGCAACATCTAAAGTCATATCAGGACGGGTACCGACTTGCGACAGTGCGCACTCATGGCGACTTTATAGTGCTGCCCCACTGGGAGACTAGGCTGCCAGCCTCATGACCTTCTATCCCACTCAGTCACATTATCCTGACACCGATCCAACCAGTCCTTGTCCTATCCTAATAATGCCGAGTGCCTGGCTAGGAAGCGACAAGTATCAATTTTAAAGTCATTGGTTTGACTCGACCAGGGTTCGAACACACGATCCCATGGTCTACCAACATGGGAGACGGACGCTCTAACTCATTCGGCCATCCCGTCTGGTACTGGCAATTGATGTTCCTCATTATATGCACCTAATGATATCCTAATAACGCCAAATGCTAGGCTATATAGCGACAAGTATCAATCTTTAAAGTCACTGGTTTGACTCTGCCGTGGTTTGAATGCTACTACCTCCCACACGGGAGGTGGGTGCTCAACTCATTTTGCCATCTCATCAGCAATTGAACATCGACATTTGATGGGCCAGGCTTGGCAATGAGTTTCCTTCCTTTTTTCCATTAATTTTCCATTATTGGTTTTGTGCGGACCATAATTTACAAAACGAACAATGGACTGCATCATATGGACTTTTATTCAGGCAAATGTCAGAGTATATGAGGTGATGTTCAGATAAGTACATGCATCAAGTGGGTCAATCAATCAGGCTCTCAATCCTATCAATGCTTGTCGTCTTATTGTAGGGATGGGTGGGTGGTCAAGTAAGCTGGTGGTTGCTGTCGGTCCGGAGCCTGGAGGCGTTGTGTAGAAATCCAGGACCTGGCGGGCCGTCGTCGACTGGATGTGATGTCACAGATCTCGCGTGGTGAGATGTGGTTCTGTGGGGGTTCGTCAGGGGGTTTTGGGGCATTGAAATCGAACCCAGGTGGCACCACCGCAGCAGCAGTCCCTCGTTCGCGCGCAAATTACCCATGTTGATGAACCAACATGAACAATTCCACATCGCATCGATCAGACTTAGCAACAACCTTTCTTTGTGTTTGTTTGTTTATATTTGATAATAATTTGTCAGGTATCTTCACATAAATTTGTGCTGTTCTCTGTGGCGGAGTGGTTAGAGTGTCTGACTTTTTTCTAGGTCGGACTCCTAATCTGAAGGTTGGTGGTTCGATTCCCTGTGCCCCCACCTCTGCCAATTTTGATTGCCACCGCTGTGGATAACTTACAGCGTCATCAAAGGCCAGTTGCTCTCATACCATGTCTATGTGGTGTGGGAGGTTAAAAATCCCTTGGGTCGGTAAAAGTGTAGGCTCGGGCTTTCTATCGACAAACTGTCTAATGGTGAAAACAAGCCTATTTAGACTTATCCATGATAGGCAGTATAAATCTTCAACAACAAAAATTGTCCAAGATAACCATTGTGAATCGATGTTCTCCAGAGTTCCCGAAAACTATTCAACGTCGACTTATTTAAAAAGACATTTTTCCATGATCATGTAACTTGTGCTATTATTGCTTATGTCTTTGAAATTCATGGAATTATGCATTTCTCTATACTAAAATATAAAATATAAAATATATTTGCATGTTTTCATTCCTCTTAAAAGTGAGCTTGTTTGACTGCCGACTAGTCGACCTGATGTACACAATCATAAAATGTTCTAATATCTGCACTCTTAGGGTCCTTATCCACCATGATCCAATTGCATTCACTGGCACTATCCAATCAGAATTGGTGTTACATGTAGCTAGGATGGAATAAGTGGCTGCTTACTTCTATCAATAAAGTCCGTCATGGAAAATCCGGGAATTATGGTTCTGTTGGGAAAAGGAATATCATTGATTTTTGTTATAGCTATCTTGGAAAACCACGAACTTGAATATGTCAGAATGTGCAGGAACTCTGTTCATGTATATTATGAACCTTTTCTTTATTTGCTTATGATATAAAGTGTAGTCGTCTGTACTGAGCCCAATTAGCAGTGGCGGTTGTGGCTGGGTTGACTCTTGCTGATAAGATGTATTGGCAGGTGGCATATATACAGATACATACATATATATACACATATATACACATACATATATATATTTATAGACTGGTTGGCTCAGTGTCAGGATAATGTGACTGAGTAGGATATCTGGTCCTGGTCCTGGTCCTGGCGGCCTGGTCTCCCAGTGGAGCAGCACTATAAAGTCGCCAGGCACTGTTACCTTAGATGTTGCCAGGACGTAAAACTCCAACAACCAACCAACATACATACACTATATATATGCTTTATAAGAATTATACGAGTATAATAACCTGGAATATTATACTATCCTAACACCCACACACGAGTGATCGGGTGGTTCAGCCTCACCTACTCATCTACTGCTCAGGCTTCAGCTCCGAAGGTGGCGCCACTGCTCGCCTGCTCACTGTCCTACTCATTTACCGCCGATAATTTTTTTTTTTTTAGGCAAGGGGCGTTTGTTCCTCTAGCCAGAGAAAATACACTCTGACCCACTATCGTGTCTTCCTCTTGTTCATTATGTAGTTAAACTATTATATATATATCTATATTTATTTCTATGTATATATGTATAGATATATATAGCCGTGTTCACACACACAACTTAGGCCGACTTAGATAAGGCGAACTAGATGAGGTGTGAAAGTGTGTCAAGTCCACACATGCAGTCTTTGGGCCGGTTTAAGGTGGAAGTTGATATCTGCACATGAGCGCGACCGTCCAAAACCAGCGCCATTTTCGGTTAGTCGACGTCATCACGAGATTGTGTGGGTTTGACCTAGATCTGTATTGACTGAATCGTATTGTTTTGGAACGGTCCAAACTTCTGCTGGGCAGTGAAAACCTGAAAAAAAAATGATGACAAAAATATCTGTGCACAGCTAGCTCTTTCATAGACCAAATTATATAGTATGCGCTTGTGATCGACCGGAAAATCAACAAACTCAGCGCTGGACTACGCATGTGTGTGACATGCTTAAGCCGCCTCAAGTAAACCGCTAGAGTCCACATATGCAAGATAGGCCGACTCAAGCTAGTTCGCCTCATATAAACTACCTCACGACGGGGTCTACTTGAGGCGAACTAGATGAGTCGACTCAGCCCTAATTTGCTTCAGCATCGCGTCCACACGGCCAATGTGAGTCGACTTAGATGAGGCGAACTAGTTGAGGCGACTTAAGGCCCGTGTGTGCACACGGCTTATATCTATATATATATATATATATATATATACATATATCAGACTGACGCCACTGCCCACTTTAAATACAAGGTCAACCCCTGGAGGAGGTTCTATGGGCCATGTTGCGTGATGCTGATAGTGATAGGTCATTAGCGCGGTGACCGGATGTAACTGCAAGGTGAAGGTCGCCACTTTGTCACCGAGCGGGTCCCCAAGCCTGAGGCAGGGTGCTGTGTCTCGGTCTTGTTCTGGCCTGGGTAATGACTTCTCCAGCAGGCATTATTGATGATATTCCCTGAACATGGCCATGAAGCCGTGTGTGCATCTTAAAGTAACAGTCTATTTAAACACCCACATTGTTGCGGATAGAGCCCTAATGCATCATACTTAATGCCAACCTTAAAAATGGACATTGTGCAGCTAAGTATTAGTCGGCGTTAATCAATCGATCAATCAATTAATCACTAGGTGGTCTCTGATACCATCGAACTCCCAACATCTCCCGACCAGCCACTGCAGGGACAAATAGTTTTGCGCCGGTCTTGACATGTTCTTGCCAGTGTGAAACCTCTATTTGCTCTCTGAGAGAGTGCCGCTGGTAACTTGCAAAAGCCAGCAGCACTTCAACACTTTTGCAGGCAGCTTTCATGAAATGTAAATAAGGAAATACTCAAATGGATGGGGCTGCCGATGCAAGATCGGGTGGCGACTCGCCATGATGGACAGCTCATAGGATCTCATCAAAAAGAATCTCCAGTGGAATGGAGACACCTCATGAGGATGTCATCAGACAGGACGACCTATCGCAGGAGAGTAGAAATAACCTCCATACTACTTTCAAGTTGTAGTAAAAGGACATTTGTAGTAAGTTATTGTAATAAAAGTGCCAGATTTTCCATGGCCTGTAAAGTGATTCTCATTTTTAAGACTGATTCACCGTTCTTCGCGAATTTAATTCATTCTGTGAAGATGTTTATTTTTCTAATGTGCTCTAGAGGCATCGTTAAATAAAAACAAACGTTTTATCTTTTCTGGCAGATTTCTGAATATTTATTTCAGATTATCTAGTAAATTTAAATCTGAACATATAATAAATTTGACTTTTCACCATATTACTTTCGTGAAACAAAAATGACAGATTAAATGCCACCAACTTGTCGCCGTGAATATAGCCCTTGAATATAGCATTAAACCATCACCAACCCCGTCCTGATATGACCTTAGATGTTGCTAGGACGTGAAACAACACAAACAAACCTGCACCAACCAACCAATCAATCGATCAATCAATTAATCACTAGGTGGTCTCTGATCATGTCGTCACTCAGCCCCTCCAAGTCCACGTTGTTAAAATCAGCCTGAAGTTAGCTAGTTGAAGAATTTATCCAGAGTTCTGCTTGGATTAGATGCTGGCATTAAGTGTTCAGACTTCCTGTCTCGCCCAAAGCCCCACACCTCGTTAACCCTGATTGGACACAAGTAATAAGCTTCGATTTCTGTAGTAGCAGCTTCACAAGAAACACACCACCCAAAGCCACCTGCAGCTAGCCTTAAAAAAAGAACAAGAAAATATAATTAATTGGACATCAAGATCTTTTCTCATCTCTTCACATAATTGCTTTAGCTACATGGTTTTGTTGTTGTTGCTTAGTCTGATAGTTATGTACAAATATGTATCACGTAGAGGACATGTTGTTTCTAATTTTATCTCAGATAGGTGGACACTTTACACATGCGCATACAACCGTTCACTGAAATCACTGACTCAGCTCACATATAAAACAAAGTAATAATATAAGTAAATAATACTGTAGTTTTCATTTTTATAATTACTATTAAAAAGATTTTATAACGATTAAAAATATATATATTTGCTGATTAACCAGGGGGGCTTTCCTCATTCCATTGCTCCTTGCCCTATCCTAGTAATGATGAGTGGCAGGCTATATAGCGACAAGTATCAATTTTGTAAGTCGTTGTTTTCACTCAGCCGGGTTTCGAACTCCGCATGGGAAGCCTGCGCTCTACTGATTCTGCCACCGCAACCGGTAGTGCTGTGGTACTACTATGCATTGCCTCATGTTGACGTCAACATGGATAATTCGGGGCGCGAAAGTATATGACCAACACACTTTCCCCTGGCGCCACCATACGGGTAGAGACCGAACCCGCACTGCCACGCCACCTAGCATAAATTCCAGCCAGCACCATTTGGAGCCGGCCCGAGCTGCTCACTTCTCCACAGCATTTGAACCCGCGTGGTGCGTGGAGTTGTTTCGACTTTTCTCAGCCACACACCCTCCCATCTGAAAGACCTAAGGGCTAGGGTTGAGCGTCCTGGTAGCCGACACAATTATGATGATTAGACTGAACAAGACAATATAATACATGTGAGATACTTCGATTCATTCAAATAATAAAACCCTTAATTGCCACTTTATATACTGTGCTTTCGCGTTACTGAATTACTATAGCCCCAGTCACACCTACCCGGATCAGAGGCCGGACGAGCCCCGGACCGTCATCCGGGGTGGTCCGGGGCGATCCATGGTGATCCGTGGCTCGTGCGTGGTGATCCGGCGTGATCCGTGGCTGGTCCGGTGTCTGCCCCGGATGTTTTTAAATGTTTTAAATATCTGTGGTGGTCCGGGGCATCCGGGCTCGATCCGGCATGGTAGTAGTAGTAGTAGTAGTAGTAGGGAAACAGCCCCGGACCACCCTGGACAGGCGCCGGTTCACCCCCGGACTACCCAGACCACCCGCGGACCACCCCCGGATCGCACCGGGCATGCTGGCCGAATAGGTAGAGCACAATATCGATTTTATCCGGGACTGTCCGGGACAGTCTGGGCGACTGGTCCGGGGGTGGTCCGGCTCAAAATCCGGCGCTTGTCCGGGTAGGTGTGACTGGCGCTTATGCTATGTACTACTACATGTATACTTCTATGTCGGTACTTCTACGTAACTTTAAATTACATGTTCTCTAAGTTCAAACTTGTAAGCCATGTGATAAACTACTCCATAATTTACAGATGCTTCCAAATATATCGGCCATAATTCAAGTGCGTACCTAATGATATTTACAGATAATGGAACTACAGGCAATTATATTTAGGTCCTGAGTAACATAAAGCGGTTATAGCTATTAGATAAATCAGCAGGGGGTGTATTCACTAGAGACAGTTATAGTGTGTCTTGGTGTATTGGAGTCCTTAATGTCTCCCATGAGGAGGATGGTGCCTGTGTTTATGAAGGCAGCCTGGCCAGTCTCAGAAGAAAATAGTTACTTTTACAAGTAAACATACTCCCCCGAATTACACATTGGTGTAATGTAATACAGTACAACCCCATTAAACCAAGCTCGGTTAAACCAAACGATCAGTTAATCCAAACTTTTGTCGGCGGCCCGTCAAAATACTACCATTTATCATATGAAAAAGTTGGTTAAACCAAAGTCGGTTAATCCAAAGTCTCGGTTAATCTAAACAAAATTGTCAACCCCAGGCCACTTCCGGTACAGTTAAACCAAACTTTCATGTGGTTTTAAGGTCATCTGAGACTTTTTTATATGATAAATGGTAGTATTTTGCCAGGTCGCCGAAAAACGTTTGGATTAACCGATCATTTGATGTAACCGAGGTTGGTTTAATGGGGTTAAACTGTATACACATAAAAAAACAATAATCATAGTATCCACATACATTGTACATTCATAATGCACCCCCGTTTTTGCCAAAGCCAAGTCAAAGTCAAAGCTCGGTTAAACCAATGATCGGTTAATCCAAACAAATTTCTAGGGTCCCTTCAAGTTTGGTTTAATGGTGTTATACTGTATTCATGTTCCTGGCCACCTATCAGATTATGTGCATATCCATGGCCAGGGCTGGCCTTAGGAACTGTGGCGCCCAATTGGGAACAAGTTTTCACACGCCCCCCCCACGTTCACAGCAAAAGGTAGGTTTTAGTGAAATGATTTACAAGACTAGAGTAGATTACCCTACCACGAGGCCCCATTGCACGCGGGCCCCAATTTGGAAAATGTGTCCAATTGGCTTAAATCCGGATCTCTCCAGGGATCGAAATTAACTTTGAGATTATGGTTGAACAATTGTGCTGCCATGTTTAAAATCTAGTAGCAAATAGGCTTTCCCGTTTGTACAATTAATAAGAAATCTGTCATTAAGAGCTTTGATTTCCACGAATTAAAAATTTGAGGGTAATTTCCAGTGATGTTTATTTTAAACTAATGTTGACAATTATGTGGGATTAATTATTTAAGTAATGCTAGTGGATATAAAATAAGATATTAGTGATCCTTTCAATATGTATCATGGTGTGCTTAACCTGCAATACGTTGAATGTTTTGTGTCATGTAGAATACTTTTTGTTGTTAAACCATTGTATTGTTATATGGTATTGAGCATGTGCATGTTCAGTTTGTTCAGGTTCATACCAATGAGACACATGGAAACTTGTTTTATTTGATTTATTTGATCACAAGTACAATAAGCCTTCGCCTTATTCGACTTAAGGGAATGAAATAGTCACATGTATCCTGACACTGAGCCAACCAGTCCTTGCCCGATCCTAATAATACCGAGCGCCAAGCTAGGAAGCAACAAGTATCAATTTTTAAGTCATTGGTTTGACTCGATCAGGGTTCGAACCCACGACCCCACGATCTACCAACACGGGAGACGGACGCTCTAACTCATTCGGCCATCCTGTCTGGTTGAGACATGGTAGTAGTAGTTCAGTAGCAAGCACAAGTGTTCATTATCAAAACACATCGTTACCGTTAAATCCTATAGGTTTGGAAAGCCGAGATTGAGACACAGTAGTAGTTGGGTGGAAAACAAAAGTGTTTATTATCAAACCACATTGTTGCCGTGAGATCCTATAGATTTGGAAAGCCAAGATTGAGACACGCTAGGAGTTGAGTAGAAAGCAAAGGTGTTTATTATCAAACCACATCGTTACCGTTAAATCCAATAGGTTTGGAAAGCCAAGATTGAGACACAGTAGTAGTAGGTGAGTGGAAACCAAATGTGTTTATTATCAAACCACATTGTTACCGTTAAATCCTATAGGTTTGTAAAGCCGAGATTGAGACACAGTAATAATGGTGGAGTGAAAGTGAAGGTGTTTATTATTAAACCACATCGTTACCATGAAATCCTATAGGTTTGGAAAGCCGAGATTGAGACATGGTAGTAGTAGTTGAGTAGAAAGCAAAAGTGTTTATTATCAAACCACATTGTTACCATTGAATCCTATAGGTTTGTAAAGCCGAGATTGAGAGACAGTAATAGTGGTGGAGTGAAAGTGAAGGTGTTTATTATGAAACCACATCGTTACCGTGAAATCCTATAGGTTCGGAAAGCCGAGATTGAGACACAGTAATAGTAGTTGAGTGATTTATTATTTATTTTGAATATCCCCAGAGCCCTTCACTTCCCTGATATGCTGGTCAGTGCCTAACCCATACATTGTTCCCATGCCCCTGTATCATAGGGGTGTACTTTATCAGTTGTACCCATCCATATGCCCACTAGAGCCACGTTCAGTGCATCTACTGCCATGGGTCCATTTATTCTATTCACTAATATTCATGAATATTCCAATATCGGAATATTTTACAATTGCAAGCTGAGACAAAACAACAAGTGAGCTTTGTCATTAAAATGTTCGATTGGATGAAATATAACTGTACTGGTTTTTTATAGGCAGCATTCGACTTCTTTGTTTTGCTGCATGTGAGAAATCTTAACCAGTGTAAAGCACAAACAAATCTTGGAATATTATTCTTAAAAACAACTGGGCTGTATCCCCTCCTGTAATTTTGGCTATGTTTCGTGTGTTCGATTTTGCTATCAGTTGACAGAAGTCTAACCACTTCAAAATTGCATCAGATCTTGTTTTGGCTGTCATTTGACATGGATCTGACCATATCAGAATTTTGTGAAAATCTCAATGTAGGCATGTGAATGTGATTGATAAGACTGACAGAATAACTTACTGGGCTATCATGACTCACTCCGCCCATCTACTAGTGTTATGCTGTAAATATGGCTGTTTGTTTGTTTGTTGTTGATTTATGTCCTAGCAACATCTAAGGTCATATGAGGACAGGTACCAACTTGTGACAGTGCACACTCATGGTGACTTTATAGTGCTGCCCCAATGGAAGACCAGGCCTCCAGCACGATGATTTGTAATCCCACTCAGACACATTATCCTGACACTGAGCCAACCAGTCCTTGACCTATCCTAATAATGCCGAGTGCCAAGCTAGGAAGCAACAGGTATCAATTTCTAAGTTATTGGTTTGACTCGACCAGGGTTCGAACCCACGACCCCACGATCTACCAAAACCGGAGACGGACGCTCTAACTCATTCGGCCATCCTGTCTGGTCCAATAGGTTTGAAAGCCAAGATTGAGACATGGTAGTAGTAGTTGAGTAGAAAGCAAAAGTGTTTATTATCAAACCACATCGTTACCGTGAAATCCTATAGGTTCGGAAAGCCGAGATTGAGACACAGTCGTAGTAGTTGAGTAGAAAGCAAAAGTGTTTATTATCAAACCACATTGTTACCGTTAAATCCTATAGGTTTGGAAAGCCGAGATTGAGACATGGTAATAGTAGTTGAGTGAAAGCAAAGGTGTTTATTATCAAACCACATCATTACCATTAAATCCTATAGGTTTGGAAAGCCGAGATTGAGACACGGTAGTAGTAGTTGAGTAGAAAGCAAAAGTGTTTTTTATTAAAGCACATCATTACAGTAAAATCCTATAGGTTCGGAAAGCCGAGATTGAGACATGGTAGTAGTAGTTGAGTAGAAAGCAAAAGTGTTTATTATCAAACCATATTGTTACCGTTAAATCCTATAGGTTGGGAAAGCCGAGACTGAGACACGGTAATAGTAGTTGTGTAGAAAGCGAAGGTGTTTTTTATCAAACCATATTGTTACCGTTAAATCCTATAGCTTTGTAAAGCCGAGATTGAGACACAGTAATAGTGGTGGGGTGAAAGTGAAGGTGTTTATTATTAAACCACATAATCACCGTGAAATCCTATAGGTTCGGAAAGCCGAGATTGAGACACAGTATTAGTAGTTGAGTGATTTATTATTTATTTTGAATATCCCCAGAGCCCTTCACTTCCCTGATATGCTGGTCAGTGCCTAACCCACACATTGGTCCCATGCCCCTGCATCACAGGGGTGTACTTTATCAGTTGTACCCATCCATATGCCCACCAGAGCCACGTTCAGTGCATCTACTGTCATGGGTCTATTTATTGTATACACTAATATTCATGAATATCCCAATATCGGAATATTTTACAATTGCAAGCTGAGACAAAACAACGAGTGAGCTTTGTTATTAAAATGTTTGATTGGATGAAATATAACTGTACTGGTTTTTTATAGGCAGCATTCGACTTCTTTATTTTGCTGCATGTGAGAAATCTTAACCAGTGTAAAGCACAAACAAATCTTAGACTATTATTCTTAAAAACAACTGGGCTGTATCGCCTCTTGTAATTTTGGCTATGTTTTGTGTGTTCGATTTTGCTATCAGTTGACAGAAGTCTAACCACTTCAAAATTGCATCAGATACAGTTTTTGCTGTCATTGACATGTATCCGACCATTTCAGAATTTTGTAAAAATTTCAATGTAGGTTATTGATTGAGAAGACTGACAGAATAGCTACCATTAGTGTTATGCTGTACATATGGCTGTTTGTTTGTTGTTGTTTTATGTCCTTGCAACATCTAAGGTCATATCAGGACGGGTACCAACTTGTGACAGTACGCGCTCATGGGAGATTTTATAGTGCTGCCCCACTGGGAAATCAGGCCACCAGCACCATGACCCAATATCCCACTCAGTCACATTATCCTGACACCGGTCCTTGCCCTATCCTAATAATGCCGAGCTCCAGGCTAGGAAGCGACAAGTATCAATTTTTAAGTCATTGGTTTGACTCGACCGGGAACCAAACTCGCAAACTCCCGATCTTCCGCACGCGAGGCCTGTGCTCTACCCATTCGGCCAGCATGCCCGGTGTGTAAATATGGCCCTTACTGCGAACACGGCGTTAAGTCATCATCAATTCATCCATCTTTGTTTTTCGAACCAGCCCATTTCGGAAGCACGAGTCACGTGATAGTGACATAGGTGGTCAACGTGTAATGTAGATAGATACCCACTTCTCTCTCCGTGAGTTTTGCTTAAGGCCCTGTCACACTTTACTGGATTGAGGATATGGACAGACACGGACAAAAATATTCTAATCCGGTGTGATTCGGACTTGAAATTAGTTGCAGTTATAAAGGACTTACCCTATGAACAACGGCTTAGAGAATTGAAACTTCCTACCCTTTCCTACAGAAGGAAAAGAAGTGACATAATTGAAGTATTTAAAATTATGAAAGGTTTTGATAAAATAGATATGAACCAATTTTTCACCTTGAATAAAAGGGAAGGCAGTCGGGGCCATACTCTGAAACTAGTAAAACCCAGAGCCATTTCAAAGTTAAGGCAACGCAGTTTCTCAAACAGGATCATAAATATATGGAACAGTCTCCCACAAAATGTTATTGATGCCGAGTCAATAAATTCATTCAAGAACAGATTAGAAAAAGCATGGGCTGATGATCCAGGGAAATTTGACCCCTTATTCACCACATCCTACCAATTATTCCTTGTGTTGCATATTTACTTGCACTCAAGCAAAAATGAGAGACAAATAAGTGTTCACACTTCCTGTCTACCATTCGCTATTTCACTATTTCGAAATGTATCGATGATGCGCGAAAAGAAGGAAAGCAAGGCGGGGGTGGAGAAATGAGACGCTTTATTGGCGCCTCACAGAACATAATGAACAAACAGAGTAGAGGCCCATAATGAGCTACAAGGTTAACAATGGCATGAAGAGTAGATAAACAATGTAAGATCATGGAGAGGTAAACAGATAGGAAGTCAATAAAGTATCAGGTATCAAAGTCAGTGTTCATGGGGCAAGGGTGTCTTTTGAGTGAGGGGGTGCCGAGGAGCCCTCCACCGCTTAGGAAGGGGAGAGAGGGTAATAGTTGGGTGGGTGGGTGGAGAAGAAATGCTGACAGGGAGACGGCAGGGAGCAGAGTGAGGAGGAAAGCTGGCGGGCGGCCTTATAAGGGGGGAAGGGAGGCGGCAGCAGGTGAGGTGCGAATGCTAGCGGCCCGGGGGAGGGTGCGGGGTGGCGAGCAGCGGGGGTCGGGTGAGGTGTGGGCGCGTGAACAAAGGACGGGCGGGGGGAGGTGGCAGTGAGTGAGCGATCTCGGCCGAGGTGTGGAGGTGGCGCGACACGCGGGGCGGGGGAGGGTCTCCTTCTTTCTTCGCATCAAGCGTAATGCTACGCATTACGACCGATGCGCGAAAAGAAGGAAAGCAAGGCGGGGGTGGAGAAATGAGACGCTTTATTGGCGCCTCACAGAACATAATGAACAAACAGAGTAGAGGCCCATAATGAGCTACAAGGTTAACAATGGCATGAAGAGTAGATAAACAATGTAAGATCATGGAGAGGTAAACAGATAGGAAGTCAATAAAGTATCAGGTATCAAAGTCAGTGTTCATGGGGCAAGGGTGTCTTTTGAGTGAGGGGGTGCCGAGGAGCCCTCCACCAAAACGGCGGAGAGGGCTCGAGGGGCGCCCGAGGGTGCGAGGCGAGGCACGTAGGTGTGGACGGCAGCAGAGGTCCAGGTACCTTGGGCCATTATCTCAGGAAGGGGCACCCCGGCGCGCTGGCAAGCCTGAGCGGCGCCCCGGCGGAGGCTATGGAGGGTGAAGTCCTCGGGCCGTGGGACCCCTTGGGCGGCGAGGGCCCCTCGTAGCAGCGTGGTGAGAGAGCGAGGGTCGAGGGGCCGGCCGGAGGGCATGATGAAGGCGGGCGCGTCAGGGGCGGCAGGGCAGAGGGCGGCGGCGCCGAGCCAGGCCGCGACGGGGCAGAGGGCGGAGTCCGGGATGGCGGGGATGAAGAGGGCGACCGCGCCCGAGGGTGAAGAGATGGTCTTGGAGCTCCGGATCTGCAGTCGGAGACCCCCGGGCGCGGAGCGGACGTCATCGCGGGTCAGGGTGTGGGGGCCGCCCCACCCCTCGGGACTCGGGGCCAGCAGGTTGGACTGGCGCAGCATCCCGAAGTACCCGAGGAGGAGCGCGGCCCGAGGCACGAGTGAGGCGGGCCCTGCTCGGGAGAGGTGGTTGATGGCGAGGGCGAGCTGCTCCGGGGAGAGGGGCGGCGCCTGCCGCTGGACGTGGGCAGAGGTTCGCTCCCCCCCTCGGCAGACATCCTTGGGAAGGCGCGCGTCGAAGCCCGAGGTGAGGCCCCCAGCATCCTCGACCCAGGAGCGGGCGCCCGAGACGGTGTTCTTGACGGAGGCGGGCGCCAGCCCGCGGAGGAAGAGGGCCGCCGTGAAGGCGGCGACGTCGAAGGGCGTGGGCGCGAGGGGGGCCACGCCTCGGGCCACCGCGAAGGTGACGAACTCCTCGGCCTGGCGACGACGGTTCCTCCAGGTCGCCGGGGCGAGGGAGGCGGCACGGAAGCGGGAGACGGCAGCAACTTCCTCGGGCAAGAAACCTAGAGGCCGGGGAAGAAGGGGAAAGCGTCATGGGTGATGGTAACGGGGAGCAGCCCGAGGCGGGCCACCTCGTCGCGGGCCGTCGCCTCCCATGGGCCCGGGAGGTGGGCGCGGCTGAGGGCGTCCGCGAGGAGGAGGTCAGCGCCGGGCTTGTGGGTGATATGTAGAGTGAAGGAGCCCGTGGCCGCTATCAGCCACAGCTCCCGGGCGCAGGTCCCGAGGGTGACGTCTCGGGCGCGGGCCGGATTCGAGGGCAAGGGCGGAAGCCATGTTATCGGTATTAATGATGACCGTCGCCCCCGCGACGTCGTCCGGGAGCAGGGCGCGCAGGGCGACGACGAGGTTGATCGCCTCGAGCTCGTGGATGCTGTTAAATCGTGACTGGAAGGCTTTAGAGTACCCTCGGGCATAGTAGTGAGATTGGGAGAACGCCCCGCCCCCGGTGAGGCAGGAGTCGCACTCTATCACCCAGCGGCGACCCTCCGGGGCGCGGAGTAGGTGCAGGCCGTTCGAGATGCGGCCGTAGGCGGCGAACCACCTCAGGTCCCGGAGGGCGTCGTCGGCGAGGGTGATGGTGGGCGCCCCGAAACAGCTGCGCAGCGCCCCGAGGAGCCGGGCCATGAACTTCCGGCCGGGGAGCACGCAGCTGCTCACATGGTTGAGGCGCCCCAGGAGACTCTGGAGCTCCTGCTTCCCGAGGGTGGGCCGGGCGACGCGGGCCTCGCAGTCGTTGACGAGGGCCTGGATCTTGCCGGGGGCGACCCGGATGGTCATCGCCTCGGTGTCGAGGGCGAACCCGAGCCATTGAAGGCGGACAGCCGGGGGATGACACTTTCCGGGTGCCACGTCGAGGCCGAGGGCTGTAGTGAGGGCCATGAAGGCGTCAAATGCTTTGCAGGCCCTCAGGTAGGAGCCCTCGCACCCGATAAAATCGTCGACGTAGACGAGGGCGTGGTAGCCCTCGCGCCGGAGGATCCAGGCCACCGCCGAGGTGACGCGGACACAGGCCGCGCCCGAGGAGCGGCAGCCGAAGGGGAGGGCGAGGTCGATGTAGGTGGCTCCGTTAAGGGATATCCCGAACAGGGGGCAGGAGAGGGGGTCGGCCCGGAGCTGGCGGTAGGCCCGGGAGATGTCCGCCGACCAGACGTAGGCCCCTACGCCCTCGGATACGAGGCGGCGGCCCACGTCGGCGACGGACGGGAGGGTATATGCGTGGGGTTCCCCGAGGTATTCCCGGCGGGGGATGCCGGAGTTGACGCTGGCACCTCGGGGGTAGGAGAGGTCCACGATGACCCGCCTCTTACCGGGGTCGGACTTGGGGCGGGTCATCATGGGCGAAACCTGGGTCCAGGGGGAGAAGGGGGGGACGTGGAAAGGGCCGATGAGGGCGCCGAGGGCGAGCTCGGACTCGATAAAGGTCTGGATGTGGGAGAGAAATTCCCGAGGCTCGCGGTGGTTGGTGAAGGTGGGGCGGGGGATGCTCGGGGCAGAGTAGTTCGAGGGAAAACCGAACTCGAGGAGGTCCAGGACGGCTTGGTCAGGGTAATCTTGGAGGCGGGAGCGCCAGGCCTGGATGTGGAGGCCTGAGGGGAGGGGAATGCGGGCGGCCAAAAAATTAGGGAGGCCCGCTTCCCGGAGGGTGGTGTAGGTATGGCGGATGTGAGGGTAGCGGTCCCACGCCTCGCCAGAGGTGTGGGGCCAGGCGGCCAGGATGGTGGGGCGGTACTGGGAGGGGGTGGGGCCGCAAGAGGGGGCTGCGGGGAGGGTGTCCTGGAGGTCGGGGTCGAGGACGTCAATGGTGGGCTCGTCTAGGGAGGCGGCGGGGGGGTTGGTCTGGGGGCGGGGGGAGGGGGAGGAGGTGCGGCGGGGGCGGGCTAAGGGGGCGGCAAAGGCGTGGGGGGTGGGGGGGTGGTCGGGGTCGGGGGGGGGGGCGGGAGGCGGGGCGGGAGGGCGGGGGGAGAGGGTCGGGGGGGTCGGGGCGGGGGGTCAGGGGGCGGGCAGAGGAAAGCAGTGTCGCCAGGGTCAAGGTAGTCTTCAGGGTCGGGGTTGATGGGCGACTGAGGCCGGTAGGCGGTGGAAGCCTTGATGAGCGGGCGCTGGGGCCCGAGGTGGCCGGGTGGTGCGGCCGTGTCGAGGCGGCGGTCAGGCCGCGCCTCGGGCGTGGGGGCAGTGCGGGGGGCACTGTCGGTAGGGCTGGTATCGGGGCGGCTGGAGCAGGGTCGGGGGGCGGCTTCGTGGTAGGTGGGCCGGTTATAGACCTCCGGGCCGGGCTGGAGGTGCCGGCTCTTTAAAAATCCGGGGAGGGCGTGGGGGCAGCTGCGCGCGCACGCTTGGCCAGGCATGCGTCCTCACTATGGACGGTCAGTAACTTCCGCACATTCGCGCAGTAGGCGCAGGCATGGCGCAGCTTGGCGCCCCCTTGGCCGTGAACCTCCCCCGGGGCAGCGTGGGTGCATGAGGTCGGGTCCCGGTTCCATGCGTAACAGAGCGCCCCGTGGGTCTCCCTGGAGTAGGGCACGCGAGTATCGGTGTGGGCGCGGGGCTGGGGGCGGGGCTTGGTGGTGTCGAGGGGCCTTGGCTGGGTGGGGGCGGGCTGGGCTGGCATGGCTAAGCAATCGAGCCTGAGTAGGTTTATCGCGACTAGGTCGTGCCAGCCGTTAGGGAGGGTACCGTCCGCGATCGCAGAAAACACAGTCTCTGAATAGCGGCGGACTGTGGTCCAGGGGTAAATAAGGTTGTCCCGGCAGACTCCAATGAGGTGCTGGTGCAGTCCGGGGGCGGAGTGGGCGGGGAAGTCCGGGTGGTCGAGGAGATGCAGGAGGGCGAGCGTGTACTCATCTTTCGTCGCCTCTCCTCGCTTCACCGGCTTCCTCTCCGCCCCTCGCTGGACCAGATCCGAGGGGAAAAGGTAGTCGGCCGGTATACCTTGTCTCCTGGTGGAATGACGAGCCTCGGCAGACGCCAGTATCTCTCGGACGGCGTCGGCCGCCGAGGCGGGGCTGTGGCGGGAGACGTCCTCTTGGTAGGCCTGGGACGCGTAGGCAGGCGCTTGGGAGGGCTGGTGTCGATATCTCAGGTACTCCGTCGACTGGGGGGCTGGCAGGCCCCCGTGGGGCGGCGGCGGTGGTCGGGCGGTGGCGCGCGCCCGAGGTGTCGGCTGGGAATGCTGTGGCGCCGCCGGCAGCGGCTGGTTTGAGGCGGGAGGCGCCTCACCGGACGCGAGGGCGTCGATCCGGGCGTGGATCTCTGCGGTAGCCTGGCGGGCCTCGGCGGCTGCGTCGGCGGCTGCCCTCCGGTTCTCCGTCTGCATTTTCTGCATCGCCTCCATGAGGGCAGACATCTCCGTGCCCGAGGCGTGGCCCGAGGGTGGTGCGGGAGATGCCGGAACGGAGGCTGGTGAGTCCTCCCTTGGTGGTGTAGGTGACGGCCCCGGCGTGCGGGGGGCAGCCCGGGAGCTCTTGCGGCCGCGACCCTTTCCTTGAGGCATGGTGCGTAGAGGAGTGATCCGAGGTGGTGAGAATCCAAATAAGAAGAAATGCTGACAGGGAGACGGCAGGGAGCAGAGTGAGGAGGAAAGCTGGCGGGCGGCCTTATAAGGGGGGAAGGGAGGCGGCAGCAGGTGAGGTGCGAATGCTAGCGGCCCGGGGGAGGGTGCGGGGTGGCGAGCAGCGGGGGTCGGGTGAGGTGTGGGCGCGTGAACAAAGGACGGGCGGGGGGAGGTGGCAGTGAGTGAGCGATCTCGGCCGAGGTGTGGAGGTGGCGCGACACGCGGGGCGGGGGAGGGTCTCCTTCTTTCTTCGCATCAAGCGTAATGCTACGCATTACGACCAATGTAACGGATGGTAATGGACGGGTAACAGACGGGTAACAGATGGTAATGGATGGTAACAGTTGATAATGTATCCAATGATCAGCAGACAATTCAGTATACAAAAAGAACTATAATGAACGGCAATGGATGTGTAATGGATATGTAATGGATGTGAACAGACAGGTAACGAACGGCAATGAACGGTAACAGATAATAACCGCATATGTCAGTCTGGGGCAATCCGTTAAAAGTTGTATGCATGCTCAAAACTTGTAATAGAGCGGGCCGGATATCAATGGATATCAATGGATATCAACGGATATGCAATGGACACAAACCAGACTTTGCCGGATATCAACAGACTTTGTTCCGTTTCAATCCGTTTCCTCGATCCGGTGATGTGTGACAGAGCCTTTAAGCAAAGTTCAATCAGCATCACTCAAACTCCATTTATCTCAAAAGTGAAGAACAGCAAAGTTAGCAGCCATACTTCAGCTAGTCCTGTCGTGCAGGCTATAGTAATATTTGCCAGCAGGAAGCTGCGGGATTGGTCCAATCCGTCACTTCCGGAGTTGCTCCACACATGACCCAAATAAGGTCCAACAGGGCTAACCTAATATAATGGCCGGATGGCATGTTGAACGGGTGGGGGAGAGTTGGGGGGGGGGAGGTTGGGGAGGTGTGTGTGTGACCGTAGGAGGGTGGTATAGGGTGCGGGGGGGTCGGGGAAGATTGGGGAGGGTGGTGAAGGTTTGGGAGTGTGGGGAAGGTTGGGGAGGTGTGTGTGTGACCGTGGGAGGGTGGTAGAGGGTGCGGAGGGTGGTAAAGGATGGGGGAGGGTGGGGGGAGGGCGGGGGAAGGTTGGTGAGGGTGGGGGAGGGTGAGGGAAGGTTGGGGAGGGTGGAGGAGGGTGGGGGAAGGTTGGGGAGGGTGGGGCAAGGTTGAAGAGGGTGGGGGAAGGTTGGAGAAGGTGGTAGAGGGTGGTAGAGTGTGGCGAGAGTGGTAGAGGATGTGGGAAGGTTAAGGAGGGTGCAGGTGGGGGAGGTGGGGGAAGGTTGGGGAGAGCAAGGGAAGGCTGGGGAGGGCGGGGAAAGGTTGGGGAAGGTTGGGGAGGATGGAGGGAAGAGGGCGGTGGAAGGTGGGGGAAGGTTGGGGAGTGGGAGAACGTGGAGGAGGGTGATAGAGGGTGGGTGAAAGTTGGCGAGGGGATGGAGGGCGGAAAAGAGTGGGAGAGAGTAGAGGGGGGTTGGAGAGTGGGGAAGGGTGATGATTCACTACACCTATTTACCAGGATTGTTATGATGACTCACTACACCTATCTACCAGGATTGTTATGATGACTCACTCCATCCATCTACCAGGATTGTCATCATGCTTCAATCCACCCATCTACCAGGATTGTTATGATGACTCACTCCATCCATCTGCCAGGATTGCTATGATGACTCACTACGCCAATGTACCAGGATTGTTATGATGACTCACTCCGCCCATCTACCTGGATGCTCATGATGACTCACTCTGCCAATCTACCAGGATTGCTATGATGACTCACTCCGCCCATCTACCAGGATTTTCATCATGACTCACTCCGCCCATCTACCAGGATTGTTATGATGACTCACTCCATCCATCTACCTGGATTTGTATGATGACTCTCTACGCCCATCTACCAGGATTGTTATGATGACTCACTCCACCCATCTACCAGGATTGTTATGATGACTCACTCTGCCGATCTACCAGGATTGTTATGATGACTCACTCCTCCCATCTGCCAGGATTGCTATGATGACTCACTACGCCAATGTACCAGGATTGTTATGATGACTCACTCTGCCCATCTACCAGGATTGTTATGATGACTCACTCCTCCCATCTGCCAGGATTGTTATGATGACTCACTGCGCCAATGTACCAGGATTGTTATGATGACTCACTCCGCCCATCTACCAGGATTGGTATGATGACTCACTCCTCCCATCTGCCAGGATTGTTATGATGACTCACTGTGCCAATGTACCAGGATTGTTATGATGACTCACTCCGCCCATCTACCTGGATTGTTATGATGACTCACTCTGCCGATCTACCAGGATTACTATGATGACTCATGCTGCCCATCTACCAGGATTACTATGATGACTCACTCTGCCCATCTACCAGGATTGTTATGATGACTCACTCCATCCATCTACCAGGATTGTTATGATGACTCACTCCACCCATCTACCAGGATTGTTATGATGACTCACTCCATCCATCCACCAGGATTGCTATGATGACTCACTCCATCCATCTACCAGGATTGTTATGATGTCTCACTCCACCCATCTACCAGGATTGTTATCATGAATTCAATTATGTAAAAGTGCCTGTTTTGCTCTCATTGGACATTTACTGGGGTTTTCTTTTGTTGCTAATCACTATTAAACTATATTCCTATGACTTTGTATGACACTAGTGATACTTAGTTGAAGAGAAGGCACCCCTGCATAACAGTGGATGACTTATTGATTGTTCGGTGGTGATGTTATGATGTGTTAGGAGCTAAGGCCAGATTCACGGTGAAAAGTAGGTCAAATTCATTCTGTCGGTTGTTTCTTTCTAGAAACTACCATGTCTCAAAAGAGAAAAAATGTATGTCCTTTGAAAGAGGCACACACATTTAAAAGAGGCGATAAAGTCCAGCTGTCCTCGGGAATTCAAAATTTGATCAGGCAGGGGCGTAGCTAGGCATACGCACGCACGCCAAAACGTCCACATCGTTTTGTCAACAAAAAATTTAATTAAAAAATAATAAAGAGAGAGAGAGAGAGGGGGGGGGGGTACTTAGATATGATTTCATATTCAGAAGGGTGTGACGCCATAAGCGGCCCCCTAAACCCCCTGCCAAAATTAGGAGTACACATCGTTAAAGGTCTAGCTATCCCCCTGTCAGGCTTTACATTTGTAAACAGGTCTCATATGGTATTTAATTATTTAATGGCGAATGGTTATAAGATCTACACAGTAAAGTAAAATGTGTTTGGGTATCAGTGGGTGCTGACACCTAATACATCTGGGAGGAGAGGGGGGATTCTCATCTAAGTGAAAAGACAGGAGTCAGCCAAGAGCGGCCAATGTGGTAACGGATGAGGACCACTTGGTCTAGTCGGTAGTTCGCATGACTCTATGGAGATTCTTCTACAAATGGGATGATGTCATGCAACTACTTGTTTGGATGTTTGTTCATTCATGTTGCCATTTACATTATATATCAAAATGAGGGGGGCTTTTTATATCAGTAGTTTGGTCTCCTGAAAAAGGAGAAAGCAGAAGTACAGTACTTATGAGGTCATCATCCTCATCATGCTGTCGGTCGCGATGAGACAAAGACTGTTTTCATTACTTGACCCGTACATTTCATGAAAGCTGCCTGCAAAAGTGTTGAAGTGCTGCTGGCTTTTGCAAGTTACCAGCGGCACTCTCTCGGGGAGCAAATAAAGGTTTCACACCAGCAAGAACATTTCAAGACAAGCGCAAAACTATTTGTCCCTGCAGTGGCTGGTCGGGAGATATTGGGAGTTCCATACATCAACTGCCCTTAATGCTGCCACAGTGACCTGGTTTTCTGTTTAGGGTTTGCTCCCTTAGCCTTCGGTTCTGTAAAGAACCTGTACCACAAGGCAGTGGTTTACAACTCTGCAGGGAAGGGGCATCAAACTCCCTGAGGTATTGCTATACCTGCAATACCTGCATACCTGCTTATGAGGTGCTTTCCCCATTTAAAATGCTTATACCATAGAAATAATAAATAGAAAAATGAAAGTGTATATACATATCAGAGTGGGTGATCTGACATCGTGCAATAGTCCATGTTATTAGTAACATAGGTAATTCACAACACAGGAAAAGTCGCAATGGCCTCTTACGTCCCTGCCACCTTGAAAAGTGGGTGTATCTCTGTGGTATTTAAGTCTATGTCGTATCAAGATGGGAGTTTACATTAGACTAAATTGAAGTAGTTGTCAGAGAACTTCTAGACATTTTCTTTATATATATACTATCAACTATCTACTTCTAAAATCACTTGTTGGGCTCAGTATTTGAAAGATCACACAAGAAGACACAATATTGTACTCACATGGTTTAATCCAAACTAAAGTTGACACAAGCATACGTTACACAGAGATCTGGCTGGTGGTGGTGGTGAGAGAGAAAGCGCATCTGACCTGCACCCTTATTTATATTGGTTCATTAGTCATGTGACCTAGCTTTCTTGTACCTGGCACCCCTTTGCTTGCAGAGTAATGTATAAGGTAGCTAACCCTTTTTCTGTGCAATAGTACCTTTATTACCCTGCAACCACATTAATAATATTTATTACCTCTATATCATTATATACACATACAACATGCTTTTAGAATATTATTTAGCTACCCCAAAATTCCGAAATATTTTAAAACCTGCCAGCCTGAACCTAGAATTCTGCCCGCCAGCCCTGATGCCACCCACACCATCTAGCAGAAGTCTGGCCACTTCTCCCAGCATACCAAGCAACTTGTCCATTACTCATCTGGACTCGAACCTGCATGGTCAGAATCCAAATGTGGACAGAAAACTAGCCACCCACTTTCCCTACCCTACAACCAAACTTAAAGAAATTGAGCCATCTGTGGCAAAGCCACCACAGACGCATGCAGGAGGTCGGCGGGACCAAGTGGTCCTTAGCCACTGCCGTATTGGCCACTCGTGGCTTACACATGCTTTTCTGCTCAAGGGGGAACCTCCCCCTGAATGTATTGGGTGTAAGTCCCCACTGACACTCAAACACATTTTACTAAGTTGCATTGATATTTTGGCCCTGCGCCAACAGTTCTACACTGCAGACAGTATGCATGACCTTTTTAGTAAGGTAAATCAGGAAAACATTTTAGCCTTTTTGAGGGCAGCTGGGCTGTACCACCTCATATAGGTTACTAAATAGATTCTATGAATTATTAATAAAACTTTTCTTTTTCTATGGGAATTTGTTTCCCTTGACCACAGATATATGATTGTGAGCTTTCTAATTTAATGAGTGTCTATTGGCACATAATTGACTGTCTACTTTTACATGTAAAAGCGATGGTTTGAACAAAAAACAAACATTTCTCGCCGTGAATATGGCCTATGCTGCCGACACAGTGTAAAGCAACCACCAATCAATCAATCAAACCCTGCAACCAGCATGGGCTGAGTGCCAGAGAACCTTCGATTTACACAACAATTGGCCGCAAACTCATGGTATGGGTCAGGACTGGAACCTTATACCTGATTGAAATAAATTTCTTAAAACATGGTATGCCATTCTTTGCCCGCATTGTGAATTACATCGCCCAGATCCTTCTTGTCATCACAGTGTATCAACGTGGTGGGTTTAGTCTTTTCCAGGTCACGTGGAGCAGAGGTGTGACCTAGCGCATACCTTGACCTCAGCATCCTAAACCAGCCGGGAGAGAGACAAACCAGTAAGCTGAGACAATTCACATGTGCATTTTGTTTATTCAGTTTTCTATTTTTAAAAAGGATAAAACATGGATGGCTACTTCACACGCTACAACGCAATTTCCTATTGATTTCATCGGTTTGAATCCAAATCTTGCTTAAATTAAACTTTTCTTATTAAAACTGCGGTTATATTTATAGCCACATAGAAAGTTGGCTGGTTGGTTGGATGGGATTTTACATCCTAAAGCCTGGTACACACCTCCCGTATACGATTCACGCGCTAAAACTGACTGTCCAACGGGACCCGTCACAACCTGAGCCGTCCCGTTTCCCGACTAAGTTTTAGTCTTTAAGTGTGTGACCCCTCTCCCGTTACAACCCGACCCGTCCCGTTTCCCGAATAAAACTGCCCGATTCATTTTTCGAATCTTATCAAACCCGGTACACACCTCCCGTTTTGCGACAAAGTTTGAGTTTAAGTCGGTTTCAGTCTTTAGGTGTGTGACCCCCTCTCACACCAGAGCCTTCCGATTCGCGACTTAAAACTCAGTTTTAGGTTTTATATGGGAGGTGTGTACCGGCCTTAAGCAACTTCAACTGCTCTTGTGAGAACGGTGAAATGAAAAGCAGGTGTTCTTGAATCCATGTGCTTAATAATTAATGTGTGTTCATTCTCTTTGAATGCAATAAATTAAGAGTATTACTTCCTTGCACTTCGCTATGTATATCTATATAAATATCTACATATATATCTATATATATCTATCTATATATATGATGTATAGTGTATGCATATATATATAAATATCTCGTGGTAGTGATGAAAATGGGAAATATTTCGCCTAGAGCGGGACTGAAACCCACATCTCTTTTTTTTTCTTTTTTTCTTTTTTTTTATTGACGAGGTATTTACTCTGCCCATAACGTATAAGCTCCTGTCAGGGTGCTTGTTTTCAATGCTGGACAGCTGTGATGCTGTCTTGATCTGTTCCTTTGCCCAGGAGTGTTTACCTGTGTCTGCTTGGGTCAGCCTTCTGCAATTTTGGTTGTTAGTAATAGCCTATGTTAGTTTTTTTGTAATTTTCCAGGTTTTTTATTGTCTAGTCTGAGTAATGATACCTTAGACTACTATGTACATCTACTTGGGTGACATGCAGGCTTGTGGGAGAGGATCCCGTTCCATTCAGATTTTTGTTATTTGTTACAGCATCCTTTCACCTAAACCCTGTCCTTAGATAGTGCACTTGTGTGCTAGAACACACTCGGACCCTTTAGGACTACGGCCAGGCGGGATGGCTGTGTTGCTTCCCTAGCCATTTTGTATTTCAGGGTGGATCAGTTGCATGACCGTGACCTGTCCACTTCTGTGTTGGTTTGTGCCATTACACATACCCAGGTGGACTGTGCCATGTGGTGATAGCTTTCCTGATTTCCTTAATACTTAGGAGAGCTAATTTCCCTATTTTTTCTGTTTAGTGCCTACCACTTTTCCTGGCCTGTCTTTTGCTTTCTTTGCCAGTACACAGCAAGCATTCACGGCGCTCAGGGGCAGGTGCGGTTTTGTTGTGTCAGTAAGTAATTGTTTTCTTTAGGAATTTTTTGTAGTGGTCAGGGTTACGGATCGCCCGCAATTTTACATTTTGTTTATTCCAGGCATGTGCTGCCATGGTTAGTACACTTCTCTCATGTATTTTCATGTTGCTGTTTTCCGTTAGGAGTATTGGGGCCGCCATGTGTCTAGTGTCCCTGCGGGGGGCTACTGTGTAATCCGGTTTCGTGGTGTAGTGGTGTGCTAGTATTTTCAGGTGCGTTTCTTTTCTGCTTGTTAATAGTGTTGTTTTGCATTTTTTGTGTAGTTCTATCGTGGGATATCTTTTGTGTACTGCATATTTTAAGGGCTTTATTTTGCATCACTTGTAGTTTGTTGGGTAGTTTGGTAGTTCCCCCCATGTATACTACATCACCGTAGTCGAAGTAGGGAAGGATCATTCCTTTATATATTTTGATTGCCATGCTTTCAGTCATGTAGTACCTTAGTTTTGCCAGTAGCCATATTTTATGGTTTGCTTTTTTGATAGTGTTTGTTATGCAAAGGTCATAGTTTAAGTGCCTGTCCAGGTCCACTCCCAGATACCGGTAGTTGTCTACCTGATCTAACTCATTGTTTCCCAGGAGACATTTTATTTTGTTGTTACCGGTTAGTCTGGTACCGAATAGCACCGTCTTCGATTTATTGCTATTTATAGTCATCTTATTCAGATGGCACCATTCAGTTAGTTTCATTAGTGTTTGATTTAGTTTTGTTTCGATCTCTTCAGATGTTTTGCCTGCAGTATATACCACAGTATCATCTGCATATAGTTGGATGTTTTCAGTGTCTAGCCAGTTGTTTAGATCATTTTTATATATGAGGAAGAGGAGTGGTCCCAGAACTGACCCTTGTGGTACGCCACAGTTTATTTTTTCCTCACTTGATATGGTTCCATTTATTGCTGTGCATTGTTTTCGGTTTTTTAGGTAACTTGTTACCCATTTTCCCGTTACTCCTGTTATTCCCATTTGGGATAGTTTGCTGATTAGGATAGTGTGGTCCACTGTGTCAAAGGCTTTGCTGAAGTCTATGAACGCTGCACCCACTAGGTTCTTTTTATTGATATTATTTGAGATATCGCTTATTAAGTTAGCAATTGTTTTAATTGTCGAGTGGTATTTTCTGAATCCGCCTTGTTTACTGTTTAGTATTTTGTGTTCGATCAGGTGGTCCATAATGTGCCTATGCATTATTTTCTCTATTAACTTCCCAGGCAGTGGGAGTATTGAGATAGGTCTATAGTTGCCCAGGTCTTGTTTGTCCCCCCCCTTTGTGGAGCGGGGTTACTTTGGCTAGCTTCCAGCAGTCTACATAGGTACCTTCTCTGAAAGATGTGTTGAATAGGCTACATAAGGCCTCTGGGATGCATCCTAATGCATCCTTCAGTACTATACTCGAGGTATATTCAATGCCTGACGGCTTATTGCAATCAACTGTTTTTATGAGATCACTTATTTCTTTTTTTGTGGTTACGCAATCCCCTATCACTACGTTTAGTTGTGGTGCTCTTGTGGCCCAGTTAGAGTTGAATTTTCTGGATAGTTTATTTCCTATGGTAGAAAAGTGTTTGTTCATTATGTTTGCTGTATCCTTGTTGCTGATTTCAATTCCCTCATTGATGTATAAGGTAATTGTATCTTTATTTTTGTTGTTTGGAATTAGGATCTTTACATTGTTCCAGAATTTATGTGAGTTTTTACCCCATTTTTGGTCTTGAGTGATAATAAATTTCCTTTTGGCCTTCCTCACTGATTTATGGCTTCGATTTATTGCTTTATGGTACTCTTCTATGTGATGAAGTCTCCCGCTTGCTTTAGCCACTTTACCTGCCTTATACTTGTCCATAATTGCATTGATTAATTCTGGGGTTACCCATGGGTCCTGGTTTTTTTAAATTTTAAGTTTTTTTTATTGGACAGGTAGTGTCAAGGTGACTTCTCACTTCCCCAATGATAGTGTTCCATTGGTCATTTACATCTGCATCAGGTGTTATTGGTAATTTCAGAGCTTTTTCTAGGTGCGCTGCTAGTGCTTCCTTCGTGTAATTTTTGTATGATCTACCCATACGGAGAGTAGTTTTGTTTTTGGTTTTTATTTTCTTTCTAGTAATATATATCAATTCATGGTCACTAATGCCCCAGTTCCTAGTTCCTGAGGTGTGGGCATGATTTGAGTTTGTTATGATTAGGTCTATTATTGAGCTGTTTTCTCCAAGTCTGGTTAGTTCACTAATTTTTTGCTGTAATCCTCTTCCTTTGAGTAAGTTCTGTAGTGAGTGTTTGTTCTTGTTGTTTGTTTTGTAGTTTATATTGAAGTCCCCTAATAGGAATATTTCAGCTTTTGTGAGTTTTGACACATTGGCTAGGGATACTTCAAGTTGTGTGGTTAAATCCTCAATGTCCCCATTTGGCGGTCTGTATAGACTCCCTATGGCTATGCATTCTGGGCCAGTGTGCTAACCATTACACCACCTAGGCTCCCTGATATCACAATACTACCTACACCTACCTGTTTATGCCGCTCCTTGCCTGAGACATCAGTGCAGACCACTACACTCGTCCCCCTGTAATTGTAAGTCTTTCAATGCTTACAATTACATACATACAATGCACTTACATATAAATACACAGGGTAGGTTCAACAACTATACAGCGCATAGCATGTACAGGATCATGGTCATGACAACGAGTGTTGTGGGGGTGATGAAAATGGGAAATATTGCGCCTAGAGCGGGACTCAAACTCACATCTCTTTGAATTCTGGGCCAGGGTGCTAACCATTACGCCACTTAGGCTCCCTGATATCACCACACTACCCACACCTACCTGTCTATGCGTCTCTGTGCCTGAGACGTCAGTGCAGACCACTACATTATATATATATATATATATATATAATGTTTGTCAGACATATATACAATAGTAAGTAATAATCCTTCTATTTATATGGGATGGGGATCTAGCAGAATCCTGACATAGACCTAGCCACCGATTTTCTTTTGGTAGGTTTGTGAGAGCATGAGAGAAATAGTTTTTCGCATGTTTCTTTTCAGACCTTTTTGAAGGCACTCTTATCCTTTGCTGTACCCGCATACGATCAATCTCGCCATTGATCGCCAACAATTTCTCTGACCAAAGCTACTTTGGGCACTTCCTGCATAAGCTATTAAAGCTGCATAGTCTGATGGTTTTTACTTTCTGTTATTTTCTGAGATAAATATATTAGGTTAATCGTTATAATCTACCGTCCATTGGCTTGAAGTAAATTGGCTTTAAAATGGCTAACTAAATAATATATATTGTCTAGAGATGACTTGAATACTCGCTTCCCGTAAAGGATGTCATGGGTTCACACCCCAGCCAAGTCAAACCAAAGCGTTATAAGTTCTAGGAACATCTAAGGACATATCAGGATGTGGCCTGCAAATTCACTTAGCGAGAGACCAGATTTTATTTCTGATAAAAACTAGTCGGTACTTCGAGGAAGTGAGCAATAGTTGGATAAGTGTAGGGCAAGTCGGCGACAGGGCCTTCCTTAATCTAGCAGAATGACCGCAGTGTCATGAATGTGTGAAAGACCGACATTGGTCTAACATAAGTAGAGTAGCCGACATATAATGTGATCAGTCAAAGATACAAGAGCACAACAATGCAATGAAATACAAGTAGGTAAAACAAGGCGAATAAAACTTATGTGTAAGTTCAGCGTTCAACCCAAAAATGGCCAAGGGCTGCAGGTGCCGCACTTATGTGAATAGCCCGAAGGTACAGGTTTACTGCTGAGCTTCGCCATGTCCCTGCTGACATGATGTTGTCGAGCACCCGGTTTGAGAAATTTACGGCAGGCTTGATACACTTAGAAAGATGCTGTAACTTTCCAGCTAGGCTTTGCAATTGTTTCCTCGAACACGTTTGTTTGTTCGTTCGACCAGAGCTGACATTCCTCTAGAACCTCTTTGATTTTTTTAAACGGTAATGTGACTGTCATTTCGACAGAACTAATAATAAAACCAAGCCATGTAACAGTTGTATTTGGTGCTGTACATTTATCAGGAGCTAGCGCTAAGCCTAGTTGGGAAGTTAAATTGTTAAAGCTATGGTATGCTGCTATGGCCCTCTGTTTTGTATTTGCTATGCCTATGAAATCATCTAGATAACATGATGAAAAATACCCTTCTTGCCGTAATAACCGTAATAGACAATTGCTCTAGTAGTTTGTGCACAGGCGAGAGTAGAGGTTCTACACCAGAAGAGGGGAAGCAATGTCTAGATATATCTTATTATTAAGGGAGATACCCAACAACGGTGTGGACACTGATCTTAACTGTCTATACGCCCTTGCCAGGTCTGCTCCCCACATCCAGGCATTGGGACCAAGTTGTGTGAGCCTATCTAGACAGACACCTAAATTATGACCTCTGCATAACAAATACTATCAATTAAGTCAACCATAAAATATGGCTACTGGCTAAACTGAGATACTACATGACTGAAAACATGATAATTAAAATATATAAAGGCATGATCCTCCCACACTTTGACTATGGCGATGTAGTATACATGGGAGGAAATACAAAACTATTAAACAAACTACAGGTGCTACAAAATAGAGCCCTCAAAGTATGCCTTCAGGTGAACAATAGATATCCCACAATCGAATTACACAAAAAATGCAATGCAACACTACTAACGAGTAGAAGGGAAACACACCTCAAAATACTGGCACACCATTACACCACAAAACCAGGCTACACAGCAACCCCCCATAGGGACACCAGGCAAATGGCAGCCCCAGTGCTACTGACAGCAATAAGTAACACCAACATTTATGAGAGAAGTGTACTGGCCATGGCGGCACATGCCTGGAATAATCAACCCACACAACAACGGGCAATCAAAAGCATGGACCACTATAAAAGGTCCTTAAAGAAAACATAATACACAACCACCTACTGAAGAAACAATATCTGACCTGATCTTGGGCGCAGTCACTGCTTGCTATGTTCTGGCACAAAAAGCAAAAGACAGGCCAGAAAAGATGGTAGATATTACAAATACGGAAACTAGCCCTACTAAGTCACCATAGGGCGCAGTCCATCTGGGTATGTGTACTGGCACAAACCAAAGCAGAACCAGGCAGGCCACAGTCATGCATCCGAATCATCCTGAATTACAAAATGGCTAACCATACAACACAGCCATCCCACCTAGTCGCAGTCCTCAAGGGTCCAGGGGTGTTCTGACACACTGGTGTACTATCTAAGGACAGGGCATGGGTGAAAGGATGCTGTAGCAAACCACAATGGGATGGGATCCTCTCCCACAGGCCTGTATGTCATCTGCGTAGATATACATAGTAGGCTAAGTTATCATATACAGGTTAGGAAAAAACTTGAAAATTTAAAAAAAAACTAATATAGAAACTACTAACACCCAAAACCGCAAAGGTTGGCCGGAGAAAGATCAGGTAAAGAGTCCTGAGTGCGGGACCAGACCAATCCAGTATCACAGCTGTCCAGCGTTGAAAACAAGCACCCTCATGGGAGCTTATACGTTATGGGCAGAATAAAAAACTTGTCACAAAAAACAAACAAAAAAAAAGTGTGGAGACAGAGGGATGACTTAAGCTCCGACCGACAAGTGAGCATGAGGTGAATGCAGCTACCACCGACCTCCGCGCTCCCGGTGTCTCGTTAGCGAATTAATCATGTTAGCTGGGCCAACATAACCAATGTTGCTCCTGATTTGGACAAGAACAACACGGCAGTGTAATGCAGATAACAAGAGTTTAATTACAGGTGGAAAAAGTGCCTGGGGCAAGGCGTAAAGAAAAATCACATGTTGTCGTAAGATGGGTGGGTGGAAAAGAAGAGATGGTAAAGGAGTCGTGGAAGTGTGTGTTTTACCAGCTCGGCAATAAGTGAGGAGACAGCGGTGGGGTGATGACGGGGGGGAGGGGGGGGTGTAAAAGTGTGCTGGGTAATTGGGTGGTTGGACAGTGCACTCATCTATCCATCTGAACCGGAAGCGGTGGCCGAATCGGTAGAGCGCAAGCCTCCCGTGCGGGAGATCGGGAGTTCAATTCCCGGTCGAGTCAAACCAATGACTTACAAAATTGATAATTGTCGCTTCCTAGATTGGCGCTTGGCACTAATAGGATTGGGCACGGACTGGTTAGCACAGTGTCAGGATAATATGACTGATTGGGATATTGGGTCATGGTGCTAGTGGCCTGATTTCCCAGTGGGGCAGCAATATAAAGTTGCCATGAGTGCACACTGTCACAACTCGGTACCCGTCCTGATATGAGCTTAGATGTTGCCAGGACGTAACACTCCAACAACCAACCAATATATCCATCTGAAGAAAAGTCCAAAGCACAGTGGACTTGAGGCAGAGGCATGTCATTCCAAACAAAGCAAACAAGTCTAACATTGCAACCAATTAGCTAGAGGTGCAGACTGTTTTTGTTTTGTAAATGCATATATTTCTTTTACATTCATTGATTAAGCAGATGAAATGTCCATCAGAGACAATTAGTCTTCATCATTACAATGCTCCATGCCCTATCCTGGTAATGCTGAACGCCAGGCTAGGTAGCGACAAGTATAAATTTTGACGCCAATGGCTTGACTCGGCTGGATATCCAAACCCGGGGAGGCCAAATCTTAAGTGCATGTCACACCATACCGGACTGAGTACCGGAGACCACCGGACAAAGAATTTTCTAGTCCGGTGCTCTCCGGTACACACAATGTATCGAAATGGAGCAGAATTGTGTCAATTGCCGCCGGGCGACCGGACAAGTACCGTAGATGTACCATACATGTACCGGACGAGAACCGGACGAGAACCGGGTAAGAACCGGACGAGAACCGGACACGTAAAAGATGAGTACCGGACATGTACCGGACAAAACGGACAAACCGGACACCAACAGATGGGTACCGGACATGTACGGATGGGTACCGGATGTGTACCGGACAAGTACCGGACAAACCGGACACCAACCGGACACGTCAGTCCGGCGGTGTCCGGTAGAAGTTTTGTACATGTTCAAAACTTGTACCGGACACCGCCGGATGGGTACCGGACATGTACCGGACATCGCCATACAGTACCGGACAGTGTCCGGTTCTCGTCCGGTTCCCCAGTCCGGTAAGGTGTGACTGGGTCTTTATGACCTGCCACCCTGGAAGCAGGCGCTCAACTCATAAGGTCAACCCCTTCTGAATGAATGAATGAATATACACATTGTGAGAATTGTGGTTATGAGAAAACTGCGATGTCAAGTGGAAGCATGAGAGGCTTGAGTGAACTGCATTGTGCGCATGATCAAATTTAGCTTGAAGAGGGCGACATGAGCTCAATTCTAAATGGAGTAATCCATCAGCATTACATGGACTTTAGCAGGAAGGTCCGGGTACTTTGTGGGTAATCACCCAGATAATGCAAACATCATTCAGTATGACTTCCATGTGCCGAAGGGGTGTGGGTGTTGGGGGTGGGGGAGGGGGTGGGGGTGGAGGGAGGTGCCATTCTTCAGAAGTTATATTTGCTGCCAGTGAAACAATGCATTAAAGTTGTATAATTCAATGACTTTTAGTTTCTGCTCTATTGTTTTTAGATCAAATTAAATATTAGGTTGATACTTATAATTATTGTACTTCATGTTAGTTTGAAGTCACTTTTTATTTTAAAGGGTGAACTTAAGCCCCGTTAACACACACATGTTAAGTCGGCTGATCTAGTTCGCCTCATCTAGTTTGGCTCAAGACGAGCGTGTGAGGCGAATTAGGGCTGAGTTGACTCAACTGGTTCACCTCATGTAAACCGGTTTGTGAGGTCGATTAGATGAGGCGAACTAGTTGAGGCGACTTAAGGTGCATGTGTGAGCGGTGCTATAGGAGATATTTGAAATAAAAACATGCTAAAATTATTGTTTTGCTCATATCGAAATGTTGGCATCATAGGGTTCAACTGTGACAGGTTCTATTAAAATTAATTTTGTATTTCTTCTATGAGGGCAACATATTTGTTATTAGTATTGCTGTACTTGTTTTGGATATGTAGGATCAAATCTAGGTAAGTGGTTTAAATGAATTAGAAATCTGATGTTTTTGTAGTAGTCTGCACTGACCTATCAGACAAGGAACCACATAGACAGGCATGTGTAGATAGGGGTTTTTTCGGGGTTTTTTCTTGAAGATTTATACTGCCTATCATGAATAAGTCTGAATGGACTTGTTTTCACCATTAGACAGTTTGTCGATAGAAAGCCTGAGTCCACACTTTTACCGACCCAAGGGATTTTTAACCTCCCACACCACATAGACATGGTATGAGAGCAACTGGCCTTTGATGTCGCTGTAAGTTATACACGGCGGTGGAAATCCAAATTTGCAGAGGTAGGGGCATGGGGAATCGAACCACCCACCTTCCGATTAGGAGTCATAGCTAGAAAAAAGTCAGACACTCTAACCACTCCGCCACAGAGGGTGATTGCATCAAGGAGTCTAGCTTGTGTAATGGTTAGCACACTAGCCCCAGAATGGCCAGAAGTGGGGGTTGAATCCTACTCTAGGAACAATATTTCCCATTTTCAATTCCAGGACACTTTCATCAGATTATGTACCTTTAAGCGCACTATATTATTAAAAGTTCATCAAACTATTAATGGTAAGGCGTCCTGGCAACATCTAAGGTCCTATCAGGACGAGTACTGACTTGTTACAGTGCGCACTCATGGCAACTTTTATAGTGCTGCCCAACTGGGAAATCAAGCTGCACGCACTATGACCCGATATCCCACTCAGATCACATTATCTTGACACTGGACTAACCAGTCCTTGCCCTATCCTATTAATGCTGAGCGCCAGGCGAGGAAGCGACAAGTATCAATAGTATAAGTCATATTTAGGCATGTTACAGTGCTATTTCCTAGATTTCTCAGATTGGTGGAGTTTTATCTTCTAACAACATCTGAAGTCTTATCAGAATGTGACTTAATTGATCAATTATATTATAGTAACCTAGATATATGATGTGTGTTGTTGTTTTACATCCCAGCAACATCTAAGGTCATATCAGGACGGGTACCGACTTGTGACAGTGCTCACTCATTGTGACTTTATAGTGCTGTCCCACTGGGAAACCAGGCCGCAATCACCATGACCTGATATCCCACTCAGTCACATTATCCTGACACTGAGCCAACCAGTCCCTGCCCTATCCTATTAATGCCGAACACCTGGTTAGGAAGCGACAAGTATCAATTTTTAAGTCATTGGTTTGACTCGACCAGGGTTCGAACTCACGACACCACGATTTACCAGCATGGGAGATGGGCGCTCTAACTCATTCGGCCATGGAATGAGGAAGACCAGTCGTCTGCGACTGAAATTTCCCTTGCTTAATCAACTAATGTACAAACAAACAAAAAACACAACAAACTGTTAGTGTACCTTTAAGTGTTTGGCTTGACTGCCCGGGAGAGAGGAGTGGGATGGTACCGCTCACTGGAGGAGGGGAGCCGTTCACTTACTATACAGATAGGGCGGCAGGGTGTGCCTGTCAGCCTCTTATGAGCCCCTCGGGAATGGTCTAGTCTGACAGCGGAGACCCAGTGAATAAGCAATATGGTCCAACCAAAAATCAACATATCATTTTGTCTTTCTTCCTTTCAACCAAAAATCAAAACCATTTTAGTTTGTTTCCCTTTCAACTAAAAATGTTGTTTGTCGTCCTAGCAATATCTAAGGTCATATCAACCAATAATCAAAGACTAACCATTATTAAAACCAAATCTAAATGATATACAAAACACAGCATATGATTTAGCCACTAGTGTGCATTACTGCATACTCTATCTTGATGCATATACCTTGCACTATGTTGAGTACCTATGCTGTACACTATGCAGCATAGGTTGCTCCCCCACTTTCTTTATTATGTTCAGAATGGGTTGTGCTGCACAGAATGCAACACATTCCACTTCCACTATGTACAGATCAAATGTGATCACTCCAACGGCTGGAAGACCAGTGCCCCGGCGCTGACAAAATATGTATTCAGACGAATAAAATGTTTACCAAAAAAAAAAAAAAGGTTTGTCTTTCTTTCAACCAAAAATCAATCTCAAATTATGTCTTTCTTTCTTTCTGCGGAAAATCAAGATCAAATTTTGTCTTTCTTTCAACCAAAAATCAAGATCAAATTGTATGTCTCTCTTCCTTCAGCAAAGAATAAAAACTTAAGGAGTACACAAGCCATATGCTGTTTCCTATAGAGTGCATCGTGAGTGAATAGGGTGTTATAGCATAGCAACATATGAGGTCATATCGGTGTGAGTACTGCTTTCTGACTGTTCATTCCAGAAAGCTTTATGATGTTGTTCCCCACTATACTCAGATATTGAATCACCAGCATGCGGGTGCGATATCCCACTCACCCATGTTATTGTGACACTTGAGCCAACCATTCCATGTCCTATCCAACAGTCCTGAACGCTAGGTAAAGTAATAAGTCATTCATTTGCCTCGGCCAGGGATCAAACCTTTGACCTCCGGCATAGCACCAATAAGCCTTTTTGTTAGGGCTTTACATTCTAGCAACATCTAGGGCATATTTGATTAATCAACTCAGGTCACCTGAGCCACTTTTTGGCGCATTCGCTCATCCTACAGACTCGGGTGGAATAAACGAATACGCTTCTTCACAGTTGGTGTGGAAAAAGCGGTGGCTTAATCCAAAACTGTTATTGTTTTAATAACCGATATAACTACAGCAAAATAGGATTTAAAGTATTTTATGATTGCATAGTTTAGTTATATTTCCATTTCATTAATCTGAGTTATTACAACAAAAAAACATGTAGGACTGGTATTGATAGCTGTTATCCTACAGGACAGTACCAGCGCAAATGTGATATCATCATTCCTAGCCACCCCCAGCCAAGATGTGGGTTACTGGGGTCGGGCCTTTTTGCACACGGCACTTGTTTTTGCTGACTCCACTCACGGTGTTCGGTTTGAAATTCTAGCAACTCGGGTGACCCGAATCGCCTGGGTCGTGTTAATCAAATACGGCCCTAGGGTCATATCAGGACGGATACGGACTTGTGATAAATAGCGCACACTCATGGTGACTTTATAATGCTGCCCCATTGGAAGACTGGGCCGCCAGCACCATGACCCCATATATCACTGTCACATTATCTGGGTACTGAGCAAACCAGTCCTTGCCTTATCCTATTAATGCCGAGTTCCAAGCTAGCTGGTGACAAATATAAATTTAGCAAGTCATTGATTCGACTCAGCCAGGATTCAAACTCGCAACCTCCCGTGTGAGAAGTCTGCCAGTGCTTTTACCGATTCGGCCATCGCGACCATTGGTAGATGAGGTGACCATTCTGTGTAGCGTTTATTTATGCGTCACAGTGCCCATAGAGTTTGTGAAACAGTCTGGGTTGAAGTACTAACGGTAGAAGCATTTGAGAGAAGGCTGGATAGACATTGGAGAGGACACCCACAATTATATGACTTCAGGGTACCGCCGACCTCCATATCTTTTTTACCATAACGAGCTGGCATTAGAGCTCAAATAGGGCCTAGATGAGCCAACAGAGGATCTGTAAGTTGATCTGTAAGTTAATATTGGCCCTTTTGAATTGTGCATCTTTTAGTTCAGAGGCATCATCTCTAGTTGCCCACAGAATGCCAAAGAGAGGACAGTTTACAGCCCTTCTGGCTGCCAGCATCGCTCCCATAACGACATGCAGATGCTAACCGACCCCACCCAGTACACTACCTATGGTAGAGCACGCCTCAGCGCGTTATAAGTCAAAGATGCCTAGAGCATAATGATGAGAAACTTCCAAAGTCATGTGATGTCTAAAGCTGCATATCTAGAGTTCCACCCTTCAGAGCGATCCACTTATTTTCAGGAATTGCCGTCTAATGTGAAATTGCAATTTAATCCACCAGAATAGTATTGATTTCAGTATTATCTCCATCTAAAGGAGAATAAAATGTTGCATATTCCAAGTACCAAAGCGCATTCAAGGGATGCCTCGGAGTTGACTCGGATACGTCTCTGAGACGTCTTTTGGCTTATTTCCGTTCAGGGTGCGCCTCCGAGTCGTCTCGGAGACGTCTCTCTTTTCAGACTAGAGACAAAAGGCACCTTGAAAATGGCTGCCGAATTCAGTGGTTTCAACCAATCTGAGCTCTTCTTTTCCATTGCAAATGGCTGCCCCCTATGGTGACGGCCATTTTCAAGGCAGCCTACTGTTTTTGCTGTTCTGACTAGCGCGACGTTAGGAATTTCTCCGAGATGACTCAGAGGCGTACCCTGAACGCGGCCCTGGTTTACTACTTCAACTTTTCTCGTATCGGTTCATTCAAGCGTATCTTTCTTACAGTGACACTTGTTCAAAGTTTGAAAAGTAACACTGACTGTTTTGAGAAGTCAGCTAAAACATTATCCAAGCAAAGGTTCTGATGGCGAGGTTCAGTATTTTGATTCCAAATTTGAGATGACGAGTCTCGGTGTGTGACCAATCTTTACTTTACTGTGATCAAGAAAGAATTATCTTACCATGGGCGAGGCTTCCCACGTAGATTTCAACATGGCTTCCTACATGTATTCCTATGTAGATTCCCTATATATATTCCCATGTGACTTCCCATGTAGCTTCCAACAGGGCGTCCTACAGGGCTTCCTATGTAGATTCCCACATGACTTCCCACTTAGCTTACAACAGGGCTTCCTATATAGATTCCCATGTGACTTCCCATGTAGCTTCCAACAGGGCTTCCTACATGGCTTCCTATGAAGATTCTCCCATGACTTGCCATGTAGATTCCAACATGGCTTCCCATGAAGATTCCCACATCACTTCCCACGTAGCTTCCAATATGGCTTCCTACCTTGTATTCCAATGTAGATTCCCACGTGGCTTCCCATGTAGAATCCAACATGGCTTCCTACATGTACTCCCATGAAGATTCCTACATGACTTCACGTGTAGATTCCAACATGGCTTCCTACCTTGTATTCCTATGTAGATTCCCACGTGGCTTCCCATGTAGATTCTATGATGGCTTCCTACATGTATTCCCATGAAGATTCCTACGTGACTTCACGCGTAGATTCCAACATGGCTTCCTACCTTGTATTCATATGTAGATTCCCACGTGACTTCCTGTGTTTATTCCAACATGGCTTGCTACATGGCTTCCCACGTGATTTCCCATGTAGATTCCAACATGGCTTCCTACATGTACTCCCATGAAGATTCCCACGTGACTTCCCACATAGATTCCAACATGGCTTCCTACCTTGTATTCCTATGTTGATTCCCACGTGACTTCCTGTGTTTATTCCAACATGGCTTCCTACATGGCTTCCCACATGACTTCCCAAGTAGATTCCAACATGGCTTCCTACATGGCTTCCCATGAAGATTCCCATGTAGATTCCAATATGGCTTAATACATGTATTCCTATGTAGATTCCCACATGACTTGCCTTGTAGATTCCAACATGGTTTCCTACATGTATTCCTATGTAGATTCCCATGTGACTTGCTGTGCACACTCAGGGCAACTTTATAGTGCTGTCCCACTGGGAAACCAGGCCGACAGCACCATGACCTGGTATCCCATTAAGTCACATTATCCTGACACTGAGCACACCAGTCTTTACCCTGTCCTAATAATGCCGAGCACCTGGCTAGGAAGCGACAAGTATAAGTCATTGGTTTGACTCGATCAGGGTTCCTTTGATAATCAAACTGGATTTGGAATCGTGGACGCAATTTATTCAATCTTCTGAGAACATTTAACTTTCTTTCAGGAGTGTTGAGGGGGTCGCTGGGGGCTGGATATGGGATGGATCACTTCCAATTCAATCAAGCAATAGTTCCGTCCTCTAGTCGAGGGTTGGATGCAATGGTTCTCCACTTGTCCCGATGGTGTGCTGTTCTGATAGACTGTGAATAATTCAAGCCTGTCCACTGTGAAATATTTGTAAACCATGATGCTCTTGGTCTCCCTCTCCCTCTGCTGCCATTCACCTTCCCTCCCAACAATCTATGGGATATTGAACTCTGACGAATGATGCGGCCAAAATAAATAAGTTTCTTTGTCTATATAGTGGCAAACAAGTGTTTCTTATTTTTAATTTTTCTGAGAACTTCCTTGTTGGTGATCTTCTTTGTCCATGATATTTTCATCATCCTTCGATAAGTCCACATCTCAAATGCTGCTAAACGTTTGTACATTTTCTTAGAGATTGTCCATGTCTCAGCCCCATACATTAGAGTAGACCGCACATAACACTTCCAATTACAGGCGCATTTTAGGTAAAGCTGAAAGTAAAGGTTCTGTAATGCTAAATGAAGATTTACTCACAGCAGATTAGTAAATAAAAGGACAGATTGAATGGAATGAGCTGATGTCTATTCTGGTAGTCGTCTGAAATTGGAGAGGCTCCCTCTTCCGGAGAAACGGCGAATTAATAATGATAAATTAGATAAATAAGGGAAGGATGAATTAGCAAGCAAAAGTATACCCAGCCATAGGCAATGTAATATAGATACAGTAAAAGCTGGGCTCGGACTATGGGAAGGGACCATAGTTGTTTGGAATTTCAAACCTTAAAGGGGGGGATGTATCAGGACGATGTCACTGAGCTGGATATTGGGTCATGGTGCCGGCAATGGTCTCCCAGTGGGGCAACAACACTGCAGTTGCCATGAGAATGTACTGTGAATAGTTAGTACCCGTACCTTAAATGTTGCTAGGACATAAAACTCCAACAAAGAAACGTAGTCCATACGGTACTGGTATCATTCAATTGAGCAAATGGCTACCCTCTATAAAAGTGACACGTGCACTATAATACCAGCGCCATCAGAACTTGTGCCAAAGCACGCCTTTTACAAAGAGTGGGGAAAAAAACAGCAAAATTTAGTTCCCGTAAAGCGCCAGTCATACCTACCCGGACGAGGCCCGGATTTTGAGCCAGACCACCCCCGGACCAGTCGCCCGCACTGTCCCGGACAGCCCTGGATAAACTCACTATTTTCGTCGTTTTTTGCCTTGCGGTCACACGTACCCGGCCGGGGCGATCCAGGGGTGGTCCGGGGGTGGTCTGGCTGGTCCACGGGTTAACCGGGGCCTGTCCGGGCTGTCCGGGGTGGTCTGGGGTGTTTCGCTACTACTACTACTACTACTACTACCATGCCGGATCGAGACCGGATGCCCTGGACCGCCCCGGATCTTTTAGACATTTTAAAACATCCGGGACGGACCCCGGACCAGCCCCGGATCACGCAGGATCACCACGCACGAGCCACAGATGAGCCACGGATCACCGCGGATCGCCACGGACCACCCAGATGACGGTCCTGGGCTCGTCCAGCCTCCGATCCGGGTAGGTGTGACTGGGGCTTAGAGTATTACCAGCCAACCTGCTTCGTTAGAGGTCCAATTAATGCGACAGTGCCCATGATAGCCAATTTCCCAGTGTGCAGTGCGATTGAATGGCTCATCAGAGAAGGTGCTTTGTATCTCGCCATCTAGGTCGAGGTGCATTATTGTGCTATATAACCTATTATACTCATATTATTTACATCTAACCGGGATGGCTGTGAGTCAGTAAGAAGTTTGCTTTTCCAATGTGACAATTCAGGGGTTTCGATTCGCGTGTCAAACGCAAAGGCTTACTATATTTGTACGTGTTGTTACCTTGCTTGGCATTTGGTATTACTAGATGAGACAAAATTGCCTGATGTCCCAATGGGGCAGCACTATAAAGTTGCCATGAGTGTGCACTGTCGTAAGTCAGCACTCATCCTGATATGACCTTAGATGTTGCCAGGATGTAAAATGTCAACAACCAAATAACCAACTTCAAAATTGATACTTGTGGTGGACTGGTAGATATATTCTCCTTATGGGGTTAGAAAAGGACAAACAACAGACAGTGGCTGCTTCCAATCGCCAGCGGTCTTCGCCGTTTTATTGCCGAGTTGGTGGCCTTACTTTATGGAGTGTCTTTGATCGTGAGTCAGACAGTGGGGAGATGTTGGGGAGGTTGGAGGGAGAGAGAGAGGGGGCAGGCTCGGCTGAACTTCAACAACCTGACCGAATCTATCACACGCCAGAGTAATCTGGTTCTTCCTTCCCTAGGCCAGACTGGTGGTTTTCTGATGGGGTGGGGTGGGGACAAAGACCCTATAATACTAAGATGGCTCACTCCCTATCTCTCCCATGGTAATGTAAATTTTGCAGTGCCACCTTGTGGTGGGTTTGATCAGCCCGGCTGCTGGCTGGTGTTTCACATGTAAGCACATATAATTATATTATACATGAGATAGGTAAGTATGAATACACATCAATATGAAATTGCTATGAACAAATACACATCATCATCAGCATCATCATCATCATTGCCATCATCACACATCTTTCACATTCATATATACATTTATACATGTAATATAGCACCTTTTTAAACAAGAGAACAGCCAGTGCACCAAGTGGTGGGTTTGAACATTTTGATTACACAGTACAGGCTGAGTGAGCCGTCTTCGTATTATAGTATCTTTGGTGGGGAGCAGCAGCAAAGTGGTAGGTGTGGATAGTCTGGTTTTGGGACACCTTTCTACAATAAAACTGTGATAAAAGCATCAAATGTTTAAAACCCGAACACTTATATAAATTCGATGTTCGATATCTAACTTGGTTATTGGTGCACGCATTAAACATGTATTGCAGTGTCGTGCTCCTGAGTGTTTTTTTTGTTTTTTTCTTTTCTTGAAGATCTATACTGCCTATCATGGATAAACTTGTTGTCACCATTAGACAGTTTGTTGATAGAAAGCCCGAGTCCACACTTTTACCGACCCAAGGGATTTTTAACCTCCCACACCACATAGACATGGTTTGAGAGCAATTGGCCTTTGGTGATGCTGTAATTTATACACAGTGGTGGAAATTCAAATTGGCAGAGGTGGGGGGGCATGGGGAATTGAACTACTGACCTTCAGATTAGGAGTCCGACCTAGAAAAAAAGTCAGACACTCTAACCACTCCACCACAGAGAACACCACTCAAAAACTAAGTCCATGTCTAGCATTCTGGTGTGCACTCCAAAATTAACTTGGCCTGTTTTCACTTCAAAGATCTCTAGAGTTGATCCGTTAAAATAAAAGTTACTTCAAATTAAAGTAAATTAAATTATAATTATTAACATAATATTGCTACCTAAAAAGAATTATGGCAGAAATTCAAAACCATCGGATTATGCAACTTTAATTTGAACTCACTCCTAAGTTGAATGCTCAGCAGGAATAAATACTGAAAGGCAGAAGTTGCTGATTTGAGTATCTGCATGATTGGGGTTTAATGCTCTAGTAACATATGAGGTCATAACAGGACAGGGTAATGGATTGTGACAGTGTGCACTCGTGGTGGCTTGATCGGTAAAAGCACAGGCTTCCTTTGCAGAAGGTCAGGAGTTTCGATCCCAGCGAGTCAAATCTTTTTCTTTTTTTCCTTTTTTCTTGAAGATTTATACTGCCTATCATGGTTAGTCTGAATAGACTCGTTTTCACCATTAGACAGTTTGTCAATAGAAAGCCTGAGCCTACACTTTTACCGACCCAAGGGATTTTTAACCTCCCACACCACATAGACATGGTATGAGAGCAACTGGCCTTTGATGACACTGTAAGTTATACACAATGGTGGAAATCCAAATTGGCAGAGATGGGGGGCATGGGGAATCGAACCACCGACCTTCAGATTAGGAGTCTGACCTAGGAAAAAAGCCAGTCATTCTATCCACTCCACCACAGAGAACACCACTCAATCAATGACTTACACAATTTATACTTGCTGCTCTCTTGACATTATTCGGATAGAGCAAGGACTGGTTAGCTCATTGTCATGATATTGTGACTGAGTGGGATATCGGGTTATGGTCCTGGCGGCTTGGTTTCCCAATTGAGCAGCACTATAATGATAAAAGTCGCCATGTCGGTATCCATTCTGATATGACCATTGATGTTGCTAGGATGTAAAACACCAACAACCAAACAAGGTTGCCACCGCACTAGGGTACATCGCTGCTGACTCCATGACACAATATCCCACTCAGTCACATTATCCTGATCCTGAGTCAACATTTATAGTCATGTTTGTTTTTGTTGTTGTTTTATGTCCTAGCAAAATCTAAGCTCATATCAGGATGGTTACCGACTTGTGACAGTGCGCACTCATGGCGACTTTATAGTGCTGCCCCACTGGAAGACCAGGTCACCAGCACCATGACCTGATATCCCACTCAGTCACATTATCCTGACACTGAGCACACCAGTCCTTGCCCTATCCTAATAATGCCGAGCGCTTGGCTAGGAAGCGACAAGTATAAATTTGTAAGTCATTGGTTTGACTCGACCAGGGTTCGAACCCACGATCTACCAACACGGGAGACGGACGCTCTAACTCATTCGGCCATCCCGTCTGGTCTCTTTTCCATTGCAAATGGCTGCCGCCTATGGGGGCGGCCATTTTTGATGCGACCAACTGCTTTTTGTATTGCTGGGAAAGCCCTTTTGAATGTACCAGACTTTAACCACCATCCCACATAGGCTAGGTGGCATTTCCCGCCTACCAAAAGTTGCCTGTAGTACCACTTCCAGACAGTAGAGGGCAGTGCAAATATCATAACATCCAACTCCCCAGTGCTGCCATCATCCATTCCAATGCAACGCTGACTGGGTGTACTCCAGTGAAAAGGTTGTCACGTGACCTTCCTTTTAGAACACGTGATCTGCGAGGAGCATATCGGGCGGCCAGCGATCTAGCACGCACATGTGAGAAAAACCACTAGGAGTATGCGAGAGGAGAAAGACGCCCCGCCCCACACAGTTTCAGCATTCGAGATGTGACGTCATGGTTACAGGAATGATTACAGTGTGTGATTTTCACCATACGCATGATGGTTTACTGCTCCCAGAGTGTGTCATTACTGTGATAATATCAAAGACTCTATAATACTAAGACGGCTCACTCCCTATCTCTCCCATGGTAATGTAAATTTTGCAGTGCCACCTTGTGGTGGGTTTGATCAGCCCGGCTGCTGGTTGGTGTTTCACAGGTAAACACATACAATTATTTTATACATGAGATAGGTAAGTATGAAATCATATCAATATGAAATTGCTATGAACAAATACACATCATCATCAGCATCATCATCATCATCTCCATCATCACACATATTTCACATTCATATATACATTTATACATGTAATATAGCAACTGTTTAACCAAGAGAACAGCCAGCGCACCAAGTGGTGGGTTTGATCATTTTGATTACACAGTACAGGCTGAGTGAGCCGTCTTAGTATTATAGGGTCTTTGATAATATGTATGGTTCTATCGAGTTACTCTCATAACATTGAGTGGCTCGAGGACAGGGCTGTTGGACGATCATACAGAAGAAGTGTTGGGAGGCCGGGTTATGGACGTACCTACATGATTTGGCAATCTAAGCAACTACAGTATAACCCCGTTAAACCAAACTTGAAGGGACCCTGGAAATTTCTTTGGATTAACCGATCATTGGTTTAACCAAGCTTTGACTTTGACTTGGCTTTGGCAAAAACGGGGGTGGATTATGAATGTACAATGTATGTGGACACTATGATTATTGTTTTTTATGTATATACAGTTTAACCCCATTAAACCAACCTCGGTTAAATCAAACGATCGGTTAATCCTAACTTTTTTCGGCGACCTGGCAAAATACTACCATTTATCATATAAAAAAGTCTCAGATGACCTTAAAACCACATGAATGTTTGGTTTAACTGTCCTGGAAGTGTCCTGGGGCCCACAATTTTGTTTGGATTAACCGATACTTTGGATTAACCAACTTTTTTATATGATAAATGGTAGTATTTTGCCAGGCTGCCGAAAAAAGTTTTCATTAACCGATCATTTGGTTTAACCGAGCTTGGTTTCACGGGGTTGTACTGTATATATATATATATATATATATATATATATATATATTCATTGCTCACCTGAAGTAGAGTCCAAACACAGAGAGGGGGTGGAGGGGTGGATACACCTGCCAAGTCAAGTGCAATGCTAAGATTCTTATTCAGTAAAGGCCCTGTCACACTACGACGTTTCTCACGAACGCGCTTCAACACGTGGCGACGTGTTGCCATTTTGGGCAAAACGTCGGGACCCGTCGTCACCCGTCGTGACACGTTAACGGGGCGTTATCAATGCGTTAGTGGCGCGTCGGTACACGTCGGTACATGTTGAGCGCGATCAGCGTTTTGACCAACACGTTGGCACGCGTCGGGCCACGTCGAGGTTTTGTGCATGCACAAAACTTTGGACGCGCGGCGACGCATGCCAATGTAAATGCGTGTATGTTCTATGTACTATAGCATTTTATTCCATCGCCGAAAGAGTCTGTGTACCACCTGAAAATCCTAAGTTAAAAATCCCTGGCATGGAAATTGGGGATTTAAAGCCGAGTTCATAGTACCTTATTGGCTGATTTTATGTGGTTAACACTTATTTTGTAATAAAATTGTTGGCATTGTGATGACAAAATACTTCAAATGATTAATCACAATAATTGAGAGCAAATGAGAGTGGAGTAGGCTGCACTGACCCCTCAGGCAAGTAACCACATAGACAGGTAGGTGTGGGTAGTGTGTTGATGGCCCAGAGTGCAAAGAGATGTGGGTTCGAGTACCGCTCTAGGCGCAATATTTCCCATTTTCATCACCCCCATGACACTGGTTTCCGTGACCAGGATCCTGTACAAGCTACGCGCTGTATGGTTGTTGAACCTACCCTGTGTATGTATGTATAAGTGCATTGCCTGTATGTATGTAATTGTAAGCATTAAATGACCATTTAAAAGAATTACAATTCCAGGGGGACGAGTGTAGTAGGCTGCACTGACCTCTCAGGCAAGTTACCACATAGACAGGTAGGCATGGGTAGTGTGGTGATATCAGTGAGCCTAGGTGATATAATGGTTAGCACACTGGCCTGGAGTGCAAAGAGATGTGGGTTCGAGTCCCACTCTAGGCACAATATTTCCCATTTTCATCACCCCCATGACAATACCTTTTGTGGCAGATATACTGCTCGCCTAATATACTACTAATGCCATATTTCTCTTTGTTTTTAATATTGCCATTTGTTTTGAAAATACATATTTGTTATATTTGGTTATATAAACGGAAAACCAATGCACATGTTTTATTGGATAGCAGACAAATGCGGCTGTTTTATTTTGGAATGGGCAATATAGTACTGGCATATTATTGACCAGACTGGATGGCTGAATGAGTTGAGCATCCATCTCGCATTCGGGTTCATGGGTTCGATCCCTGGTCGAGTCAAATCAATGACTTTAAAATTGATACTTGTCGCTTCCTAGCCTGGGGCTCGGCATTATTAGGATAGGGCAAGGAGCAGTGGAATGAGGAAGACCAATCGTCCGAGATTGAAATTTCCCCTGCTTAATCAACTAATCTACAAACAAACAAAAAACCACTGGGGGCGTGCAGCTTTATCCAATATATTAAAGCTGCATAGTCCGATGAAATATCAAATTTTCAAAACCAAACCAATTATCTAGATTTGATTTTACATATCTAACTTAGATACTGATGCACTTATTAAGCATTTGTTTCTGCGTAGAAGGCAATGCTGAGTCAATTTAACAACCTGTTACTGCAGAAATCTATGGTGTTAGAGTTTTGGCAAGCTTGCCAAAACTAATTTTCAATGTTTGCAATCAAAATATCTCAAAAGTTGACCATTTAAAATAAAAGTAACTTTGAACTAATGTAAAGTAGATACTAGTGATCGATCTAATATATTTATCTCAGAAAAAATATAGAAATTCAAAACCCTCGGACTATGAAACTTTAATGGGAGGGGGGAGGGCATTCTAATATATTATATCCGGGGAGAAAGTTCATTCTGGTATACTATTGCCAGGGGTCAGGAACCAGAACGGTCAGTTTTATGCCTCCACACCGGGGGGCGCCCTCCCAGCACATTCAGACGCAGCAGCCACATCTGACCGTCACTTTTATTTCCCAGTATGCCCTCTGCGCACTGACCCGCTACGCATGCACAAGGCCGGTCCAGCACTGCTGGCCGAAAAGCCTGGTCTTTATTGGGGTTTATGGGGCTGGAGACAATGTGAGGCGCCCTGGAGGTGAGAGTAAAGGGCCTTGTTTATCGTCGCGCCGCTCACCCGCGGTACATAGAACACGGCCATGTTGTTTTCTCTGTCTTAGCGCACACATACACACACAGTGGGGCCAAATGTCCAGAGTTTAAATGTTGCTCACTCACCCGAATGGGAGCACCTGGTCAGTGAACTATGATTATTTGTTTTGTTGCTGTGTCTGCCTGATTGTGTCACATGAGGCCTGCGTTCGCTTACAATCGATTTGCGACGTCAAAACGTCCTCATTGCGCCCTCCTTACACCCTCTTTAAGTGCTGGTGCTGCGAGGACGCCAACCTCCCGGCGTCCATTTCGGAAATTTTGGATACAAGGAGGTTGCAGCTGCCGCACCTGCAACCTCCTTGCGTCCTGTTCTGGTGGCGCCATTCAAAACTGGTTGGCGCCGACCTGGCACCGACTTCTTGGTTGCCGAGTTGCCGGCAACCTGGCGCCGACCTGGCGGCGCCAACACATGCGATGCCGCACTCACTGTGTGGTCGGCGCCGCCCTTTCCCCAAACTCGGCGCCACCCTGGCGCCGACCCGGCGCTGACCCAGTGCTGCCCTGGCACTGACCCAGCACCGCCATGGCGCCCACCTGGCGCCGATCATGTATTTGAATCAATGTATCAAGTGGGACGCTGGGAGGTTGGCGTCCTTTTGGCCGTAAGGATGTTGGCGGTGAATGCTGGCTCTCGTGTGACTGGGGTATGAGTTGACCTTTAAAGTATGATCGCTCATTTCCCCACTGCGTGTTACTCGACCTTTAAATGTTGACCATTCATTTTCCACCTGAATTCCCAGCTGTGGTAGTTGATCTTTAAACTCTGATCAATAAATTCCCAATGTGTATGTGTGCAGTCGTGTTAGTTGACCTTTAAACTCTGATCAATAGATTCCCACTGTGTGCACACAGTTATGTTAATTGATTGTTAACAGGTTAAACTCTGGTCACTCATTTTCCAACTGTGTGTATCTGGTTGTGTTAGTTGACCTGTAAACTCTGCTTGTATGATTACTTAATATCCCGCTGACAATACCTGATTATGGTAGTCAGGGGCGTAGCTAGACCTTTAACGATGTGTGCTCCTAATTTTGGCAGGGGGTTTAGGGGGCCGGTTAAGCTTAAGCTGGTGGATTTTACACATTTTAGACTTGAGTTTTCGATACTCCGGAATACTACATCCCTCCTCTCTCTCTTCTCTCTTTATTTTTTTTTTTTTTTTTTTTTTTGGTTGACAAAACGATGTGGACGTTTTGGCGTACGCGCATACGCCTAGCTACGCCCCTGGTAGTTAACCTTTGAAGTCTGATCACCCGTTTCCCTACTGTGTGTACCTGGTTGTGTTTTTTTTGGTGTTTTTTTTGTGATGGTTTATTTACCCTGTCCATAACGAGTAAGTCGCATTGTGGCTTGTTTTCATCGCTGAACAGCAATAGTCTCAGTTTGGTAGTAGCCTTGTCATCTTAGCTGTATGTTAGTTTTTTTGTGGAGTTTTATTTTGATGCATTGAAAGTGTTGTTGTTGTTGTTATTTTTAATTAAAAGAAAACAAAATATTTAATTTAATTATTTGTTGTTAGTTGATCTTTAAACTCTGTTTGTCTGATTACTCATTACTGACAATACCTGATTATGGTAGTTAACCTTTAAAGTTTCGACATGGTGTGTGCTCGTCAGGTTGGTTGACCTTAAAACTCTTGTGTCTCGCATCATAAGTAGTGGACTTTTAAGCATGACACTATTCTGACTTCAACGTGGATATATATATATATATATATATATATATATACACATATATATATACAACAATATATACATCTGATTACATATATACAACCATACATATCAGGACAGGTACCGACTTGTGACAGTGTACACTCATGGCGAATTTATAGTGCTGCCCCACTGGGAGATCAGACAGCCACTACCATGAACTGATATCCCACTAAGTCACATTACCCTGAGCAATGACTTAAAAATGTATACTTGTCACTTCCTAGCCAGGCTCTCGGCATTATTAGGATAGGTCAAGGACTAATTGGCTCAGTAGTTCACACCTGGATAAATTGTTCGCGCATGGCAGGGTTTCATCGATCACAGGGATCGATGGTTTGTTGGAGTTTTATGCCCTGGCAACATCTAAGGTCATATCAGGATGGGTACCGACTTGTGACAGTGCACTCATGGTGACTTAATAGTGCTGCCCCACTGGAAAATCAGGCTGCCAGCACCATGACCGGATATCCCACTCAGTCACATTATCCTGACACTGAGCTAACCAGTCCATGTCCTATCCTAATAATGCCGAGCGCCAGTCTAGGAAGCGACAAGTATCAAAATCTATGTCATTGTTTTGACTCGACAGCGAACCGAACTCCCGACCTTCCGCACGCGAGGCCCGCGCTCTACCGATTAGGCCACCGCGTCCAGTCACCGGGATCGACGAAGAAAGGTACTCTAGTGTGCGTATATGGGAATTCAAAACAGCTTGAACGACTAGAACAATGGCTTCTCCAGTGGCTGATCACTGCAATGACATTGTGTAATATCTGCGAGGTTCGGCCGTCAGAGCCCCGGATACCACTACTCTATCCCAGGTGTGTTCTGACAACTCTCTGTCAGTTCCCTCCTGGTGTCCCTCTCAACAAACTCATAAGGAAGAAAAGGGAAGACAAGTCGTGCAACATTGACAGTGAAGAAGTTGTGCTTTATTGGCATCAACTCCTGTTCACCTCCAAGTGACCTATCACCCTCACTCCTTACCAACTGCCCACACAGATCCTCATGGCTCTTGCTAGGAATCAGTGCCTACAGCCCATTGAACCGCAGTCCCATGGTTGTTGCACACAGTGCAGTGCCTTTTGAATAGCTGCTCTAGTTTGTGTATAGAAAGTGGAGTCTCAGCCAGAGTGTCTGGGGTCCTGGACAAGAGTGCCAAGAGTGGGGTCTGTGTGTCAGGTATAAGAAATGCAGGTAACTGGGCTTCCCATCGCCAGCCAATCAGACGCCCTCTACAGCCTGGGGGGGCGACGCCCTAATAGGGGGCAGCTGTCACTCAAGCCCCAGCTGTAGGTGGTGTCCATAATGTATGCAGGATGGCTGGGTGTGTTTGCCCATCGGCCCTGTTGTAACAGGTAGTTGCAGACAGTTACAGTAAACATATATTAAAAATGTCCTTCCCCTTCACTTGCACTCTTTCTGGTGTGTAGAGGGAACATTTCACCAAACATTAACTGTCTCTTAAATATGAACATCACGTCACAATCTCAGGCACTATGTGTTATCACATTTTTCACATAGTCTCTTATGTCACACAGTGAGTGGAGCACCTATTGCTTCTCTTTTACATAACCTTGGTCCCCACTCCGTCGCCCGAGAATAGTAATGCCCTCTGCCAATATATAAATCCGAACCGAAAATCCGTATATTTTTACAATTGGTTTCAATATAATAAGATCAAGTAGATTCAGGCCCTCGTGGGATGTCTTATTTACAAGCCTCAATCACATGATGACATTGACTCATGTATCCCAGTAGAAATGTAAACTGTTAAAATTATTATAATATTCAATGGGGACATTCTGTTTCAATTCACCGCAAAGTGCTCAGTCTTAAGTATTTATACTTTTATCTGTTGTTGCATTTGTTGATTAAGCAGAGGAAATTTCCATCACAGACAATTGGTCTTCCTCTTTCCCATGCTCCTTAGCCCTATCCTGGTAATGCCAAGCACCAGGCTAGGTAATGACAAGTATCAATTTTAAGTAATCGGTTTGACTCACCCAAGGTTCAAACCTAGATCAATCCTCATGCATGACCTGCCACACGGGACGTGGGTGCGTAGTCCATTTGACCACTCTGTCTCTAGAGACAAATATAATCACTTTCCATGAGGAAAGTTTGTTTGTTGTTTATTTACGTCCTCGCAACATCTAAGGTCATATCAGAACAGGTACCGACTTGTGACAGTGTGCATGCATGGCAAGTTTATAGTGCTGCCCCACTGGGAAACCAGGCCACCAGCACCATGACCTGATATTCCACTCAGTCACATTATCCTGACACTGGGCCAACCAGTCCTTGCCCTATCCTAATAATGCCCAGCGCCTGGCTAGGAAGTGAGTGACAAGTATCAATTTTTATGCCATTGGTTTGACTCGACCAGTGTTCGAACCAACGATCCCATGGTTTACCAACACGGGAGACGGACGCTCTAACTCATTCGGCCATCCTGTCTGGTTCCATGAGGAAAGAGAAATCAACTAACGTTTTTTCATGGAGCCATTATTAAGTGTCTCTAAAGCCCCTGTCACACCTCGTCGGATTGAGGAAATGGATAGAGCCAGACAAAAATATTCTAATCCGGTGTGATTCTGTAACGGACGGTAATGGATGGGTAACAGATGGTAACGGATGGTAACGGTTGATAACATATCTAACGATCAACGGCCAATTCAGTATACAAAAAAAAACTATAACGAATGGCAACAGACGTGTAATCGATATGTAACGGACGGGTACAGATAGTGCATGCTCAAAACTTGTAACGGATCGGGCCGGATATCAATGGTTATGCAACGGATATTCAAGGGACACAAACCAGACTTTGTTGGATATCAACGGACTTTGTTTGGTTTCTTTCCATTTCCCCAATCCGGCGAGGTCTGACAGAGCCTTAAGGACGTGAGCTCTCCAAACCATTTGAATACACCCCCCCCTCTAATACTTGCATAGTTACTAACACCATCAACCTATGAACATTATTGGTAACTTACTTAACATTACAGCAGGCCACTGAAGCACTCAACTATATTGCCGTTGAACTCTGACCACTATCTTAAGCCTTAAGCCTTAAACCTGCTGGATAGTGGTTTTATCAGTGGACCCAGGCCCAGCTCTACTCATTCAATGTAACCAAAGTCCCTCTCGGTTAATTATTTACGCAATCCTGTCTAATGGCGTCTCATCTCCCACAATGCATTGCGCTATTACTTGGTGGCCCAGCACTCAGCATTCCACCTCTAGACCATCAGTCTAACCCCCTCCCCCCTGCCCACCCCGCCCCTCCCACTCTCCTTTTTCCTATTCCCCACCTCCTCTCACTGGGCGCGGTTTTAAGATTGTCGTCTGCGCTGGCGAAATGTCGTCTGCTGCCATGGCAAACGTAGAGGAATGTAGTAAGCACTATTTATCATTAAAAAAAGGGTGGGGACCGAGAGAAAAAGAAAAGAAAAGGGGAAAAAAGAGAGTTAGGCGTGTATTAGTACTATTACATAATATCATCAATCACAGTTCTTTTAGTTTCCGCGCGTTCCCACGAAATGTCATCTGTCTGTTGACAAGGATGCCATACAGGAAGGGGATTTACCCAATCAAGTGGATTGCTTGATAAAAAGGGTGTAACTTGGAATGAATAGATATCTCAATCATACTTCTTCTTCTTCTTTTCATTCGCCTTCAATGGCTGTGTATGCGTGCTACCATGGTTTGTTAGGGTGCGCCTTGCGGCCTGCTACCTCCGACTTCAGCAATCGAGGTTTTCTGTTAGGGTTACCTCACCCTTAGCTCCTGATCAAAGGACCTACCTTGGGAGAACAAGGGGCTTGAGCTTATAACGCGGCTCTTGCTCGCATGATGTACCTGTCATGGGACACATGAGGTATTTCAATGAGGACACCAGTGCCAACCAGTTGCCCACTCCTCATCCTGTTAGGATCATCGCCAGTTGGTCCGGGGCTGTTTATTCGACTGGACAAGCCCACCTTATTTCACAGCTAACCATATTTAAAGGCCATGATGCTATCCGCCACCTGCGACCCACTGGGTTGGGGATGGTCGCCCCGGGGATGATCGCCCCGTAGCCCAATCAATCATACTTATTTTGAGGATCTTATTGTGTGCTCTGCGTCGCCAAAATGTCGTCTGCCGACTTTATATAAAGAAATGCAATAGTTAGGAAGTGTATTTAATCAATCAAGTTTGTGGGATGGAGGAGGGGGGAGAGGATCTGTCTGGGGTGGGGGTGGGGTTAGGGTGTAACGAATAAGGATGTCATTGACAGTTTTTAGTTTGTCGTCTGCACCTGATTAATTGTCGTATGCTGCTGCTGACGCATACTTGAAAGTAGTAATTATGAAGCACCTCTTAATTACCAAAAAGAAAGGGGTAGTTTTTGAAGAATATTTGTCGTCTGCTTTCATTAAATTATGTCTTAAAAGGGCGGGAAAGTGAAATTAGATGGGAATCCCCACCAATGTTGTGAGACCTTGTATCATGTTGCTGGCGGTATGGTTTCCCAGTGGGGGGGGGGGGGCACATAATAAAGTCGCCATGACTACGCACTGTCAGAAGTCATTAGCCAACATTAGTATTTAGATGTTACTAAGATGCCAAGTTCCCGAACAAATCAATGTTGATGTAGATTTTAACTTCTTTCCTGCACCACAATTTGTAGGAATGTGGTGTCACTGCAGGGGGAATGCCCGTAGCTAGGATATTTTTATTTGAGGTACCAAGGGATGAGGTAAGTTTTTGGAACCGACTAGTCCCAAAGGCGCAATGAAGGTGTTCTCTGTGGCGGAGTGGTTAGAGTGTCTGACTTTTTTCTAGGTCAGACTCCTAATCTGAGGGTCGGTGGTTCGATTCCCCATGCCCCCATCTCTGCCAATTTGGATTTCCACCGCTGTGTATAACTTACAGCGTCATCAAAGGCCAGTTGCTCTCATACCATGTCTATGTGGTGTGGGAGGTTAAAAATCCCTTGGGTCGGTAAAAGTGTAGGGTCTGGCTTTCTATCGACAAACTGTCTAATGGTGAAAACAAGCCTATTCAGGCTTATCCATGATAGGCAGTATAAATCTTCAACAACAACAAAACAAAAAAATGAACAAGATGTTTGTGTGGGAAGGGGGGTGATGGGGTGTGGTGGGGTGGGGGTCTGGGGGTATTCTAACCCCAGGACATTTTTTAATCTAGAAGCTCTAAAATGCCTTTTCCAGTTGCAGCCATTCTTCGGAAGGTTGCGTACTGGTTGTGAATTGTTTGTTTTTTTTGGTGACTGTGTGTGTGATTTTTGTGGGGGTTTTTGTTGTCTTTTTATTTTATATCTTTTTTTTGGGGGGTGGGGGAGCAACTGGAATCCTTTTCCACCACTCTCCCCACACGCTCTAGCTATGGCCCCTGGAGAGCATACCCACAAGTGGAAGCAGTGGAGGGTTTAAGACTGCACCTTCCACCCTCGCCACTCCATCTATCCATTCAGACGTCAGTCAGACCCGCCGACACGCACCCTTGTGTCACCTCATAACGCGCTGGGGCCGCGCGCTACAGTCATCGCTGATTAAATCGCGCGCCCCTGATAAGTACCCGACGGCCCGCTACTACTGCCGTCTGTTTAGATAAGACGGAGGTCAGTGAATTGGGGAGTGTGTGTGTTGGTGGTGATGGTGGTTGGGGGAGGGGGGCAGGGGAAGGGGGAGATTGATGGGACAGCTGGGCAGGAGCGCTCGTCAATTTCGCGCCACTAGTTCCGACATGTGCCGCTATATCCAATGTGGCGTTGCAGTCTCGGCGGTGGCGCCACTGTCAGCAAAGACGAATTGATGTTAGTAAGACTAAAGCCTGGTACACACCTCCCGTATACGATTCATGCGCTAAAACTGACTGCCTTGACGGTACCCATTACAATCCGACCCGTCCTGTTTCCCGACAAAAACTGCCCGATTCATTTTTCGAATCTTATAAAACCTAGTACACACCTCCCATATAATACCTAAAACTTAGTTTTAAGTCGTGAATCGGAAGGTTCTGGTTTTATAGAGGGTCACACACCTAAAGACTGAAACCGACTAAAACTCAAACTTTGTCACGAAACGGGCAGTTTTAGGTTTTATACGGGAGGTGTGTACCGGGCTTAAGAGTCGCAGTTGGAATAACAAATATTAGCTGTAGAGAAAGTGATGCCCCTCCCCACCCACAACCACCTGTTTAAAAAGATTGTGTTGGTGTTGAAGGGGGGGGGCTAACCCTGAAATGTGTGTAGTTGAGAGACTCCCATTAAACAAAATTATGTTGTTTTTAAATCAAATACAATTTAATAATTGTGTTCTCTATGGCGGAGTAGTTAGAGTGTCTGACTTTTTTCGAGGTCGGACTCCTAATCTGAAGGTCGGTGGTTCGATTATTGTGCCCCCACCTCTGCCAATTTCGATTTCCAGTGCTGTGTAGAACTTACAGCATCACCATAGGCCAGTTGCTCTCATACCATGTCTATGTGGTGTGGGAGGTTAAAAATCCCTTAGGTCGGTAAAAGTGTAGGCTCGGGCTTTCTATCGACAAACTGTCTAATGGTGAAAACAAGTCTATTCAGACTTATCCATGATAGGCAGTATAAATCTTCAAGAATAATAAAAAATATAACCATTATGACCCGATCTCCACCCACCATCCCACTCTGTCAGATTTTTTCTGACACTCACTGAATCAGCTATTGCCTTCTCACAAATGCCTAGTGTCAGGCAGAAAATAGTAACCTCTCACTTGTCTCAGGCAAGGAGCTACATAGGCAGGTAGGCGTGGATAGGATGATTGCATCAAGGAGGCTAGATAGTCATATCAGGACGGGTACCGACTTGTGACAGTGCACGCTCATGGCGACTTTATACTGCTACCCCACTGGGAAATCAGGCCGCTGGCACCATGACCCAATATCCCACTTAGTCACATTATCCTGATACTGAGCTAACCAGTCCTTTCCCTATCCTATTAATGTTCAGCAGCAGGCTAGGAAATGACAAGTAACAATTTTATATGTCATTGGTTTGACTCGACCGGGAATCGAACTCCCGAACTTCCCCACGCGAGGCCTGCGCTCTATCGATTCGCCCACCGCGCCCAGTGTACCGACTTGTAACAGTGCGCACTCATGGCGACTTTATAGTGCTGCTCCACTGGGAGACCAGGCCACCAGCACCAATGACCCGATTTCCCACTCAGTCACATTATCCTGATACTGCACTAACCATTCCTTGTCCTATGCTAATAATGCCGAGTACCAGGCTAGGAAGCGACAAGTATCAATTTTGTAAGTCATGGGTTTGACTCGACCAGGAATCGAACTCCCACCCTCCCGCACGGGAAACCTGCGCTCTACCGATTCGGCCAGCGCGGCCGGTCGAAGACCTTTAGATGTTGCTGGCATGGAAAACCCCAAACAAACAAACAAACAAGGAACACATTACCTAGTACATTATGTTATAGACCAATTTAGCAGTAGTCCTCTCCGCAAAGGATGTTGCCACTGTGGCTGTGATAACTCAATCTGCAGTGATTTACTGAGACTCTGCCTGAAGGTGTACTCATGTGAGTGACAGGTGATATTGTGTCAGGGATCTGAGGAGCAACACTCGCAGCAATGGTTGTTGTTGAAGATTTATACTGCCTATCATGGATAAGCCTGAATAGGCTTGTTTTCACCATTAGACAGTTTGTCGATAGAAAGCCTGAGCCTACACCTTTACCGACCCAAGGGATTTTTAACCTCCCACACCATATAGACATGGTATGAGAGCAACTGGCCTTTGATGTCGCTGTAAGTTATACACAGCGGTGGAAATCCAAATTGGCAGAGATGGGGGCACGGGGAATCGAACCACCGACCTTCAGGTTAGGAGTCCGATCTAGAAAAAAGTCAGACACTCTAACCACTCTGCCACAGAGAACACCAACTAAAAGTTGCATAGTCCGAAGAAATATCAAATTTGTTAAACCAAACCAATTATCTAGATTTGATTTGACATATCTAACTTAGATACTGATGCATGTATTAAGCATTTGTTTCTGCGTAGAAGGCAATACTGAGTCAATTTAACAGAACCTGTTACTGCAGAAGTCTATGGTGTCAGAGTTTTGGCAAGCTTGCCAAAACTAATTTTCCATGTTTGCACTCAAAATATCTAAAAAGTTTACCATTTAAAATAAAAGTAAATTTGAACTAGTGTAAAGTAGATACTAGGGATCGATCGAATATATCTATCTCAGAAAAAATACAGAAATTGAAAACCATTGGACTATGCAACTTTAATCAATGTGTAATAATTCAATCTATGTTAATTGCGCATGCGCAGCCTTATTCCTCGTCGCAAATTATAATCATTGAAACATTAAAGTTGCATAGTTTGATGCTTATGCGTTTCTGCCATTATTATTTTTTATTAAAGGTAAACATATCAGGTTGATCTTATTAATATACCTTAATTTAGTTTTAGTTTAGTAAAATCTTGATTAGAATGTGTAAAGCGCTAATGGGACAAGGCTTTGAAGTCTTATTGGCTTCCAGACAATTTATATTTAATACTGTTAGAAGAGACATGAGCTAGTCAAAAGAACAACTGCCTGTAACAATTGTGCAACTATTCTTTTGTAAACAAAAATATTTTATTTGCCTATCACAATAAGTCACACTGAACTTTTTTTTAATCGCTAAAGTGCCTTCACACTATGCCGGATTGAGCAATGGACAGAATTGTCTAGTTCAGTGGTGTTCGGGTGTGATAAGTATCAAATGTATTAAAATGTGTTAAAGTGTTGCGATATCGGGTCAAAGGCCGCCAGACGAACGGAAATTAAACGGACATGAGACGGACATGAATGGATAGCCAATGGACAAAACAAACTCAAACTGGACAAGAACTGTATACGTCAATCCGGCGGCATCCTTTCCACGTTTTGTGCATGTTCAAAACTTGTAACGGATCGGGCCAGATATCAATGGATATCAACGGATATGCAATGGACACAAAGAGGACTTTGCCAGATATCAACAGACTTTGTTCGGTTTCTTTCCATTTCCCCCGATCCGGTGATGTGTGACAGACCCTTAAGCAAAGTTGGTCCATTTAAAAATTTAAAAATAAATGAGGTGTAAATGTACCAACAGGCGATGGATGTAGAACTACATCAACTAGCTATACACGTGAATGCCACAGACTCAGCTATAAGGTGTAGTGTTTGTTTGTTTGTTGCTTCACGTCCTAGCAATATCTAAGATCATATCAGGACGGATAAGGTGTAGTGGAAGTATGGGGATTTATGCCATCGATCAGCTCATAGGAAAAGAAAACTACCATTAATTTTTGGTTGGTACTAAGTGATGTGGCATGTGTGGAATTAAGCTTGTCGTGAATGACGTCACGCTCCGCGATGAATATGCAACCGGCAGTTCGGATTGATAAAGTTAAAGATAAAGGGCCCCCTCCCCTGCCACCACCCTTAACCATCATGAACAAACCATCAACACACCGAACATTCTACACAACTATCAATCTGTTTAAACACATTGAACATTATATAAGACAGACAAAATGTCTTGTCAACTATAAACTTAGCTTGTTTTATAAGAGAAATAATGTAACCCACAATGATTGTTTGAGTTGCTCCGAGTATACATCTTCCACTCGGTGCTGCTCCCCATTTTTGCATGAACCCCAGTGACTGGTGCTGTACATTATACAGCAGGAGCCACTCCCTTAATTCTACAGGATCGGTGCTGTGACTAATACAGCACTGACCAAACTTAGATTATTTAGAATGTCAATTCCAATAGTAAGATGTCCAGACACCAGTGCTCCGCCGCTGACAAATGTCATATTCAGATGAATAAATACTTTACCAACAAAAAAAAATAAGCACTGCGTAATCGAGCAAAATTCTTGCAAATGACATCATTCGCGTAATTGTGACAAAGCTGTGTGCGAATGATGTTCAGCACTGACATGAGAGAAACAGGCAATCAGTCAGACAAACTTTGGCGCAAGTTCTATTATTTTATTAACTTCCTTTCAGGGGTGTGAATTACCTTGTTGGTTGTTGGAGTTTAATGTCCTGCCAACATCTAACGTAATATCATGACGGGTACCGACTTGTGACAGTGCGCACTCATACTAAATTTACAGTGCTGCCCCACTGGGAGACCAGACTGCTAGCACCATGACCTGATATCCCACTCAGTCACAATATCCTGAAACTGAGCCAACCAATCCTTGCCCTATCCTAATAATGCTGAGGGCCTGGCTAGGAAGCGACAAGTATAACTTGTTACGTCATTGGTTTGATTCGACCAGGGTTTGAATGCATGGGGTTCAAATCCCACGATCTACCTAAACGGGAGACGGACGCTCAACTTATTCGGCCATCCCGTCTGGTCGAATTACCTTGTCAAGTCCCGGGATAAAAGCTGTCAGAACAGTCCATCGCCTTAGGACTGCGTGAAGTCTATGTAGACATTCTCCTTATAAGAAAACCACTGTGTGGCCTTCAGTCTGAGGTATTATATATAATTTTACCTCGGTACTAGGCCTCTCGCTAGGCATAGCCTAGGGAGAAGGAAGCACATCCGGGTCTAGCAATTAGCATAAACAACTCACACAGGGAGGACGTGTGTTGAGTAGCTCCGGCATTTTTTACCAAAAAATGACATTTAGAACGAGTAAGTACTTGTTTTGAATGCACAACTTCTTTCGTGTTTAGGTTTTGCGATTATTTACTGTGAATAATGAAACTTTGTATAGTTTTTATTGAAGTAATCGAATGTAGAATTTTATCGATTGGATAGAACAATGTCGCCATTGTTCTTTGTGTAAACTGCCGGCTGTTGCCGAATGGATTGATGTTTTTTGGAACATCGCTGGTGGAGAATCCTGGGTTTCTCTTTAGATTCCCCGATTAGGAATTACTCCTGGGTCTCTCTTTTGTGAGTTTCCCCATTTTGAATAGGCGTACCTCCGAGTCCTGTAGCATTTTCTTCAACTTGTCGCTTTCGGATACTAACACCTTGAAGTGTCGCTTTCGGGAACTAAAACCTTGAAGTGTTGCTTTCAGATGCTAAAACCTTGAAGTGTCGCTTTCGGATACTAAAACTGTGAAGCGTCGCTTTCTGGAACTAAACCCTTGAAGTATCTCGTTCGGATACTAAAACCTTAAATTATCGCTTTCAGATACTAAAAACCTTGAAGTGTCGCTTTCAGAAACTAGACCTTGAAGCGTCACTTTGGGAAATCAAAAGTGGAGGCTTTTCGCTGAATCCCGCCATTTGTCTCACTCCACCAGCAGTTTGGTGACTGGGAAGATGAGGGAGGGAGAAGTGTATGCAACAGAGAGTGTGGGAGGTGACTACACTAGTCCCTACCCCTCGTTTGGTTGGTTGAAATACCACATACCTACGACACTTAAAGCTTATGCTAACACCTGTGTTAAAACGGTTTAACTACGTTTCTTAGCACAATTATATATATACTTAATAAGGTTGTCCTTGTGGTGTATCGGTTGAGCATTCTGTAACTTTCTTGTTGATTGTTACAGATCTACTATGGTTACGCTTCATAATATCCACGGTATGCGCGTACTTTACGTTCAATAGACTTGGTTAAAGTTGTATACTACAGTACAACCCCATTAAACCAAGCTCGGTTAAACCAAACGATCGGTTAATCCAAACAATCGGTTAATCCAAACTTTTGTCGGCGGCCCGACAAAATACTACCATTTATCATATAAAAAAGTTGGTTAAATCAAAGTCGGTTAAACCAAAGGATCGGTTAATCCAAACAAAATTGTCGGTCCCAGGCCACTTCCGGTACAGTTAAACCAAACTTTCATGTGGTTTTAAGGTCACTGAGACTTTTTTATATGAAAAATGGTAGTATTTTGACGGGTCGCAGAAAAAAGTTAGGATTAACCGATCGTTTGATTCATCCGAGCTTGGTTTAATGGGGTTAAAATGTATATGCATAAAAAACAATAATCATAGTGTCCACACACATTGTGTATATTACATTCCTAATGCACCAAAGTTGTTGCCAAAGCCAAGTCAAAGTCAAAGTCAAAGCTCGGTTAAACCAATGATCGGTTAATCCAAACAAATTTATATGGTCCCTTCAAGTTTGGTATATAGCAGTAATATATTCTACTAAATTGACTCAGTATTCCCTTCTATACAGCAACAAATGCTTAATAAGTGCACCAATATCCAAATTAGATATGTGGAGTCAAATCTAGATAATTGTTTTTATTTTGAAAAGTGTGTACTTTCATCGGAATATGTTAGTGGTCGTTCAAACTTGTGCATACTGTAAGTAGTTTATAAAGAGTGATTTAGGACGGGTACAAACTACTGGATGATTGTTTGTTTGTTGGGGTATACCGTCCTAGCAACATCTCATGTCATATCAGGACAGATTGATTCTTGTGGCAGCGCGGAGCGGGTTTAATAGTCTTGCTGCACTGGTGTACCAAGATGGCACCAAGACATGAATACTTACTCATTTAAAATAATGATCGTGGTGGTGGTGGTTGTGGTGGTAGTGGTTGGTTGGTTATTGGAATTTTTCGTCCTGGCAACATTTAAGGTCATATCAGGAAGAGTACAGACTTGTAACGAATAACTTAACAATTGATTCTTGTCTCTCCCTAGCCAAGCGCTCGGCATTATTAGGATATGGCAAGGATTGATTGATTGGTTGTCAGGATAATGTGACTGAGTGGGATATCAGGTCATGGTGCTGGCGGCCTGATCTCCCAGTGGGGCAGCACTATAAAGTCGCCGTGAGTGCGCGCTGTCACAAGTCGGTATATGTCCTGATATGATTGTAGATGTTGCTAGGATGTAAAACAACTAACACACAAGTACATAGCTATCAGTGGTAGTATATGCATGCTATAGATTATTTGCCAATCAAATCTACTGTAGTGGTCTGCACTGACCTCTCAGGCAAGGAGCCGCATAGACAGGTAGGCGTGGGTAGTGTGTTGATATCAGGGAGCCTAGGTGGTGTAATGGTTAGCACACTGGCCCGGAATGCAAAGAGATGTGGGTTCGAGTCCTGCTCTAGGCGCAATATTTCCCATTTTCATCACCCCCACAACACTGGTTGCCGTGACCATGATCCTGTACAAGCTATGCGCTGTATAGTTGTTGAACCTACCCTGTGTATGTATGTAAGTGCATTGCCTGTATGTATGTAATTGTAAGCATTAAAGGACTTACAATTCCAGGGGGATGAGTGTAGTGGTCTGCACTGACCTCTCAGGCAAGGAGCCGCATAGACAGGTAGGCATGGGTAGTGTAAGGTGGTGTAATGGTTAGCACACCTAGGTGGTGTAATGGTTAGCACACTGGCCCGGAATGCAAAGAGATGTGGGTTCGAGTCCCGCTCTAGGTGCAATATTTCCCATTTTCATCACCCTCACGACACTACCAAGGAGGGCATGTAGAGAGTATTGCAATGCGCAGATCTCTCAGTGGGAAATTCAATCTGGCAGGGCGAGTGCCATGGAACAGCAACAACATTATACCACTTCCCTCATCTCTGTGGCTTTGGGCCTGGAAGTGGCAGTTACAGGAATTCCATCAGGCTGCGTCATTGCAGTCTTATCTAGTTTAGAGGCCCTCACACATACACACATACAACACCATTTTTGCAGGAGTCACTATGGAAAATTGAGAGTCGTAGATTTGATTGTTGTATATTTTTCAGGGTCAATTCTATTTGTTTTCGAGTCGTAGATAATTTACGTTGTATTTTTGTATGCGTTGGTTCTGCTAACCTGGAATTCTTTTCACTGTATCATCCTGTAAAGTCGACGGCTAGTAGTTTGAGTGGTGTAGATAGGGTAATATGAAATCACTACAGGCAAGGAAGGAAAGTAGATATAGAGTGAAAGGTAGGAGGGTTAAGCCGTGTTCACACCAGCGCGTTAAGTCACTTCAACTAGTTTGCCTCCTATAGTTCGGCTCACATTCGCTGTGTGGACGCGACCCTAAGGCGGATTAGGGCTGATTCGCCTCAACTAGTTCGCCTCATGTAAACCGCGTCGCGAGGTAGCTTATATGAACCGAACTAGATTAAGTCGGCCCAACTTCCTAATGTGAACGGTATCGGTTTACTTGAAGCGGCTTAAGCATGTCACAGTCGAGACCTGAGTTTGTTGACTTTCCGGTAAATTTGCTCTATGAACCTGCTAGAGGTGCACAGATATTTTTTTCATGATTTATTTTAAGGTTTTCACTGCCCAGCAGAAGTTTTGACCGTTCCAAACCAAAACGATTCAGTCCATACATATCTAGGTCGAACCCACACTCTCTCGTGGTGACGTCAACTAACCAAAACTGGCACTGGTTAGTATGGACTTGCTCATGCGCAGATATCGATTTCCGCCTTAAACTGCTCCGTGTGTGGACACAACACTAGTTCGCCTCCTCTAGTTCGCCTTATCTAGTTCGGCCTAAACTCCTTCAGCTTTAGACTCCTTCATTTATTGTATATATAGTTTCAGGAAACAAGATGGTGGTGATCACATGATCAAGTCTTCCAATCACTAACAGGCATTCTTATATCCACCAATGAGGGTTCAATATCCTTGTAACCAAGGCATGGTTAGATCTGGCTACAGTGCCCTGCTGTGTCTGGTATGCAGTGATCCATAAATAACACTTGGGGGGGGTGGGTATGTGAGGAGAGTTCCAAAGACTCTCTCACATGTCAAGAAGTGACCCTCTCTCAGGTCAAGAAGTGACCCTCTCTCACTATCTACATTGATATACAATTTCTATCTTCAATTAGTAATGGATCAGCAACACCACATATACTTTATATGCCTTTGGTTTTACATACCATCTACCATTATATAGACCATTTGCAATTTGTTATAGAGTAGTTCTCCATAGCCCATAACTCAAATATCGGAAAATTTTACAATCCTCCATAGATGCATTATAAGACAGTGCTCCATGATTGATTGATTAATTGATTAATTGATCGATTGGCTGATGGTTTTATGCCGTGTCGACAGTAGGCCCTAATGCCCATATTCACAGTGACTAGTGTTCAATTTTTATTCTGTCTTAGTATTGTCGTGGGGGTGATGCAAATTGAGAATATCACTGCTAAAGCAGGATTCGAACCCACCAGTGCTAGCATTCTAACCATTATACTACCTAGGCCCTCTCTTGCATTAACCCTACTTGTCTATGTGGCTAATTGACTGAAAGGTCAGTGCCGACAACCATAGTATTAATCAGCCATCGCTTTTACAATTAATTATTTGTAAGATAACATTTATGATGACAGTAAAGGTCCTGTCACACTACGACGTATGGCGCCGGCGTGTGCGTAACGTGTTGAAATAAATGTCAAATCAAAATAGGTTGGCATACGCCAAACTTTTCACGCTGTGAGGGATAAAAATGGGCGTACACACAATGTACACACAACGTATGTAACGTATGCAGAACGTATTTCTGACCTGTTGAGAGCGTTCATGTGCCTCACAAAACTTTCGCAAAAATTTGCATATGGTACGCTGACCAACGTTATGTATGTTACTCCATCGCTGGAAGTATGGCGCATACGTTAAGTACGCTGGAGATACGGCAGGCATATGTTCGAAATATGTTTGGAGTACGCTATGCAACCTTTGGCTGTACACAAACTGCACGTTCCCAACAGGCTGAACATATGGCTAACGTGTTCCAACCTATCCCGACCTACCTCCAACATGTGCATAACATACTCCAAGTGTACACCGAGCATATGAGAAACGTATGAGCCATACGGCGACATATGTTGAAAACTTTGAACATGCACAAAAAAGTTTTAGCGGCTCGACCTATGCCGACCTATAATGACCTATGACGCCGTATCCCAAGTATATTCAACATATGCCCAAAGTATATGTAATGTATGATGCCGTATGCCAATGTGTTGGTCGAAAATCGCATACGTCGGCATACGCTAAGGCCATATGTTGTAGTGTGACAGCCCCTTTAAAATCTCTCCATCAAAAAATTGTCGCAATGGAAGACAGAATGCTGGGTATAAATTAAATGGCATAACTTGTATTTTATTTATTAAAATAGGGTTAATGAACGAAATGACGGTGTACAATCCTGCTGTCCTCAAGAAGGCTAAAAGTTCCTGGTTTTAAATTTTCAAGGAAATCATGCATGCTGTTTGCATTGTAAAATTGTTGGCACAAGGCCATAAAATCAACACATTTTAATCAAATGTGTCTGGGTGCTGAATGTCAGTGGGTGCTGACACCCAATACATTCAGGAGTGGGCGGGGGGGGGGGGGGGAATTTCCCTCTTGAGCAGAAAAGAGTGTGTAAGCCACAAGTGGCCAATATGGCAGCGGCTTACATGTGCCGTTAAATGGGTTCAGAGGGTTATAATATTGGCTATTCTACTGAGGTTCAGAATGAGTTTGTTTGTTTGCTTGTTGTTGTTTTATGTCCTAGCAACATCTAAGGTCATATCAGGATGGGTACCGACTTTTGACAGTACGCACTCATGGCGATTTTATAGTGCTGCCCCACTGGGAAATAATGCTGTCAGTACCATGACCCGATATCCCACTCAGTCACATTATCCTGACACCAAGATAACCAGCCCTTGCCCTATCCTAATAATGCCGAGCACCAGGCTAGGAAGTGACAAGTATCAATTTTTAAGTCATTCGTTTGACTCGACTGGGAACCAAACTCGCGAACTCCCGATCTTCCGCACGCGAGGCCTGTGCTCTACAGATTCGTCCACCGCAGCCGGTTTCAGAATGAGAGTACCCATGTGAAAGCCACACTCGTCAGCAACTGGTAGATTGGTGTGTTTGTTGGGGGTTTACGTCCTAGCAACATCTAAGGTTATAACAAGATGGGCATCGACTTGTGACAGTGCTCACTCATGACGACTTTTCATAGTGCTGCCCAACTGGGAGATCAGGCTGCCAGTACCATTACCCGATATCCCACTCATTGAGATTATCCTGATATCAGGTCATGGTGCTGGTGGCCTGGTCTCCCAGTGGGGTAACACTATAAAGTCACCATGAGTGTGCACTGTCACAAGTCGGTACCCGTCCTAAAATGAACTTAGATGTTGTCAGGACATAAAACCACAACAACCAACCAACCATATGTAAAACGATACCAAATTTGAATGAATTAATTATATTTACTGACTTACTTTCCAAAAATATCAGGCTAACTAAAAATGATTGTTAAGATCTTCACTATGGCTGTGAGTCAATGACGATGCTCGGTGAATCTCGACAAGTGGCAGCAGGAAGTACATTATGTGCCTAGATATCGCGTTGCATTGACCCATATTAGCCTGCATCCGATATTATACCAGGTTAGAAATGTATACCACTTCTGTGTATGTGTGTATGCCTGAGGCTCTCTAAGACAGATAAGACTGTACAATGACGCAGCCCGATGGAATTGTTATCTGGCTGCCAGGCCCCAGGGTGCACACAAGAGAACAGTGGTATAATGTTGTTATTCCATCTCACAATTAAGGAAGAACAATTTTGTTTCCCTGATAGGCCATTTTAAGTGGTTAATACTTAAAGGGGCAGTAACATGATCCGCACAGCTCTACGTAAAGTTGCATGGTCTGATAAAATATTTATTTTTCAAACCCAAAACATGTATCTTAATTTGATTATATATATCCAGATATTGGTGCATTAACTAGTGATTTGCGACAGCACATATAGAATAATCAGTGAATTTACTACGTTAGATGACCAGGTTTATTTTTGTATTAGGTCATTCCACATCACATGGTCATCGTGAGATGTCAATACCAGTCATAGCGAGAGGACTTTTGGAAAGCTTGTCAAAAGTATTTTGGGTTCTTTCAGCTCAAATTGCTTCAAAAATAGCCATTTGTCGTCAAAATGACTCCGGACTAATGATTAGTAGGTCATACCGATCAATTTGATATATTTATCTAAAGAATAAGACAAAAATTCAAACACGATCGGACAATTCAAAACGCGGAGACGGACTGCTATAACATGGCCTTTAATAGGTATCAATGTAGTTACAAGTTCAACCAATGAGAGGTAGTCTAAACAAGTCTTAGTACTTATGTAATAATAGCGGTTATCAGCAACGTTAGGTAGTCTACTGTCCTAGTCTTAATCAATTGTTACTCAGTTATGCAGAAAGTTACGTTTTGTCTAATGTCGTAGTCTACCCAATCTGAGTCATGGCAATCATTTCAACCAAGTCCTGGGCCCGTATTCATGTAGTGGTGCGAGGCGTAGCCGGTGCTACACGCTACCTCTGGGGTAGCTATCAGCGGCTAGCGGCGGGTTGGAGAAATAGGTCAAGTCGTATTCACCATTGTCAAAGCCGCCGCGGATAGCTAACCTTGAGTTTATTTATAGATTTGGGAATTCCCTCGATTTGACAATATGAATATGCCGCCAATGCGGCGGTAGCATTAATAACGGTTTGATTTTAGGGTTAATTTGATTAAATTTCACTTATGGCGTATGTAATTCTGTTAAATATGATAGCATTTAATAGATTGAGACCCTGACACGCACACTAACTGGCGCGGCTTCCAGTTAACCCTGGTTTGAAAACGGCGTAGCTTAGCATAGGCTACGGTCGGCAGTTAGCGCTGGCACCGGGACATGAATAAGAATTCTCCACCGTTAGCCGGGTGGAGCTACCGTAGCCACGGTTAAGGCCCTGGCACCTCCACATGAATACGGGCCCTGGTGTGTCCGCCCTGTATTCCAGGCACTCAACCCTCCCCGATCTCTACCTTGAATGTGGGTGGGTGGGGGAAAAAATATGTACGGGGGGGTCAGCTCGTGTTGTCTGAGCGGCGTCTTGAGGCTAAGTGCCGGTCAGCCGCAGCCCACCGAGAGGTGGCGTTCAGGCCAGTTCTCCGGATACCCTGTATCCGCTAGGGTCGGTAGTTTGAATCCAATCCGAGAGATGGCGCCACCAGCAGTCCCCTCTCCGCGCCAGAATTGCCCATGTTACAGCCGAAACTTTAATCACAATTATGCTAATCAAATATGGCTGGCTAGTCATGGTTTGTATATATTTAACAATGTCGTGGAGGCGATGAAAATGGGAAATATTATTCCCAGAGCGTATTCGAACCCACACATCCTGCATTCCAGGCTAGTGTATTAACCATTACACCACATGGACTCCCTGATGTCATCACGCTATCCATGCCTACTAGTCTATGCAGATCCTTGTCTGAGAGGTCAGTGCAGACTACAACAGTCATCCCTGGAATTGTAAGTCTTTTAAATGGTTTACGTCAATAAGTCCATAAACCACACAATGCATAGCTTATAGGATCCTTGTCCTCGCAGAAGTGTCATTGAGGTAAGGAAAATGGGATATATTGTGCCTGAAGCAGGATTCGAACCCACGCCTCTTACATTCCGGGCAATGTGCTAACCATTTGCCTCACATAGCAGAACATCAGAATCCAACCAATTGTAAAATATTCCGATAATGATGCATTGGTGGGGGAATGCAAATGTTCTATTTGTGAAACAGGTATACATGGCCAGGTGCACAGATGTGTTTATGTAGTTGCTGGTGGTACTTGATTGATTGGTAAATAGACATTGTGGTGCTAGTAATATAGTGTGTAAGGGGCACTCAGAGCCCGACCCACTACCCCCTCCCCCCTCTGCCAGTCAGGATCACCACATGCATACTCAAGGCAGGTGTGGTGGCCAGGGGAGCCACACAGCTTGGTGGTGGTGGGCAGATCACTGTAAACATGGGGACCGGGAATGCTTGTTTCTCATTGGTGGAGCTAGAAATGCTTGTTTCTCATTGGGAGAATGGGGTGGGGTGATACACTACACTGGATCCATGTACCATATAAATAATAAACCTGAGGGCTTGACTCTCTCTCTTGTTTCACTCTTTATACTCTTCCCTTCTCTTTGCCTGTATTGATTTCACCGTAGCCTGCTTACAGAACGACAGATTCGAGCCGTATACTAAGGAACCCATCATGTGGCTGACATTCCTAAACACCATCATCAGTTTAAAATGACCAATGTACATCTCATTTCATCGCTCATCGTATTCTCATTTCCTAGTTCATTAAAATGATTTGGGTAAACAGCTAAATGATACACAGTGATATAGCCGAAAGACCAGTGCCTCTGCACTGACATGCGTATTATTCTGAAAAAGAAAAACTTTTTACCAAAAAAGAAAAGAAATTGGAACCGGAAATGGCGCCAGTAGCCCCTACAACTTGTGACCACTATCGATAGTAGTAGCCCATGACCAGCAACCACTCAGGCTGGCAGCGGCCCATTAGCGCCTATATTCCCGCTGTAGGTAGTGTTACTGATGGGAATCTACCTTTTAACACTGCGCCCGCACTTCCTCCATATGGACCTATTACATGTATCAGCGGATATAGGGCCCTTCACCTTGGTCAGCTTAAGCGAGATTCCATTAATGCATAGTGTGACATGTAATACGCGACAGGCATGAGGCCTATAGGAACGACACCATCAGCAGCAGGCATCTTTGAGCGCGTAAAATTAAATTGCGACATTTAGTGATTGGTGTGTTTCACACACAAATTCTGCTGGCTCACTCCATGATTGTTGTGCTAATATCGGATACCTCAAATTGCATGTCACACTAAAGATATTGCTTCACTAAGATAGCTCATATGACCATTCCTGTGTAACCAATGACTTACAAATTGATACTTGTCGCTTCCTAGCCAGGTGCTCGGCATAATTAGGATAGGGTAGGGACTGGTTGGCTCAGTGTCAGGATAATGTGACTGAGTGGGATATCAGGTCATGGTGCTGGCAGCCTGATTTACCAGTGGGGCAGCACTATAAAGTCAAAATAAGTGCGCACTGTCACAAGTTGGTACCCGTCCTGATATGACCTTAGATGTTGGTAGGATGTAAAACAACAACAAACAAACTTTCCATGCACCCCTTCCACCTTCCTAACCGTGACCTACTTTCCATGCACCCCTCCCACCTCATCGCCGTGACCTACATTGTATGCACCCCTCCTAACCCTCTCTCTGACCTACATTGTATGAACCTCTCCCACCTTCATGCATCCCTCTTACACCTCTGTGACCTACTTTACATGCAGCCCTCCTACATCGCTATATTACTTACTTTGCATGAACTCCTCCATCCTCATCGCTGTGACCTACTTTGCACATATCCATCCCAATCCCCTCTTTATGACCTACTTTTCATGCACCCCTCCCACCTCATCGTCGTGACCTACTTTGCATGCAGCCATGCAAATCCCCTCCTTGTGACCTACTTCGCATGAACCCCTCCCACCCAATCGCCGTGACCTACTGGCTGGAGACCACAGCAGTTCCTCGGAGCAGACTCAAAGGCTTTGGGATCGTGCTTTTATTATTGCTGCCCGAGACTGCGGAATGCTCTGCCAGGATATATCACTGATTGTAAATCTGTTGGTGCTTTCAAAGCAGGTCTTAAGACACATTTGTTTAAATCTGCTTTTAACTAGGTGAAATTTATTTTCCTGTATATTTGTCTGTTATGTAAAGCGCCTGAGAATGGCTTGCTGGATCAGGCACTATATAAATGTTTTATTATTATTATTACTTGGCATGTATCCATCCACATCCCCTCTTTGTGACCTACTTTGCATGCACCCCTCCCACCCCCATCGCCGTGCCCTACTTTTCTGCGTTCTCCTTCAGGAAGCCATAGCGAAGGTTGGGCGCTGTCACGGTTTAAGCTTACGTTTATATATTCGCCGCTATAACCCCGTATAAGTCTGAGCAGTCGCAGTCCTTTTATTTGCACACTCCACAACAAATCAATGCAGCATACTTTACAGGGGCATAACTAGGATTTGCAGATCTGTCTGTAGCCAGGACTTCTAAAGCATACCATGAACTGGATTTCCAAAGGATGTGAATAGCCAGGAATTCCAAAGCAGCTCAGAGGCAGGATTTCTAAACCGGGTCGTAGACAGGCATTGCAAAGGTGGGTAAGGACAGGATTTCAAAAGTGGGATTAGATATAATCTCTCAACCTCTCCGCCTCTCCGCCTCTCCGGCTCTCCACCTCTCCCTCTCTCACCCAATCCGCCTCTCACGCTCTCACCCTCTCACACCCTCTCACCATCTCACCCACTCCGCCTCTCCCTCTCTCACCCTCTCACCCTCTCCGCCTACCTGCCTATCAACGTATCTGCCTCTCCTCTCCATCTCTTCCCTTCTTCCCCTCTCCCCCACTCCCAATCTCCCTCTCTCCCTCCATCTCTCACTCTCTCTCTCCATCTCTCCCTTCATCTCTCCCTATCTCTCCATCTCTCCCTCCATCTCTCCCTCCATCTCTCCCGCTGTCCTCCATCTCCCGTTGTCCTCCCTCTCTCCCGCTGTCCTCCCTCTCTCCCGCTGTCCTCCATCTCTCCCGTTATCCTCCATCTCTCCCGCAGTCCTCCATCTCTCCCGCTGTCCTCTATCTCTCCCGCTGTCCTCCCTCTCTCCCGCTGTCCTCCCACTCACCCGCTGTCCTCCCTATCTCCATCTCTCCCTCTCTCTCTCTCCCTCCCTCTTGCCGTTTTCATCACTTCCTCTTTCCCCTCTTTCCTCTCTCTCCCTTCGTTCTCTCATACTCTCCACCTTTCCCTCTTCCCCCATCTATCCATCTCCCTCTTCCTCCCACCCCCCTTTCCTCCTCTCCCCATTCCCTCTCCCCGCATCAGCCTACTCCCATTCACTCCAGCTCCCACACCTCTACCCCCTTTCCTGCATCCCCCCCCCCCCAGTCCCTCACTTCTCAGCAGTCTTCCAAGCCGGCGCATCACTTTTTACATCAGCTCTTCTCCGTACCGACCAATCCTCTTCTTATTTTTCTCCCCCTGGTCTCCCAGCAACCACAGAGAAACCCGCTCCTACTCTGTTATTTAATTTATTTACCATCTCTCTGAAGAACTAAAACATCACTCCTTATTCTTTTTCTTATATGCTCATCATCATCATGCTGTCGCTCGCGATGCGACAAAGACTGCTTTCACTACTTGACTGCCGCTCTCCACTTAGCTCTCTGCTGTGAGAGTTGCGTCCATGAGTCGATCTTAATGTCTATCAGCTTCAGGTTTCTCTTGATGGTATACATTTCATGAAAGCTGCCTGCAAAAGTGTTAAAGTGCTGCTGGCTTTTGCAAGTTACCAGCGGAACTCTCTCGGGGAGCAAATAGGTTTCACACCAACAAGAACATGCTGCCACAGTAACATGGTTTTCTGTTTAGGGTTTGCTCCCTTAGCCTTCGGTTCTGTCAAGAACCTGTACCACAAGGCAGTGGTTTACAACTCTGTAGGGCAGGGGCATCAAACTCCCTGAGGTATTGCTATACCTGCAATACCTGCATACCACATGCTATGCTACTACTCTGATTTAAATGTATCCACCATGTCTCCTGTCATCTACTACTCACAGCTGTCCGGGCGCGGTGGCCGAATCGGTAGAGCACAGGCCTCCTGTGCGGTAGACCAGGAGTTCAATTCCCAGTCGAGTCAAACCAATGACTTACAAAATTGATACTTGTCGCTTGCTAGTCTGGCGCTCGGCATTAATAGGATAGGGCAAGAACTAGTTAACTCAATGTCTGGATAATATGACTGAGTGGGATATCAGGGCAGCACTATAAAGTCACCATGAGTGCGCACTGTCACAAGTCGGTACCCGTCCTAATATGACCGTATATGCTGCCAGGACATAAAACTCTTAACAACCAACCAAGTACTCACAGCTTAATTTGTTGTTTATTGCTCACATAAGGTTGCCATCTCCTGACCTTGCTTTTTATGTACTACTTTCAAGGTCTCCTGCCCAAATGACAAGAATAGGATTAAGAACAGTGGAATGAGGAACATCAATGCTTTGCGATTGAAATTTCCCAACCTTAATAATAATAATAACGGAATAACAATAACAATAATAATAGTGTAGTAGTCTGCACTGACCTCTCAGGCAAGTAACCATATAGACAGGTAGGCGTGGGTAGGGTGGTGATATCAGGGAGCCTAGGTGGTGTAATGGTTAGCACACTGGCCCGGAATGCAAAGAGATGTGGGTTCGAGTCCCGCTCTAAGCGCAATATTTCCCATTTTCATCACCCTCATGACACTGGTTGCTGTGACCATGATCCTGTACAAGCTACGCACTGTATGGTTGTTGAACCTCCCTGTATGTGTATATATGTAAGTGGATTGTCTGTGTGTATGTAATTGTAAGCATTATAAGACTTACAATTCCAGGGGGACGAGTGTAGTAGTCTGCACTGACCTCTCAGGAAAGGAGCCACATAGACAGGTAGGCATGGGTAGTATGGTGAGATCAGGGAGCCCAGGTGGTGTAATGGTTAGCACTCTGCCCCGGAATGCAAAGAGATGTGGGTTTGAGTCCTGCTCTAGGCGCAATATTTCATATTTTCATCACCCCCATGACAATAGGAACAATAATACAAAGTTAGCCGTGAGTATTGTACATTTGAGAACCATGACAGGTAGTTCTTTGCAAAATTCAGATAGGTCAACTATACACAGAGAATATGCCGATGAAGGATTTAATCCAATTAAATTAAACATTTACATGAATCATTTAAATGCCGAGCAGTGACAGCCAGTCCCATGAGCCTTCACTCTCTCCCCGCCCAATCATGAGTCCCGTAGTATATCATACTTCACCAGTGGCGCACCACATCGTACACACACCGTGCTGATATGACCTTAGATGTTGCTAGGTGGTAAAACAACAACAAACAAACAAACCATCATACACACAGGTGATCTCATGCCAGCCGCGACTGAACGCGCTGGCCGAATCGATAGAGCGCAGGCTTCCCGTGCGGAAGGTCGGGAGTTCGAATCCCAGCCGAGTCAAACCAATGACTTATAAAATTGATACTTGTCACTATCTACCCGTGGGCTCGGCATTAATATGATAGGACATGTACTGGTTAGCACAGTGTCAGGATAATGTGACTATGTGGGATACCAGGTCATGGTGCCAGCGGCCAAGTCTCCCAATGGGTCAGCACTATATAGTCGCCATGAGTGTGCACTGCCAAAAGTCAATACCCATCCTGATATGGCCTTAGATGTTGCTAGGATGTAAAGCAACAAGAAGCAAACAATGGCATTCCTGGGCTAGCGTGCTAACCATTACACTATTTAGGCTCCCTGATGCAGATCACGTGTCGATATGGCTCGTTGCTTGAGAGGTCAGCGCATACTACAACATTAACTCACAGATCCGCGGGTCTCTCAATGGTTTCGAGAACACCCTTCTCCATGACCAGGCGGGATGGCTGAATGAGTTAGAGCGTCCGTCTCCCGTGTTGGTAGATCGTGGGGTCGTGGGTTCGAACCCTGGTCGAGTCAAACCAATGACTTAAAAATTGATACTTGTCGCTTCCTAGCCTGGTGCTCAGCATTATTATGATAGGGCAAGGACTGGTTGGCTCAATGTCAGGATAATGTGGCTGAGTGGGATATCAGGTCATGGTACTGGCAGCATGGTCTTCCAGTGGGGCAGCACTATAAAGTCACCATGAGTGCGCACTGTCCCAAGTCGGTACCCATCCTGATATGACCTTAGATGTTGCTAGGACATAAAACAACAACAAACAAACAAACAAACCCTTCTCCACGCATCCCTATACTACTGCTGCTCTCGTACACAACCGATATTGCGCTGTGCTTTAGCTGGTATTGGTTCACTGGGCCTGCAAGCCCATATATATGTGGGCACAGTCAATTTGTAAACACTAAGAACCAGTGTGGTGGTGTAGAAAATTAGATGTCGAAGGCAGAATGGGAATCCTCTTCACACACGCGTATTCCTATCAGTTACTACACTGAGTGTGCCTCTCCCTTCTTTCGTGTTCTTTTTCTTCTTTGTTCTTTTATTTTTGGTATGTACATGTGTGTACAAATATTGGATATTCTGTGGGTAGCCTAGCTGTTTCACAATGAAATGCTTGTGCTATATCGGGTAGAATATGGCATGGCCGCATGATAGGGTACGACCAGAGCAATAGTTAGAGGTTGGTAAATAGCTTGTTTGTTTTTTGTTTATGGCTTAGCAACATCTAAGGTCATATCAGGACTGGCACCATCTGGTGGCAATGTGCACTCATTGTGACTTTATAGTGCTGTCCCACTGGGAGAACAGACTACTGCCATCATGACCCGATATCCCACTCAATCATACTATCCTGATACTAGACTAACTAGCCCCTGCCGTATCCTGTTATTGGTGAGTGCTAGGCTAGGTTGCGACAAGTATCCATTTCGTAAGTCATCGGTTTTACTGGAACCCCGACTTTCCACGTACAATTTTTTTTTCATAGCATCTATGTGACTGAGTGGGATATCAGGTCATGGTGCTGGCGGCCTGGTCTTCCCGTGTGGCAGCACTATAAAGTCGCCATGAGTACGCGCTGTCACAAGTCGGTACCCATCCTTATATGACCGTAGATGTTTCTAGGACGTAAAACAATCAACGACCAAACCAACAAAAGCATCTATCTATAGGTGGGTTCGGCTTAATGTGTCATCGGCTTCCTATTAATCTTAGAAATTTATACAAGCAAAAGTCAAGAAATTAAAAATCCAAACAAAGCTTGCTTATATTAAAGCTGCATAGTCCGAAGAAAACATCAAATTTTCAAAACCAAAACAATTATCTAGATTTAATTCTACATATCTACCTTAGAAGCTGATGCACTTATTAAACACTTACTGGCACATAGAAGGGAACACTGAGTCAATTAATAGAGCCTGTTACTGCAGAAGCCTATGGGGATAGAGTTTTGGCAAGCTTGCCAAAATTAAATTAGCATGTTTCCATTTCAAATATCTCAAAAGTTTGCGATTTAAAATAAAAGTTACTTCAAACCAAAGTAAGGTAGATTATAATGAACAACCTAATATGTTTATCTCAGAAAATAAGAGAAACTCAAAACCATCGGACTATGCAACTTTAAGCCAGTTAGGAAAGTATATTAAAGTGGCCTAGTCCGATAAGAGCATACAATTTTCAAAAACCAAACTATTTATCTAGATTTGATTCTATAGATCTCACATAGATACTGGTGCACTTATGAAGCATATATGTTGCTGCACTGCCACATATCAATTCAATAGAATATCTTAGTGCTGAAGCCTATAGCGTCAGAACTTTGATGTGCAGACCAAATTGTAATTGTCTATATATGTTTACTTCAAATATCTTCAAAGGTAACCATTTGTTATGAAGGTTATATAACTTAACCCAAGGTAGATTATGATGATTAACGTATTATATTTATCTAAAATAATTACAGAAATTTTAAATCAGCAGCCTTTTAATGTGCACACCGAAATTAATCTTGTACATATTTTTTGCTTCAAATATCTCCAAAATTAAGTACTTACAATAAAGGTTATTTATGAGAGAAACTCAAAACCATCGACCCATGCACCGTTAAAGCCCCAGTCACACCTGCCTGGATCAGGGGCCGGACGAGCCCCGGACCGTGATCCGGCATGGTCCGTGGTGATTCTACGTGATCCGTGGCTCAGCTGTGGCTGGTCCTTGGTGATCCTTGGTGATCCGTGGCTGGTCCGGCCTCATCCGGGGTCTGCCCTGGATGTTTTAAAATGTTTAAAACATCCGGGGTGGTCTGGGGAATATTGTGATCCGGGCTCGATCCGGCATAATCCGGGATGATCCGGGTGTAATCCGGGGGTGGTCCGGGTAGTCCTGGGGTGGACCGGGGGTAGTCCGTGTAGCGTCCGGGCCAGTCCGGGCTGTCCAGGCGTTTTTTAACCTGGATGAGCCATGTTTTAGCCACAGTTTAACCAGGACCAGCCCTGGACTAGCCCCGACATAGCCACGGACCACTCCTGGACTGCCCGGATAAGACCCAGACAAGCCGGATGAGCACGGATCAGGCACAGATCACCACGGATAGCACGGTTTCCCACAGATCAGTCCAGGATGAGCCCCGTTTTTGTATATATATAGCACGAGCAAGTCCACTTCCAGTCTGGGACTGATCCGTGAGTACTCCGTGGATAGACCGGGTAGTCTGGGGGTGGTCCGGCTAGACCGGGGGCTAGACCGGCGGGCTAGACCCATGTAGGTGTGACTGCGGGGACAAAAACGACCAAAATAGCGATTTTATCCGGGGCTGTCGGGGACAGTCCAGGCGACTGGTCCGGGGGTGGTCCGGCTAAAAATCCGGGGCTCATCCGGGTAGGTGTGACTGGCCTTTTAGGAACACCCCTCCTCTCAGTGTTTATTTTAGGCTAACGTTGACATATGTTAATGGCTGCTGAGACTGGCACTCGATGACCGCATAATTGGGACTGATAAGGCAGATAATGTCATTTCCGGTATCAGGTCGCATTATAGGGTCACCACAAGATAAGAAGGTGAGTCCGGATAAACTTCTGACAGAGTGGTGGTGTTTACACTCATTCACTGGTGTTATCACCAACCAATCAGGAGCCCCGTATCTACATTAAAGTTGCATAGTCCGATGGTTTTGAATTTCTGTCACTTTTCTGAGATAAATATATCAAACTGATTATCATAATCTACCTTACTTTAGTTTCAAGTAACGTCCACCCTACACCTGCCGGTGTAGGGTGGAACGGGAGGGAGGGAGGGTGGAAGGGGAGGGAGGGAGGGTGGAAGGGGAGGGAGGCAAGCACGCCAAAACTCTGACACCACAGGCTTCTGCAGGAACAGGTTGTATTAAATTGATTCAGTATTCCCTAATACCCCTGTCACACTACGACGTAAAGAGCAAACGTAAGCCTGACGTGATCACGTTTCGTTATTACGTTGACGTACATTGGGTTACTTTATGATGACGTCAGAATGACGTTAGACTGACGTCGAGCTACGTCACGTTACATCGTGTTACGTCGGTGCGCGTCAAAGTTTTGAACCTGTTCAAAACTTTCGACTTAACTCGAACATAAGGGTTTACGTTCGCCGTACGTTCTGTACACATTCGGCGAACGTCAATGATGTTAAACGGACATTATTAAAACGTTGGTCACTACGTTGCACTACGTTGCACTATGTTGCACTACGTTGCACTACATTGACCCACATTAAAGCCGGTGGAAACGTGCAGTCCGTGTAGTGAAACCGTCGGGATAACGGACGCCTAACGTATGTCCAACGTACATTTACCGTTTTGCCACCGTTTCATGACGTAAACAACGTAAGGTAACGTAAAGCAACATAGTTCTGGCGATGGAATAACTTACATAAAGTTCCCTGAGCGTAATTACGTTGTCCTCTCTCGTTGAATGACGCTATCACTACGCTTTACCGCCATTACTCTCTCATCAACTACGCTGCATCCACATTCAACTTGTGCCCAAATTTGCATACTACGCCGAGAAGTTCAACGTTCTTCACGTTCTCCCTATGCTGACGTCGTTACGTCGTAGTGTGACAGGGCCTTAATATGGGGAAATACATGCTCAATAATGGCATTAGTATCTAAGTGAAATATGTAGAATCAAATCTAGATCACTGTTTTGGTTTTGAAAATTTGATGCTTTATCGGACTATGCAGCTTTAAGTGAACCCCAAAACAGTTGATCAGGATCTAGGTGTAGAAATAACCGACTATCTTGGGGTTCTGATTGCAGACAAGAACAAAGTGAAACAGTGAAAAAGGAACATGGACCCACCCAGGCAAACAACTCCCTTGATCAGGTGGAGAAGTAAGCACGGGAGGGAAAAAAAGAAAAAGGGTAGGAAAGAAGAAAGAGAAATGAGGAGAGTTGAGTCAAAGGGCAGTGTCTCCTTGCTCTGTGGTGACCAGTCGGCGGCCGAGCGGCGGAATAGAGGTAGAGTGAATCCGCGCCCCCCCCCCCCGCCCCTTCTGGAACTCTTTTCAGACATTATCAAGGAGGTGCGGGGCTGGCGGAGCGGCGATAGAAGAGGTGTCGACGAAGTGCGGTCCGGATAGCAAGTGAACCCTGGCGGGAGTTTCCACGTGCATGCATAGTTCCTGGTAGACACCTACCATTGGGCCTCTCTTGCCAAGCCTACAGTAGTGTTTTCAACCTAAGTTCAAAACACTATGGTAGTGTTTTCAACTTAAGTTCAAAACACTACTGTTAAGTTCAAAACACTATCCTTACGTACGTCCAAAACACTACCCGAGTTCAAAAGACTATCATAACACGGCAGGGGGGGTTGTGTAATGCCGCAAAATTGAACCTACTCGTACATGTATTGGTATATGCTGATCATGGTGTGTCGTTTGAAGCACATACTAGGTGGTTTGGTTGTTGGGAGTTTTACGTCCTGGCAACATCTAAGGTCATATCAGGACACACATACTATAGTAGTATACGCTGATAGTGTTGTGGCGTCTGCACGATGTATTAGTATACGCTGATGGTGCTGCGGCGACTTTAGCATGTATTAGTATACGCTGATGGTGCTGCGGCGAATTTAGCACGTATTAGTATATGCTGATGGTGCTGCGGCAGTTGAAGCACATATATAGTAGTATGCACTGCATACTTCCCCACCCTACTGCATACTGCCCCACCCTACTGCATACTTGCTCACCCTACTACAAATAAAAATAAATCTGCAGCAATTATTATTTTTTAAATGAGAGAAGAGTTTTGAACTTAAAGGTAGTGTTTTGAACTTAAGGATAGTGTTTTGAGCTTGACCACAGGTTTGAACCTACCTTCAACTAGGTTGAAAACTAGGTTGAAAACACTACCGTAGTATTTTGAACCTAGGTTGAAAACACCACCGTAGTGTTTTTGTGGGGTAGTATTTTGAACTTACTACACCGGCCCTACTGCCCGCCCTACTGCCCGCCCTACTGCCCACCTACGCAGTAGATTCCCCCTCCTCAGCATGCGGCGCCCACCGGGCCCTGATTCAATATGCTAACAGGCAGGATGGCACGACACTGCGCGGTAAATGGTGGCCAATTGCCACCACTAAGGCTAGCCCCTTCCTGCCGCAAGGTGCGGGGCGCCACCTAGTGGATGCGCGAAGTGGTGCGCACACCGGCAGCATGATTAGCCGGAAATAGCTCCACTGGCAGGAGGGCGGGGGGGAGGGTGGAAGGGGCGGGAGGGAGGGTGGAAGGGAAGGGGAGGGAGGGAGGGGAAGAGGGAGGGTGGAAGGGGAGGGAGGGTGGAGGGGGGGGAGAGGAGGGTGGAAGGGGAGGTAGGGGGTGGAAAGGGAGGGAGGGTGGGGGGGGAGGGAGGGAGGGTGGAAGGGGAGGGGGGGGGGGGTGGAAGGGGAGGGAGGGTGGAGGGGAGGGAGGGAGGGTGGAAGGGGAGGTAGGGGGTGGAAAGGGAGGGAGGGTGGAGGGGAGGGAGGGAGGGAGGGTGGAAGGGGAGGGAGGGAGGGTGGAAGGGGAGGGAGGGTGGAGGGGAGGGAGGGAGGGTGGAAGGGGAGGGATGGAAGGTGGGAGGGGAGGGAGGGAGGGTGGAAGGGGAAGGAGGGAGGGTGGAGGGGAATGCTGGCGAAAGGGGGAGAAGGTTTTCTTGCATGTGGTCTACTCACTAAATGTCGTCTGCGAGGTGATTTGGGATTCAATGCGAAATGGCGGGCTTTTAGATCCACTGAAAGTTTGCCCCTGTGTGTGTTCACTCACTAAATGTCATCTGCGAGGTGATTGGGGTTCAATAGAAAATGGTGGGCCTTTAGTTCCCTCACTAAATGTCGTCTGCTAAGCGATGAGTGACAATGTCAGGAGCGTGGTAGTGGTGCAGTGTATGGTGACGCTTTGGAGTTAGTGATCGTGAGTGTAGTCTAAAGCCCCTGTCACACTTCTCCGGATCGAGGAAACGGATTGAAACGGACAAAAATATTCTAATCCGGTGTGATTCGGACTTGAAATGTATCGATTATGTAACGGATGGTAATGGACGGTTAACGTACTGGTAACAGATGGAATTGGTTGATAACGTATCTAACGATCAACGGACAATTCAGTATACAAAAAGAACTATAATGAACGGCAACGGACGTGTAATGGATATGTAATGGACGGGAATGGACGGGGAATGGACGGTAATGGATAATAACCGCATACGTCAGTCCGGTGCAATCCGTTACAAGTTTTGTGCATGATCAAAACTTGGGCCGGATATCAACGGATATGCAATGGACACAAACCAGATTTTGACAGATATCAAGGGACTTTGTTCCATTTCAATATGTTTCCTCAATCCCGTAAAGTGTGACAGGGCCTTAAGGTTGGGCCTATAGCTCATGTATGTAGGTTGATATTTAGATAGTAGCAGCATATCCTGCCTGCTAATTGAGTGCTACTAGTACTAGACGAGAGTGTAAGTATGCTGTTTGCTTGATGGTCACTTACACAGTACCAGACGGGATGGCCGAATGAGTTAGAGCGTCCGTCTCCCGTGTTGGTAGGTCGTGGGGTCGTGGTCTCGAACCCTGCTCGGGTCAAACCAATGACTTTAAAATTGATACTTGTTGATTCCTAGCCTGGCGCTCGGCATTATTAGGATAGGGCAAGGACTGGTTTGCTCAGTGTCAGGATAATGTGACTGAGTGGGATATCAGGTCATGGTGCTGGCGGCCTGGGCTTCCAGTGGGGCAGCACTATAAAGTCGCCATGAGTGTGCATTGTCCCAAGTCGGTACCCGTCCTGATATGACCTTAGATGTTGCTAGGATGTAAAACAACAACAAACAAACAATACTCCCACGACGCACTGGTCGAACTTAGTGGATGGGGCGTGACGAAATATAATAGGTAGTGGGAGTAAAGTGTGTTTATTTGTCAGGGTTTTGCATCCTAGCAACATCTAAGGTCATATCATGACGGGTACCGACTTTTGACAGTGCGCACTCATAACGACTTTACAGTGCTGCCCCACTGGGAGATCAGGCCACTGGCACCATGACCCGATATCCCACTCAGATACATTATCCTGATACTGTGCGAACCAGTCCTTGACCTATCCTAGTAATACTGAGCGCCAGTCTAGGTAGCAAGCAACAAGCATCGATTTTCTATGTCATTGATTTGACCCGGAAAGCATTCAAACTCTTGACCTTTCGCACGGGAAGTCTGCACTCTGCCGATTGGGCCACTGTGTCTGTAAAGAACAAGAGGTCTCAACACCGCGAGGACTGATTCACAACTGCTTTATTAATAGATTCGGGCTTTACCACGTTGACTGTAATGACGTCACCACGGCCAGTTAGTCTCGTACCGCGATACTAAGCAACCCACCGGCGATACCATATTCACATATATTACAGTGTCCGCTATAAGCCGTGTTCACACGGGCAAAATGTGAGGCGAATCAGGCAAATCGAATCAGGTGAGGCGAATTAGGCGCCCGTTCACATGGACACTGCGTGAGGCGGAAGTGGATATCTGCGCTATGAGCAAGTACGACTAACAGCGCCATTTTGGGTTCGACGACGCGTCACAGAGGTGTGGGTTCGACTTAGATTGTAATTACTGAATCGTATTGGTTTGGAGGTCAAAACTTCTGTGGGCAGTGAAGCCCTAAAATAAATGATAAAAAAATAGCTGTGCATAGATAGCGGTTTCATTAATTAATTATATTATGCGCTTTTGATCGACCGGGAAAGTCAACAACTGAGGTGTCGACCTGCGCTTGTTAGGTGCTTAATCCGCCTCAGAGTCGGGTACAGGCGCAAAATTATCGCTACAGGAATCGATTCACGTAGACTACCTCGCTTAGGTGTTTACACGATGCGATCACGTGAAGTCGAATCAGCCCTAATCCGCCTGAGGTCCGTTCACACGGCCAATTGAGGCGAACACAGGCACGTCATTTACACGTGCTTTTAGCCGGCTATAGACTACATCACGTTGCCACGGCAGCGGTGCGTTGCATTGTGGATGCGTTCAGAGCAAAACCAAACGCCGCGAGAAGCACATGGCACATGCTAATACACTGGGTGCAGGCTATGAAATGTGCTAGTTTCAGCTCATCCTCAGCTCTTGTTTGAAACATCGAATACCACACTAAAAAAATATATATAAAATTAAGATATTAATCTTTTATCTGCATTTCCTTTAACATCAATATACCAGCACATCTTTTGCCATGTGCTTTAGATTTATACAAATCTAGGCAATCAGACTAGTGTTAGAGCCCATAGCCAGAGTCAGTTTTATTTATTTTATTCATGTTTTTATTGATATCCTATGGTTAATGACATATGTAGAAATAGAAAATGAGTAAGGTTAATCAGATATTGGTTATATATTTCTTTGAAACAAATTTTTGTTGACACATTTGACATTTTAATATTTAGAACAAGAATTACTTCTGACTAATCAATGGTGATGTAAACTTCAGCATGTAAAGTGACTAAAATTGTATGTTTCCTAGCTCAAAATGCTTAATTATGGAGAGTTGTGTCTTAAACAAATTCATTATATTATTATATTGCATCCTTCCATCCATGTTTGTGCCAAATTGTTATGTATTTCTATTTATTTTGAATAAAATGCCAGTTTTTCCCTACGCGTATCGGCAAACTCAATGGCCGTACGCCTTTGCTTTGCCCCCAACCCCGTTTTCAGCGCATGCGCAGTCGGAACCGTGATGTAGTCTATTGGGGGTGAGAAACTGCTGACTGCAGGGACACCTCCTGAATGAGGCAGGATAAAGCAGACATGCGCAGTCAGTCATTTTGCCTACTCACAGTTTCTCCTACTGGTTGGTTGGTTGGTTGTTGGAGTCTTACGTCCTGGCAACATCTAACATCATATCAAGACGGGTACCGACTTGTGACAATGCACACTCATGGCAACTTGATAGTGCTGCCCCACTTTGACACCAGGCTGCCACTACCATGACCTGATATCCCACTCAGTCACATTATCCTGACACTGAGCCAACCAGTCCTTGCCCTATTCTAATAATGCTGCGTCCCTGTCCTGGAAGCGACACGTATCAATGTCTAAGTCATTGGTTGGACTCGACCAATGTTCGAATCCCAAGATCTACCAAAACAGGAGATGGACGCTCAACAGGAGATGGACGCTCAACTCCTCCGGCCATTCAGTCTGATGTTTCGCCTAATGGTTTTGTCTGTTTTTTAAAAAATCACATTTTAAGCATATTTTTTTAAGAGAAACATCCATGTTTCATTTCTATCTTACCTTGTCAATTTTCTTGTTGGCCAGGCACTTATGTATTTCAGTCACGTGATTGCTTCCTCTAAAGGTTGAATTGTACCTTGAAATACAAGCCCTGTACAAAGAAAAAATATAAAGTGTTGATTCCTACAGGACCCTTCAATTCATTAGGAATTCACACAGCTGCAATGGCCGCCAAATGGACCGTCCCTGCTAGCATGCTGCCACCTGCCGATACTTCTAATGGCCCTGTCGCACTATGCCGTATAGCCGCAGCATATGCCAATGTATGTGATTTTGCACCAACACATTGGTGTACGCTGAGATATGTTATGGGTATGTTTGGCATAAGTAGTGTTCATTAAGAGCATGCTGGTAAATGCTGTCATACGGCATCGCACGCCAAAGCGCTGAACATTTTTTATTTATTTCATACATTGGGCATACGCTGATGCAATACGCCATAGTGTGACAGGGCCATTACTGGCAAGGGTCATCGCAGTGGAGATAATCAGCATGTGGTAGGGGCATGGGAGAGCCTACTTGTGACCTACTACTACTAGTAGGCCTACTGCAGTATTTGACCAAATGTTGGCCTAAGTTCTTCTTAACTCAGGCAAAGATTGGACTCAAACCTGATTTAATTATGTCTCTTTTAATGCATGATTTGTTTGTTTGTTGTTGTTTTACGTCCTAGCAACATCTGAGGTCATATCAGGACGGGTACCGACTTGTGACAGTGCGCACTCATGGCAAGTTTATAGTGCTGCCCCACTGGGAGACCAGACCGCCAGCACCATTACCTGATATCCCACTCAGTCACATTATCTTGTCACTGAGCTACCCAGTCCTTGCCCTATCCTAATAATGCCGAGCACCTGGCTAGGAAGCGACAAGTATCAATTTTAAAGTCATTGGTTTGACTCGGCCAGGGTTCGAGCCCACGACCCCATGGTCTAACAACACGGGAGATGGACGCTCTAACTCATTCGGCCATCCTGTCTGGTTTCTTAATGCGTGTTTGAGGTCCAATAGCCAATGATAAAAATCAATGTGCTCTAGTGGAGCGTTAAATAAAACTAACTTTTTTTCATTTTAATGTGTAGTCTTATAAATAATATAGAGTTTGTTTATTTGTTTGTTGGGGGTTTGATACCCTAGCTTCATTTGAGCTTAGAACAAATAGGGTTCATCGCTGGGATGGCTTATTTATATCGCAAAACCAGGTGGCAGTGTGGTCGGACAGACCAGAGCTGCTCAGTACATTGACGTCACGCCATCTTGTGGTTAATAAAAGAAGCACTTAATTTGATTGGTTCCTCTGAGAATTCAGTTTATTTGCAACATGACGTGACTTCATTAATGCAAGATGTGCATCCCAATACGTTAATCAGGGATGAAAGATATCCGACACTTCGCGCATCTGCACTTTTTTATATTCATCGATTAACGTTCATGAATTGCAAATATATAAATATATAACAGCATTTGGTTAGTCTGAATCCCATTTTTATATTACCTTAAATGTTGGTTTTTGTGTGTTTTTATAAATATTTTATTCATCTGAATACATATTTTGTCAGCTCCGGGGCACTGGTCTTCCAGCCATTAGAGTGATCGCATTTGATTTGTACATAGTGGAAGTGGAATGTGTTGCATTGTGTGCAACACAACCCATTCTGAACATTTTAAAAAAGCGGGGGAGCAACCTATGCTGCATAGTGTAGAGCTTTGGTACTCAACATAGGGCAAGGTATATGCATCAAGATAGAGTGTGCAGTAATGTACACTAGTGGTTAAATCATATGCTGTGTTTTTATATCAGTTAGATTTGGTTTTAATAACGGTTAGTCTTTAAATAGTGCCATGTTGTGCATGTATAGTGGTTTATATTGTGTGCATTGCTGGTTGAAGATGTAGTTATTCAGTGGTGGTAATAGGTCTCAAGTAGTGGTAGTGAGTCGCGAGTCATTGAGTTATAGTATGTTATGTTGCTAGAACATAACACCCAAGCAGGAGAGCGTTCGAAATAATAGAATAATAATAATAGAATTGGAGGTGATTTGACATCTGCGTTCAATCATGAGGCTAACCTGAAAGGACAAAGTGACAAATAAGGAAATACTCGAACGAACAGGGCTGCCCTCAATGGAAGATCTTCTGATCAAAAAGAATCTCCGGTGGACTGGACACCTCATGAGGATGTCATCAGACAGGCTACCAAAGCAGATCCTCTATTCTCAACTGTCTTCTGGCTACAGAAAGAGGGGGCGCCCTCATCTCCGGTTCAAGGATACCATCAAGAGAAACCTGAAGCTGAGAGACATTAAGACCGACTCATGGATGCAACTTTCACAGCAGAGAGCTAAATGGAGAGCGGCAGTCAAGTAATGAAAGCAGTCTTTGTTGCATCATGACCGACAGCATGATGATGATGAATAATAGAATACTAAAACATAAACCAGCAATAAAAGTATTCTCCCGCAAAAATATTTCAGGTTTCACCTGTCCTTATAGGATCTGTAAGTTGTAAGTTACAATAAAGTTATTATAAGGACAGTTGAAACCTGACTCCCTGCAGTTTCCTGCAATTCCCTGACAGTGCTAATCCTATGGGGGAATGTGCACATTTTCGCGGAAATTCACCGTCGGTTCTAGTGGAACCCGCTAGGTTGTGCCAAGGTATCAGTCTCATTTCGACGGGTTTTTATTTGCTGGAAACTACTTTTATTGCTGCTTAAAGTTGCATAGTCCGATGGTTTTGAATTTCTGTATTTTTTCTGAGATAAATATATTAGATCGATCACTAGTATCTACTTTGCATTAGTTCAAAGTTACTTTTATTTTAAATGGTAAACTTCTGAGATATTTTCAGTGCAAACATGGAAAATTAGTTTTGGCAAGCTTGCCAAAAGTCTGACACCATAGACTTATGCAGCAACAGGTTCTGTTAAATTGACTCAGTATTGCCTTCTACGCGGAATCAAATGTTCAATAAGTGCATCAGTATCTAAGTTAGATATGTCAAATCAAATCTAGATAATTGGTTTGGTTTTGAAAATTTGATATTTCATCGGACTATGCAGCTTTAATGTTTAACAGAGCAGTGGTTTCAAAATGAGCCAATGCCCACCACCAGCGTTGTCTACATGCTCAGCTGCGTTGTACCACCTCATATAGTTTGTTAAACCAATTCCATCAATTAATAATACTTTCATCGAGAATTTTATTTACCTTGACCATGAACTATATGATTGTGAGTTTTTAAAATTTGTGAGTGTCTATTGACACATAATTGATTGCACGCTTTTACATTGTATGTAAAAGTGATGGTGGGATAAAGAATTTTTTTTTAACTCTCGCCGTGAATATGGCCTATGCTGCCTACACGGCGTAAAGAAACTGCCAATCAATCAATGCTCACCTGTGACCTGTACTTTTTCCCCAACATAGATTATACTCCACCTTGTCATACGCAAAAGAAAACACAATCTACAACTTCTACTTTTACAATTCCAACTCCTACCTCACAACCTATTAAAAACACAAATCAGAAGGAATACAAATCAGAAAGTCAACCCTTCTTTTTTTTTATAAATAATTATTATGGCAATGCTGTATTCCTAGAAGCTTTCAAATAGTTCTTAACAGGTTAGATTAGGCGCATTGTGGACTTGCAAACCATTCTGATTTCAGAAGAATCATTTCCATTTTCAGGCTCTGATTCTGCTGTTCCACATTTAATCTCGATCATTCCGTGAAAACGCATGTTTTTTCTACAAAATTCGCTATATTGAATTCTTGTTGATCTAGTCATATTACGTACGATTGGTTTTTAACATGGAAAATATGGACATTAGAATTTATTTAGCGCACTTTTAACTCTCAGTCCTTCATCACATTGATTCTGTAAAATTGCCCTGGGTAAAGAAAGATTATAATAATATATAATATTTATATGTATAGTAATGTTATTTTTGTGGGTGTCATTGTAGTGGCATGAAGACATTTTAAGTGAAACAAATATTTCGAAATTGTTTTGTTTGTTGGTATTTTACATCCTAGCAACATCTAAGGTCATATCAGGACTTTAACCAGATGAGATGGCCGAATGAGTTGAGCGTCGGTCTCCCATTCTGGTAGATCGTGGGATCGTGGATTTGAGCGCTCGTCGAGTCAAACCAATGACTTAAATATTGATACTTGTCGCTTCCTAGCCTGGCATTCGGCATTATTAGGATAGGGCAAGAAGCCGTGGAATGAGGAAGACCAATCGTCCACGATTGAAATTTCCCCTGCTTAATCAATTAATCTACCAGTCAAAAAAAAATAAAGAAATGCTGATAAAGATATGCGACATTGACCACTGATTTCCACACAATCTATTCTTTTGGTTTTTGCATTAAAGTTGGTGCATCCAGCATTTTCATATGAATACATCGATAATACATGTCTACATGACTAGCTTTGTCTGTTCAGTGGCAGTGCACAACAAATTCCAGTTGCTCTCATACCATGTCTATGTGGTGTGGGAGGTTAAAAATCCCTTGGGTCGGTAAAAGTGTAGGCTCGGGCTTTCTATCAACAAACTGATTAATGGTGAAAACAAGTCTATTCAGACTTACCCCTGATAGACAGTATAAATCTTCAAGAAGAAAAAAAGATAACACCAACACTACAGCTGGCCAGCATTGAAAACAAGCCTGAGTACTTGGTTTTATATGCTATGGACAATAAAAACAGCCTAATAACAAATATTTAAAAAATAGCCCTCATTAGCAGACATCTCAATTTGATTAATTGGTCTCCCTGTGCCCCCTCTCTCGCCCCCACCACCCCCCCCCCCCCCAAACATTAGAAAAATGTAGACCATTACAAATACATAGGCCTTGAGTTGGACAGCCAACTAAACTACAACCTATGTATTAAAAAGAAATCATCCAAAATGTAAACCACAAACTGTGGCTATTTGCAAAGCTAAGAGACTACATGAGACAAGCCTGAGTACTTGGGTTTATATGCTTTGGACAGAATAAATACAACCTAATAAAAAATTTAAAAATTAAAATAGCCCTCATTAGAAGAGATCTCAATTTGATTAATTGGTCTCCCTGTGCGCCCTCTCCCGCCCCCACCACCGCCCCCCCCCCCCCCGCCTTTCCTGCAGGCCATCCACACTGCTAACGGTTTCCACTTAGCCCTCTTCAAGGGACCAGTTTGTTCCTGTCTGCCCGCCCCGCCCCCCTTCCCCGCCCACCCCGCCCACCCCGCCCGCCGTATGTGTGTATGTATCTTAAATTTGAACTTTGCATTGAACTTTGCTTTAACTTTGCATTGAATAAACCATTACTGAGAACCGTCCTGATATGACCTTAGATGTTGCTAGGACGTAAAACAACGACAAACAAACAAACAACAAACCATTACTGAGCCCCCACCCCTCTCCCCTTTCCTCCTCCCCTTTCTCTCCTCTCCCCGCCCCTCTCTCCCACTTCCCTCCCCTCTCCCCTCCGCCCCCTATCTCTTCCCCTCTCTCTCCCCTCCCCCTCTAACCCATTTCCAGCCCCCTTCCCCTCCGCTTCCCCTTCCCCTCTCTCCCCCGTCCCCTCTCTCTTCACGCTCCCCCTTCTTCCCTCTCCGCTTTCTCTCCCTCCCCTTGCCGTCTCTCCCCCCTTCCCTTCCCTCTTTACCTTACCCTTCCCCTCCTCTCCCCCTTCCCCTTCCCCTTCCCCTCTCTCCCCCGTCCCCCTCTCTCTTCACGCTCCCCCTTCTCCCCTCTCCACTCTCTCCCCCTCCCCTTGCCGTCTCTCCCCCTTCCCTCTTTACCTTACTCTTCCCCTCTCCCCCATTCCCTCTTTACCCTCCCCTTCCCCTCTCTCCCCCGTCCCCCCCCCCTCTTCACGCTCCCCCTTCTCCCCTCTCCGCCCTCTCCCCCTCCCCTTGCCGTCTCTCCCCCTTCCCTTCCCTATTTACTCTCTCCTTCTTCTCCCCTCTCCACTCCCTTCCCCCCTCTCCCTGCCCCTTAGCACTGGTAGAGCAGCAGTGGGCACTATTATCTGCACACAGGGGTCGATGGGGGGTTTACCATGGTCACTAATTAGAACAGTGTGTGTGGGTGATGAGAGTCAGAACTCTGAATTTGGGGTGTCAGATGGGGGGCGAGCTGGTGAACGCACAGACAGGAAGTGGTATTTTATCTAATGTAAAATATTTGCTAGAACAATTTCACTGCAATCTACAATCGGGATAAATGTACGGTAAGAACCCTACCAAGTTTGGTCGTTCGGGAAGCATATGTTTATAGGCGCAAAGTGAGTTTAAACTTTAAAGTATAGGACTGATAGTGAAGGATTGGTCTCCAAGGGGCACCAAGTCCCAACTTGCGGCATGTAAGCTGAAGCTGTGACCTGGCGCATTTACGCAGAATGGGTCCAGAGGGACCAGCGGACAGTAACTCGGAATACCAGCCTTGACACCTGGCCGCGAATTCAATATGTTGTATTTTTTTTAGAACGAAAAGTAATGGACTTATTGCAGGCGAGAAGAAATGGTCTTGACCCCAACTTCCCCCAACACCCCTCCCACAAGATGGCATGCCAGGCCCGCATCTCATCTGCCCCTTGCCATGAAAAGACGCCAGGTGGCACCAGGCTAGTCTGTGAAGTCTTGACTGGGGGAGTCTAGAACAGACTAGCAAACAGCCTTTCAGTGGGAGATTACTCACTATCCAGGGCTCTCAAGGGCTATATTTGTATCCGGAGGGTGGGGGGCGGGGGCTTATGGGTAAGTTTTTTCCGGAGTCAGAAAATTTAGATTCATATTACAAAAGAAATATTGCATGTTTTTGACTGGGCTCTTTTTTCACTGTGCGTAAAATATGTGGTTTCAGACGTATTTGACCCGAGCCCCCTCGTGATTGAAAGTTCTAAATATCTGAAAATAAACCACAGATGACACAGATGTATTTGCAACAACCGAATGCATCATTAAGTTATTTGTAATATGAGGAACTACAGTTTTATAGAAGTATTTATGATATTGTCGTGGGGGGTGATGAAAATAGGAAATAATGCGCCTAGAGCGGGACTCGAACCCACATTCCAGGCCAGTGTGCTAACCATTACACAACCACCTAGGCTCCCTGATATCATCACGGTACCTACGCCTACCTGTCTATGCGTCTCCTTGCCTGAGAGGTCAGTGCAGACCACTACACTCCTCCCCCTGGAATTGTAAGTCTTTTAATGCTTACAATTACATACATACAGGCAATGCAATGCACTTACATACACAGGGTAGGTTCAACAACTATACAGCACATAGCTTGTCCAGTATCATGGTCATGGCAACCAGTGTCTTGGGTGGGTGATGAATATGGGAAATATTGCGCCTATAGCGGGACTCGTACCCACATCTCTTTGCATTCCGAGCCAGTGTGCTAACCATTACACCACCTAGGCTCCCTGATATCATCACACTACCCACGCCTACCTGTCTAATCGGCTCCTTGCCTGAGAGGTCAGTGCAGACCACTACAATATCTATGCATATCTCTGTGGAGCGTTACACAAGATATCAGAATATATTATAAATCCTAATTTCTAAGTTAATAAGTTAATGTTGCATTGTCAGATGGTTGTTTGATTTATTAAGTTGCATTTAGGATTAATATATTAACTTGATTGTTACAATCTACCTTACTTTAATTTGAAGTAACTATTATAATAAATAGCAAATATTGGAGATATTTGAAATGCAAACTTGCAACATTAATTTGGCATGTACATCAAAACTGTGACGCCATAGGCTTCAGCAGTAATATGCTCTATTAAATTGATATACTGCTACCTTATATGTAACATCAAATACTTAATAAGTGCACCTCTATCTAAGTTATCTATCTATACGGAGCCGAGGCCTGGACAGTGTACAGACGACAGGTGAAAAAGCTGCATGCCTTCATGATGCGACATCGACGTTCAATCATGTGGCTAACCTGGAAGGACAAAGTGACAAATAAGGAAATACTCGAACGGACGGGGCTGCCCTCTATGGAAGATCTTCTGATCAAAAAGAATCTCCGGTGGACTGGGCACCTCATGAGGATGTCCTCAGACAGGCTACCAAAGCAGATCCTCTACTCTCAACTGTCTTCTGGTTACAGAAAGAGAGGGTGCCCTCGTCTCTGGTTCAAGGATACCATCAAGAGAAACCTGAAGCTGAGAGACATTAAGACCGACTCATGGATGCAACTCTCACAGCAGAGAGCTAAATGGAGAACGGCAGTCAAGTAATGAAAGCAGTCTTTGTCACATCGCAACCGACAGCATGATGATGATGATGATGATGATGATGATGATCTAAGTTAGATATATAGGATCAAATCTAGGTAAGTGGATTTATCAAATAGTATGCTTTCATCGGCCTATGCACCTTTAAGTGTTTAGGCGCCATTAAAAATGTATCAAATTCACACATGAAAGGCACCAAGATGGCCGGTAGGTACTCGATCCAATAAGGGAACCGGGAATCAAATTAATCCAACCCGATCCTCTCCCCGAGTTGGGTACTTGGGCTGAGAGAGGGTTGAGGGTTGGAGGATGGGGGTTGTGGGTTGGGGGTTGGGGGTTGGGGGTCTTAGCATCAAGAGCAATCATCTACCCACACCTGGAAATGGGAATCTCAGTAGTCTTAATTGCTATGGCAACTACCACCTGCCTCCTCGACTGGGTGCAGTAGCCGAATCGGTAAGAGCGCTGGCTTCCTATACGAGGAAAAGGGAAAGTTTGTTTAATTTAACGACGCCTCTAGAGCACATTGATTTTTATCACCGGCTATTGGATTTCAAACATATGGTCATTCTGACATTTCTTTGGAGGAAACCGGCTGCCACCACATAGGCTACTCTGTCCGATAAGCAGCAAGGGGTCTTTAATATGCACTTTCCCACAGGCAAGACAGCACATACCACAGCCTTTGATGAACCAGTTGTAGATCACTGGTTGAAACGGAAAATATCCCCAACTGCAAATGTATGCACTGAGCAGAATCGATAGGATGACCCACATCATCACAGGTGGACACTGTACCGCCTGAGCAATGGGTCGCTCCCCTCCCATGCGGAAGGTCGGTAGTTTGAATCCCGGCCGAATAAAATGAATGACATACAAAATTGATACTTGTCGCTACCTAGCCTGGCGCTCAGCATTAATAGGAATACACAAGGACTGGTCAGCTCAGTGTCAGGATAATGTAACTGAGTGGGATATCGGGTCATGGTGGAGGTAGCCCAGTTTCCCATTTGGGCAACACTATGAAGTCACCATAAGTGCACATTGCCACAAGTTGGTTCTTATCCTGATATGACCACAGCTGTTGCTAGGATGCAAAACCCCAGCAAACAACTAAACTTCCGTCCTCAGAGGTTTGGAGAGAGTCTTTCGTTGGACAGCCAACATTCATCGAGGTTGAGTGAATGGATCACTGCTGCACATTGTTATGTAGTGCATGTAGCGCATGCGTATCAACTGGTCAATCCCGCTAGGATTAAGGCCAAATTTTAAAAAAGGTTGGTGATCATCCTTTTCATGAGCTTTCTAATTTAATGAGTGTCTATTGGCACATAATTGATAATCTGCCTTTACATCTAAAAGTGATGGTTTGAACAAAAAACAAATATTTCTCGCCATGAATATGGCCTATGCTGCCGACATGGCGTAAAGCAACCACCAATCAATCAATCAATCAAACCTTTTCATCATCCAAATCAGGCTCGTGCGAGTGGTTTTATTTTTATTTTATATTTTCTGTCATATTGTAAAATATTCCGATAAAACGCATTGGTGGGGAATGCAAATGGTCTATAATGGAATACAAATGGTCTATTAATGTAAATGGTATATAGTGCCAGGCACATGAAGGTATTTATGTAGTTGCTGGTGATCCTTTACTTATGGTCAATAGTCATTTTGTATTCGGTAGATAGTGTGAAGGAGGCACTAGTGATAGTGTGTAAGGAGCCTCAAGAGCTCTACTCACTACCCCCTCCTCCCCCCAAACTGTTAGTCATGGATCACCACACACACAGCTCAGGCAGGTGGTGGCCACGCAGCCACACCGCATGGTGGTGGTGGGCAGATCACGGTAGCCATGGTGACACAAGAATGCCTACTGTTCATTGGTGGAACTATAAATACTTTTTGCTGATTGGAGATAATGGTCAGGTGGTATGCCATATCAGATCCATGTACCACTATATAATAATAAACCTGAGGGTGCAAGCTCTCACTCTACTTTCATTCTTTATACTCTTCCTTTCTCCTCTTGCCTGTATTGATTTCCTGTAGCCTTCCTACACAACCCACAGATGCCAGCCGTTGACTTTACAATAGGACATAAACGTAATACATAACCAGACGCGATGGCCAAATGAGTTGAGCATCCGCCTCCCATTCTGGTAGGTCGTGGGATTCAAACTCCTGGGTTCGAACCCTGGCCGAGTCAAATCAATGAGTTAAGAGTTGATACATATTGCTACCTAGTGTCAGGTTTTAACAAAATAACAAATCAATTAAAATCAGGGTTGCGATTTTTCAGGCACAGGCGGGGACGATCACCAATTTCTATGGGAGGGGGTGGAGGGTAGGGGGGGCTAAGTACTAAAGTTCAATACACCACCAACACTGAACGGGGCCGTTGTCGGTGCCGTATGAAGTAGTCAAGCATTCTCTCCTAACAGCGCTCGTATCATTTAAAGCTGCATAGTCCGATGAAATCAACAAATTTTCAAAACCAAAACAATGATCTAAATTAGATTCTACATATCTAGCTTAGATACTGATGCACTTATTAAGCATTTGTCGCCACACAGAAGGGAATAGTGAGGCAATTGAATAGATCATGTTACTGCAGAATGCTATGGTGTCAGAGTTTTGGCAAGTTTGCCAAAACTACTTTTGCATGGTTGAACTTCAAATATCTCAAAAGTTAGCCACTTAAAATAAAAATTACTTCAAGCTAAAGTAAGGTACATTATAACGATCACCCTAATGTATTTATCTCAGAAAATGTCTGAAACTCAAAACCATCGGACTCTGCAGCTTTAACTACTTTCAATTTAGGCCAATTCGGAAAAGATGCAATAACAGAAATTCCTAAGAACAACCGGACTGTATTCAGCAGTATTAGGTTCTATTAAATTGACGAGACGGGGTGGCCTAATGAGTAGAGCGTCCGTCTCCTGTTTTGGGAGATCGGGAGATCCGAACCCATGAGTTTGTGGGTTCGAATCCTAGTCGAGTCAATCCAATGACTTAAAAATTGATACTTGTCACTCCCTGGCCTGGTGCTCGGCATTATTAGGATAGGGCAAGGACTGGTTGGCTCAGTGTTAGGATAATGTGACTGAGTGGGATATCAGGTCATGGTGCTGGTGGCCTGGTGTCCCAGTGGGGCAGCACTATAAAAGTTGCCATGAGTGTGTACTGTCAGAAGTCGGTACCCGTCCTGATATGACCTTAGATGTTGCTAGGACGTAAAATGACAACAAACTAAATCTATTAAATTGACCGATTGTTTCCTCCTGTGCAGCAACAAATGCTTAATGAGTGCACCAATATCTACGTTTGGATATATCTATATATATATATATAGATATATAGAGGATTAAGTCTAGGGAAGTGTTTGGGTATTGAAATTGTAATGCTTTCATCTGACTAGTTTTACTCAATAAATACATATATATACATGTATATATTTAACATTGTATATATATACAGTATATATATATATATACAGTAAAACCTCTCTAACCGACCACCTCCATAGATCGACCACTCCCCTATACCGATCGCTTTATTTGGGTCCCAACAATACCATTGTAAGGATATTCTAACTCTCTAAACCGACCACCTCCCTAAATGGACCACATAAAGTCGGTCCCATGGTCGGTCGATTTAGAGAGGTTTTACTGTATATATATATATATATTTATATATGTGCTGTATAAGAATTATACAAGTATAATAACCCGGAATCCTATACTAGCCTATTATAACACCCACCCACGAGTAATCGGGTGGTTGAGCCTCGGACTACTCATCTACTTCTCACCCCGTCCTGATATGACCTTAGATGTTGCTAGGACGTAAAACAACAACAAACAAACAAACATCTACTTCTCAGGCTTCAACTCCGACGGTGGCGCCACCTCTCGCCTACTCACTCTCCTACTCACTTATTTAAACCATGTTTACTAATATTAGGGCTGGGTATTGGAATGAAATTGGAAGGGTTTGGGGATGAGGCCGGAGATGGGCCTGGGGATGGGGCTGGTGATGGGGTTTGCAGCGACTGCAACTTAGGCTGTGAGAACTATATTATGAGCTGACGACAAATATTATCTCAATCCCAGAGGAGTCCCTCGTATTGAAAATGCGTGTTTAGGCGTCAATTACAGACTTGAATTAGACATGAATAATACAACAGCCTCGACGTGGCACACAGGCAGGCGTGCTTCAGTGGCTGAGTAGATTTCTGAGATGAGGAAAGGCATCGAGATACACTGATTCTATAGTGAAATTACGAGACGATTTCCACAACCAGCCTGCCCTCTGACAGCAGTGGAAGGAACTAATATTGCGGGTATCAGCTCACTTTGCAACATTCTCCCTGGCAAAGGGTCTTATAGAGTATTTGCACAACCAACCTGCCCTCTGACAGCAGTGGAAGGAACTACTATTGCGGGTAGCAGCTCACTGTGCAATATTCTCCCTGGCAAAGGGGATTATAGAGTATTTCCACAACCAGCCTGCCCTCTGACAGCAGTGGAAGGAACTAATATTGCGGGCATCAGCTCACTGTGCAACATTCTCCCTGGGAAAGGGTCTTATAGAGTATTTCCACAACCAACCTGCCCTCTGACAGCAGTGGAAGGAACTACTATTGCGGGTAGCAGCTCACTGTGCAACATTCTCCCTGGAAAAGGGTCTTATAGAGTATTTCCACAACCAACCTGCCCTCTGACAGCAGTGGAAGGAACTACTATTGCGGGTACCAGCTCACTGTGCAACATTCTCCCTGGGAAAGGGTCTTATAGAGTATTTCCAAAACCAGTCTGCCCTCTGACAGCAGTGGAAGGAACTAATATTGTGGGCATCAGCTCACTGTGCAACATTCTCCCTGGAAAAGGGTCTTATAGAGTATTTCCACAACCAGCCTGCCCTCTGACAGCAGTGGAAGGAACTAATATTGCGGGTATCAGCTCACTGTGCAACATTCTCCCTGGAAAAGGGTATTATAGAGTATTTCCACAACCAACTTGCCCTCTGACAGCAGTGGAAGGAACTAATATTGCGGGTATCAGCTCACTGTGCAACATTCTCCCTGGGAAAGGGTCTTATAGAGTATTTCCACAACCAGCCTGCCCTCTGACAGCAGTGGAAGATCTACTATTGCGGGTACCAGCTCACTGTGCAAACCTTTCCCTGGAAAAGGGTCTTATAGAGTATTTCCATAACCAACCTGCCCTCTGACAGCAGTGGCAGGAACTACTGTTAGCTAACCTTGCTTTTGTTTGTTTGTTGTTGTTTTAAGTCCTAGCAACATCTAAGGTCATATCAGGACGGGCACTGACTTGTAACAGTACGCACTCATGGCGATTTAATAGTGCTGCCCAATTGGGAAATCAGGCCGCTGGCACCATGACCCGATATCCCACTCAGTCACATTATCCTGACACCGAGCTAACCAGTCCTTTCCCTATCCTAATAATGCCGAGCACCAGGCTAGGAAACGACAAGTATCAATTTAAGTTATTGGTTTTACTCGACTGGGAACCGAACTCGCGAACTCCCGATCTTCCGCACTCGAGGCCTGTGCTCTACTGATTCGGCCACCGCGCCCAGTAGCTAACCTTGCAGAATCCTCTGTGGAAAAGGTGTTATGAAGCATTACCACAACCAACCCGCCCTCTGATGACAGTTGCAAGAACTATTGTTGAAGGTAGCAGCTCACTGTGCAGATTGCTCTGTGGAAAATGTATTGTACTGGCCTGCACTGACCTCTCAGGTAAGGAGACCCATAGACAGGTAGGCGTGGGTAGTGGTGATCGGAGTCTAGGCGTGTAGGTAGCCACTGCCCGGATGCAAAGAGTGGGTTTGAGCCCGCTCTAGTGCAATATTTCCCATTTTCATCACCCCCACGACACTGATTGCCGTGACCATGATATACAGGCTATGTGCTGTATAGTTGTTGAACCTACCCTGTGGATGTATGTGTTAGTGCATTGCCTGTATGTATGTAATTGTAAGCATTAAAAGACAATTCCAGGGGGACGAGTGCAGTGGCCTGCACTGACCTCTCAGGCAAGGAGCCTCATAGACAGGTAGGCGTGGGTAGTGTGGTGATGTCAGAGAGCCTAGTGATGCAATGGTTAGCACACTGGCCTGGAATGCAAAGAGATGTGGGTTCGAATCCCGCTCTAGGTGCAATATTTCCCATTTTCATCACCCCCCACGACAATGTTATAGATGATTTCCAACTCTAACCCGCCCTCTGATGACAGTGGCAAGAACCGAAGTTGTATAGGTAGCAGCTGATTGTGCAGCATGTTTTGAGGAAAATGTCTTATAGGGGATTTCCACCTCCAACCTGCACTCTGATGGCATGAACTGATGTTGTGGGTAGCAAGTCACCGTGCAGGCTCCTTGGGGGGAAAAGGTTTATTGTCGATTGCTTTTGGTGTGCTTAGAATGCAGTTACAGAAAGTCACAGTAAACCACAGAAGCCAACAGAAAACTACCGAATAGAAATTCCAAATCTAATAGCGGGTTTTCAATGGCAGGTTAAAGCTGCATAGTCCAATGAAATATCAAATTTTCAAAACCAAACCAATTATCTAGATTTGATTTTTACATATCTAACTTATATACTGATGCACTTATTAAGCATTTGTTTCTGCATAGAAGGCAATACTGAGTCAATTTAACAGAACTGGTTACTGCATAAGTCTATGGTGTTAGAGTTTCGACAAGCTTGCCAAAACTAATTTTACATGTTTGCACTCAAAATATCTCAAATGTTTACCATTTAAATTAAAAGTGACTTTGAACTAATGTAAAGTAGATACTAGTGATTGATCTAATATATTTATCTCAGAAAAAATACAGAAATTCAAAACCATCGGACTATGCAACATTAATCGATGTATCTCTGTGTGGCAAAGATATAGCGTAATAGAGGATAGATAATTAATTTGCTTTGACTCAGCCAGGAGTTGAAACCACTCGAAGCGGACACACTAACCACATTGCTATCCTGCCTGGTTGTAGTTGATTGTTCCCGGTTTGGGTACTCTTCTTTTTCTCAATCTTAGGTGGCTGGTTACGTATTAATCTCTGCTAGCCTTAAAGCTTCATAGTCCGATGAAAATATCAAATTTTCAAAACAAAAGCAATTATTTAAATTTGATTCTACATGTCTAACTTAGATACTGGTGCACTTATTAAACATTTGTCACCACACAGAAAGGAATACCGAGGCAATTGAATAGAACCTGTTACTGCAGAAGCCTATGGGGTCAGAGTTTTGACAAGCTTGCCAAAATTAATTTTGCATGGTTCCACTTAAAATATCTCAAAAGTTAGCCACTTAAAATAAAAGTTACTTCAAGCTAAAGTAAGGTACATAATAACGATCAACCTAATGTATTTATCTCAGAAAATTTCAGAAACTCAAAACCATTGGACTATGCAAGTTTAAGTTGATAACAATTGACTTAGCTATATGGTTAGATATGCCATCTGGATTCAGTGATGGGGGGGGGGGGGGGGGGGGGGGAGCAACACAAACACACACAGAGGAAAACACAGAGATTAAAGACATCAGTGCTGGTTCTTAAATTATCATCCAATTACATCCACCCAATGGAAGGCTGTGGGCTGCAAATTGCATAGTCCGATGATTTTGAAATTCTGTTGTTTTTTTTATATAAATATATTAGATCGATCACTAGTATCTACTTTACAATAGTTCAAAGTTACTTTTATTTTAAATGGTAAACTTTTGAGATATTTTGAGTGCAAACATGGAAAATTAGTTTTGGCAAGCTTGCCAAAACTCTGACACCATAGACTTCTGCAGTAACAGGTTCTGTTAAATTGACTCAGTATTGCCTTCTACGCAGAAACAAATGCTTAATAAGTGCATCAGTATCTAAGTTAGATATGTAAAATCAAATCTAGATACTTGGTTTGGTTTTGAAAATTTGATACTTCATCGGACTATGCAATTTTAATAACATGCTGGAAAGGGAGGGGGTGGGGGGGACATCATTCTGAAACCAATCATGGGACACCACTATGGATAAATCGAGCATTTCCTGCGTGTGCTCATTGTGAAGAAAGCTACATTTGCCCTAACTTCATTAGTAAATTGTTCATGGTGGTTCGCCAACATGGGTAATTTGCACGTGAATGGGGAGCCCTACGGTGGCGCCACCTGGGTTTGAATCCTCCCCACGCCCCCCCCTACCGGTCTCACCCAGAACCAGCCCTCATGGGACTCTGATGTCACAATCCCATCTCGCGAGACTCTGATGTCACAAACTCATCCTCGGAAATCAAGGAACCTCCACGCTTCACTTCCACCCCGGCAGCCAGACGAGCAACTCAACAACTCAACTCAACTCAGCCGCCCACCCAACCCTTCAAACGAACATTCAAACGCGTGGGGTTGAGGGCCTGAGTCGAACATTCACACCGATCATAACTCCTACCTTTCTACTGTACTTACTATATGTATCAACTTGTGTTCATTAAAAATTCCATAACATGGGCTCCTTGTTCGCTTTGTAAAATATGAGGAAAGCTACATTTGGCGCTGGTTGATATCACTACCCTAACTTCCTTAGAGATTGTCATCTGCCATCATCTACAGACAATTTCGTTATTAGGGCCGTAAAACCCAGGGGCATAGCTTGGCATTTTCAGGTGGTACGCAAATAGAATATAACGCTATTGGAAAATAGTTGGTTGGTTGTTGGGATTTTACGTCCTGGCAACATAAGAGGTCATAACAGGACGGGTACCAACTTGTGACAGTGTGCACTCATGGTGACTTTATAGTGCTGCCCGACTGAGAAATCAGGCCGTCTGCACCATGACCCAATATCCGACTCAGTCACATTATCCTGACACTAACCTAATCAGTCCTTGCCCTATCCTAGTAATGCAGAGCGCCAAGCTAGGAAGTGACAAGTATCAATTTTGTAAGTCATTGGTTTGACTCGACCAGGAATTGAACTCCCGATCTCCCTTATGGGAGGACTGCGCTTTATTGATTCGGCCACTGCGTATATGGAAGCTAGGCCCCTGACCCCATTACAGCTTCACTTTCCAGCATTCGCGTTCGAACTCTGACCGAGTCAAACCAATGACCTACAACAATTCTAACTTGTTGCTACCTGGCCTGGCACTCGGCATTAATAGGACAGGACAATGGCTTGTTTGCTTAATATCAGGATACTGTAACTGAGTGGGATATTGTGACATGGTGCTGGCAGCCTTGTTTTCCAGCCTGGTTTTCACTATGAAGTCACCATGAGTAGACACTGTCGCAAGTCCGTACCGGCCCAAATATAACCTTACATGTTACCAGGATATAAAACCCAAACAAACTTTACGCCATTTGTGAACTATGATGATAACCTGATAATTTATTATGAGTGGGTCAGGGTCATGTTTAGGCTTATTGGGTTTTTGTGTCCTAGAAATATCTACTCCCTCCCCCATTGATTTTTATCACCGGCTATTGGATGTCAAACATATGGTCATTCTGACATATTTCTTTGGAGGAAACCCGCTGCCGCCACATAGGCTACTCCTTCCGATAAGCAGCAAGGGGTCTTTTATATGCACTTTCCCACAGACAGGACAGCTGATGAACCAGTTTTAGACCACCGGTTGGAACGGAAAATAGCCACTCAGCCTGTCTGCCTGGTTACTTTCTCTGAAGGCTATTAATAGCATTCCCATATATGGATTCCATCGGAGATATCGGTTTGTATCTGGCGGACTTTTAAATAAAGCAGGGATTTCCTCATGTGTCAATATAATGGTGATTTGTGAAAGTGAAATATGTTGAATATTGATGTGAAGGCAGGTGTTTCACTAATTTCTTAAATGGACTCTGTGATAGTGCATATTAATTTGGTTGCTGACATGATAAAACAGAACTAAAAAGAGAAAGAATTTCATTAATTGCTAGAATTGATTGATGGACAAACATTGCTGTGCTTAGTATAACCATGGGTGCCATGATTAATTAAATGTATTTTTTTGGTTATTTTTAAACTAGAAAATTAGATGTCAGGTTGGTCACATCAGATTAGACAATGGACTGTGTGACTATTAGACTGATGGGTGGTTGGCGGTAGGCTTTTTTGTTTGTTTGTATGTTGTTATTGTTTTATGTCCTAGCAACATCTAAGGTCATATCAGGACGGGTACCGACTTGTGACAGTATGCACTCATGACGATTTTATAGTGCTGCCCCACTGGGAAATCAGGCCGCCGGCACCATGACCCGATATACCACTCAGTGACATTATCCTGACACTGAGCTACCCAGTCCTTGCCCTATCCTAATAATGCCGAGCACCAGTCTAGGAAGCGACAAGTATCAATTTTTAAGTCATTGGTTTGACTTGACCGGGAACCGAACGTGCGAACTCCCGATCTTCCGCATCGCGAGGCCTGTGCTCTACCGATTCGGCCAACGCGCCCGGTAGGCATTTTCGTACTGTGTGGGTTTTTTTTAATTGTGTGATGGACCGCATTCTACGCCGCCTGAGAAATAAATAAGTATCCCTAAAGTTGCTTCAAACCCCGAGCCGTACTCCGAGTTATTGCGCCAAGGTTAGAATAGACGAGATCACGGTTCCGAGTGCGCATGCACTGAAAACGGCGTTGGGAGCAAAGCAAAGGCGTATTGCCATTGAGTTTGCCGATACGCATAGGGCAAAACTGCCATTTTGTTCCAAATTAATAGAAATACATAACAATTTGGCACAAAAATCGATTGAAGGATGCAATATAATAATATAATGGGGTTAAACGAGCGGGTGGCGCTCATTTGCTGTCATTGCTGGGGATGCAGAGAACAGGGAAGCAGCCCCTCCCACCTGCCACTGACACCAAGCCATCCCATTGGCCAACCCCACAAAGCCCTCAACCAATCAGCTTCAACCTCTAAAAAAAAATACACAATTACCCCGGCGAGCCTCGGCACAGCCACTTGCACCCTGCCCACCGTAGCAGCAACACCTCAACAAAAACTTGTTTCAAAGAAATATATAACCCATATCTGATTGACCCTACTCATTTTCTATTTCTACATATGTAATTAACCTTAGGATATAAATAAAAACATGAATAAAATAAATGAAACTGACTCTGGCTATGGCTCTAACACTAGTCTGAGTGCCCAAATTTGTCTAAATCTAAATGCACATGGCATAAGATGTGCTGATTATATTAATGCAATGCTGAATAAAAGATTAATATATTTATTATATATATATATTTTTAGTTGGTATTCTATGTTTTAAACAAGAGCTGAGATGAGCTGAAACTAGCACATTTCATAGCTGCGCCCAGTGTATTAGCACGTGCCATGTGCTTCTCGCGGGTTTGTTTTGCTCTGACACATCCCACAATGCACCACGCGGCTGGAACGATGATGTAGTCTATAGAAGTGACCTGTCACTGCCAATCTGGGTCACGCTTAACCTTCTGTGGGGGGTGGTCACTAGCCATGGGTGGAACAGTCCATGATCAGGACTGTTCCTGCTAGGGTGCTGCCACCTGTGAATACTCCTTATCAGCAGGGGTCCGTACAGTTGAGACCGCCGTTGTTGAAGAAGATTTATACTGCCTATTATGGATAAGTCTGAATAGACTTGTTTTCACCATTAGAGAGTTTGTCGAAAGAAAGCCCGAGCCTACACTTTTACTGACCCAATATAACAAAGACATGGTATGAGAGCAACTGGCCTTTTATGACGCTGTAAATTATACACAGCGGTGGAAATCCAAATTGGCAGAGGTGGAGGCACTGGGAATCGAACCACTGACATTCCGATTAAGAGTCCGACCTAGAAAAAAGTCAGACACTCTAACCACTCCGCCACAGAGAACACCACTGTAGTTAGTAGGGCTCAGAATTGTACTATTAATGTACCCATGTATTAGGTAAGGGACATTTCAAATGTGATTGATTAAATAGTCTTAGGCTCTGATTAGGCAAGATGGTCGTCTGGAAGGTCATGGGTTGAATCCATGGTGATTGGCGTTGCTATAGAGCTAGGACTGGTGGGCTTGATGACATTTTTATTTTTATTTTTATTTTTATTTTTTTAGTGAGGCTGTGTTTATACTGAGGCTGTCCATAGCTCGAGTACTGGGCTTGTTTTCAATGCTAATCAGCTGTAGTGGTGGAGTTATCTTATCACACAGTAGTAGCTGATAAGGTGCTTGATTGCCTGTATTACAGTAGCAGGTAAGGGTTTGTTTAGTATGGTTAGTAGTCTATGTTAGTTTTTTTGGATTTTCTTGGTATATATATATATAATTTGTTCTACTCTTATTACTAAACTAGCCTACTCATATTTACATATCATAGTCTTGCATGACAATAATCTGACTGAATATGATATCGGGTCATGAGTGCCGGTCATGAGAAGCAGCACTATAAAGTCGCCGGCAGTGTGCCCTGTCACAGGTCAGTGGCAGTCCTGATATGACCTAATTCGTGGATTGGGGGGGGGGGGGGGGGGGGGGGGTAAGGGATTGGTGGAGATGCGAATATGTTGAACGGGGGAGGGTAGAGGGGTGTGGGGGGATGTATCGGGGGAGGGGGGGGGGGGGCAGAATGTGGAGATTGGGTGTTGGTTTGGGAGTAGGCTGGGGTGAATGTTGGGGTGTCGATGGGCTGTTCACGTGGGTGATTGTGGGGGTGTGGTGGGTGAATGTGGGGGTGGTGTGGGGTTGTGGAGTTAGGTGGCGCTGGGGCGTGAGCGTAAGGGTGGTTGAGTGTGGAGTAGAGTGAGTGGACTGAGTGTGGGGGTGGGTGAATGTGGGGGTGGAGGAGGGTGTTCGTGGGAGGGGAGTGAATGTGGGGGTGGAGTAAGTGTGGGTGGGTGGGTGGGTGGGTGAGTGAGTGTGGGTAAATATGGGGTGTAGTGGGGGTTGGAGTTGGGATGGGGGTGGTTGAGTGTGGGTTTCTGGGGTGAAGTGAGTTAGGGTGGGTGAGTGGGTGTGGGGGATTGTGGGGGTAGAGTGGAGGTTGGAATTGGGTGGGGGTGGTTGAGTGGGGGGTGGGGGTGGTTGAATATGGGTGAGTGATGAGTAGGGTGAGTGTGGGGTGAGTGGAGTGAGTGTGGTTGAGTGTAGAGTAGGGTGAGTGTGTGTGTGCATGTGTGGAGTAGGGTGAGAGGTGGGGAGTGGAGTGAGTGTGGGTGAGTGTAGAGTAGGGTGAGTGTGGGTGTGTGTGTGGAGTAGGGTGAGAGGTGGGGGGAGTGGAGTGAGTGTGGGTGAGTGTAGAGTATGGTGAGTGTGTGTGCATGTGTGCAGTAGGGTGAGAGGTGGGGGGAGTGGAGTGAGTGTGGGTGAGTGTAGAGTAGGGTGAGAGTGGGTGTGCGTGTGTGCAGTAGGGTGAGAGGTGGGGGGAGTGGAGTGAGTGTGGGTGAGTGTAGAGTAGGGTGAGTGTGGGTGTGCATGTGTGGAGTAGGGTGAGAGGTGGGGAGTGGAGTGAGTGTGGGTGAGTGTAGAGTAGGGTGAGTGTGGGTGTGTGGGTGTGGAGTAGGGTGAGAGGTGGGGGTTGTGGAGTGAGTGTGGGTGAGTGTAGAGTAGGGTGAGTGTGTGTGTGTGTGGAGTAGGGTGAGTGTGGGGGGAGTGAGTGTGGGTGAGTGTGTGGGGTGAGTGTAGGGGTGAGTGTGTGCGTGTGTGGAGTAGGGTGAGAGGTGGGGGGAGTGGAGTGAGTGTGGGTGAGTGTAGAGTAGGGTGAGTGTGTGTGTGCGTGTGGAGTAGGGTGAGAGGTGGGGGAGTGGAGAGAGTGTGGGTGAGTGTAGAGTAGGGTGAGTGTGCGTGTGTGGAGTAGGGTGAGAGGTGGGGGAGTGGAGTGAGTGTGGGTGAGTGTAGGTTAGGGTGAGTGTGTGTGGGTGGGTGAGTGTGGAGTAGGGTAGAGTGTGGTGAGTGTGAGTAGGAGTGAGTGTGTGTTGAGTGGTAGAGGTAGTAGGGTGAGTGTAGGTAGAGTGTGGTGTGATGTGTGCGAGTGTGAGTGGGTGAGAGGTGGGGGGAGTGGAGTGAGTGTGGGTGAGTGTAGAGTAGGGTGAGTGTGTGTGTGTGTGTGTAGAGTACGGTGAGTGTGGGGATGCGTTGTTAATGGGGGGTGGGGTGAGTATGGGGTAGGGGTGGGGTTGGGGATGGGTTGTTGACGTGGAATGTGTGTGTGGAGGGGAGGGAGGAGGTGTGTGTGGGGGGGGGGGGGGGGTCTGCTGTATGAGTACTAGCTGACAAGTGGGGTTGCCCAGCTGGTGCGGTAGGATTCACTGAGCATGCGCAGCGTGCTCAAATCTAATCACGTGATACTGGCATAACTCAACGCTGAATGGGACAGCTTCAGCAGCGGCTAGGATGGCAAACACCACAACGTGACGGATGCTCCACGCGGCCATGCAATAAAGTTGGGGTTTCACGTCCTAGCAATATATAAGGTTATATCAGGCCCGGGACCGACTTGTGACAGCGCACACTCACTCATGGCAGCTGTGTCGAACTGTCATGTTGCATCGATATAAGGATGTCTTATATTTCTTAAGAGGGTGGTTGTGTTTAAACAATGATGCTATAATACTAAGACGGTTCACTCCCTATCTCTCGCATGGTAAAGTAAATTTTGCAGTGCCACCTTGTGGTGGGTTTGATCAGCCCGGCTACTGGTTGGTGTTTCACATGTAAACACATACAATTATATTATACATGAGATAGGTAAGTATGAATACACATGAATATGAAATTGCTATGAACAAATACACATCATCATCAGCATTGCCATCATCACACATCTTGCACATTCATATATACATTTATACATATAATATAGCACCTGTTTAACCAAGAGAACAGCCAGCGCACCAAGTGGTGGGTTTGATTATTTTGATTACACAGTACAGGCTGAGTGAGCCGTCTTAGTATTATAGGGTCTTTGGTTTAAATAAGTTGGCCAGATAGGATGGCCGATTGTGTTGAGCACCCGCTTTCCGTGTGGGGCAGGTCGTGGGATTTGAAGTCATTACTTTGTGAATCAAAGCAATGACATTAAAATGTATATACTTCTCACTGACTAGCTGGACGCTTGGCATTACTACTGCTAGTAACTATATTAGGATAGGGACAGGGGTAGTGGAATGAGGACACAAGCTTGTTTTATTTAAAGCTGCATAGTCCGATGGTTTTCAATTTCTGTATTTTTTCTGAGATAAATATATTAGAACGAACATTAGTATCTACTTTACATTAGTTCAAAGTTACTTGTATTTTAAATGGTAAACTTTTGAGATATTTTGAGTGCAAACATGGAAAATTAGTTTTGGCAAGCTTGCCAAAACTCTGACACCATAGACTTCTGCAGCAACAGGTTCTGTTAAATTGACTCAGTATTGCTTTATACGCAGAAGCAAATGCTTAATAAGTGCATCAGTATGTAAGTTAGATATGTAAAATCAAATCTAGATAATTGGTTTGGTTTTGAAAATTTGATATTTCATCGGCTGATGCAGCTTTAACGACGCCTCTATGACACATTTATTTTTATCATCGGCTATTGGATGTCAACCATATGGTCATTCTGACATATTTCTTGGTGGAGGAAATCTGCTGCCGCCACATAGGCTACTCTTTCCAATAAGCATGTGCACTTTCCCGGACAGGCTTTGATGAACCAGTTGAGGACCGCTGGTGGTGGAATGAGGAAGATCAATTGTCCGTAATTGAAATATTCCCTGCTTAATCAATGAATATAATCAATTATATTATAATTAAATCCATTTACTTGATCACTTGATCTTAATATGCATTGCTAACTAGAGTGATGATACTGTCAGTATTACAGGATTGTCGGCCATCCCGTCTGGTCTTATGGGGCTGTCACACTACAACGCTTTTTCCGGCGGCCGGTCAGCGTTGAAAATAAAATTAAAGCGTCGAGAAATGTTAAACTTTTAGGGGAAATATGGGGAAATTGGACGTTCGCGCAGCGTGAGTAGCATGTTGTTAGCGCGGGGCCAACGGGTGTCGATGTTTCAGCAAAACAAAAACAATTTGGAATTGTCAGGTTGTCGCAACGACGGGGGGGCACGCGCGGCGTGTGGAGAGCATTACGTCAACGTTGCGCCTTTATATACTCAAGCTGTGTGAGCTAATGATGCGTTCGCTAACCGTTCCATAATCGTTCACAAAATGCTAGCAGAACGCTAGCAGAACGCTATCATAACGCTATCAGCACGCCCCTCAATGTTAAAGGAACGCCGTACATGCCGACACAACGTCCAAAGTATCGAGAAACGCTCCCCGAATGCTGACAGGGCGCCCGCTACACGTTAGGCACACGTCCAGCGAACATGACAGACTCGCTGACCGGACGCACCCAATCGTTTAAAACAATATCAACACAATATCAACATCAATCGACGTTACGCAACGTCCTGCCAGCATTCTTCTAATGCTTTGGGCGCATTTTGACATCCGCCTAATGTCCTCGTAACGTCCTTACCCATAAATTTGCGTGCGCTGTCGGTCGTTGTTTTTTTTTGACATGCTAAGAACATCTAGCGACTTGCTACGCTCGTCGACGTCCTCCGGCGACTGTCAACGTCCAGGATAGTGTCCCAATGTGAACCGACGTTCGTATAACATCCCCCTAACGTTTCCCGATGTTTCCCGATGTTTCGGCAAAAAATGACACACGTCGACACGCGTTGGAGAGAAATGTCGTAGTGTGACAGCCCCATTATGGGTGAGTGGTTGAGGGAGCGGGGTGGGGGGTATGTGGGGGTGGGTGGGGGTGAAGTGGTTGTATGCGGTAACAGGACTTGTCAGTAACTAATTAATTAAAGTGCCGGTGTAAGTTGCCCGGATCAGTTGCTCATGTGAGTGCCTCGTTTCACTAACAAATCACCATGGGGTGACCAGGCGCCATGTTGGATCGAAGGTGTGATGGTGTGTTTTTGTTTTATTTAACGACGCCTCTAGAGCGCATTGATTTTTATCATCGGCTATTGGATGTCAAACATATGGTCATTCCGACATATTTCTTTGGGGGAAACCCGCTGCCGCCAAATAGGCTACTCTTTCCGGAATAATGCAATATCAGGGTTTGGTTTACTGAATCACTTTAATTTGAATTAAATTCAAATTTGCATAAAATCCGGGGTGTAAAATCGGGGTTTCACTGCATATTCACTAGCTGAGTGACACAGGGGTGGGTGCACCCAGTTAGAAACAATGCCCAAGAGAGGGGGGAGGGTACTCCACCAATGCGGTAACACAGGGGGAAGGGATAAAATTTATTTCCCCAAGAATTTATACTCATATAATACCTTATGCATCATACACACACATATATATATATTGGTTGGTTGTTGGAGGTTTACGTCTTGGCAACATCTAAGGTCATATCAGGATAGGTACCGACTTGTGACATGGCAAATGTATAGTGCTGCCCCACTGGGAGACTGGGCCATTGGCAGCGTGACCTGATTTCCCACTCAGTGATATTATCCTGATACTGAGTTATCCAATCTTTGTCCTATCCTAATAATGACAAATGCCTGGCTAGGAAACGACAAGCATAAATTGTATAAGTCATTGGTTTGACTCGACCAGGAGTCGAACTCCCGACTTTCCACACGAGAAGCGTGCGCTCTACCGATTCGGCCACCGCGTCCGATATACATATTATATATATATATATATACATATATATATATGGTATAATTTATTATACATAAACAAAGGGGCGGAGAATTCTCATTGCCATTTATCATATTAATATGAATGCTTTATTAACCTATGGGCTTACAGCGCCCCCCAACGGTCGTTTTTGCTTGAACAATCCATCATTCACCCAGTAAAGTAATTTAATGCTCCGTCCTTTGAGGATTAAAGATGTGTCCAACCCAATCGTGCCTGTCTGCCTTGTTATTTTGTAGCCGAATTTATATCTTATATATTATATTATAAACCTTATACCCCTGTCACACTACGACGTAATGAGCCAACGTGAGCCTAACGTGGTGATATTTCGTCATTACGTTGATGTACGTTGGATTACGTTATGATGACATCATAATGACGTTAGAGTGACGTCGAGCTACGTCACATTACGTCGTGTTACGTCGAGTTCCGTCGAGGTTTTGGACATGTTCAAAAGTTTCGACATAGGTCGAACGTAAGGGTTTACGTTCGCCGTACGTTCTGTTCACGTTCAGCGAACGTCAATGACGTTAAACGGACGTTATTCCAACGCTCCTCACTACGTTCAACTACGTTCCACTACGTTGACCCCCATTAAACCAAGTGCAAATGCCCACGGGGCGTAATGGGAACGTCAGGACAACGTCAGGAGAACGTCAGGAGAACGTCAGGAGAACATCAGGAGAATGTGCATTCAACGTACGTTCAACGTCTCATGACTTAGCTAACGTCACGTAACGTTCTTCTGACGATAGAATAACGTTCATAACGTTCCATCAGCGTCATTACGTTGACATCTCTCGTCGAACGACGGTATCACTACGCTTTACCGACGTTACTCTCTTGTCCACTACGCTGCATCCACGTTCAACTTGTGCCCAAATTTGCATACTACGCCGAGAAGTTCAACGTTCTTCACGTTCTCCCTACGTTGACGTCGTTACGTCGTAGTGTGACAGCCCCATTAACTGCTTAAAGTTGCATAGTCCGATGAAGCATCCAATTTTCAAAACCAAAACAATTATCTAGATTTTGTTCTACATATCTAAAGGGGCTGTCACACTACAACGTATAGGCATTTTCGATCAACACATCGGTGTATGTTGTCATACGGTATATATACGTTGGGCGTACATCGGGTATGTTTCAGGTATGTCTTATGTCACCGTGTGTCGAGGCTCCAAAAAAATATTGAGCATGCTCAAAATTTCCAACATGGGTCGACGTGTGCCTCGTACGTTGAACGTATGCTGCGTGTACGTTTGGGATATGTTGGCGTATGTTGGGAGTGCATTAGGGATACGTTGGAATACGTTGCTGCATGTTAGTCATACGTTCAGCCTGTTGGGAATGTGCAGTCCTCTCAGCCGTGCATAACACACTCCTAATGTACTTTGAATGTATACCTGCCATATCTCCAGCGTACTTGACGTATACGCTGTACTTCTAGTGATGGAGTAGCATACGTAACGTTGGTCAGCATACTGTGAGCGTATGTGAACGTCTTACGAAAGTTTTGTGAGGCACATGAACGCTCTCATACGCTAGCAATAGGTCAGAGATACGTTCTGCATACATTACTTATGTTGTGTGTACGTTGTGTGTACGCCCATTTTTATTCCCCGCCGCTGACAAGATTTTACCCATAATTGATATCTTTCTTGGGATCCATGCAGGATCAAATTTGGTATTTTAATACAATAAAGTCCAGATAATTATCCAGCTGAAGGCCCTACAGCAAGGACATGAGAACGTTATCGGCTGCTTTGTCGGCCATCGCCTAGTTCCACACCTTTCCACCAGATGGCAGCACAAGGCGAGCTGTTTCCCACACCAGCCTTGAATGCTATGACAACCGGGTGCATGTAAACGACAACGGGTCCAGTGCGGCGGAAGTAAATAGACTCATGAATATTAAGTTTGACCTATATATATGATGAATCGACCTTGAACTTGGTCTCCGCATCGCTTCTGTGCTTTTAAAATTAATAGAAATCCAGAGCCCTAACCTTATCAATTTAATATAATCTTTTTGGTAAACATGTTTTCTATATGTGTACCAAGCGATTTGTTTCTAGGTGGTGTGGTTTTAGAGATATTTCACTTTTTCTGTATGAAGATTGCTCACGACCATTGTCAATGCCTTGAGTTTGTCAGTATGACAGTGGCAGTGCAAAACCTAGTTTTATTCAAAATTAATAGAAATCCAGAACCCTAACCTTATAAATTTAATATAATCTTTTTGGTAAACATGTTTTATACATGTGTACCAAGCGATTATTTTAATCATTATTTTTGTATCGCTGAGAGGGGGGGGGGGTTATTTTTGGGGATACCTCACTTGACTTGTTGTACATTTACAAAACACAACAGGTGGAGTGTGTTCTAGGATGCCCTCGTGGTTTGTTATTAGAACACATATAACTTACTTCATATTTCATAGCAATCGTATATTTAAGTTCGTTTTTTATCAAAACATCTTGGTTGAATACTTTCCCCCTAAGTTGTGTGTGGCCGGATGGGTGTGATACATCACATATAGGTCAAACTTAATATTCATGAGTCTATTTACTTCCGCCGCACTGGACCCGTTGTCGTTTACATGCACCCATGACAACCGCCCGATGCTCCCGCCCAGTTGTGCACTATGCATAAGCATATTCAGCGCAGAAAGGAACGGCACAACCAGCCACGTTTGAACTCGTCTGAACTTGCCGGTTTGGCGGTTTCAGCCGTGCGCCAGTTTCAGCCGTGCACATAGACTTAAACTCAAGGCATTGTCAATGGTCGTGAGCAATCTTCATACAGAAAATACAGAAAAAGTGAAATATCTCTAAAACCACACCACCTATTAACAAATCGCTTGGTACACATATAGAAAACATCTTTACCAAAAAGATTATATTAAATTTATACGGTTAGGGTTCTTGATTTCTATTAATTTTGAATAAAACTAATGTTTTGCACTGCGGGTACCGTCAATCTCAAGGTATTGTCAATATTGGTGAGCAATCTTCATACAGAAAATCCAGACAAAGTGAAATATCTCTAAAACCACACCACCTAGAAACAAATCGCTTGGTACACATATAGAAAGCATCTTTACCAAAAACATTATATTAAATTTATAAGGTTAGTGACTCACGACCATTGACAATACCTTGAGTTTGAGTCTATGCGCACGGCTGAAACTGACAGTGAGCTGAAACCAGCACACCGGAAATAGACTTTCCTCTTCTCGTGTTTGCGAGAACTTAGTCTTTCTCCATGATCATATTCAGCGCTGAAAGGAGAGGGACAACCAGCCACGTTTGAACTTGTCTGAGCCCGTTTGAACTTGCAGGAAATGGATTTTCCTCTTCTCGTTTTCGGGAGAACTCAGTGTCAGCCAATCAGAACCATCGGACTATGCAACTTTAAGTAATCTATATTATAATGCATTCTGTATCAGGATGTCGAGTACATTTTCCAGTTGCCTACCCAGTAAAATGAAAGTGATATTGGACTGACAAGTCTGATAAACAGTGATATGAGGTTTTGGTTTTCTAGGAACGGACGCGGTGGCCGAATAGGTAGAGCGCAGTTCCCGTGCGGAAGGTTGGGAGTTCGACTCCCAGTCGAGTCAAACCAATGACTTACCAAATTGGTACCTGTCGCTACCTAGCCCTGGTGCTAAGCATTATGAGTATAGGACAAGGACTGGTTAACTCAAAATCAGGATAATGTGACTGAGTGGGAAATTGGGTCATGGTGCCAATGGCCTGGTCTCCCAGTGGGGCAGCACTATCAGGGATGAAAGATCTCCGCGATTTCGCGGATTTCCGGGATTTTTCCTGTAGCTATAAGTGTATACTAATAAGTTGTGCCCGTCCTGATATGACCTTAGATGTTGCAACCAATACGTTGTTTCACGCTGCAGCACCATCAGCGTATATTAATATGTGGTGCAAGCGCTGCAGCACTAGCAGTGTATACTACTAATACGTGCTTCAAATGGCACAGCACTATCAGCATATACTAATATGTATGAGACCCGACTTCCGGGAATTTTCATCGATTCCCTGACAATGCTAAGCCTATGGGAGAATATCAGCATTTCCGCTTTTTTTTCCCCGGAGACCACTTTCATCACTGACTATAAAGTCACCATGAGTGCGCACTGTTGCGAGTTGGTACCCATCCTGATATGACCTTAGATATTTCCAGGACGTTAAACTACAACAAAGAAACAAACAACTATTCTAGATCTATTTAAAGTTCAGTTCCTACCATTCAACATGGTTAGCAATAACATGGTCACTAGTTTAAAGGCTAAAGTCACTTAGTGATATAGGTGTGTTGTCCAGACGGTAAATAGACTCGTCTCCGTAGAATCGGGAGTCGTCGAGCCATGGCGACCAAGACTTTAATGTGGCTCGCCATTTTAGGGGGGCTGGTGGCTCAGTGTCAATATGTGTCAGAGGGCCAGTCAGCTTAGCACATAGTCGCCTTCACAAGTCGGTACCGTTATCTTAGTTTGGGACCAACCAACAACGTAATAGGACAACTCTCTGCCACAGGGTATTGGAGGTGTCATAGAGTTAGATATCTACAAGGGCCGCGATCAGTATCATTAGGCCCAGACCTTACCGGACTGAGTACTGGATATCACCGGACAAAGAATTGTCTAGTCCGGTGGTGTTCGGTGTCGAACTGTTGCAATGGCCGCCGGACGAAATGGTTGCTAAATGGAGAAGAAACGTATATTAACGAATAGCTAACAGATGAGAACCAGACGAGAACCAGAAGAGACCCAGACATCAACCAAATGTCAAACGGATGGACCGGACACCAAACAGACACCAACCAGACACCAACTGGACACCCACCGGACTGTTCACGGACGCGCCAAAAACCGATGGACCGAATTCCCGCACAACCGTGAATGGACTCTTCAGGATACAAACCGTACACCTATCGGATGAGTAACGGACATGAAATGGACAAAACGGACTAAATGGACTTAAAACGGACACCAACCGTATACCTCAGTCCGGTGGTGTCCGGTACAAGTTTTGTGCATGTTCAAAACTTGTACCGGACACCGCCGGACAGATAATGGACACACCGGATGCCAACCATATATAAACCGTACATTGCAGTATTTCACCAGACAGTTTCCATTTTCTAACCTTTTCAGACTGGAGATGAAAAGCGCCTCGAAAATGGCCGCTGCATTCAGTGCTTTCAGCCAATCAGCGCACAGCTTGTCCATTGCAAATGGCCGCCGCCTATGGGGGCAGCCATTTTCGAGGCGACCAACTGCTGTTGTCGTTCAGACTAGCCTGACGTCACGGGCGCCTCCGAGGCGCCTCCGAGACGGAGCCTGAACACGGCCCTGTTATGGGTCATCCAATGTTTTCAATGTTTCCACAGTCATGCAAAGTGTAATGCCTTTGCAGACCCCCCCCTTCCTCCTCCCCCCCCCCCCTCAAAAGTAGTATGCACTAACATTTTAATACAGAACATAAAGTTTGCCGGCGGAAAATATCAATATTTTATTAGACGATAAAAGTCGTATTTGGCTGAACCCCCTCCTCCCCCTGTCATATAAATGATATACAACCATGAAACTGGGCATAAATGGACCATTTAAAGTTGGTCCCATGGTCGGTCGTTTTAGAGAGATTTTACTGTATACAGTAAAACCACTCTAATTCGACCGACTATGGGACTGACTTTAAGTGGTCCATTTAGGGAGTTGGTTGGTTTAGAGAGTTGGAATATCCTTACAATGGTATTGTTGGGACCCAAATAAAGCGGTCGATATAGGGGAGTGGTCGATCTGTGGAGGGGTCGGTATAGCGAGGTTTACTGTCTATATGTATTCATTTATATACTAAAACCAAATATAAATAGAAATGTATGTATAGTAATTAATTCAACAAGAACAGCCTTCCCCAATCTGTCCAGTTGACAACAATGCTGCAGCGGGGGGGGGGGGGGGGGGGGGGGGGCAAAATCTAAATCCGCACAAGCCTACAGCAAAATGTACAAGCGGCTGTCTTTGGTGATTAAAGCTGCATAGTCCGATGAAATATCAAATTTTCAAAACCAAACCAATTATCTAAATTTGATTTTACATATCTAACTTAGATACTGATGCACTTATTAAGCATTTGTTTCTGCGTAGAAGGCAATACTGAGCCAATTTAACAGAACCTGTTACTGCAGAGAAGTCTATGGTGTCAGAGTTTTGGCAAGCTTGCTAAAACTAATTTTCCATGTTTGCACTCAAAATATCTCAAAAGTTTAGATTTTAAATAAAAGTAACTTTGAACTAATGTAAAGTACATACTAGTTATTGATCTAATATATTTATCTCAGAAAAAACACAGAAATTCAAAACCATCGGACTATGCAACTTTAAGGTAGCTATGTACTAGTGTAATTCTCTAAAACTGGGCTCTAAAGTGTGACATGGAAACCAAAAGTGAAAACCTTCCAACTCATAGCAAAAAACCTTCCAAATAATAGCCTAGTCCAATGTCATATGAAGGTTTGCATGTTGTCCATATGTCAGAGTTGAAAAAAATGAATTTCACTTTTTGAATTAGATCTTATACAAATTGGGCAATACATTAATATCACTCGCGCAACATGACAATCAAAGACACATCCAGAACCTCATTTTAACATATACAACAGAGTGAAACAAGATTGTATTGATTACTGTTAAGCAGACAAAGTTGAAAAATAAGTTGAAAAAAGTTTGGCTACATGCATAGTAAATGTGTAAATTTTAACTTTTTCACATTAGCACAAAATCATATACGTAAGCCTTTTAATTTCTTTCTTGGGATAGCTTCAATAAATGTACTATTGCTGAGAATGTACATACTTAATACACAGAGGATACAATAATTATTTGACTTGCAATCAATAAAAGCAGGAACAAATTATCAGCATCATAATATGGAAACCAAATATGTGGTGCCCAGTTTTGTAGAATAACCCACTCCTCCCCCCCCCCCCACACACACACATGCTACCATCTACCCACACCCACACTCAGTTGAAATTGCATAGTCTGATGGTTTTGACTTTCTCTCATTTTTCTGAGATAAATATATTAAATTGATTATTATAATCTACCTTACTTTACTTTGAAGCACCTTTGATTTTAAATGGCTAACTTTTGAGATATTTGAAGTGGACACATGTCAAATTAGTTTTGGTAAGCACGCCAAAATTCTGACACCATAGGCTTCAGCAGTAACAGGTTCTATTAAATTGACTCAGTACACCCTTCCATGTGGTGACCCTTGGTTAATAAGTGCATCAGTATCTAAGGTAGATATGCAGGATCAAATCTAAATAATTGTTTTGGTTTTGAAAATGTTATTTGTTTGTTGTTATTTTACATCCTAGCAACATCTAAGGTCATATCAGGACGGGTACTGACTTGTGACAGTGCACACTCATGACGACATTACAGTGCTGCCCCACTGGAAGACCAGGCCACCAGCACCATGACCTGATATCCCACTCAGTCACATTATCCTGACACTGAGCCAACCAGTCCTTGTCCTATCCTAATAATGCCGAGCGCCAGGCTAGGAAGCGACAAGTGTTTTGAAAATGTGATGCTCCGTCAGACTATGAAACTTTAAGCAATAGCCCCACCCACCCATGCTGTAAATGGCCCTTGCCCATGGCAACTGTCGGGTGAGCAGCTCGGAGTAGGTTTGGAACATGTCAGCGAGTGTTTTGTCCACCAGGGGGCAGGGCAGTGCTGGGCTGCTTGATTGGATTTTAGTCCAGGGTGATTAGTGGGCGGACTGGACAGTCACTGAAGAGGACACTAAATCTGCCGACAGTCGGACCATCTTGGCTGCTGTACAAACAAATTCCCGATTTGTTTGTTTGGTGGAGTTTTACATCCTGGCAACATCTAAGGTAATGTAGTCGTATGCACTGACCTCTCCGGCAAGGAGCCACATAGACAGGTAGGCATGGATAGGGTGGTGACATCAGGGAGCCCATGTGGTTTAATGGTTAACACACTGGCCTGGAATGCAAGAGATGTGGGTTTGATTCCTGCTCCAGGCGCAATATTTCCGATTTGCATCACCCCTATGACAGTTATATCGGCACGTGTGACAGTGCACGATCATGGTGTCTTTGAAATGCTGTCCCACTGAGAGATTAGGCTGCCAGAACCGTGACGAACATATGATAAAAACCAATGCGCTCTGGGGGGCGTCATTAAATATGTTTTTAACTGTATTTTTATACACATACACACACACATACTCACACAGACTCACACACACACTTACATACACACACACTCACTCACTCTCACACTCACTCACACACACTCACACACACACACACACACTCACACACTCGCACAGGTCACAAACTCACACAGTAGTGCACAGGGCACAAACTCACACAGCAGGTCACAGGTCACACACTCACACAGCAGGGCACAGGGCACAAACTCACACAGCAGGTCACAGGTCACACACTCACACAGCAGGGCACAGGTCAAACACTCACACAGCAGGGCACAGGTCACACACTCACGCAGCAGGGCACATGTCACAAACTCACACAGCAGGGCACATGTCGCAAACTCACACAGCAGGGCACAGGTCACACACTCACACAGCAGGGCACAGGTCACAAACTCACACAGCAGGGCACAGGTCACACACTCACACAGCAGGGCACAGGTCACAAACTCACACAGCAGGGCACAGGTCACAAACTCACACAGCAGGGCACAGGTCACAAACTCACACAGCAGGGCACAGGTCACACACTCATACAGCAGGGCACAGGTCACAAACTCACACAGCAGGGCACAGGTCACAAACTCACACAGCAGGGCACATGTCACAAACTCACACAGCGGGGCACAGGTCACACACTCACACAGCATGGCACAGGTCACACACTCACACAGCAGGGCACAGGTCACACACTCACACAGCAGGGCACAGGTCACAAACTCACACAGCAGGGCACAGGTCACACACTCACACAGCAGGGCACAGGTCACACACTCACACAGCAGGGCACAGGTCACAAACTCACACAGCAGGGCACAGGTCACAAACTCACACAGCAGGGCACAGGTCACAAACTCACACAGCAGGGCACAGGTCACACACTCATACAGCAGGGCACAGGTCACAAACTCACACAGCAGGGCACAGGTCACAAACTCACACAGCAGGGCACAGGTCACAAACTCACACAGCAGGGCACAGGTCACACACTCACACAGCAGGGCACAGGTCACACACTCACACAGCAGGGCACAGGTCACAAACTCACACAGCAGGGCACAGGTCACACACTCACACAGCAGGGCACAGGTCACACACTCACACAGCAGGGCACAGGTCACGGAGAGCCGCTGCAGCAGTGCAGGGCGGACTGCATGGTCCGGATACGGTACAGTGGTGACACCTAGCGGTACAATCTTGTAGCTGTGATTGTATGCGTCCACTAAGATATGGTGCTGCCACCTGACGTGAAGCAAGGTTGCTCTACTTTGTAGGAAAGAGCCCATGCGTTATATAACCTATGTCAATCTATATAGTGAAAGCATTGGCTATGTGTTCTCTTTCTTTCATTCAAGTTCATTTTAATACAATAAAGTCCAGATAATTATCCAGCTGTAGGCCCTACAGCAAGGACATGAGAACGTTATCGGCTGCTTTGTCGCCCATTGCCTAGTTCCCCACCTTTCCACCAGATGGCAGGACAGGTCGAGCTGTTTCCCACACCAGCCTTGAACGCTATGGCAAACGCCCGATGCTTCCGCCCAGTTGTGCCCTATGGTCACATGGTGGTGTGCCTGGGGAGTTCACTTGAGCCCCCCCCCCCCCCCCCCCCCCCCCCCCACCCAACAAACACACACATTCAGTGCCGCCCTAGCGCTTCATCATTACAACGTTGTAAAGATGTCCCCTGATTCTACAACCGTCCCATCTGAAGATTAATCTTCAACCAAAGATTGGGCCGATTTATCGGAGCCTCTCTATGATGTTGCAGTTCTGCAACCAGTGATGTCGTAAGGTTACAAACCACCCCAAGCGAGCAAGCACACACATGTACACACATGCATACATGCATGTAAGGTCCACTAAGCAAAACGACGACGAACTAGTGTGGGTAATACAGTTTATTTGTATTTAGAAAATTACCGCATCTGGCTGGGAACAATCACCCGTCCGAATTAAATTAACAATAAAGAAAAGATTTGCGGTTCAACTACCATGCGTTTGAGTAAGAGGGAGGTCTCCAAAATGTTGTATTCTCCAGCCATAAAGTATGCGTACTCGAAAGAAAAATGTGTGCTTACTGCTGAAGCCTATGGTGTCAGTTTTGACAAGCATGCCAAAAATAATTGCCACTTTTGTTTGTTTTGTTTGTTGGGGTTTTACATCCTGGCAACATCTAAGTCCATATCAGGACGGGTACCGACTTGCGACAGTGTGCACTCATAGTGACTTTATGGTGCTGCCATATTAATAGAGTGGGCTGCTGGCACCATGACCTGATTTCCCACTCAGTCACATTATCCAGATAGGCAGATAACCAGTCCTTGCCCTATCCTAGTAATGCCGAGCGCCAGGCTTGTTAGTGACACATATCAATTTTGTAAGTCATTGGGTTGACTCGGCCGGGTTTCAAACTCCTCACCTTCAGCCGCGGAAGCTTGCGCTCTACCGATTCTGCAATTGCGACCTGTCCACGCCTTTGTAATGGCGAGTGTCAAGCTAAGTAGTGACAAGTATCGATTTGTTTTAGTCACTGGTTTGACTCGACAGGGATTCGAACCCCGGGGTTCAAATCCCATGACCTGCCCTGTTGCCACACAAATAGTAAACACGGTAGTGTTGAAGCTGAATAGTCCGATGAAATATCAAATTTTCAAAACCAAGCCAATTATCTAGATTTGATTAGACATATCTAACTTAGATACAGATGCACTTATTAAGCATTTGTTTCTGCGTAGAAGGCAATACTCAATCAATTTAACAGAACCTGTTACTGCAGACTTGCCAAAACAAATTTGTCCATGTTTGCACTCAAAATATCTCAAAAGTTTACCATTTAAAATAAAAGTAACTTTGAACTATTGTAAAGTTAGTGATCGATCTAATATATTTATCTCAGAAAAGATACAGAAATTCAAAACCATTGCACTATGCAACTTTAAAAAGACGCAGGAGTGTGGGCAGGACAGTGGCTGTGTTTTTGTCTTCAAACAGAATGACATGTCACAAGCAGCCTCCAGTTTGCGTCGTTTGTGTGTGTGGATGACAGGGTGTTAATGGAGTTGGGCAAAAACTTCTTTTTTTTTAATGTTTAAAAAAAGAGCATAGCTCACGTGTGGTTACGACCAGACGGGATGGCCGAATGAGTTAGAGCGTCCGTCTCCCGTGTTGGTAGATCGTGGGGTCGTGGGTTCGAACCCTGGTCGAGTCAAACCAATGACTTCAAAATTGATACTTGTCGCTTCCTAGCCAGGACCTCGGCATTATTAGGACAGGGCAAGGACTGGTGTGCTCAGTGTCAGGATAATGTGACTGAGTGGCATACCAGGTCATGGTGCCAGCGGCCTGGTTTCCCAGTGGGACAGCACTATTAAGTCGCCATGAGTGCACACTGTCACAAGTCGGTACCCATCCTGATATGACCTTAGATGTTGCTAGGACGTAAAAACAACAAACAAACAAACTATAATAAAAGAGAAAAGAAGAAGGACTGTTAGGGTATTAGAGAATGGAACCATTAGGTACAATCTTAGGTCTTGTGATCAGTGGATGCTGCTTAGTCATTTCAACATTGATATCGATTCCTGATTGGGTCAATGTAATGTTTACATATCCTTTCAAATATTAGACTGAATGTGGTGGCTGAATGCGTGAGAGTACAGGTTTCCCATGCGGAAGGTCGAGGGTTCATATTCCAACCAAATCAAACCAATGACTTACATCAGGGATGAAAGATCTCCGCCATTCCGCGGATTTCCGGGATTTTTGAATCCCGCAGCACCATCAGCGTATACTAATATGTGGTGCAGACTCCGCAGCACTATCAGCGTATACTACTAATAAATGCTCCATGCACCGCAGCACTATCAGCATAGCTACTAATACATGCTTCAAACAGTGCAGCACTATCAGCGTGTATCAATATATATGAAACCTGACTTCTGGGAATTTTCCACGATTCCCTGACAATGCTAAGCCTATGGGAGAATATCAACATTTCCGCTTTTTTTCCTGGAGACCACCTTCATCTCTACTTACTAAAGTTATACTTGTCGATACCTACCCTGGCACTACACATTACTAGGATACGATATTGACTGGTTTACTCAGTATCAGAATAATGTAACTGAGTGGGATATTTGGTCTGATTTCCCTGTGGGGCAGCACTATAAAGTCACCATCAGTGCACACGCACACAAGTCAGTACCTATCCTGATATGACCATAAATGTTGCTGTGATGTAAAACCCCAACACACATTACAAATATTAATACATGTCAAACATTGCAATTAGGATGGTCACAATGAGTGGAGCAATGCACATATTTTGACAAGCATCTGAAAAAGCAGGGCATAGCATGATAACTGAATCAGGGACTGCACTTTGGGCTTCATTTTCATCGGTCATCTGCTTTTGCCTTTGCTCATCGGTCAAACCACCTCGAGGACAACCTACGCATTTGATTTCGTGAAGAGCATACTCTCCGCTAAAGTCTGGCTTCACAGCCTCATGAGAGTCCAGTGCGAAACTGAGGTAAACGCTTGTGCTGGGAACCAGCGTGTTCTTAACTGAACCATGATCGAGGGAGTACTGTCCATATGGACAGGGTTCGCAGTCATAGGCAAGTTCATCAAACTGGTGACTGCTGCTGTGAATCCCAATGGGGGTGACAGAGAAAGCCGACAGCTTATGTGTTCGCAGATTGAAGCCTATGGGGCACTCAACTGTGATGACATTGATACTCATCGACCAATGCCCCCCTACATGTTCCATAATGGAGAGGCCTGGCTTACCCTGGTATGCTACAAAATGGACATTATGTAGATCAGTGACGCCTCTCGAATACAAGCTGTCACCTCTCAGCGGCTGGTACCCGGACTGCGGTCCATGTATCAGCACATTGTAAAGTCTAAGATTGGTTTTGATATCGCTCATGATTGAACCCCCTTGAATGTTTGCGGTATTGTCATAGAAACGAGAGTCGGTGATCTCCATAATGCCCTTCTGAAGCCGAATTGCACCACCACGTCCTATCGCCTCAATACTCCCACGAGCCTCAGTTGTATTGAGGCTAATAGTGTTGCCCTGGATTCTCACGTGATCTTGTGTTTCTTTAATTCTGAATATTCTTCTTATTTTGCCTCCTTTGTTGGCTCTGAAGATGCTGTCGAAGATGCTTGTTTTGGTATTGTTCTCTACAAGACTTAAGATGGCTGCTCCGCTGTGCATCGCTGTGTTCCGTTCAAATGTACACGCCTTGATTAGCGTAGCTGTGAATTGGCCAATCAGTGTAATGGCACGTTCATTATCCTGAAATGTGTTGTGTGATAAAATCAAATAGAAGTAACCAAGTGAATTGACCCTTCGAACCTTCAGACTTCCTTCGTAGAGATTTGTAATGTAGATGAACAGAGATGGGCTGACAAAGTGTGAGAAGCTGGACCGCTTTACGTCAACCTCACCTTCACCACTTGTACTCACATCAAGACCATTAATGGTGCGATTTGCGCCATCGAAAACCGTGCCTTCTATGTAGACATTAATCTGAGTAGAGCTGTGAATGCTAAAGGGACTAACTTTAAGTTCACATCCAATCATACGCACACCCACACTTGAGCATTTGATTGTGTTCCCTATGCAATGGCCATTGTTTTGATTGCAGAGGCCTTCATTGTTCCAGGTGGTTTGTTCAGCATTTAACGTCAGTTCCATGCAGCCATCAAGTGAGACGACAGTTGCATTCTCGAAGGTGACGAATGATAAATTTAGTGAGCCATTGCCCATGAGAATGGCACCATTGCTGAGGATGAGCTCAATAAATGTGAGAACACCGGAACTAGTTGAAGAGCTAAACTTGATGATGACCTGGTTTTCATCCATGCTATCACATCCCACCCTTGGCCTCTCCTCACCAGCCATCACCACACCGGTGACGTGCACTGACCTTTCGAAAACAGAACCACTCTCTGTTTCGCATAAGCGGTATATTTCTGGGCTGCTTGAGACTAAGATTACATCTCCATCTTGAGCCTTCCTGATTGTTTGCTCGAGATCTGCACACGCATTCTCAAGCGAAGTCCCGCATGTTCCCTCCCTGCCTCCTGAATGTCTTACGAACCATTGGGCGCTTGTTGCTGAAGCTGAGAAAGTAGTTAAGAGAGAAAAAATAACAATTTATTAATTGGACATGAAATGTGAGATATTTAGCAGAAATAACATTCTGAGGCACTCACAACAGAGGTTAGCTTTGGAATTTGATGGAAGTTGGTATATGTAGGGGTAGGAGATAGTTGAGCAAGCGGCTTTTGTTTTACATCATTAAAACTAGACAACTAATTTCTGCATTGCTAACATGATTGATTGGTGGTGGTTTTTTACCATGTTGGTAGCAAAGGCCATATTCACGCCCAAGAAATTTTCAACTTTTAATCTGTCATATTAGTATTCAACCGTTGTTTTTACACAGAATATAAAAGCTTACAAGTATGTGTCAATTGACATTTATGATGAAGTTAAAAGCTCTCAATCATGAAAATTGTAGTTAAGAAAAGTAAAATCTGATGTAAAATTCAATGGCATTTAAAAACAAAAGGATTATGTAAGATGGCATAGTCCTTCTGTCCTCGAGAAGGCTAAAAGAAGATTAAGCAAAGTGTATGATGTAAGTTATTAATATTAGATCGTTGGTATTTTATTATGCATACAATCATAAGCCCTGTTTACACGGGCGAGTTAAAACGCGTCATATAAAACGACTTGCCTTAATCGATTTACATTTGTCGTGTAAAGCGACTCTGAGGTGTTTTAGGGCTGAATCGATTCATATAAATCGGTACATGTAAACCACCTCGCGAGGTAGTATAGATGAAGCGATCTAGCTGGTTCCCGGGCGGCGATAGTGTAAAATAGCAGTACTCGCCGGCTACAGGCTCCCCACTAAGGCTGCTGGTTCCCGGCGCTGACACACTTTCAAACTTGGTCGTGTAAACGCGTCACTAAAACGCTTCATATAAATCGCTTTGTCTAGATCGTTTTACAATTCCCCGTGTAAACACGGCTATATTATTGTAACTGACATGCAATTGTGCATATGGCTGAAAGACTAGTTCGTTAAATTTGTTCTGACACAAGATTTGAATGATCGTTGATGGTTTTACGTCATGTTTGCAGAAAGGTCATATTAGATTATTCAGGGGAATACATATTTACCAAAATAATACATAAGAAAATGCATATGGCGTGGGAATTAATCGTGTTCTAGATTCCGGATGGTTGTACACACTGACATATAGTGTTTCCGGGTTGAAGTACCCTTACCATAGTCCAATGATTTTTTGAGTTTCTGATATTTTTCTTTAGATAAACATATTAGGTTGATCTACCTTATTTTAGTAATCACGTCTAATTACTGAGGTCAGTATAAATAATTTTTAATGAGCTATAAAATCTACAAATTTGACATTGACATTGGTCAGTGTTGTGGTAGCCAGTTTTATGTCAGACAGAATAATTGATTGATTGAAATACTTACCTATAACATGCCACAAACAAAACATGTGGAGGAGTAGGAAGGCCATGCTGTCTCTGAGCAAGATGCATGAGTATACCAGTAGGTTTCTGCAATAAAGACGGGATGGCCGAATGAGTTACACTACTTAGAGTGTCCATCTCCCATGTTGGTAGATCGTCGGATCAAACCCTGGTCGAGTCAAACCAATGACTTAAAGATTTATGCTTGTCGCTTCCTAGCCTGGCGCTCGACATTCTTAGGATAGGGCAAGGAGCAGTGGAATGAGGAAGACCAGTCGTCCGAGATTGAAATTTTCCCCGATTAATCAACTAATGCATAAATAAAAATCAGTGTGAGCGGACAATGTAGGTTAAAACTTGCATATTAAGCATATAGCTCAAACAGTCTACTCTAAAGCCGTGTTCACACGGGCAAAATGTGAAGCGAATTAGACAAATCGAATCAGGTGAATCGAATTAGCGGTGCGTTCACACGGGCAGTACTTGGGCCGGAAATCGAAATCTGCGCATGAGCAAGTCCAGACTAACCAGCGCCAGTTTGGGTTCGTCGACGTCGGCCGAGAGAGTGTGGGTTCGACCTAGATATGTATGGATTGAATCGTATTGGTTTGGAACGGTCAAAACTTCTGCTGGGCAGTGAAACCCTAAAAATAAATCATGACAAAAATATCTGTGCATAGATAGCGGTTTCATTAATTAAATTATATAATATGCGCTTTTGATCGACCGGAAAGTCAACAAACTAAGGTGTCGACTGCGCATGCGTGTGAGGTGCTTAATCCGCCTCAGTGTGTTCACACGGACAAAATAAATCGATTCACAGAAATCGCCTCACGTAAACTACCTCGCGAGGTGGTTTACATTATCCGGATCACGTGAATCGATTCAGCCCTAATCCGCCTCAGACGTGCGTTCACACGAGAAATGTGAGGCGAACTAGGCAAGTCGTTTTCTACGAATCGATTTACATTGCCCGTGTGAACACGGCTTAAGTCTGGTAAAGGCATCACATTTTCAGAAGCAAAACACTTATCTCGATGTGAATCTACATATCCAACTTAGTTACTGATGCACTTATTACATATTTGTTGTTACATAAAAAGGCATACTAAGTCAATTTAATAGAACCTGTTGGTGTTAGTTACTGTTACTGTTTGAGCCTATGGGGTCAGAAGTTTGACAAGCAGGCCAAAATTAAAAATCACACGTGTACACTTCAAATATCTTCCAAGTTCCAAATATAAATAGAGTATGAATAGAACATGAATATGGCAAGAATATAGCAAGAATATAAAAAGGATATAACAAGAATATAACATGATTGATTGGTTTGATTGATTGGTGGTTGCTTTACACCGCGTTGGCAGCATAGGCCATATTCACGGTGAGAAATGTTTGTGTTTTGTTCAAACCATCGCTTTTACATGTAGAATTAATAACAAGAATATAACAAGAATATAACAAGAATGTAATATGAATATAATATGAATATAATATGAATATTAATTATATTAATAATAATAGTGTTGTAGCTTGTAAATAGTCTGTACTGACCTCTCGGGCAAGGAGCCACCTAGATAGGTAAGCGTGGATAGGGAGATTTGGGCTGGGTGCTAAATGGATTATTGGTTAGAGCACTAGCCTCAGAGTAGACAAGCTGCACCCCACCTATGACATACACAAAAGAACCAAAGTAAAATTGCTAGAAAATAGGAGAATAATTCATCTGAAAACATTAGCATACAGCTATAGTCAAGACAATAAACTCCTAACAAAACCACAAAGGGCAACTAGAGCAAATAATGCGCCACTACTAAAGCAGACCAGAAGCCAAATAAAAGCTCACGAGAGAAGCACGCTAGAAATGGCTGCCAAGGTGTGGAATGCCCAAACAGTAAAGGAACGACAAATTCCTGACCTAAAAACATACAAAAAATATCTGTGCAAAATAAGGCTAGGAACCCCCAACTAAGCTGCACCGCAAAGGGGCAGGTGATACATGTCACGGCCCACCAGCGAGACGCCCAATGGAAGGTAACCATACCAAAAGCACCCAGATAACACACCTCACAGCTGCGTACAAGCCTATGATATGTAAATAGGAGTAGGCTAGTCTAGAAATAAGAGTAGAAAAAATAAAGCACATATATGCCAAGAAAATCCAAAAAAATTAACATAGACTACTATAGTACTAACCAGACCAACCAACTATCTATCTGCTACTGAAATACAGGCAATCAAATACCTTATCAGCAGCTACTGTGTGATAAGACAACACCAACACAACAGCTGGCCAGCATTGAAAACAAGCCTGAATACCCAGGCTTATATGCTATGGACAGTATAAATACAGCCTCAATAAAAAAATAAAAAAATAAAAAAAGTATGGGTTCGAATCCTGCTGTAAACACCTTTGTTTGCATCAATCCATACTACAACTATAATCACCAGCTTCATCATAACCAGAATCGCTGTGAATATGGCCTATGCTGCCGACACGGCATAAAGCAACCACCAATCAATCAATCATAATCATAATCGCTATGAATATGGTCTATGCTGCCGACACGCCTTAAAGCAACCACCAATCAATCAATCATAATCATAATCGTGTGAATATAGCATATGCTGGTGACACGGCGTAAAGCAACCACCGATCAATCAATCAATCATAATCGCCGTGAATATGGCCTATGCTGACGACACGCCCTAAAGCAACCACCAGTCAATCAATCAATCGATCATAATCATAATAACACTTGATGTAGCCAGTAAAATGTGTGTCAGCATTTACGATTACAGTGTTCTCTGTGGCAGAGTGGTTAGAGTGTCTGACTTTTTTCTATGTTGGACTCCTAATCTGAAGGTCAGTGGTTCGATTCCCTGTGCCCCCACCTCTGCCAATTTGGATTTCCACCGCTGTGTATAACATACAGTGTCATCAAAGGCCAGTTTCTCTCACACCATGTCTATGTGGTGTCGGAGGTTAAAAATCCCTTCGGTCGGTAAAAGTGTAAGCTCGGGCTTTCTATAGACAAACTGTCTAATTGTGAAAACAAGTCTGTTCAGACTTATCCACGATAGGCAGTATAAATCTTCAAGAAATCACCCACTCATCAACATCAATAGACTACATCGGCATTCCAGTGGTGGGATGCGTCGAAGCAAAACAAACCCATGAGAAGCACATGGCACATGCTAATACACTGGGTGCAGCTATGATATATGCTAGGTTCAGCTCATCTCAGCTCTTGTTTGAAACATAGAACACTAACTAAAAAAATATATATAATAAATTAAGATATTAATCTTTTATCCAGCATTGCATTTACATCAATATAATCAGCACATCTTATGCCATGTGTATTTAGATTTAGACAAATCTGGGCACTCAGACTAGTGTTAGAGGCATAGCCAGAGTCAGTTTTTATTTATATCCTATGGTTAATGACATATGTAGAAATAGAAAATGAGTAGGGTTAATCAGATATTGGTTATATATTTCTTTGAAACAAGTTTTTGTTGACACATTTGACATTTTAATATTTAGAACAAGAATTACTTATGTCTAATCAATGGTGATGTAAACATCAGCCTGTAAAGTGACTGAAATTGTATGTTTCTTAGCTCAAAATGCTTAATTATGGAGAGTTGTGTCTTAAAAATATTCATTATATTATTATATTGCATCTATCCATCCATGTTTGTGCCAAATTGTTGTGTATTTTTTATTAATTTTGAATAAAATCGAAGTCTTGCCCTACGCGTATCGGCAAACTCAATGGCTGTATGCCTTTGCTTTGCTGCCAGCGCCGTTTTCAGCGCATGCGCAGTCTGAACGATGATCTCATCTATTGAAATTGCAACAATGCTATTGACTCAATCAATCAATGGGTGCCGTCTTCTCAAAGAAGGTTGGCTGCAATGGACCTCCATCTCTTCCTGTCATTCGTTCCTCTCACGCATTCCGCATAGCTCATTGCTGTCCACTCAGTGATGTTGTCCATCCATGTTGTTCTCCTTCTCCCTCTTGGTCTTTTCCCTTCTATCTTCCCTTCCAGTATTCTTCTCTGTGATTCCTGGTGTCGTATCATGTGGCCAAAGTATTTAATTTTTCTGTTTTTGATCGTTTGTATTATCTGTCTCTTTATTTTCATTCTTGTTAGGACCTCCACGTTGCTTACCATTGCTGTCCATGGAATTTGCAGGTCGATTTTAATATTACTTTATTATACTTTCAGTAACATTCCCGAGTACGGGGGTGGGGGCTAAAGGAGGATTTGCTTCGCGACCTTTAACCCTGGCGGTGGAATGTGGTACCAGAGAGCGCTGCCAAGTTATGTAGGGCGTGGGGCGGGGTGAGTTGACTGTTTATATAAAACATAGAACGCTACTTAAAGCTGCATAGTTCGATGAAATATCAAATTTTCAAAACCAAACCAATTATCTAGATTTGATTTCACTGATCTAACTTAGATACTGATGCACTTATTAAGCATTGGTTTCTGTGTAGAAGGCAATACTGAGTCAATTTAACAGAACCTGTTACTGCAGAAGTCTATGGTGTCAGAGTTTTGGCAAGCTTGCCAAAACTAATATTCCAGGTTTGCACTCAAATATCTTAATAGTTTACCATTTAAAATAAAAGTAACTTTGAACTAATGTAAAGTAGATACTAGTGATCGATCTAATATATTTATCTCAGAAAAAATACAGAAATTCAAAACCATCGAACTATGCAACTTTAAAACACACACCAGATGGCATGGCCGAATGAGTTGAGCGTCCATCTCCATTTTGGTCGAGTCAAACCGATGACTTAATAATTGATACTTGTTGTTCCCTAGCTAGGGGCTCGGCATTACTAGGCTAGGGCAAGGACTGGTTGGCTCAGTATCAGGATAATGTGACTGCATGGGATATTGTGCATTGGTGCCCACAGCCTGATTTCCCAGTGGGACAGCACTATAAAGTTGTCATGAGTGTGCACTGTCACAAGTCGGTACCCATCCTCATATGAACTTAGATGGTGCCAAGACGTAAAACTCCAACAACCAACCAACTTAAAACATTAAATACGAGACTGTAGGAGATGCTCAATGGCACAGTGGTCTGACAATTTTCAGAACCAAAACAGATATCTAGATTTGATTTGACATACCCAACTTAAATACTGATATCGGGCGCTGTGGCCCGATTGGTACTATGGTACAGCTCAGACATCCCATGTGGAAGGTCGGAAGTTCGAATCCCGGCGGAGCCAAACCAATGACTTAAGGCCCAGTCAGACCTTATCGGACTGAGTACCGGCCACCACCGGACAAAGTATGTTGGTGTCCGATGTCAAAATGTACCGAAATGCACTGAAATGTACCAGATGAAACGAATGCTAAACGGACAAGGAATGTACATTAACGAATAGCCACCGGACGATAACCGGACGACAACTGAATGTCTAACAGACGCACCGGACACCAACCGGACACCAACCGGACACCAACCGGACACCAACCAGACACCAACCAGACACCAACCGGACACCAACCGGACACCAACCGGACACCAACCGGACACCAACCGGACACCAACCGGACACCAACCGGACACCAACCGGACACCTACCAGACTGTTTAGGGACGCGTCAAAAACCGATGGACCGAATTCCCGCAACACCGTCAACAGACTTTTCAGGATACAAACTGGACACCTATCGGATGGTTACCGGACATGAAATGGACAAAACGGACTAAACAGACTTAAAACGGACACCAACCGTACACCTCAGTCCGATGGTGTCCGGTACAAGTTTTGTGCATGTTCAAAACTTGTACCGGACACCACTGGAGATAGAATGGACACGCCGGAAGGGTACCATATATTTTTTTTCTTCAAGATTTATACTGCCTGCTATGGATAAGCCTGAATAGACTTGTTTTCACCATTAGACAGTTTGTCGATAGAAAGCCCGAGCCTACACTTTTACCGACCCAAGGGATTTTTAACCTCCCACACCACATAGACATGGTGTGAGAGCAACTGGCCTTTGATGACGCTGTAAGTTATACACAGTGGTGGAAATCCAAATTGGCAGCGGTGGGGGCACGGGGAATTGAACCACCGACCTTCAGATTAGGAATCTGACCTAGAAAAAAGTCAGACACTCTAACCACTCTAACCACTCTAACCACTCTAACCACTCTAACCACTCTAACCACTCTAACCACTCTAACCACTCTAACCACTCTAACCACTCTAACCACTCTAACCACTCTAACCACTCTAACCACTCTAACCACTCTAACCACTCTAACCACTCTAACCACTCTAACCACTCTAACCACTCTAACCACTCTAACCACTCTAACCACTCTAACCACTCTAACCACTCTAACCACTCTAACCCACTCTAACCACTCTAACCACTCTAACCCACTCTAACCACTCTAACCACTCTAACCACTCTAACCACTCTACCCACTCTAACCACTCTAACCACTCTAACCACTCTAACCACTCTAACCACTCTAACCACTCTAACCACTCTAACCACTCTAACCACTCTAACCACTCTAACCACTCTAACCACTCTAACCACTCTAACCACTCTAACCACTCTAACCACTCTAACCACTCTAACCACTCTCACCCCACTCTCACCCCACTCTCACCCCACTCTCACCACTCTAACCCACTCTAACCACTCTAACCACTCTAACCACTCTAACCCCACTCTAACCACTCTAACCACTCTAACCACTCTAACCACTCTAACCACACTCTAACCACTCTAACCACTCTAACCACTCTAACCACACTCTACCCACTCTAACCACTCTAACCACTCTAACCACTCTAACCACTCTAACCACTCTAACCACTCTAACCACACTCTAACCACTCTAACCACTCTAACCACTCTAACCACTCTAACCACTCTAACCACTCTAACCACTCTAACCACTCTAACCACTCTAACCACTCTAACCACTCTAACCACTCTAACCACTCTAACCACTCTAACCACTCTAACCACTCTAACCACTCTAACCACTCTAACCACTCTAACCACTCTAACCACACTCTAACCACTCTAACCACTCTAACCACTCTAACCACTCTAACCACTCTAACCACTCTAACCACTCTAACCACTCTAACCACTCTAACCACTCTAACCACTCTAACCACTCTAACCACTCTAACCACTCTAACCACTCTAACCACTCTAACCACTCTAACCACTCTAACCACTCTAACCACTCTAACCACTCTAACCACTCTAACCACTCTAACCACTCTAACCACTCTAACCACTCTAACCACTCTAACCACTCGGCCACAGAGAACACCATAAACCATACATTGCCGTATTTCACCGGACAGTGTCCGGTTTCTGTCCGTTTCCTCAATCCGGTGATGTCTGACTGGGGCTTTACAGAATTGACACTTGTCACTACTTAAACTGGCGCTCGGCATTACTAGGATAGGGAAAGGACAGGTGAGCTCAGTATCAGGATAATGTGACTGAGTTGGATATTGGGTCATAATGCTGGCGACCGGATCTCCCTGATCTCCGACTTAATAGTGCTGCCCCACTGGGAGACCAAGCTGCTGGCACCATGACCCAATATCCAATACAGTCACATTATCCTGATACTGTTCTAACCAATCCTTGTTATATCCTATTAATGCTGAACGTCAGGCTAGGTAGTAACAAATATATATTTTATAAGTCATTGATTTGACTCGACATGGATTAGAACTCCTGACCTTCCGCATGGGAAGCCTTGACTCTATCGATTTGACCACCTATTACATGAATGATTTTCAAATATTGCTCAATTTGTTTAAGATCAAAATCAAAAAGTGAAATAGATTTTTCTTAAAGTTGTATAGTCCGATGGTTTTGAGTTTCTGAAATTTTTTGAGATAAATATATCAGGTTGATCGTCATAATGTACCTTACTTTAGCTTGAAGTAACTTTTATTTTAAGTGGCTAACTTTTGAGATATTTGAAGTGGAACCATCCATAATTAATTTTGGCAAGCTTGTCAAAATTCTGACCCCATAGGCTTCTGCAGTAACAGGTTCTATTCAGTTGCCTCGGTATTCCTTTCTGTGTGGTGACAAATGTTTAATAAGTGCACCAGTATCTAAGTTAAGGGGCTGTCACATTAGGGTTTTTTGCGGGAGCGTATGGCGGCATAGGCGCGTTACGTCATATACGTCGGCATACGCCGTATACGCTACTCATACGCTACGCATACGCTACTCATACGCTACTCATACGCCGCCAGATGCCGCCAGATGCCGGCTTATGTGAAGCGTATGAGGCATACGCCGCCATACGCTTTCATAAATCCGTCCGTCCAAATTTTGTTGTGCATGCTCAAAAAAACTCGACCTATGAGGGCGTATGGCCCATACTGTCAAAAAATGTCACAGCACGCTCCCATACGCTCCTCATACGCTCCTCGTACGCTCCTCGTAGGTTCCACATACGCTCAAAACCACCCGAAAGGTCACCAAATGTCATCATAGGCCGGCACGCGCAGGACCTACATAGGTTTTCAATACGCTCCTGCCATACGCCGTAATGTGACAGGGCCTTTAGATATGTAGAGTTATATTTAGATAATTGTTTTGGTTTTGAAAATTTGATATTTTCATCGGACTATGCAGCTTTAAACTCAAACATATGCACAACATGTAAACCTTCATATGAACATGGATTCTGCTATTATTTGGAATATTGTTTGCTGTTATTGGAAAGGTTTTTGCTGTTGGTTTCCATGTCACACTTTACTGCCCAATTTCAGAGAATGACCCATATAGATATTCACTCAAAAGGATATGACACACACACCACTAGTTAGATTTTGTCTACTTGCAGCAATTTGTGTCGAGATTACTCATGAATGTTTATTGTCTTTAAGACGAATGGCTTCCGTGTTATCCAAGGTGACCCACTTGTATAGGTCTTCAGAATGCTTCAGGACAAAGACTAGTGTGCGTAATAAGAAAGTATGCTCTAAAAAACAGTTAGTATAGCCTACATCACCATTCCAGCCGCTCGGTGCATTGAGGGATGTGTGGAAGAAAAACAAACCCGTGAGAAGCACATGGCACATGTTAATACACTGGGTGGAGCTAGTTTCAGCTCATCTCAGCTCTTGTTTTGAACATAGAATACCAACTAAAAAAAATGTATATAATAAATTAAGATTTTAATCTTTTATCCAGCATTGCATTTACATCAATATAATCAGCACATCTTCTGCCATGTGCATTTAGATTTAGACAAATCTGGGAACTCAGACTAGTGTTAGAGCCATAGCCAGAGTCAGTTTTACATATGTTTTTATTTATATCCTATCGTTAATGACATATGTAGAACTAGAAAATGAGTAGGGTTAATCAGATATTGGTTATATCTTTCTTTGAAACAAGTTTGTGTTAACACATTTGACATTTTAATATTTAGAACAAGAATTACTTATGTCTAATCAATGGTGATGTAAACATCAGCCTTTAAAGTGATTGAAATTGTATGTTTCTTAGCTCAAAATGCTTATTTATGGAGAGTTGTGTCTTAAACATATTCATTATATTGCATTATATTGCATCCATCCATCCATGTTTGTGCCAAATTGTTATGTATTTATATTAATTTTGAATAAAATCGAAGTTTTGCCCTATGCATATCGGCAAACTCAATGGCCGTACGCCTTTGCTTTGCTGCCAGCGCCGTTTTCAGCGCATGCGCAGTCGGAACGGTGATCCCGTCTATTGACTACTTTATTACACTCTATTTGAAATGTATACAATATCAGTGTTCAAAATAAGGGCGTATCCCCTTGTCCGAGCCAAGTGAGAGTTGGCGCCAAAAAAGCAGAATATGGCTTGAACTTGTCCGTTAGATAAGTGGACAAAAAAATGGAAAGTATAAAATCTGTTTTAATGTACTCAATTTTCGTTAATGTACACACTTTCAAGCTGCATAGTCCGATGAAGCATCAAGTTTTCAAAATCGACACAATTATCTAGATTTGATTCTAAATATCTAACTTAGATACTGATGCACTTATTAAGTATTTGTTGCCACATAGATGGCAATACTGAGTCGATTTAATAGAACCTGTTACTGCAGAAGCCTATGGTATCAGAGTTTTGGCATTCATGCCAAAATTATTTTCAGATGTTTGAATTTCAAATCTCTCAAAAAGGTAGCCATTTCAATTAAAAGTTACTTCAAACTAAAGTAAGGTAAATAATAATGATCAATTTAATATACGTAACTCAGAAAAATGTCAGAAACTCAAGACCATCGGACTATGCAACTTTAAGGTACACCATTTTTTTCATTGGAGTACCCAAATAGGAATTTTGGTGTAAGTAGGTCTGCATAACGCATAAGGACTTATTCATATATAAATAACGGAATCATTCCATAATTCAGTTTATTTGTTGTTTTACGTCCTAGCAACATCTAAGGTCATATCAGGACGGGTACCGACTTGTGACAGTGCGCACTCATGGCGACTTTATAGTGCTGCCCCACTGGTAGACCATGCTGCCAACACCATGACCTAATATCCCACTCAGTCACATTATCCTGACACTGATCCAACCAGTCCTTGCCCTATCCTAATAATGCCGAGCGCCTGGCTAGCAGGCTAGGAAGCGACAAGTATACATTTTTAAGACAATGATTTGACTCAACATGGGTTCGAACCCACAAACCCATAAGTTCGGAACCCCCAATCTCCCAAAACAGGAGACGGACGCTCAACTCATTCGGCCATCCCGTCTGGTCCCCATAATTCCGATAAGTACTGTGGAAAAGTGAAAATTCAGGCGGACAAGTAAAAATCACACCAGATTTGCATTTGAGTGCGTACATGCGTGCGTGTGTGTCTGTGTTGTGTGTCTGATGTGTGTGTGTGTGTGTGTGTGTGTGTGTGTGTGTGTGTGTGTGTGTGTGTGTGTGTGAAGAGGATCTAACAATTAGTACCCACTACAAATTGTGGTTGCGTGTCAATTCACCGTTTTTGCTATATATAGGTCAAACAGTGTGTCTGTGAGTGTGTGTGTGCTACTGATTTAACTGCGTTGCTAAGCTACATTGATGGAGCGCCAAACCCGGATAATATATATTATAGGCGCTACTGGGGTTATGAGAGTTATACAGACATCAGTTATACAGGCTACAAGAGATATACCGATTATAGGGATTATTCACGCTAGATAGGGAATAGAGGTTAGAGGTTAGAGAAGCTATACCGGCTTTACTTATTATACAGATTATACAGGCTACAGGAGTTACGTGTGTTATAGGGGTTATTCACGCTATATAGGGAATAGAGGTTAGAGGTTACAGAAGCTATTCAGGTTTTACTTAGTATGCAGATTATACAGGATACAGGAGCTACGCAAGTTATAGAGGTTATTCACGATATTTAGGTAATAGAGTAGAGGTTACAGAAGCTATACCGGCTTGACTTATTATACAAATTATACAGGCTACAGGAGCTACGCGTGTTATAGGGGTTATTCACGCTATATAGGGAATATAGGTTAGAGGTTACTGAATCTATACAGGCTTTACTTATTATACAGATTGTACAGCTACAGGAACTACGCAAGTTATAGGGATTATTCACACTATTTAGGTAATAGAGGTTAGAGGTTACTGAAGCTATTCGGGTTTTACTTATTGTACAGATTATACAGGATACAGGAGCTACGCAAGTCATAGAGGTTATTCATGATATTTAGGTAATAGAGTAAAGGTTACAGAAGCTATACCGGCTTGACTTATTATACAAATTATACAGGCTACAGGAGCTACGCGTGTTATAGGGGTTATTCACACTATTTAGGTAATAGAGGTTAGAGGTTACTGAAGCTATACCGGCTTGACTTATTATACAGATTATACAGGCTACAGGAGCTACACATGTTATATGGGTTATTCACGCTATATAGGGAATAGAGGTTAGAGGTTACAGAAGCTATATGGGTTTTACATATTTTACAGATTATACAGGCTACAGGAGCTATGCAGGTTATAGGGATTATTCACACTATTTAGGTAATAGGGGTTAGAGGTTACAGAAGCTATACAGGTTTTTACTTATTATACAGGCTACAGGAGATACAGAGGCTCTTGAGTAAACAGGGGATTCAGAGGCCATGTACACTATGCAGACTGCACAAGGTATTCACGTTATACAGCTTATACTACTACACCAGTTATACAGCTTAGAGAAACTATGGCAACTATAGAAGCTATAGTAGCCAGAAGATACAGGGAATATACAGCTACACAGGGTATACATACATGCAAGTTATACCTGTTACACAAGTTATGCAGGTTATACAGCTTCTAATTTATGGAAGGTTAGTTTGTTTGTTGTTGTTTTACGTCCTAGCAACATCTAAGGTCATATCAGGATGGGTACCGACTTGTGACAGTACGCACTCATGGCGATTTTATAGTGCTGCCCCACTGGGAAATCAGGCCGCCGGCACCATGACCCAATATCCCACTCAGTCACATTATCCTGACACTGAGCTAACCAGCCCTTGCCCTATCCTAATAATGCCGAGCACCAGGCTAGGAAGCAACAAGTATCAATTTTTAAGTCATTGGTTTGACTCGACCGGGAACCGAACTCGCGAACTCGCGATCTTCCACACGCGAGGCCTGTGCTCTACCGATTCGGCCACCGCGCCCTGTCCCCTGGTTGACTCAGCTAAGATATACAAGCTATCCAAACTATGCATGATATAGAGTATGTAACCAGAGAATTTATAGAGTGTATACAACTACACGGGCTATGCAAGCGATCTGGCTTATGTAGAGTACATATGCTAATTGCTATGCACAGGCTGTATACAAGCTATGCATTCTATACAGCTTATATAGTCTATGAAAGCTGTATAGGAAATACAGCTTATAGAGTCTCTGCCAAAGAAGGTGCACAAAGTACACAGTTACAGAAGTTATACAACCTATGCTGGGTGTATATATATATACAAGGTATGCAGGTTATACAGCTTATATAATATATACAAGCTGTACAGCTACACAAGTTATACAACCTATGCCCGTCACATAGGTCATAAAGTATTTATACAATCTGTGCAGTCTGTGCCGATTATGGAATCTATGCAAGTTGCACAGCTACACAGGTTATACAACCTATACAGTATTAATACCATATATGCAGGATATACACATTATACAATCTATACACGCTGTATAGCTCCACAGGTTATACAACATGTGCTGGGTAATTAGGTTATGCAGTACTTTTGCAGCATATGCACCTTATAGTTGTAGAATCTATGCAGGCTGTACATCTACACAAGTTATACAACCTTTGCAGGGCACGTGGATAATACAGTAAGTTGTACATGGTATGCAATTCATAGAATCTATACACATGCTATACACAGGCCACACACAAGCCTCACACAGGCCACACACAGGCCACACACAGAGTACACACAGGCCAGACACAGGACACATAGGTCACACACAGAGTACACACAGGCCACACACAGGCCTCACACAGGCCACACACAGGCCACACACAGGCCACACACAGGCCACACACAGGCCACATAGGTCACACACAGAGTACACACAGGCCACACACAGGCCACACAGAATACACATAGGGTACACACAGGCCACACAGAGGCCACACCCAGGCTACACACATGGTACACACAGGCCACACAGAAGCCACACGCAGGCTACACAAGTCCACACACAGGCCACACACAAGGTACAGACAGGCCACACACAGGCTACACACAGTCCACACACACCACACACAGGTCACACACAGGCCACACACAGGCCACACACAGGCCACACACAGGCCACACACAGGTCACACACAGGCCACACACAGGCCACACACAGGCCACACACAGGCCACACACAGAGTACACACGGGCCACACACAGGCCACACACAGGCCACACACAGGCTCCACACAGGCCACACACAGGCCACACACAGGCCACACACAGGCCACACACAGGTCACACACATGCCACACACAGGCCACACACAGGCCACACACATGCCACACACAGGTCACACACAGAGTACACACAGGCCACACACAGGCTACACACAGGCCACACACAGGCCACACACAGGCTACACACAGGCCACACACACAGGCCACACACAGGCCACACACAGGCCACACACAGGCTACACACAGGCTACACACAGGCCACACACAGGCCACACACAGGCCACACACAGGCCACACACAGGCCACACACACAGGCCACACACACAGGCCACACACAGGCCACATACAGGCCACACACATGCTACAGGGGGATGTGGCAGGGTGCCTTCTTACCTGTTGTGAACGACGCTCGGCCTCGTTCTGGTGGTGAGTGACTCGCTGAGCCGCTCTCGCACGGCGACACGAGCTGCTCCCAGTCTGTGACCCAGAAATGTGCAGCTGACAGCTGGTATCCAGTCGTCGTGAGAACCTCCTGGTCCCGGGGCACCTCGTACTAACTGGTCGGCTGTTCTTCGCGTGCTTGAGTGGGGTTTCACATGGATGTTCGAAACCCGGCCGAGTCAAACCATGTGCATTCATGAATCCCCATCACTGTCCACATCCTGAGGCTACCTGTACTTATGGGGAATTAAAGATCTCTGCCATTTTGTGCATTTGCATGATCTTTGGTAATCATCGATTAACTATCGCACAATGCCGGGATTTTCTTTTCTTTTTAAATTGTTACATTAGTTGATTAAAGCTGCATAGTCCGATGAAATATCAAATTTTCAAAACAAAACCAATTATCTAGATTTGATTTTAAATATCTAACTTAGATACTGGTGCACTTATTAAGCATTTATTGTTGTGTAGAAGGCAATACTGAGTCAATTTAACAGAACCTGTAACTGCAGAAGTTTATGGTGTCAGAGTTTTGGCAAGCTTGCCAAAACTAATTTTCCATGTTTGCACTCAAAATATCTCAAAGGTTTACCATTTAAAATAAACGTAACTTTGAACTAATGTAAAGTAGATACTAGTGATTGATCTAATATATTTATCTCAGAAAAAATACAGAAATTAAAAACCATCGGACTATGCAACTTTAAATGAACAAAACAAACAAAAGCAAGAAATAGAATTCTATGAAAACACAGAAATTCTCTCAGAGGTTTAGCCTTCTCAGGGAATCGCGCAAAGTTCCCTGAAGGTAGATTTCATACTGTACTCTCGATATATAGTTTTTGCGCCATGCCTTTGACCGATCAGTTAAGAGACTCTGCTTGGAGAGTGTTCTGCGGTCATTATTTGACTGCATTATCGCCCATATCACTGTCATTAGAAATGACCGCTCAGTGATTTACATTTTTTTCCTACATGATCACTTTCATCGCTGAGTTAAATTTGCATACTCTGATGGTTTTGAGTTTCTGTAAGTTTTCTGAGATAAATATATTAAGTTGATCATTATAATCTACATTACTTTAGTTTGCGGTAACTTATATTTTAAATGGCTAACTTTTGATATATTTGAAGTGTAAACGTGCTAAATTAATCTTGGCAAGCTTGCCAAAACTCTGACACCATAGGCTTCTGCAGTAACAGGTTCTATTAATTGACTCAGTATTCCCTTATATGTGACGACAAATGCTTAATAAGTGCACCGGTATCTAAGTTAGATATGTAGAATCAAATCTAAATAATTGTTTTAGTTTTGAAAATGTTATCTTTTCATCAGACTATGCAACTTTAGATAACCCTACAGCAGGAAGCCACCTGTCGTTATACACCCCCCTCCCCACCCTGCAAAAAAAAGGACATCTACATTTTTGAATGAATGCAACAGGACACCTGCATTCATATAGACAAATGCTCTGCTTTCCTTTTTTGTCCCCTTTTCTTTTAATGAATATAAAGAAATAATTAAAAGTAGGATTATCGATCATCGAAAAGATATCAGACATTAAAAATATGCATTGACAATTAGTTTGTAACTATGGAAACACGTAAAATCACTCAATATGCATCACTGTGGCGTCCTCTGGAGGCGTGTGGACGAACTAAGATAACTATATCAGGTTGATTGTTTTAGTCCTCCTTACTTTAGTTTGAAGTAACTTTGATTATAAATGGTGAACTTTAGAGATATTTGATTGTTGTTTGTTTGTTGTTGTTTTACGTTCTAGCAACATCTAAGGTTATATCAGGATGGGAACCGACTTGGGACAGTGCGCACTCATGGCGACTTGATAGTGCTGCCCCACTGCGACGCCAGGCTGCCAGCACTATGACCTGATATCCTACTCAGTCACATTATCCTCACACGGAGCCAACCAGTCCTTGCTCTATCCTAATCATGCCGAGCGCCAGGCTAGGAAGCGACAAGTATCTGCTTCAAAGTGCTGCCACCTGGGGAATGGAGTTTCACACAGCCGCCTGGTCCGAGTTGCAGTGTTCTATTTAAACGTGGCGCCATCTCTGGAGGTGGTAGGAAACAACAGTTCCCATAAGCAGTCTCAAATAGCTTTAATTTTGTTTACGTTTGTCTGTTTGTTTTGCTGGTTGTCGGTTTATGTTATATATATTATGTTATATATATTATATATATTATACGTTGGCCTAGGCGTAACGTAGACAGTCGGTGGAAAGACGACTGGCTAAAGCAAAAAAACAGGCGGCAACTGACCATTCAACTACAGCGAGCATAAGCATATTCAGTGCTCTACGGAGCGACCCAACCAGCCATGGGTGCAACCCAACCAGTCACGGCTGCGACCCAACCAGCCACGGTTGAACTCGTTTGAACTTGTTTCTGCTACAAAGGTATTCAGGGTCAGCGATTGGTTAATAATATATCAAAACAAATGCTCGCTGCCATAGAATTTTTACTCAAAATTAAAAGAAATAAAGAACAATTTGGCATAAACATGGTGCACAAATGCAATATTATTTTATTATTACTTTATTCCATTGAAACGACGGTCGTATAACATATTGCAAATGGCGGCACCCATAAGGGGCGGCCATTTGCAATCGAAAAGAACAGGTCTGATTGGCTCAAATTATGGAAAGATCCCATTATTTGTTTAGTAGTTTCTTGTTCAGACATAGTTACACATATATATGTATCTTTTGCACAGATTAAAGTGCTTGAAGTATATTTTTAATTTATCTGCATCAACTTCTCTTTAAATCACACAATATCAGGACTTAAAGAATGGGAAACTATTCCTGCAAGGGTATGATCAATATGACCCAGTGGTCACCAGTTTTTGCTCCTTTCGTCGCTGTGGACCCTTCTCACAGCGAGAGGCATCGGAAGCCGCTGAGCCCACCCAGTAGGTCCGTAGCAAAGAGGCTGGCCGACGGCGGTTCATTAATAATATACCCGCGTGAATCGCCTAATAAATAATTAAATAAATCTCCGAGCGTTTGAATGTATATAATACATTATATATAATATATATATTATATATAATATATTATGTATATTATGCATATTATTATATTATATTATATATATATATATTATATATTATATATTATATATATATATTATATATCCGTCTTGATATGACCTTAGACATTACCAGGACGTCCAACTCCAACAACCAACCAACTTACCTTAGATGTTCCCAGGGTGTAAAACCCTAAGAAACAAACAAATATTATATATATATTACATATATCATATGTATTATGTATTATATATTATATAAAAGATAGATATAACATATATAGCCTAATTACTAATATATATATATATATATATATATATAATATATATATAGATTATATGATTCTATTCTGCATTTCATTTCAAGGCGTTCGATTAACGAATGCAACTTGAGCTTGGAAGCCGTGCTTTGATCTGGGATCCCACCGTTAACATATTCAATTAAAGGTTGCACAGCGTCTCAAGTGCCAACTGGGCACCCACTTGACCGTCCCCAGTGTGCGTCAGTTGTGCGCGCTCACAAAGGCTCCGTAGAGTCCACTATACCAAAGATTCTGCTGTTGTAGAATATTTGATTACACCCTAGTGGTGGCTTTTCAGGTGAGATAGATTACAGAGAGAAATGTCGATTGTTTGGGGTTTTGCTTCCTAGTAACATGTGTAGCTATACCACTGGACCTTTATGGATGTGTGACAGCGTACACTATTGGTCTACTACTAACATGTCAGGACTGCTCTAGACGTGTGGCGGTGCTGTTAGTGTTACTGATCTACCAACATAGAACCCACCACACGCACACCTATCGGGCGGATTAGTCCATCGGGTAGAGTTCATGTATTTAGTGCAGGGATGAGAAATTTCCGATTTTCGGCGGATTTCCGATTTTTTGTTATTGGCCACAAAAAAAACTAATGAGATTCCTGTAAAAGATGTGTCCTTCTAATTTTGAAAGAAGTACACTTGTCTGCAATTTAGTGCCAGATTTAGAAGGAGCTTTAGTATATAAAAAAACAAGTGAAGTACCCTTGATGCTGATACAGGATTTTATTTTCGGAAAAATATCCTCTTACAACCCATGATGATGGGTTGTAAGGCAGTAATTTAGTAAAAGGATATTTTCCCGGAGAAAAATGACTGTTCAGCTACAGCAACGTAGTCCCAGCTTGTCTTAAAATGGCCCTGAAATTGTACCAAATTCAACATTTTCTCGGCGGGTTCAAAGCGCCCCCCATACACCCAGCTGCATGGGTCTCGCTTCGCTCGTAAATACCGATGACACTTTTCAGACTTTTTTGTCACAAGCTACTCTCATCCCTGTGTTAGTGTGCAGCGCATTTAATTCAATGCCGAGTCCAGTGGGTAGAGTGTCTTTAGTGTGGGAGACTTGGGGGTTTCATTCCAGGCTGAGTTAAATCAAAAACTTACCAACAATATTGGTGCTTGTGACACACTACCTGTCGCTCTGCATTACAAGGACTGGTTGGCGCAGCGTCAGGATGATTTGAGCCCTGAGTGGGATATAATGGGGCATGATGCCGGCAGGTTGGTATCCCAGTGGAGCATCACTATAAAACCACCACCATGCACGTGCACCGTCACAAATCAGTGCCCGCAATATGACAACAGTTGGTCTCAGAATTATCTCCTATATAAAGAGTAAACCATCCTGATTTGACCTTAGATGTTGCTAGATGTTGCCAGGACATAAAACCCTCAATCAGCAGATTGACGTCAACTTGCACCATCTCACCTGCCCTTTGAGGATGTGTAATTCTCTACAATTGCACACGGTATGAAAACCAACGCCTGGGGCGTTACAAGTTGTCGATTCTTATGAATCTACCCCCAAAAATAAATCAATAATTTGTATTTAGCCTGATGTAGATTTCACAGGTGACTCCCTCTGGTTAGTTCCCAATGTGGCTTTTTTAGGGCCTTTTCAGGTAAGAAATTCATTTTTAGGGCCCAGAAAATATGAGATTATAATGATTATATACATGCCAACTCTTTATGGTCTTACCTACATACATACACACATCCATCCATCCATCCATCAATCCATACACACATACACACATGCACACATACACACATACATACATACATACATACATACATACATACATACATACATGCATACATACATACATACGTACGTACATACGTACATACGTACGTACGTACATACATACATACATGCGTATGTACGTACGCACTACGTACGTACATACATACGTACGTACGTACATACATACATACATACATACGTACATACATACATACATATATACATACATACATGCATGCATGCATGCATACATACATACATACATACATACATACATACATACATACATACATACATACATACAGAAAAACCTCTCTCACCGGCTTCCTCTACAAATCGACCACTCCCCTATATCGATTGCTTTATTTGGGTCCCAAAAGATCGACCATACAATACCATTGTAAAAAAAAAAAAATTAAACTCCCTAAACCGGCCACCTCCCTAAAAGGACCATTTAAGCGTGCATTCCTTACACGCGGTATGCGGTATGCGGTATTCGGTATGCGGCATGCGGTATGCGGTATGCGAATGGCATGATTCCTTCTACGCGGTATGCGGTGTCGCAGTTTGAGTGCCCTGCCAGTTTGAGCGCCTTGCCAGTGGTTGTATACTTTTTTTGTCAAATAGATTTAAAAGCTTTCATTGGATCGATTAAAAATATCTTAATGTGCAATTGAAGAGGAAGATCTGAAGTATTTAATGGAACCTAAGAGCAATTTACTCTGAAAGTATTAAAAACAGAGATAATAGTTAAAGTTGGGATATTCTGAGTGTCAGTGCCAGTGTTAGTTAGCCTTACCAGATCATGGCCTCAAAAACTATTTTCGCAAAATAAATTCAAGAACTTCCAATTGGCTGATAAAAAAAAAAGCTGAATGTGAAATTGTAGAGAAAGATCTGAACTATTTAATAGAAACAATAGAAATTTGCTTTCAAAGCACCAAAAATCACAAATTACTGTGATAGTTAGGGTGGTTTTAATGTTGTCTCTATCCGCGCATGCGCAGAAGCAACAGAAGGGCACTCAAACTGGCAGGGCGCTCAAACTGTGACAGCCGCATGCGGTATGCAGCATGTGGCATGCGGCGAGGTCTCAGACAGGGGTTCCTACCTTAAAGCTAGGATTCCTTACACGCGGTATGCGGTATGCAAATGCGAATGCGAATGCGGCAAAAAATCGAAAAGCATCTAAGTCAATGGGGGTGATTCCTTACACGCGGCATGCGGCATGCGGCATGCGACATGCGAATATTGAATCGGTCTATGTAGCGATCGGTGCGGCATGCGAATGCGACTGCTGCTGCGTTTGCCATAGAGAACAGTGGTGAGGAAACCTGACACTGTGTGTGGGTGTGTGTGTGGGTGTGTGGGTGAAAGGACCCATCCCGTAATCACGCCGCACGCCGCATGCCGCATGCCGCATGCCGCATACCGTGTGTAAGGAATCCTAGCTTAATCCACAGAAATAGGAATAGTTATCTATGCTTTGGCAATTATAAAGGTAGGAACCCCCATGTGAGACTAATCACTATGTACACGGCACCCAAATAGTACACCCACAAGTACAATAGTACACCCACTGCTACAATAGTACACCCAAATAGTACACCCACAAATACAATAGTACACCCAAATAGTACACCCACAAATACAATAGTACACCCAAATAGTACACCCACAAATACAATAGTACACCCAAATAGTACACCCACAAGTACAATAGTACACCCACAAATACAATAGTACACCCAAATAGTACACCCACAAGTACAATAGTACACCCAAATAGTACACCCACAAGTACAATAGTACACCCACAAATACAATAGTACACCCAAATAGTACTCCCACAAGTACAATAGTACACCCAAATAGTACACCCACAAGTACAATAGTACACCAACAAATACAATAGTACACCCAAATAGTACACCCACAAATACAATAGTACACCCAAATAGTACACCCACAAGTACAATAGTACACCCAAATAGTACACCCACAAGTACAATAGTACACCCACAAATACAATAGTACACCCAAATAGTACTCCCACAAGTACAATAGTACACCCACAAGTACAATAGTACACCCACAAGTACAATAGTACAATTACATGGGCATGATAGTACACCATCAAGTAAAATAGTACATCCAAGCCAAATACAAATACACTCGAAACTACCCTTGCAAATTAATATCCCCGCATGTCCAATAAACATGTGCTAAAAAACACACACACAGGAAGGGTCTACAGAGCAAACCCCCTACCAACGCCATATAATTACTCACCCCAACCCCACACCCACCACACCCTTCACCCCTCCTCCGCGCCAACTCACACACTGCGCAATAATACAGGGTGTAACGCCCAGGATGTGTATGCTTTGTGTGGTGTGGGGTGGTGGTGGGGGGGTGGGGTGGGGTGGTGGTGGGGTGGGGGTGCTGCTGTTGCTGTTGCTTGTTTTGTTTTGTGGTGCTTTTCTGTGTATTTATTTTGCTTTAGTATCTATTGAAATATCCTCAATGCCACCGAGCACCCCTTACCCCTGGTGCTTCTCTGTCCCTGGGTAGATAATGACAATGTCTGCACCTGTTTGATGTCGCTGTTCAAAACACTAATGTATACAATCAGTATATTGTCGTCTACTTTGAAGAAATGTAGACATTGCAGCCGACACTCATCAAGGAAACTCATAACAAAATTCGTCGATTTTCACTCAAACTTAAAAGCTGAGTTTAGTTTTCACTAAATATTCCGCTTGCTGTGCGCGAGGTGGTGGGTTCGATCCCCGGTTGAGTCCAAATCTGGCGTTTTCTATAACAATAAGGCAAGGAGCAGTGGAGTGAGAAAGATCAATTGTCGGCAGTTGAATTTGTTGCAATGCTTATGCCTGGTACACACCTACCGTATAGGATTCGCGCACTAAAACGCGCGACTCGACCCGACCCGCTTAAAACTGAAAACGGGCTGATTCATTTTTCAAATTGCAAATCGCAATCGTAATCGGCCGGTTTTAGCCCTAAAACTGAGGTTTTATGCGCGAATCGCAATCGCTAGGTGTGCGTGGGGAGCTCACACCTTGCGATTTTTGTGTGTGAAACTGGCAGTTTTAGATCATATACGGTCGGTGGGTGCGCACAAACGGTAGGTGTGTACCAGGCATTAAAGTTGCATAGGCGTTCAGTGCCTGCCATTTTATATTTTTTAAATATAAATATATTATTTTAATCTTTATTTCCACTATAGTTTATTTGAAGTAACTTTTATTTTAAACGCTTATCTTTGGAGAGGTTTGAAGTGAAAATATTCTAAATTAATGTTGACGTGCGCATCACAATGTTCGACATCATATGCCGCAGCAGTAATGGTTTCTATTAAATTGAAACAGTATTTTCATTTATACAGCAATAAATGGTTAATGACTGTAGAGTTATCTAACTTTCTAAGTGGGATATCCAGGATCAAATCTATGTACACATGTGTTCTCATTAAACATTAATTTTTGTACAGAAAGGAACACTAAGTCAATTTAATATAACCTGTCACTGCTGAAACATATAAATTATAGTTTGTTTGTTATTATTTTATGTCCTAGCAACATCTAAGGTCATATTAGGACGGGTACCAACTTGTGATAGTGTGCACTCATGGCGACTTTATAGTGCTGCCCCACTGGGAGGCCAGGCCACCAGCACCATGACCTGATATCCCACTCAGTCACATTATCCTGACACAGCCAACCAGTCCTTGCCCTATCCTAATAATGCCGAGCACCTGGCTACGAAGCAACAAGTATCAATTTTTAAGTCATTGGTTTGACTTGACCAGGGTTCGAACCCACAATCCGATGGTCTACCAACACGGGAGATGGACGCTCTAACTCATTCGGCCATCCCGTCTGGTCCTATAAATTATAGATAATGTCCAGCATTACTGCATGCACACCAAAATTAATTGTGCATTTTCGCTTGAAATAGCTCCAAAGTTAGCCATTTAAAATAGAAGTTACATCGAATTTAAAGCTGCATAGTCCGATGAAATATCAAATTTTCAAAACCAAACTAATTATCTAGATTTGATTTTACATATCTAACTTAGATAATGATGCACTTATTAAGCACTTGTTTCTGCGTAGAAGGCAATACTAAGTCAATTTAACAGAACCTGTTACTGCAGAAGTCTATGGTGTCGGGGTTTTGAAAAGCTTGCCAAAACCTTTTTCTTTTTTTTTTTTTTTTTTTTTTTTTTTTTTATTGAGGCTGTATTTATACTGTCCATAGCATATAAGCCTGGGTATTCAGGCTTGTTTTCAATGCTGGCCAGCTGTAGTGTTGGTGTTGTCTTATCACACAGTAGCTGCTGATAAGGTATTTGATTGCCTGTATTTCAGTAGCAGATAGATAGTTGGTTGGTCTGGTTAGTACTATAGTAGTCTATGTTAATTTTTTTGGATTTTCTTGGCATATATGTGCTTTATTTTTTTCTACTCTTATTTCTAGACTAGCCTACTCCTATTTACATATCATAGGCTTGTACGCAGCTGTGAGGTGTGTTATCTGGGTGCTTTTGGTATGGTTACCTTCCATTGGGCGTCTCGCTGGTGGGCCGTGACATGTATCACCTGCCCCTTTGCGGTGCAGCTTAGTTGGGGGTTCCTAGCCTTATTTTGCACAGATATTTTTTGTATGTTTTTAGGTCGGGAATTTGTCGTTCCTTTACTGTTTGGGCATTCCACACCTTGGCAGCCATTTCTAGCGTGCTTCTCTCGTGAGCTTTTATTTGGCTTCTGGTCTGCTTTAGTAGTGGCGCATTATTTGCTCTAGTTGCCCTTTGTGGTTTTGTTAGGAGTTTATTGTCTTGACTATAGCTGTATGCTAATGTTTTCAGATGAATTATTCTCCTATTTTCTAGCAATTTTACTTTGGTTCTTTTGTGTATGTCATAGGTGGGGTGCAGCTTGTCTACTCTGAGGCAGATTTTCAGGGCTCTGTTCTGTAGTGTTTGCAGTTTTTTTAGAAGTTCTTTCTTTGCACCCATCTCCATAGTCAAAATAGGGTAGCACCATGCCCTTGAAGATTTTTATTGACATTTCTTGTGTCATGTAGTCTCTTAGCTTTGCAAATAGCCACAGTTTGTGGTTTACCTTTTGGACAATTTTGTTTATACATAGGTTGTAGTTTAGTTGGCTGTCCAACTCAAGGCCTAGGTATTTGTAATGGTCTACATTTTCTAGTGTTTGGCTTCCATTTTCCATTTTTGCACTTAAAATATCTCAAAAATTTACCATTTAAGATAAAAGTAATTTTGAACTAAAGGGGCTGTCACATTACGGCGTATGGCGGGAGCGTATTGAAAACCTACGTACGCCATCGGGTGCCACTTTCGGGTGTGTTTGAGCGTATGAGGAGCGTATGAAGAGCGTATGCGTAGCGTATGCGTAGCGTATGCGTAGCGTATGGGAGCGTATGGGAGCGTGCTGTGACATTTTTTGACAGTATGGGCCATACGCCCTCATAGGTCGCGTTTTTTTGAGCATGCACAAAAAAATTTGGACGGACGGATTTATGAAAGCGTATGGCGGCGTATGCATCATAGGCTTCACATACGCCGGCGTGTTGCGGCACTGGCGGCGTATGCGTAGCGTATGCGTAGCGTATGCGTAGCGTATGCGTAGCGTATGCGTAGCGTATGCGGCGTATGGCGACGTATATGACGTAAGCCGCTACGCCGCCATACGCTCCCGCCATACGCCGTAATGTGACAGGGCCTTAACGTAAAGTAGATAATAGTGATTGATTTAATATATTTACTTCAGAAAAAAATACAGAAATTCAAAACCATCGGACTATGCAGTTTTAAATAAGGTCGATTGTGGCTAGCAACCAAATATAGTTGCCTAAGAAAATATAGCTAAAACTTAAAACCATGCAACATAGAAAACGCACTTCCCAGAAAGACTATTTTTGTCTTAGCCCCCCCCCCCCCCCCCCACAACCCTCCGTTTTTGTCTTTCTGTTTTTGTTTGTTCATTAGACTTACCTTCACCATCACGCCACCTGGTGGGCGGTCCAATGAGGTTACCCTGGCAACCAGAGAGGCGGGGTGGCGTGAGTGCGTAGGGGGGGGGGGGTAGGAAAGAGAGGGGGGTGTAATCATAGCCATTAAGGCTAAAGAATAGAGGCTGTTACGTCATGCATCAGATAAATGTCGTCTGCGTTGCTAAATTGGCAATCTGGGCGTCCCTGCTGTTGTCAACGCTACCGTCATGAGGTTCTAGCAACAGATGGCAGGTGGCGTTAATAGAAATCACAGCCTGGTTCCATAAATAGCAGTCGCCGATATAGTATTAAAGCCATATGGAGAGGTGCGACTGGGATTGGTGGGTTATCTCTGAACCAATGGTATATCATACATTCCTATACTGATGATGGTGGGTTGTATTGTTTGTGTGTGGTTTGTGTTTGTGTATGGGATTTCACCATTGGCGATAGAGGGAGTGCACGTGACGTCATTACTTAGCAATCAGTGGGCAGCGGTGCGCCATCTTGGATTACGAGCACCCTCCCTAGCCATGTTGTGAATGCATGCAGATGCAGTAAACCTGAGTTTTCTTGTGTTATGGGAGGTTCTGGGCAGTTTACATCCAGTGTGTTTACATCCAGTCGTTACAGCACTTTAGCAACGACTTTTGAGGCCAAACTGCTCAAAACAGTGACAAATAAACCAACAAATCAGTAAATAACCACAGTGTAGGCAATTGCAAGCCTTCTGTATGTCATCAGCTACCTAGCAGTCTTTCCCTATTTCGGATCGACCTAGAATAGCCTACCCCAACACAAAACAAGCTCAAACATCTACAGATACTAAATAATCACCATGTAACCACAAAGGGCTACTAGAGCAAATAATGTGCCACTACTAAAGCAGACCAGAAGACAAATAAAAGCTCATGAGAGAAGCATGCTGGAAATGGCTACCAACGTGTGGAATGCCCAAACGGTAAAGGAATGACAAATTCCTGACCTAAAAACTTACAAAAGATATCTGTGCAAAATAAAGCTAGGATCGATTGATTGATTGGTGGTTGCTTTATGCCGTGTCGGAAGCATAGGCCATATTCATGGTGAGCAATGTTTGTTTTTTGTTCAAACCATTGCTTTTACATGCAAAAGCAGAGAATCAATTATGTGCCAATAGACACTCATTAAATTAGAAAGCTCACAATCATATATTTGTGGTCAAGGGAAACAAATTCCCATAGAAAAAGAAAAGTTTTATTAATAATTGATAGAATCTATTTAGTAAACTATATGAGGTGGTACAGTCCAGTTGCCCTCAAAAAGGCTAAAATGTTGAGGCTGTATTTATACTGTCCATAGCATATAAGCCCGGGAACCCAGGCTTGTTTTCAATGCAGGCCAGTTGTAGTAGTGGTGTTATCTTACCACAATGTAGCTGCTGATAAGGTATTTTATTGCCTTCATTTCAGTAGCAGATAGATAATTGGTTGGTATGGTTAGTCCTAGTAGCCTATGTTAGTTTGTTGTTATCTTCTTGGCATATATGTATTATTGTATTTTGTTCTACTCTTATTACTAGACTAGCTAACAATAACTTGCTAACAATAATTCTGCATCTTTGCACCTTATGCCAGGTACACACATAGCGTATAGGATTCGCGCACTAAAACTCCCGATCCGCTTAAAACTGAAATCGGGCCGATTCATTTTTCGAATCGGGAATCGCAATCGTAATCCTAGCGCACACCTACCGTTTTAGCCCTAAAAATCGGGAATCGCAATCGGTAGGTGTGCTAGGGGAGTGCACACCTCACGATTTTGGGGCAGTTTTAGGTCGTATACGCTAGGTGGGTGCGGGAAAACGATCGTATACGCTAGGTGTGTACCGGGCATTAAATATCTCCAAAGTTAGGCATTTAAAATAAATAGTTACTTTAAACTAAAGTGTGTTACTTATCGGTGGATTATAACAATGAACTTAAAGCTGCATAGTCCGATGAAAACACTAAATTTTCAAAACCAAAATGATTATCTAGATTTGATTCTACATCTAACGTAGATGCTGGTGCACTTATTAGACATTTATCGTCATATATCAGGGAATACTGAGTCAATTTAACAGAACCTGTTACTGCAGAAGTCTATGGTGTCAGAGTTTTGGAAAGCTTGCCAAAACTAATTTTCCATGTTTGCACTGAAAATATCTCAAAAGTTTACCATTTAAAATAAAAGTAACTTTGAACTAGTGTAAAGTAGATGATACTAGTGATCGATCTAATATATCTATCTCAGAAAAAAATACAGAAATTCAAAACCATCGGAGTATGCAACTTTAAGGTCCAGCATGCGCAGTGAGGGTGCGCATACCGCGACCACCCCACGTATACACCACTAACCACCCCCACCTTCGGCCCCACCTGTTTTCCACCCCCATCCACACAGACACACACACACCTAGCTCCTCCCACCAGCTCCCACGTACCTCACACACACACACACGCGCCGCCTCCTCACTGCACCCCTGGCTGCAGCTCTCTCAGTGGTTTCCACTCAGTAGCGCGCTGGATGCCCCTCAAGGTGCACGTGCAGGTTGATGTGAGTGTGCACTAGGTGGCGCTCCCTGGTGCAAGGATTACGCTCTTAACTCACACTGGGCAAATAGAGCGGCTCAGGATTAGATTTATATACATATAATATACTATATATATATATATATATATATATATATATATATATACATTGAAGCCAGTATCAAGAGAGATAGAGAGTTCCCGTCCTGATATGACTTTAGATGTTGCTAGGACGTAAAACAACAACTGTTTCAAGTCCCTACTGGATGCATCCTGGTCAAGCATTACGTACATCTTGGAGCCAGTGACAGTTGCTACAATCCACTACATTTGGAGAACTGTCTCGATTTCTATTAATTAAGAGCGGCTAACAGGTCCAACTCTGAGGCCTATTATAGCTGTATCCTATTGATTGATTGATTGATTGATTGATTGATTGATTGAAGAAACAACCCGGGATAGAGAGAGGAAAGGAAGGCAGTGCAGCAGGTGAGTGCAATCGCCATAGTAATACTAATAAGTGACTTAAAGTTGCATAGTCCGATGGTTTTGAATTTCTATATTTTGTCTGGGATAAATATGTTAAATCGATCACTACATTAGTTCAAAGTTGCTTTTATTTTAAATGGTAAACTTTTCAGATATTTTGAGTGCAAACATCGAAAATTAGTTTTGGCACGATTGCTAAAACTCTGACACCATATAGACAGACTTCTGCAGTATCAGGTTCTGTTAAATTGACTCAGTATTGCCTTCTACGCAGAAACAAATGCTTAATAAGTGCATCAGTATATAAGTTAGATATGTAAAATTAAAGCTAGATGATTGGTTTGGTTTTGAAAATTTGATATTTCATCGGACTATGCAGCTTTAAGGTATGCTGTTAGTGTTATGCCGTATGAAGTTATCTCACATGTGTCAGTTCTTCGAGAGTTACTTGTAGAAAATTGAGTTGTGGGTTTAAAGTTGCATAGTCCGATGAAAAGATCAAATTTTCAAAACTAAAACAATTATCTAGATTTGATTCTACATATCTGATACGCGACGAAGGAGGAACAGGACGCGGGGGTGGAGAAGAAAACATTTTATTTACATCAAATAAATGAGAGACAATGAGGAGTACCATCTAGACTATATAATGAAGAACAATAGGGTAATCAAGGAACAGTCAATCTCAATAGGTAATAACAATCAAGGAGCAAGTCAGATAACATGAAGAAGAGTCCAGGGGAAACCTGCCGTCGAGGCGAGGCCAGTCAAAGTCAAGAGGGGGAGAGGAGCCCCGAAGAGCCCTCCACCCTAGGAAGGAGAGAAGAAGGAAAATAAAAAAGTTGGCCGTCCATACATAGGAGCCGGCCCCCTCCCGGACGATGCGGCCCATGTCCACGTCGCACAGGAGCCTGTAAGTGTGAGGCTTCCCGAGGTACTCGCGACAGGGTATGCCAGAGTTCACGCTGCCTCCAGGGGGGTAGGACAGGTCACCAATGCTCCACCTCTTCCCTGGGTCGCAGCTGATGGCGCACATGTGCGACTGCTGGCTGCGTGGTGGGCTCGCAGTGGGAGCCGTAATGGAGCCGCACACCATCGGTAGCTGTGGCATAATCCCTGGCGGCAGGGCTGCCACAGTCACGGTGCACGGCAACATCTGAGGGCATGGCGGCATCCGAGTGCGGCCTGGCGACTTCTGGTGGTGACATCTGGGGAGGCGAGGGTATCGGGGGTGATATTACCGCATGTGCGGCCGGTAGGTTGTGACGGGCCCCGGGGGGATGGGCAGCATGGGGCCGGCAACGGCCCACCACAGAGATGGGGCCGCTGTCACGGGGTTCCTGCCGTCCTGTTGGGCTTAGCGCCGCCGGCAGATCAAAAATCCGCCGAGGGGCCGCCCGCCGTCGCATGCTTACGGCGCCGTTTTGTGTTACACACGGCCTCACTGTGCACCGTCAGGACGTGCCTAACGTTGGCGCAGTAGGCGCAGGCGTGGCGCTGCCTGGCGCCCTGGTCACCATGCGCCTTGCCAGGCGCCGCACGGTCACAGGAGGCGGGGTCACGGTTCCAGCCGGCGCAAGGGGTGCCATAAGCCTCTCGTGTATATGGCGTTCGGGCGTAGGCCTGGGAGATGCGTGGCTGGCTCTTAGTGCGGGCCGACTCGGCGGCCCATGAGGTGGAGGTGGAGCCCGCGGTGGCCGTCAATGGGGCGATGAGGGCATCTAGGCGGATATCGTTAATCGCCATGGGGTCATGCCAACCATCCGGGAGCCTACCGTCCGCTATCCAGGTAAACACCATCTCGGAGTATCGACGGACGGTAGGCCAAGGATAGGTCAGGTTATCCCTCAGCACTGTGAGGATGTGGTGGGTGAGAGCGGGGACGGAGTCGGAGGGGAAGAAGGGGTGGGCCTCGACCATCCTGAGGGCAAGGTTGTATTCCTCCCTGGTGGCCTCCCCCTTCTTCACGGCCTTCCCCTCCGCCCCCCTCTCCACGAGGTCATGAGGGAAGACATAGTTTGACGGGATACCTTTCCGATGACCGGTGTGGTGTGCCTCGGTCGACGCCAGGATCTCGAGGATGGCCTCCGCGGCAGACATCGGGGTGTGCGCATTGGGGCAGTAGACGGAGGCATTGGTGGAGGCGGCGACAGCCGGGGGCGCAGCAGGGTTCCAGTGCCGGGCATAGCGCTGATACTGCGGATGGAGAGTGTGCGGGGCTGCTGGATAAGGAGGCGGTGCTGGAGGGGCGGCATAGGCCATGGAGATGGCGGGCATGATGGCTGGAGTGGTGTGTGTGGCGGCCGGGGTAGGCTGGGCGGTGGCGGTGGATATTACCATCGCCTCCCTAATTCCGGCGAGTCGCTCCACAGACTGGGTGATGGTGTCCATGGTCGCCTTGGTGGAAGATATCCAGTGCGTGGCCTCCGAGTGGCGGCGCGAGGAGGAGGATGCCGTGGAGGCGGTATCGGGGGTGGCGGCTCTCCTAGTGCTGCGGCGTCCGGTGGCACGGCCTCGTCCAGGGGCAGTTTGAACTAATTTGTGGCAGTATCTCTGTTCTGATTTTTCCTTTTCTTCTGTTACTACTTTGAGCATGCCATCAAACTGGTGATCCCTGATCAAGTCGGCCAGCTCCAGCGGCTTGTTGCAGCAGGGACACTTGTGATGGCGGCTGACACTCTCCTTGATGCAGTCTTCACAGAACCTATGCCCGCATAGGGTCATGTGCACATCTTCCATGATGCAGATGCACACGGGGCAGGAGAAGAACTCTGCCAGCGGCTTCAGCCGGATGTATCGAGGCAACTCATCGGAGTTCATAGTTGATTTGTACCCTTCAATAGTTTGCGACCAATGTGAATGTGTCAGTTTCAGATGCGTTTGAGAATCTGGAGGTAGCAGTGGTAGCAGAAGGAGAGCAGAGTGGCCAGAGGCAGCGGCGGGCGCAGTTATAAGGCCCGAGACTGGAGGGGGGGGGGGGGGGGGGGCGGCGGAGGGTGATGTAACTCTCAACCGGCGGGCGGGGTGGGGGCGGGGGAGGGTGATGTAATACTCAACCGGCGGGCGCGGGGGGGGGGGGGGTTCCTCCTCCTCCACCGCCGCGAATCAACCGCAATGCGAGCATTAAGACCAAAGTAGATACTGATGCACTTATTAAGCATTTCTCGTCACATATAAAGGAATTCTCTTTGTCGGACATCCGGGCACTTTTTGCGTTCACACCGCGCGAAGGGTAAAACAAATGCCACTGTCATAGAGACAACATTAAAACCACCCGAACTATCACAGTAATCTGTGCTTTTTGGTGCTTTAAAAGCAAATTTCTCTTGTTTCTATTAAATAGCTCAGATCTTTCTCTACAATTTCACATTAAGCTTTTTTTGCCAATTGGAAGTTCTTGAATTTATTTTGCGAAAATAGTTTTTGAGGCCATAATCTGGCACTGACACTCAGAATATCCCAACTTTCACTATTATCTCTGTTTTTAATACTTTCAGAAGTAAATTGCTCTTAGGTTACATTAAATACTTCAGATCTTTCTCTTCAATTGCGCATTAAGATATTTTTAATCGATCCAATGAAAGCTTTTAAATTTATTTTACAAAAATAAATGCTCCGCATAGACATAGCATTGCTGCAGCACACATCACTGAGGTATTTTACCCTTCGCGGGCTAGTTTCCGGGGTTGTGACGTCATGCCGACATAGGGAATACTGGGTCAGTTTAATAGAATCTGTTACTGCCGAAGCCTATGGTGCCAGAGTTCTGGCAAGCTTGCCAAAAATAATTTAGCACGTTTACACTTCAAATATATCAAAAGTTAGCCATTTAAAATAAAAGTTACCGCAAATTAAAGTAATGTAGATTATAATGATCAACCTAATATATTTATCTCAGAAAACTTACAGAAACTCAAAACCATCGGACTATGCAACTTTAATTAAATTACAAATTTGTCAGGGTCATTTCTATTTTTTTCCAGACTATAAACTTACATTGTTAGTGCGACTTTTTTGTGTGTCATTGAGACGCGTTGGGTTTTTTACCCTCTGCTGTATCAATTATGTGGTTTCACGCGTATTTAACCTGACTCCTGAGCTATCGAATCGTTGTGAGTTTTGGTTGGTTGGTTGTTGGAGTTGTATGTCTTGACAACATCTAAGGTCATATTATGACAAATACTGACTTGTCAGTGTGTACTCATGGCAACTTTATAGTGTTGCCTGACTGGTAAATCAGGCTGCTGGCACCATGACCCAATATCCCATTCAGTCACAATCCTCACATTATCCTGACACTGAGCTAACCAGTCCTTACCTTATCCTATTAATGCCAAGCGCCAGGCTAGGAAGCGACAAGTATCAATTTGATAAGTCATTGGTTTGACTCGACCCGAAGCCAAACCCCCAATCTCCCGCACAAGAAGACCGCGCTCTTCCGATTCGGCCACCGTTTCCAATCAGGATAATATCAATCAGGTTATGGTGCCAGTGCCTAGTCACTAGTGGGGCAGCACAATAAAGTCACCATGAGTGTGCACTGTCACAAGTCGGTACCCGTTCTGATATTGCCAGGATCTAAAACATCAATAAACAATTATCCCACTCAGTAGCATTATCCTGATATTGATATTATCCTGATACCAGTCATAGCCCTATCAAAGCCCAAATAAACAAACTACATCCAGTGTAAGTGTAGTTTGCTAGCACTAGTAGTATAAGGATGAAAGATCTCCGCGATTCCGCGGATTTCCGTGATTTTTCAATCCCGCAGCACCATCAGCGTATACTAATATGTAGTGCTGAGACCGCAGAACTATCAGCGTACACTACTAATATTAATAAATGATCCAAGCGCCACAGCACTATCAGCATACACCACTAACACATGCTTCAAACGGCGCAGCACTATTACTTATTAGCGTATACCAATATATATGTAACCCGACTTCCGGGAATTTTCCGCGATTCCCTGACAATGCTAAACCTATGGGAGAATATCAGCATTTCTGCTTTTTTTTCCCAGAGACCACTTTCATCCTTGGTATTAGTCTGCTAGTACTAGTAACACTCATTGTTTGGGTCCTACATGTCGTTGGCGGATTGCTTGTAAGGCCAGCGGGTACTGTCCATGCCATCTGGGAAATCATCGCTACTTGAACTAATGGCAGTAATTGCCCTTTGGAGACAGAAGAAGAAAAAGGACTGAGCTTTGCCGTCCTAACCACACTTAGAATTATAACATAATGAATTCATCATAATGTATATATATATATATATATATATATATATATATATATATATATATATATATATACATGATTGCATATAGCGTACCATAGAGGGGGTGTAATGACGTCACAGACAACTTTCGGTGGCCATATTGGATTACATTCAGAAGGCTTCCAACTGCCTAACACTGTGCTTATTTATTGATTTGTTGGTTTATTTGTCACTGTTTTGAGCAGTTTGGCCTCAGAAGTTGTTGCTAAAGTGCTGTAAGTAAACACATTCACATTGGATGTAAACTTCCCAGAACACAAGAAAACTCTGTTTTACTGCATGTGGATGCATTCACAACATGGCTAGGGAGGGTGCTTGTAATCCAAGATGGCTGGCTGCTGATTGCTGACGTCACGTGCACTCCCTCTATAGATGAGAATCTTTCAAATTCTTTTTCTGCCCGATTTTTGTTCTTCCGGATATGGTCAAAATTTGCTACTGTTCCAGCTTCCCCCGTCACTTTAGAAATAGAAGTCCCCAAAATTCATCAAATATGTTCCTGTCGAACGGTGCTTGCCTAAATTTTGCGGATTGATTTTTACACTGGGCGATATGAGAATTTCCAATCCATCTCCAATTTTCCCGTCCATTTCCCAACTTTTGGGCGATGACCCTGCCGTTGTATTTTTGACCTGTTCTCATCCCTGATATCTCCACAATGCATCAAAGGTGAGGTAGATCGCTTAGGTAACAAACACCTCAAGGGTCACGTGTCACGTGGGCAACCTTATCAGGTGACCAGGGAGTGAGGGGGCAGGTGTTGCCACATCTACACCTGATGCACCACACCTGTAGGTGTGTTCTAGACCCGCCACCTGGGTGTGAACCCGGCCTACCGCCCCCCCCCCCCCTCCATTCCTACACCTGGCCCCCTCTCCACGTGGGCAGGTGTTCTAATGTGAACAGCGCCTTCTGACTGGGTAGGACGGTCAGGTCAAAAGAAGGGTTCAGGTCATATAAGCAATGTGTGGTTACAGACACACTGAGGTTATATACTTATACAGATGTTTTGTTTGTTTGTTGTTTTACGTCTTAGCAACATCTAAGGTCATATCAGGATGGGTACCTACTTGTGACAGTGCGCACTCATGACGACTTTATAGTACTGCCCCACTGGAAGACCAGGCCACCAGCACCATGACCTGATATCCCACTCAGTCACATTATCCTGACACTGAGCCAACCAGTCCTTGCCATATCCTAATAGTGCCGAGCGCCTGGCTAGGAAGCGGCAAGTATCAATTTTAAAGCCATTGGTTTGACTCGACCAGGGTTCGAACCCAAGGTCCCATGGTCTACCAACACGGGAGACAGATGCTCTAACTCATTCGGCCATCCCCGTCTGGTACTTATACAGACACTAATCTTATTCAGATACTGAATTTATACAGACCGTGATCTTACACATGCCTTAATGGTATACAGACATTTAGTTATAGAGACACTGAAGTTGTACAGATGGCAGGAATTTATACAGACCATGATGTTATAACTATAAAACCCTGTGGTTAGCCAGATGTTATTGTTAGTGTTACACAGATACTAAGATTACCGTGATATTACGGAAGTTTTACAGATACTCTGTGGCGGAGTGGTTAGAGGGTCTGACTTTTTTCTAGGTCGGACTCCTAATCTGAAGGTCAGTGGTTCGATTCCCCATTCCCCCACCTCTGCCAATTTGGATTTCCACCGCTGTGTATAACTTACAGCGTCATCAAAGGCCAGTTGCTCTCATACAATGTCTATGTGGTGTGGGAGGTTAAGAATCCCTTGGGTCGGTAAAAGTGTCGGCGCAGGCTTTCTATCGACAAACTGTCTAATGGTGAAAACAAGTCTATTCAGGCTTAGCCATGATAGGCCGTATAAATCTTCAAGAAAAGAAAAAGATAGTGACGTTATACACACCCTGAGGTTATGCAGATACTGATGCTATACATACCCTGATGTTATACAGATAATGAGGTTATACAAATACTGAGGTGTTACAAATACTGAGGTAATACAAATACTGAGGTTTTGCAAATACTGAGGTTATACAGATAGCATGAAGTTATACAGCCATTGTTATACAGACATTAATGTTACACCGACCCTCATGTTAATATTGTTATACAGACACTAAGGTTATGCACCCGCTGATCTTACACATGCCCTGATGTTATACAGACATTCAGTTATACAGACACTGACATTGTACAGATGGCAGCCACTGAAATTATACAGCCCTGTAAAGGTTATACGATCCTGTGAAGTTATACTGACCCTGTGAAGTTATTTAGACCAGGGAGTCATACAGAGACTAGAAGGTTATACAAGTGCTATGAGATTGTACAGACCCTGTGGTTATACAAATCTGGTGAGATTATACAGACCATGTGGTTATACAGAAACTGAGGTTATACAGACATTGTGAAGTTATACAGATACTGTGTTGAGACCAGTAGGTTATGCAGAGATCAGCCGGTTATACAGATGCTGTGAGGTTATACAGAAAATGGATGGTTTTATACATAGAAACCACGCCGAATACCTCCAAAGCGGGTGAAAATCGCGCAGTCTTTGAAATGGTCGATTCGTGGTTTGTTTTTGTTTCGACGCTTTGACGTTGAATGTCCACCAGGTGCCGCGGTAGCACACGCAACGTCTCCGCTAGGGGGCGCCATCTAACATCTTCGCCAGGGGGCGCCATATAACAGCGCCGCTAAGAGCCTCCACCGTAACATCCCCGCTAGGGGCCGCCACACCTGTTTGCGAACTTCTGCGCGTGGCAGGAATAAATCAGGGTTATGCGCACGCGCTGTGTGTGTGTGAGTGTGTGCGTGTGTGCGTGTGTGCGTGTGTGCGTGTGTGTATGTGTGTGAGGTGAGTGTGTGTCTGTGTGTGAGGTGAGTGTGTGTCTGTTTGTGTGTTCGTGCACGATGGGGTATAATACTGTAGTGCGAGTGGTCTGCACTGACCTCAGACAAGGAGCCGCATAGACAGGTAGGCTCGGGTAGTGTGGTGACATTATTAGAGACCCTAGGTGGTGTAATGGTTAGCACACTGGCCCGGAATGCAAAGAAATGTGGGTTCGAGTCCCGCTCTAGGCACAATATTTCCCATTTTCATCACCCCCCGCGACAATACTATTAATAGATTGATTACATTTTTTTTGTTTTCTTGAAGATTTATACTGCCTATTATGGATAAGTCTGAATAGACTTGTTTTCACCATTAGACAGTTTGTCAAAAGAAAGCCTGAGCCTACACTTTTACCGACCCAAGGGATTTTTAACCTCCCACACCACATAGACATGGTACGAGAGCAACTGGCCTTTGATGACGCTGTAAGTTATACACAGCGGTGGAAATCCAAATTGGCAGAGGTGGAGGCATGGGGAATCGAACCACTGACCTTCAGATTAGGAGTCCGACCTAGAAAAAAAGTCAGACACTCTAACCACTCCGCCACAGATAACACCTAGCAACATCCAAGGTCATATCAGGATGGGTACCGACTTGTGACAGTGCGCACTCATGGCAACATTTAGAGTGCTGCCCCACTCGGAGATGGATGCTGCTGGCGCCATGACCCGATATCCCACTCAGTCACATTATCCCGACACCATGCTAGCCAGTCCATGTCCTATCCTAATAATGCCGAGCGCCAGACTAGCTAGTGACAAGACAATTATCAATTTTAAGTCATTGTTTTGATGCGGCTTGGATTCGAATTCCTGACATTCCGCACGTGAAGCCTGCGCTCTACCGACTTGGCCACGGCGTCCATTAATAGTGTTTAAAGTAAAATTCCTAAATGAAATGGGATGGTGATGGAAGTTGCTAACCCGATGTCACCTGACTACCACTGGCTGGCTACTTGGGCCGGATTTTACTTAATAAAGATTCAGGGGGTTTAGGAGCCAGCCAGAGCTAAGACTCTCCTCCATAGCATTAAATACTAATACTATTGCCTTGTTGTTTGTGAGTAGTGTCAATAATAATCAAAGTTACTTCAAACTAAAGTAAACTAGAGTATACTGATCAACCTAATATATATATAATATATATTATATATATAATATATATTATACATAATATATGTTATATATATATATGTTATATATATTATATATATATTATATATATATGCTGTATAAGAATTATACGAGTATAATAACCCGGAATATTCCTCCTCTCCCTCATCGGTTACCCGGCCCCCGGCGACTGTTGGAGCCTCTCATAGTCATCTACTACTCCAGCCTCCCCCACCTCACCTCAGTGGGGATGCCCCCCCCCCCCTTCACACTGTAACCGTCACTCACTGTACCAGTGAAATACATTATACATATATACTATATTATATAGCTAAATAGCCAACTCCCAACACCAGGGTGAGGCACTGCGCCGACCCTACACCGGCATATCCAGGATATACGTGTGTGTGTATATATATATATATATATATATATATATATATATATATATATATATATATATATACATAATATGGCAGAAACTGAAAAACATCACAGTTTGCAACTTTGATGCTTGAAGTAGCCTCAGAGTTGAGTGCAGTGTAAACACAGCCTGTAACACCATTGCCTGGATTATTCCTGTCTAACTGTGTTTGCTTTAATTAGGCTGGGTACCGGATGTGGTTTCATCGATAGTCACTTCCGGTGAATTCCTAACACTAACAGACTGCGTCCCCCTGTAACCGACTTCCTGTGAACCGGTTCTACTAACAAAGTCACCATCGCCACCCCACCCCCCACCCCCCGTTACTACAACCATCCCCCTCCCCCCTCACATCTTTCCGAAAAAAATAGAATGTCACTTGCGTTCTTTGTTTGCCATTCCTTTGGAGATTACTAGGCGCATGCGCATGCGCATGAGTAGACCCGCATGCCGCTCTTCTGTCAACAGCTACGGAAGTCACGCGCACCAGTTTGTCTTCTCGCGATATATTTGGGTCCGCGTGTGCGTGCATGTGGAAGGGGCATCGGGGAGGGGGGGGGGGCAGAAATGTAGGTTGTTGGAATTTTACATCCTGGCAACATCTAAGGTCATATCAGGATGGGTATCGACTTGTGACAGTGCACACTCATGGTGACTTTATAGTGCTGCCCAACTGGGAAATCAGGCCGCCAGCACCATGACCCGATATCCCACTCAGTCACATTATCCTGACACTGAGCTAAACCAGTCCTTGTCCTATCTTAGTAATGCCGAGCTCCAGGCTAGGTAGCGACAAGTATCAAGTAAGTCATTGGTTTGACTCGGCTGGGAATCGAAATCCCGACCTTCCGCATGGGAAGCCTGCGCTCTACCGATTAGGCCACCGCGTCAGGTGTTTCTATGTTTGTTTCTTGGTTCTTTTATGTCCTAGCAACATCTAAGGTCATATCAGGACTTGTGACAGTGCGCACCCGTGGTGACTTTATAGTGCTGACCCACTGGGAGACCAGGCTGCCAGCACCATGACCCGATATCCCACTCAGTCACATTATCCTGACACTGACCCAACCAGTCCTTGCCCTATCCTAATAATGCCGAGGGCCAAGTGACAAGTACCAACTTTTTTAAGTCATTGTTTTGACTCGACCAGGGTTCGAACGATGTCAGTTGGGAGGCATGCTTTGCAGGCAGTTATGTGTGTGTGTGTGTGTGTCGGGTGGGAGGGGGAGGGGTGTCAGAGGCGGGAGATACACTGCATTCCGGCCGGTATACACATGCTTGTACAGGGACCGTATGCATGGGCCGGAGCTACGGCCCTAACCGCGGCTATTTTGGCACCACACGGCTAGTGGTAGAAAATCAGCATGCATGAGCCGGTGCCAGCGCTAGCCACCGACCGTAGCCTAGGCTAAGTTACCCTGCCTCCAGACCAGGGGCCGTATGCACGAATCGGGGTTAGGGCCGTAACCGCGGCTAGGCTAGCTCCCACGGCTAAATCCGTATGCAATTACACACATTTAGCCGTGTGGAGCTAGCCTAGCCGCGGTTACGGCCCTAACCCCGATTCGTGCATACGGCCCCAGGGTTAACGGGGTATCACAAGCAGTTAGTGTGCGTCTGAGGGTCTCAATCTATTCAATGCTGTCATATTTAACAGAATTACACACGCAATAAGTGAAATTTTATCAATTTAACCCTAAATGCGAAGCGATATTAACCCTGCTGCCGCAGCAGCGGCGATATTAATATTTTCGAATCGACGAATTTGAAGTAAACAAACCGCCGCCGCCGCCACCGCCGCGACGTCGATATCCATACTGTCCAACGTCAAATAAAAATGGCTACCGCTGTCGCCGCCGAATCGGCGGCAATATATTATGCCCAAATCTATTCAATGCGATCATATTTAACAGAATTACATACTGTACAAGTGATATTTTAGCAAATTAACCACAAAAACGAACTGAAAGTAACGCCGCCGCTACAACGCCGGCGATATTAATATTGTCGAATGGAGGGAATTCCCAAATCTATAAATAACTTCATGGTTAGCTCTCCGCACCGGCTAGTACATTTATGCATACAGCTTGACCTAATTAACCAAGGCCCTCCTAGCCGCTGATAGAGTGATAGCTATCCCAGAGTTGGCTCCTAGCTCCGGCTAAGCCTAACTCCGATTCATGCATATGGGCCCTGGCCTCGTGCATTTAAAGCTGCATAATTCGGTTAAACCCAGAGAGCGTGTATATAAACAGATGAGAGAGACAACTCCCATACTAGACCCTGTAACAGCTGCCGACTGTGGCGCTCCAAGTGGTGGTTGTTGAACAGTACATGACCCAGCTGTCAAACTCAAGGCATTGTCAATGGGTGTGTGCAATCTTCATCCAGAAAAAGTGAAATATCTCTAAAACTACACCACCTAGAAACAAACTGATTGGAATACACATAGAAAACATGTTTACCAACAAGATTATATTAAATTGATATGGTTAGGGTTCTGGATTTCTATTAATTTTGAATAAAATAAACGTTTTTCTCTGCACGTACTGCAAACTCAATGCATTGTCAATGGCAGTGAGCAATCTTCATACAGAAAACGTTAAATATCTCTAAAACCGCAACACCTAGAAACAAACTGATTGGAATACACATAGAAAACATGTTTACCAAAAACATTATATTAAATTGATAAGGTTAGGCTTCTGGATTTCTATTAATTTTGAATATAAACAAATGTTTTGCATTGAGCGTACCGGCAAACTCATGGCTTGTTCAACACTAACCGCCAGGAACGCCACTGTAGCCTGTGTTACCGTTTTTCGCGGGAGTTGTCTCTCTCATCTGTTTATATACACGCTCTCTGTTAAACCATAGCATTTTCAAATTGAACACACTTATTTAGATGTCATCATACATATCTAACTTAGATATTGGTGCACTTATTAAACATTTGTTGCTGCCTAGAAGGGCATACTGAGCTGATTTAATAGAACCCATTACTGCTGAAGTCTATGGGTCTAGAGTTTTGACAAGCACACCAAAAATAATTTGGTTAAATTGTTAAACAATTAATTAAATTAGCCATTTTAATGTAAGGTAGATCTATATTATAACGATCATCACACGAGCTGGCCGAATGAGTTAGAGTGTCCGTCTCCTGTGTTGGTAGACCATGGGATCGTGGGTTCGAAACCTGGTCGAGTCAAACCAATGACTTAAAAATTTATACTTGTCGCTTCCTAACCAGGCGCTCGGTATTATTAGGATAGGACAAGGACTGGTTGGCTCGGTGTCAGGATAATGTGACTGAGTGGGATATCAGGTCATGGTGCTGGGGGCCTGGTTTCCCAGTGGGGCAGCACTATAAAGTCGCCATGAGTGCGCACTGTCAGAAGTCGGTACCCATCCTGATATGACCTTAGATGTTGCTAGGACGTAAAACAACAACAAACATAACGATCATTCTAATAAATTTGTTTATCTTAAGAAAATGACAGAAACTCAAAATCATCGGAGTATGCACCTCTACGAGCTGATCACGTGACAACGGCCGCTGCTGGGGACAGACCAGACAGACGAGGCGAATGTGGAGCGGGGGTGGGTGTGGGTGGGGGGGGGGACTAATCGGCAGTTTAACAGAACTGTACACTGACACTGTCACATTATCCTGATACTGTGCAAACCAGTCCTTGTCCTATCCTATTAATGCCGAGCTCGAAGCTAGGTAGCAACAGGTATCAATTTCATAAGTAACTAGTTTGACTCGGCTGGAATTCGAATTCCTGACCATTCGCACGGGAAGCCTGCACTCTACCGATTAGGCCACCGCGTCAGGTGGTGTGGAGAGGTGGTTGTGGTGTGGTGGTGAGGTTGTGGTGATGGGGTTGGCGAGTTATCAATCAATCAATAGGATACACCTATAATAATTAATAGGCCTTGGACCTGTTAGCCGCTCTTAATTATTAGAAATGGAGACAGTTCTTCAGATGTGGTGGATCGTAGCAACTTTGGTGGTGTGGTGTGGTGTGGTGTGTTGAGGTGTGGTGTGGTATGGTATGGTTTGGTATGTTGTGGTGTGGTTGTGGTGAGGTGTGGTGTGGTATGGTGTGGTTGTGTTGTGGTATGGTGTGGTTGTGGTGTGGTATGGTATGGTGAGGTGTGGTTGTGGTTGTGGTGTGGTTGTGGTGTGGTTGTGGTGTGGTTGTGGTGAGGTTGTGGTGTGGTGTGTGTGGTTGTGGTGTGGTATGGTGTGGTATAGTGTGGTGTGGTGAGGTGTGGTAGTAGTGTGCTGAGGTTGTGGTGTGGTTGTGGTGTGGTTGTGGTGTGGTTGTGCTGAGGTTGTGGTGTGTGTGGTTGTGGTGTGGTATGGTATGATGTTGTATGGTATGGTGTGGTTGTGGTGTGGTTGTAGTGTGGTGAGGTTGTGGTGTGGTGAGGTGTGGTTGTGGTGTGGTTGTGGTATGGTGTGGTGAGGTGAGGTGTGGTGAGGTGAAGTGTGGTGAGGTGAAGTGTGGTGAGGTGAAGTGTGGTGAGGTGAGGTGAGGTGAGGTGAGGTGAAGTGATGTGGGAGGGGGTGAGGTTTTGTGGTAGTGGTGAGGAGTTGTGGTGTGGGTGTGATGAGTGGTTTTGTGGTAGTCGTGAGGTAATGAGGTGGTGGAACGATTGGTTGACATAGAACAACAAACATACCAGTTTATTTTACGCCCATAAATTTACGCCCATAAATTCGCCATGAGTGAGTGTGCCCTATCATAAGTCGGTATGATATGACCTTAGATGTTGCTTGGACGTAAATCAACATGAAACAAGCAAACAAGCCTCACCACCCCACCACCTCACCATCCCACAGCTACAAGTTACTTGAATAAAAAACAAACATTTCTCGCCGTGAATATGGCCTATGCTGCCGACCCGGCGTAAAGCCGCTTGGAACACATATAGAAAACATATTCAAAGAACATATTATATTAAATTTATATGGTTATGGTTCTGCATTTCTATTAATTCTGAATAAAATAAACGTTTTGCACTGCACATACCAGCAAACTCAATGGCAGTGTTCCTTCGTTGTGCAGCCAAGCTGCGAGTGCATACACAATGTTTATAAACATTGAAAGGGGTCTATAAGGCCACGAGGGGCATGATTACCATCATAATGTCTAACCACATACAAATTATCAAAATAGTCAGCCAATGTATATTTTCACATACGGTAATGAGCCAAATATAATGAATGACATGCAAATCATAATTAATCTTGTAAATTATGAATAAGTTATATATAATCTCACGCACTCAATTATGAAAACTTATAAATGAGTGTATAATTGGTAATATAATAATTTATTTTACACACACGAAGGTGTTTTTTTATAGGTAATTAAGTTAATCAAATATATGAAAACTTATAACTAATTTTATTTTTTAGCGACTGTATAATTCGTAATATAAACTCATGTATGATTCTTAGTTTATTTTACTCCCATAAAGGTGTTTGTTGACAGGTAATTAAATTGAGTACATTGCAGTCCATTACTTCGAGTATATCCCGAGGGTGTGGTCGATAGTTAGTATCCACTCAGTCTGTCCAACCGTTAGGTGATTATGCCCCCCCCCCCCATGCCTCATCAGCCCCCCCCCCCCCCACATATCCTACCCTACTCCCTCCGGCCTGTATCTGCCCCTACCCCCCACTCACACACATTGCCATTTCCACAAGGACATAACTACACCCCTCCCGCCCGCCCTGACAACTCCCATCATATCACACTGCCAACAGCGAATCCACCCACACACCCACACACCCACACACCCACACACCCACACACCCACACACCCACACCCACACCCACACCCACACATACACCCTTCCCCTGCAGGCACACTCACATCACCAGCAAATCCAACACAAACTTTGAAATCAAAATATACCCAATTTAATTCAGGCACATTTAGAAATGCAGAAGTCGCCGATATATAACAGTAATACATATATATTATATATCTATATATATATATTTATTTATATATATATATATATGATGCGTAATTTATCATATATATATATGATAAATTACGCATCATATTTATATAATATATTCATTTGCCTTTCCTCTATAATATATATATATTGATATACATACTATATATATATATATATATATATATATATATATATATATATATATATATATATATGATGCGTAATTTATTTTATGAGCATAAAAACCGCACAGTTGTACTTACTTTATTTCCATGTTTAACTTTCGGCTCTTTTCACTTAGTGTTAATACTGTTATAGTGGTGGCTTTCATCTCCCCCCCCCCCCCCCCCCCCCCACCAATAAATAAATAGATTTTTTTCAACACGACAAAAAAAAAGCCCTTCTCAATATTCCATACAGACATCCTCCCACCCCTCCGCTCCTCTCCTCCCCCCCCCCCCCCCTACGCTCCTCCCTCTCTCCACCCCTCTCTCCCCCACCCCCCCCCCCCCCCCCCCCCCACCCGCCCGCCTTTCCTCAGCACGGGCCCACTAATGAGTGTGCCGGTGTGGCGGTTTCAGCTCACTGTCAGTTTCAGCTGTGTGCATAGGCTCAAACTCAAGGCATTGTCAATGGTCGTGAGTCACTAACCTTATACATTTAATATAATGTTTTTGGTAAAGATGTTTTCTATATGTGTACCATGCGATTTGTTTCTAGGTGGTGTGGTTTTAGAGATATTTCACTTTTCCTGGATTTTCTGTATGAAGATTGCTCACCACCATTGACAATGCCTTGAGTTTGATGGTACGCGCAGTGCAAAACATTAGTTTTATTCAAAATTAATAGAAATCAAGAACCCTAACCTTATAAATTTAATATAATCTATTTGGTAAATATGTTTTCTATATGTGTACCAAGCGATTTGTTAATAGGTGGTGTGGTTTTAGAGATATTTCACTTTTTCTGTATTTTCTGTAGGAAGATTGCTCACGACCATTGACAATGCCTTGAGTTTGAGTCTATGCGCACGGCTGACACTGGCGCACGGCTGAAACCGCTACACCGGGCGTGTTGCAGGGTACGACCGCAGTAATAACTAATATCCATACCCAGCACCGATGGCTCATGGCCCCCGCCCCGCCCAAGCTGTTTCCCTGATTGGCAATCTCTCTCACCTTACTCACCGAAATCAAATCTGGCCGGGATGTGACCGAGATGTGTGGCCGCCCGCTCGGACAGTCGCCCACTGCACGCAGGTGGCGCCGCCGTGTGTCAGGGTGGGGAACTAACATGAGTCGCTAATGGCGCTGTCACATTACAACGCTTCTCGTCGGTGTGCCGCCAACACGCAAAATCACTTTTAATCGTCGAGACACATCAAACTTTTCGGCGTCAGCGCAACGTAATGGTAACGCGCAGCTGACGTTGTGAGAAATAAAACAAAAAAGTTTGGCGTGCCGTCCTGATAAGACCTTAGATGTGGCTAGGACCTAAAACAACAACAAACAAACAAAGCGACAGTTTGGCGCAACGAGCCTCGCGTGTGGGTGGCATGTACCTAGCGTTCGCGTAACGTTATTCCAGCGCGTTTAACGTATCTCGACGTGCTCCTAACGTCGCCATAATGTTAGCACGCGCGCGTTGTCGCACGTCGAAAGTTTTGTGCTAGCACAAAACATTTGACATGCGAAGACGTGTGCCGCCGACTCTCGTCGACCGTCGCCCTCCATCAATGAATACCAACGCGCGCCTAACGCATGCGTAACGCTTCGTGACCTATCCCGACGTTGCGCCAAAAAATCACATATGTCGCGCGCATTGGCGAGAAGCGTCGTAATGTGACAGCACCATTAGAAGTAGCAATGCATAATTAAACCTAGGTATAGCAGTGAGGAGGGGCATATAATGGTACCTCGTTGTGTGTTCACATAATGCCTACCAGACATGCGATATGTCATGTTTAATGTGTGTTGGGGTTAATTTCCTAGCGCCATCTAAGGTAATATTTTAATCAGGACGGGTACCGACTTGTACCATTGCCAGTGATGAAAGTGGTCTCTGGGGAAAAAAAGCGGAAATGCTGATATTGTCCCATAGGTTTAGCGTTGTAAGGGAATCGCGGAAAATTTCCAGAAGTCGGGTTTCATATATATTGGTATATGCTGATAGTACTGCGCTCTTTGAAGCATGTATTAGTAGTATACGCTGATAGTGCTGCACCATTTGGAGCATTTATTAGTAGTATATGCTGATAGTGCTGCACTGTCTGCACCACATAGTAGTATACGCTGATGGTGCTGCTGGATTGAAAAATGCCGGAAATCCGCTGAATTGCGGAGATCTTTCATCCCTGCATTGCACACTCATGGCGAAGTTTTCCTCAGTACACACTGTATATATATTAGTATTAATAGTAATAAGTGGGGAGATGTGATTTTGTGGAGGTGATTTGTGTGTGTGTGTGATATTATTACACACGCAAATCACCTCCACCAAATCACACCTCCTCACTTCCACCTCTCCCTCTACCCCTCACCCCACCAAATCATCCCCCGTTGAGATGTGTGTGTGGGGGGGGGGGGGGGGTGTAAGCCTCCTTCTCCATGCTGCAGCATCCTGCCGGTAGGGGGCGCCCCTGCCTGGGACTGTGTTAGCGCCCCCTGTGAGCCGGTAGTCCGGGCCAGGTGCAGGCCGGGAAGGATTCCCCAGAAGGGACCGCTAACCGCTTCTAGGACAAAGCTGGTTGCTGGGACGAGGGATGGGGAGGGGCGGTGGGGAGGGGGGGGGGGGGGGGCTCTTCTGGACAATCAAGTTTTAAATTTTGAAACTGTCGCCCTGAGAATTAACAAAGAAACAAAGAAACATAGTAATTTTAGTAGTGTGATAGTATGATCTAAGAATAACGTTCTGTGTTGAAGTACCTTAATTGTGGTAATTCTAATAACAATGCTTTGTAAATGTGCAACAGTACTTAAATGTTTAGTAAGCATGGTTAGTAAGCATATTTTGTAAGAATGTTCAATAAGCATGTTTTGTAAGAATGTTCAATAAGCATGTTTTGTAAGAATGTTCAATAAGCATGTTTTGTAAGAATGTCCAATAAGCATGTTTTGTAAGAATGTCCAATAAGCATGTTTTGTAAGAATGTTCAATAAGCATGTTTTGTAAGAATGTCCAATAAGCATGTTTTGTAAGAATGTCCAATAAGCATGTTTTGTAAGAATGTCCAATAAGCATGTTTTGTAAGAATGTTCAATAAGCATGTTTTGTAAGAATGTCCAATAAGCATGTTTTGTAAGAATGTCCAATAAGCATGTTTTGTAAGAATGTTCAATAAGCATGTTTTGTAAGAATGTTCAATAAGCATGTTTTGTAAGAATGTCCAATAAGCATGCTTTGTAAGAATGTCCAATAAGCATGTTTTGTAAGAATGTCCAATAAGCATGTTTTGTAAGAATGTCCAATAAGCATGTTTTGTAAGAATGTCCAATAAGCATGTTTTGTAAGAATGTCCAATAAGCATGTTTTGTAAGAATGTTCAATAAGCATGTTTTGTAAGAATGTTCAATAAGCATGTTTTGTAAGAATGTTCAATAAGCATGTTTTGTAAGAATGTTCAATAAGCATGTTTTGTAAGAATGTTCAATAAGCATGTTTTGTAAGAATGTCCAATAAGAATGTTTTGTAAGAATGTCCAATAAGCATGTTTTGTAAGAATGTTCAATAAGCATGTTTTGTAAGAATGTTCAATAAGCATGTTTTGTAAGAATGTTCAATAAGCATGTTTTGTGAGAATGTTCAATAAGCATGTTTTGTAAGAATTTCAATAAGCATGGTTTGTAAGAATTTCAATAAGCATGTCTAATATTCATGCTTAATAAGCATGTTTAATTAGAAGCCTATGGTGTCAGAACTTTGACATGGAACATCAACATTCATTTTGCATGTTTTCATTTCAAATTTCTCCAAAGCTTAAAATAAAATGTAATTCAAACTAAGTAAAATAGATTACATTCAGAGCGATCAACAGAATATATTTATCTTTAAAAATAAAAGGCACAAGTCAGAAACTCAAAACCATCGGACTATAGAGGGAATGCACATGACGTCATCACTCAGCAGTCAGTGGTCAGCGGCCAGCCATCTTGGATTACGAGCACCCTCCCTAGCTATTTTGTGAATGCATGCAGATGCAGTAAAACAGAGTTTTCTTGTGTTCTGGGAGGTTCTGGGCAGTTTACATCAACTGTGTTTACTCACAACACTTTGGCAATAACTTCTGAGGTCAAACTGCTTAAAACAGTGACAAATAAACCAACAAATCAGTAAATAAGCACAGTGTAGGCAGTTGCCAGCCTTCTGTATGTAATCCAATATGGCCACTGAAAGTTGCCTCATGACGTCATTACACCCCCTCTATACACCTTTTTAACAAGCCCAGAAATAAATCACTGGTGCCATGGTTTGTTTGTTGTTGTTTTATGTCCTAGCAACGTCTAAGGTCATATGAGGACGGGTGGTGCCATATGTGCCATCTTATTAACAAATAAAATAAAATATATATACTTCAATATTTGAATATTAAAGTTGCACAGTCCGATGAAAACATAAAATTTTCAAAACCAAAACAATTATCTAGATTTTATTCTACATATCTAACTTAGATGCTGGTGCACTTATTAAACATTTGTCGTCACATATAAGGTGATACTGAGTCAAGTAATAGAACCTGTTACTGCAGAAGCCTATTGTGAAAGAGTTTTGGCAAGCTTGCCAAAATTATTTTAGTTTGTTTCCATTTCAAATATCTCAAACGTTAGCGATTTAAAATAAAAGTTACTTCAAACTAAAGTTATACCCCTGTCACACTACGACGTATGGAGCCAACGTGAGCCTAACGTGGTGATATTTCGTCATTACGTTGATATACGTTGGATTACGTCGTGTTACGTCGTGTTACGTCGAGGTTTTGGACATGTTCAAAAGTTTCGACGTAGGTCGAACGTAAGGGTTTACGTTCGCCGTACGTTCTGTTCACGTTCAGCGAACATCAATGACGTTAAACGGATGTTATTCCAACGCTCCTCACTACGTTCAACTACGTTCCACTACGTTGACCCCCATTAAACCAAGTGCAAATGCCCACGGGGCGTAATGGAAACGTCAGGACAACGTCAGGAGAACGTCAGGAGAACGTGCATTCAACGTACGTTCAACGTCTCATGACGTAGCTAACGTCACGTAACGTTCTTCTGACGATGGAATAACGTTCATAACGTTCCGTCAGCGTCATTACGTTGACCTCTCTCGTCGAACGACGGTATCACTACGCTTTACCGACGTTGCTCTCTCGTCCACTACGCTGCATCCACGTTCAACTTGTGCCCAAATTTGCATACTACGCCGAGAAGTTCAACGTTCTTCACGTTCTCCCTACGTTGACGTCGTTACGTCGTAGTGTGACAGCCCCATTAGGTAGATTATAACCTAATATGTTTATCTCAGAAAATGAGAGAAACTCAAAACCATCGGACGATGCAGCTTTAAACCTCCAACAGAACAGTGCGTCTCTCAAAATTAACGACTGCAAATACCGACCATTTCGTCATAGTTAACGGTCAAAACTAGGATGACCATATGTCAGGTGCGGAGCGTTGGGAAAAGCAAGTACCCCGATATTGTTTGGTGGCGCTGAGGTTGCCGTTTAACCCGCGGGGTGGCGCTGGGTGGGCATTCCACTAGGGTAGTACTACTGGTAGCCTGATACCATACAAGTAGCGTTGTGTAATTATCTAATATTGCCCTTAAGGCAAACCCTGACACGTGCACATTAATGATTCCATGATGACATGCACTTATCGGCACCGTTATCACGTGACCTCAGTATGATGACGTCATCATAATCCCGAGTTATTAAAGTGGCATAGTCCTGTGTTTTTTTAGTTTGTTCCCCCCCTTTTTTTTTTAAAGCTGCATAGTCCGATTAAATATCAAATTTTCAAAACCAAACCAATTATCTAGATTTGATTTTACATATCGAACTTAGATACTGATGCACTTATTAAGAATTTGTTTCTGCGTAGAACTAGAAGGCAATAAATACTGAGTCAATTTAACAGAACCTGTTACTGCAGAAGTCTATGGTGTCAGAGTTTTGGCACGCTTGCCAAAACTAATTTTCCATGTTTGCACTCGAAATATCTCAAAAGTTTACCAAATAAAAGTAACTTTGAATTAACGTAAAGTAGATACTAGGGGTCGATCTAATATTTTTATCTCAGAAAAAATATAGAAATTCAAAACCATCGGACTATGGAACTTTAAATATATATAAACACAATAGGTTGATAGTTATTGTTATATTCTACCTTACTTCATTAGTTTGAAGTAATTTTTATTATAAATGGCTAACTTTGGAGATATATGAAATGAATATATAGCAACTAAATTTTGGTTGGTTGTTGGAGTTTTATGTCTTGACAACATCTAAGGTCATATCAGGACGGGTACCGACTTGTGACAGTGCGCACTAATTGCGACTTTATAGTGCTACCCCGCTGTGAGACCAGGCCACCAGCAGTATGACCTGATAGCGAAATAGCAAAATAGCGAAATGGTGGACATGAAGTGTGAACACTTATTTGTCTCATATCCCACTCAGAAACATTATCCTGACACCGAGCCAACCAGTCCTTACCCTATCCGAAATAATGCAGAGTGCCTGGCTAAGAAGCGATGAGTATCAATTATTAGGATAGGGCAAGGACTGGTTGGCTAGGTGTCAGGATAATGTGACTGAGTGGGATCTCAGGTCATGGTGCTAGTGGCCTGGTCTCACAGTGGTGCAGCACTATAAAGTCGCAATGAGTGTGCACTGTCATACGTCGGTACCAGTCCTGTTATGACCTTAGATGTTGCCAGGACGTAAAACTCCCAACAGCCAACCAATCAACTAACGAAGTAGTGCAGTTATTTAACTCCAGACTTTCAAAGTTGGCTAGACCAGGTCGAATGTTGGTAGATCGTGGGGTCGTGAGTTTGAACCCTGGTCGAGTCAAACCAATGACTTAAAAATTGATACTTGTCGCTTCCTAGCCTGGCGCTCAGCATTATTAGGATAGGGCAAGGACTGGTTGGCCCAGTGTCAGGATAATGTGACTGAGTGGGAGATGAGGTCATGGTGCTGGTGGCCTGGTCTTCCAGTGGGGCAGCACTATAAAGTCGCCATGAGTGCGCACTGTCACAAGTCAGTACCCGTCCTGATATGACCCTAGATGTTGCTAGGACGTAAAACAACAACAAACAAACAATCAACGTTGGCAGATGGTTAAGTAGGGTGTGCTCATCTTTACCCACACGTTAGTTTCCTTCTTATTGTTGTTTTTCAAATTGCTAGGTCTTTTATCAAATTTGGTTCATTTGACAAATTCAGGAACAGTACTTATTTTTCTTAAAAGAAAATAACAAAACCGTGGGGAACAGATTCAAAAGTTTCAACTGTTGCTATAAAAAATGAGTTTGAGATAATATGGGTTTTGGGATAAAATGGTGGGGGTGTTCTAATGTGTAAAATTATACCTTCCATTATATCGAACCTAATGGGAATTAAATGGATATGCTGGTTCATGGCACCATGCTGCTGGTAGTAATGGTGTCAGGTTGCAGTTGGTTCACGCCTCACTGATTTTTATATAAACCAGGTTATATGGGAGAGGGGGAGGGGGGGGAGCCTTGTTCACACCTGGCTTCACTGCAGCTCCTCTCACCAGAGGGCAGCACCCGCCTTCACTTCCCGTGTCAAAAGTTCAATCACTTTCCAATCAATCAAAATGTGGGTAGTTGTGTCTGTCCGTCCGATATGCATGTGTGATTTAAAAACGAATAGTCACGTGGTTTTGAGTTATAATTTTCTGGGATAGATAGACGAGATCACCGTTCCGAGAGCGCATGCACTGAAAACGGCGCTGGCAGTAAAGCAAAGGCGTACAGCCATTGAGCTTGCCGATACGCAAAGGGCAAAACTTCGATTTTATTCAAAATCAATCAAAATACCTAACAATTTGGCACAAACATGGATGGAAGGATGCAATATAATAATATAATGAATATGTTTAAGACACAACTCTTCATAATTAAGCATTTTGTGCTAAGAAACATACAATTTCAGTCACTTTACAGGCTGATGATTACCTCACCATTGATTAGCCAGAAGTAATTCTTGTTCTAAATATTAAAATGTCAAATGTTTCAACAAAAAGTTGTTTCAAATAAATATATAACCAATATCTGGTTAACCCTACTCATTTTCTATTTCTACATATGTCATTAACCATGGCATATAAATAAAAACATGAATAAAATAAGTAAAACTGACTCTGGCTATGGCTCTAACACTAGTCTGAGTGCCCAGATTTGTCTAAATCTAAATGCACATGGCATAAGATGTGTTGATTATATTGATGTAAATGCATTGCTGGATAAAAGATTAATATCTTAATTTATTATATATATTTTTTTAGTTAGTGTTCTATGTTTCAAACACGATCTGAGATGAGCTGAAACTAGCACATTTCATAGCTGCACCCAGTGTCTTAGCATATGCCATGTGCTTCGTGGGGGGTTGTTTATTTTCCACGCATCCCACAATGCACTGCGCGGCTGGAACGGTGATCTAGTCTATTAGGTTGATCGTTATATTTAAAGTTATAATCTACCTTACTTTAACTTGAAAGCAACTTTTATTTTAAATGGCTAACTTTTGAGATATTTGATGTGCAACCATGAAAAAAATGAATTTTGGCATGCTGACAGCATAGGCTTCTGTAGTGACAGGTTCAATTGCCTCAGTATTCTCTTCTCTGTGTTGGCCAATGTTTTAGAAGTGTACCAATGTCTAATGGCCCTGTCACACTACGACGTAATGACGTCAGCGTAGGGAGAACGTGAAGAACGTTGAACTTCTCGGCGTAGTATGCAAATTTGGGCAGAAGTTGAACGTGGATGCAACGTAGTGGACGAGAACGTAACGTCGGTAAAGCGTAGTGATACCGTCATTCAACGAGAGAGGACAACGTCACTACGTTCACGGAACGTTATGAACGTTATTCCATCGCCAGAAGAACGTTACGTGACGTTAGCCACGTCATGAGACGTTGAACGTACGTTGAATGCACGTTCTCCTGACGTTCTCCTGACGTTCTCCTGAGTTCCCATTTAGCCTCGTAGGCATTTGCACTCGGTTTAATGTGGGTCAACGTAGTGGAACGTAGTGGAACGTAGTTGAACGTAGTGAGCAGCATTGGAATAACGTCCGTTTAACGTCATTGACGTTCACTGAACGTGAACAGAACGTACGGCGAACGTAAACCCTTATGTTCGAGCTACGTGGAAAGTTTTGAACATGTCCAAAACCTTGACGTAACTCGACGTAACACGACGTAATGTGACGTAGCTCGACGTCATTCTAACGTCATTATGACGTCATCATGACGTAACCCAACGTAATGACGAAAAATGACCACGTTAGGCTCACGTTGGCTCGTTACGTCGTAGTGTGACAGGGGTATAAGTTAGATATGTAGAATCAAATCTAGATAATTGTTTTGTTTTTAAAATTTGATGTTTTCCCTGACTCTGCAGCTTTATTGTATGGGTGGGTGATTGGTGGGTGTGAGGTTTTTTTAAGTTTCTTGGTAAAGTGTTTATTCATCTGAATATGACATTTGTCAGCGCCGGAGCACTGGTCTTCCGGCCATCTTACAATTGGAATTGACAGTCTAAATAATCTAAGTTTGATCAGTGCTGTATTAGTTACAACACCAAGTTGTGACCAGTTGTGAGGGTGGGTGTGTTTGTTGTTGTTTTATGTCCTAGCAACATCTAAGGTCATATCAGGATGGAGTTGTGAGGGTGGGTGTGTTTGTGGGTGAGTGCGTGTCGGTAAGCGTGCTCCAGGGTTTGTGTAACTTATAGTCTGTTTGTTGGTGTTTTTTATCCTTGCAACATAAGGACATATCAGGTCGGGTACCGACTTGTTACAGTTTGCACTGATAGCGACTTTATAGTGCTGTCCCACTGAGAGATCAAGGCGCCAGCTCCATGACACGATTTCCCACTTAGTCGCATTATCCTGACAGTAAGCTAACCAGTCCTTGCCCCATCCTAGTACAGGTATCAAGTCATTGCATGTGTAAAATTATACCTTCCATTATATCGAACCTAATGGGAATTAAATGGATATGCTGGTTCATGGCACAATGTGGCTGGGAGTAATGGTGTCAGGTTGCAGTCGGTTCACGCCTCACTGATTTTTATATAAACCAGGTTATATCGGAGAGGGGGGTGGGGGAGGGAGAGGGGGAGGGGGGCATGTTCACACCTGGCTTCACTGCAGCTCCTCTCACCAGAGGGCAGCATCTGCCTTCACTTCCTGTGTCAAAAGTTCAATCACTTTCCAATCAATCAAAATGTGGGTAGTTGTGTCTGTCTGGTGTGCATGTGTGACTTAAAAATGAATAGTCACGTGGTTTTGAGTTGTAGTTTTCTGGGATAGATAGATAGACGAGATCACCGTTCTGAGTGCGCATGCGCTGAAAACGGCAGCTCCATGACACGATTTTCCACTTAGTCACATTATCCTGACAGTAAGCTAACCAGTCCTTGCCCTATCCTAGTAAAGCCAAGTGCCAGGTTATATAGAAACAAGTATCACTGTCAGTACAGGTATCAAGTCATTGGTTTGACTTGGCCGTGATTCGACCTTCCGCATGGGAAATGTGTGCTCTTAGTCTTACTGATGCATGCATGTATGTGTGCATATATGTAATAGACTACATCACTGTTCCAGCGGTGCGGTGCATTGTGTGATGCGTCAGAGCAAAACAAACCCGCGAGAAGCACATGGCACATGCTAATACACTGGGTACAGCTATAAAATGTGCTAGTTTCAGCCCATCTCAGCTCTTGTTTGAAACATAGAATACCACCTAAAGATATATATATAATAAATTAAGGTATTAATCTTTTATCAAGCATTGCATTTATATCAATATAATATGCACATCTTATGCCCTGTGCATTTAGATTTAGACAAATCTGGGCACTCAGACTAGTGTTTGGGCCATAGCCACAGTCAGTTTACCTATTTTATTCATGTTTTCAGTGCATGCGCAGTCGGAACCGTGATCCCGTCTATTGTAAGTGTCAGAGTGCATGTGAGTAGTGAGATTACCTTTATTTGGAGGGTGGGGTGTCTTTGCGTGGTCACGTTCCAGTGAACTCTACAGTCACGGTTCAACTGTCACAGTATCAGACTAGAGGCGCACCTGCCGGCTCTGACCCCGCCCTCAAAATCACAGTAGTGGTACCCCCGTGTGGCACCACTCTAAGGCATCCCAGCAGAACTATTGGGGGTAATGCCACGAGGACCAGTGTAGTTAACCGTATGCAGGATGAACACCACGTTGTTCTTTCTGCTTAGAAAAAATTTAAATAAATGTATGTCTATATGTGCTAATATCTATCAGCATATGTATACTTAAATATATGTATATGTATTGTTATATACAGTTATACACATCGTTATACATGATGCGATATATAGTTATATATATCGCTGTGCATGTATCTATATATAAATATACAACATTGCTATGGACATCAAAGATATATTGTTATGCAAATATAAAATATATATTGTTATGGACATATCAAATATATATTGTTTTTCACATATGATATAAAGATGTATATGTTTTTCTATGCGTATATATGTTAAGCATATATATATATATATATATATATATATATATATATATATATGTGTATATATATATATATTATATATATATATATATTATATATATACAATGTATGTGTGGCGGGCGGGCCTAGCTTTCATATATACGCACCTGCGTACTACCTGAAATTACAATATTTTGTTCAGACTTAAATTAAGTTAAAATATATGATATTTTATTTGATTTGGCGGTGTAGACGAGCCAGGTGACGGTGGACAATGACGGTGGACAATGAGCAGCGTGAGCCCCCTGGCGGGTCTTTGTCTTACTAATACTAATACTAATAGGGGGCAGCGCCCCTCAATCTGACCCCGCACGACAGGGGGAGCGTTAGTCGAGAGTTTGAGTGGGATGGCGGGGGGGGGGGGGGGGTGGAGGAACGTGGGGGGGGGGGGGGGTGAAGGAACGTGCGGAAGGGGGTGCTAATCCCCCCTGAACTTCTATTTGGAAGTGATTTAAATTAAAAATTGATCGGCATAATATATTTGCAACTTCATGTCTATATTTTTGTTTCTTGTTTTTGTTAGTTTGTTGGGGGTTTACGTCCTAGCAACATCTATGATCATATCAGGACCGACACCGATTTGTGACAGTGCGCACTCATGATCACTTTATAGTGCTGCTCTACTGCACATTATCCTTATATTTACCAAACCAGCACTCGCCCTATCTGATTAAGTAATACCGAGGGCCAGCTAGGTAGCGACAAATATCAATAGACTAGATCGCCATTCCAGCCGTGCGGTGCATTGTGGGATGCGTGGAAGAAAAAGAAACCCCCATGAAGCACATGTCATATGCTAAGACACTGGGTGCAGCTATGAAATGTGCTAGTTTCAGCTCATCTCAGCTCTTGTTTGAAGCATAGAATACCAACTATTGGAGTGTTTACCTGATCATTCTCGGGCCGACCTTTGCAGTTTTGGGTCTTATTGCCATCTGCATAATCCTTTGCGTTATCATATATTTAGTGATTTTGACCTACACAGCAATGTCGTCTGCTCTGCTGCAAGTGGCGGGAAAGTGTGATAAGAAACGGGCAGTGCTAAGGAGCACAGGTGTGCAGGGCTGGCGAAGATAATAGCTGATTAGCCAGTAGATTACAGATACAGGTGGATTTCTATGTTGTTGTTTTACATCCTGGCATCATCTAAGGTCATATCAGGAAGGGTACCAACTTGCAACAGTGTGCACTTATGCCATCTTTATAGTGCTGTCCCACTGGGAGACTGGGCTACCAGAACTATGACCTGATATTCCACTCATTACTGTTATCCTGATAGTGAGCGAACCAGTTATAGCCCTATCCTAGTAATGACGAGTGCCAGGCTAGGTGGCGACAAGTATCAATTTTATTTGGTCATGGTTCGAATCCACTACCTCCCATATGCTGGTTGGTTGTTGGAATTTTATGTCCTGGCAACATCTAAGGTCATATTAGGATGGGGACCGACTTGTGACACTTTGCACTCATGACGACTTTATGGTGCTGTCCCAATGAGAAATCAGGCTGCCAGCACCGTGACACGATATCCCACTCAGTCACATTATCCTGACACTGAGCTAGCCAGTCCTTGCCCTAGTCTCTTAATGCCAACTGCCAAGCTAGCAAGTGACAAGTATCAATTTTGTACATCATTGGATTGACTCGACTGGCAATCAAACTCCTGATTCTCCCGCATGGGAGGCCTTTGCTCTACAGACTACAGGCCACCGCATCCGGTCCCTCCCATAGGATGCTCTAGGATAATGACATTTCTAGTTGGGATGGCCCGCAGCTTCTCTATTCTGAAATGACGAGATGACAAGATTTGTTTGTTTGTTTGTTGTTGTTTTACATCCTAGCAACATCTAAGGTCATATCAAGACAGGTACTAACTTGTGACAGTACACACTCATCATTTTATAGTGCTGACCCACTGGAAAATCAGGCCACCGGCACCATGACCTGAAAACCCACTCAGTCACGTTATCCTGACATCGAGCTAATCAGCCCTTGCCCTATCCTAATAATGCTGAGCACCAGGCTATGAAGCGACGAGTATTCATTTTTAAGTCATTGGTTTGACTCGACCGGGAACCAAACTCGCGAACTCCCGGTCTTCCGTACGCGAGGCCTGTGATCTAATGATTGGGCCACCGCACCCGGTCGAGATGACGAGATGACGGACCGCATTAAAATATCCGTAGCCATCTCCCTGCTTTATTCACTCAGAGATTCGGTAACTGTCCCAGTACTTACAAGTTACATAACCTCTGGTGAGGGGTGTGTTTGGATCCTCCCAGGCTAGGGTGCTGCCACCTGTTGACTCGCTGTGGAATATTTTGTGGGAGTTGGGCTTATATTGATTGGTAATTTGCATGTGACCAATATGCTCAATTTTTCTGTTGCCTTTTTTATTTGGGTTAATATTTATTCATCGGAGTTTTTCATTTGGCAGCGCTGGGCACAGGTCTTGATAGTGCTATGGCCGGTTCTTCCCTGGTCTATCCTGAAACAACTCGAAGAGAAGAAAAGGAAAGAAATATAGGCTTCGCTATTTAATCCTTTCTCCACCGAATGCATCATCACAGAACAAAATCACCCCCCCCTCCCCCATGATCAGCCAGGTTGCAGGTAACCTCTCAGTCTCATGGTGTCGGAAGTGGCCGTTAACTAGTCACAGAGAGGGACGGTCCACCTAGGGACCGCCTCTGGATAGCTTCTGGATAGCCTGCTGCCACCTGTCGTCATACATGGACAACTGCGTGGTGGTGAGGCTCATGAAGAGACTACTACTACTAGTTGTACTACATATATATATATATATGTATATATATATTGATATATACTACATATATATATATATGTATATATATATGTATATATATATTCATATTCATTTTAATATATTGATATATATTTTTATATATCTTTATATGTTTTTATATATTTTCATGTATTTGTTATACATTTTCATATATTTTTCATATATTTATATATATATAATTAATAATAATATTAATACATTACATATATTTATATATTCATACATATGTATTTATACATATTATCATTTATTCAGATATATATATATATGTGATATATATTGATATATATATGCATGTATATATATTATATATGTGCAAGCAATATGGTTAAAATACTACTCCATTATTTATAAACCTTACCTTTGTAGTTTGGTGTTCAGCGTTCACTTGTCGAATGGCCCGACCAGACAGTCAGCCGAGAACGGGTAGTGCTCAAGCCTGGCTGGTGTAAGAGAGAGAGAAAACGTGTATGGGGGGGGGGGGGGGGGGGGACTGCTTTGTTCCATGCAATGGGATGTATGAGTCCAACTAAACCTAGACGCTTGCCTCCTTACCCACGACAAAGACAGTTGGTTATTGCCGTGCTGGGGCCATATGTAAGAGTCACAATTTATCGGCTGCGGAGTTAAGGGCGACCGGCGGGTTATCTATTGTCGGCGTTAATATATGTGTCACGGGGGATGTATTTGACCAAAGCGCGCGCGGGTTAGCTAACGTTCCAGTTATTTATAGATTTGGGAAATCCCTCTGCGTTTGTAGCCATATATTAGGCTCAAATATGTTAAATGCGATCATATTTAACACAATTACATGCGCAATGAGTGAGGTTTGATCGATTTTACCCTAAATTCGAGGCGTTATTGGGGCTGCCGCCGCATTGGCGGCGGTGTTGATGGTTATATTTTCGAATCGACGATCGTACAGTAAACAAACCGCCGGCGCCGCCAGTATGGAACGCGACGTCGATGCGGCGGTTGCGGCGATTTGTTTACATTGCGTTCGTCGATTCGAAGATATAACTATTAATGTCGCCGCCAATGCAGCGGTGGCCTTGATAACGCTTCGAGTTTGGGGTTAAATTGGTCAAATTTCACTTATTCCGTGTCTAATTTTGTTAAATATGGTCACATTGAATAGATTTGGCCCGAATCGGTCCCTAACCTGCACGTTATCCCTGGCTCAAGTGGGAGTTAGTGACGGCGACGTTAACCCTCGAGGCGGTAGCCTAACCCGCGCACATACATTGACACTTTGGCCGCTAACCCGGGAAATCCGCACGACGCGTGGGTTACGAGCCCTAACCCCGACTCTTACATTTGGCCCCTGATGTCAGCAATAGGTTCCTTGCTAGTTTAATCTAATGGACCAAGGTGTTAAGAATTCCGTGTTCCTGACACAATACTCCAACACCCCACTCACACTATCCCCTCCTTACCGGATACCCTAGAATATAAGTGACAGGTGAGGCTGTAAGCGACAAGTATCAATTTAGGTTCAACTGGGATTCGAACCCACGACCTCAGACACAAAAGAAGGGGTGGGGGCATCCTCTTTATCGACTCTCTACAAAAAATAAATGTAATTCAATGAAAATTTCCAAAGCCCCACCGACACTTTCCAATCCCATTAAAAAAAAATAGGTTTAAATTTTAAAAAGGTTTATTCTCAACCTTCCCCTCCCCTCCCCTCCCCTCCCCTCCCCTCCCCTCCCCTCCCCTCCCCTCCTCCCTCCCCTCCCCTCCCCTCCCCTCCCCTCCCCTCCGCTCCCCTCCCCTCCCCTTCTCTCCCTTCCCATCCCATCCCATCCCATCCCATCCCATCCCTTCCCTTCCCTCCCCTCCCCCGTCGAATCGGTCACGCCTGACCAACCGTCCGCCGCCCATAGTGGAGGCAGGTGTTGGCCGCGTTATTTGATATGCAAATGAGCAGGTGACGAAACGCGCGGAACAGCTCAACTCGTGCGCTGATTGGTCGAGAGCCACGCGGTCCCGCTTTGTCTGTTTGTCCGTCTGCCGCTAGGGGGGGGGGGGGGGGGGGGGACAGCACGGCCGTGCGTGTGCACGTGGTTCGCGGTGATGGTGGAAAGGGGGGGGGGGAGGGGGCGGGGACAGCACGGCCGTGCGTGTGCACGTGGTTCGCGGTGATGGTGGAAAGGGGGGGGAGGGTGAGGGGGGGCGGGGAGGGTGATGGGGAGGGGGTGGGAGATGGGGAGGGAGTGGGAGATGGAGAGGGGGAATGGGGGGGGGGGGTAAAGGGAGTGGGAGATGGGGAGGGGCTGCAGTCAGTCGGTAGTGAGACAGTGCCAGGAAAGCAAAGCAGTGAGAAGGGTAAAACATAAAAAACAACCAAAAAAGTTGACAGGCAGTTTGGACAGAGTGAATTTTGAACGCTGGCTAGCTGAACGGTGCGTTGTCTACGTGCGGGTTGCTGGTGTGTTTGTGTTTTTTACGCGCCCCATGGATCTGTAAACTGACGTCGTGTGCATGTAGGACAGGGACTGACGGCCAGGAACAAGGAACATGACACAGTGTTTCACGTGTAGAGGCGACATAGGAGGACTGGAGTGGGGTGAGTGCAGCATGCAACGGTACCGGGTTCTGTTCACACTGTTGGTTGTAACGGGGACGGGCGGGGGTGGGGTGGGGTGCGAGGTGGGAGGGGGGTGCGAGGTGGGAGATGGGGGGGGGCAGTAGACTGAGTAGTATCAGTCAGGGCATGAGAGGTGAGGAGAGCAATGAGGCGCGTGTAGTTGCATAGTACAAGTAGTAGTAGTAGTAGTAGTACTAGTAGTGGTAGTAGTACCAGTACTAGAAGTAGTAGTAGTGGTACAAGTACTAGTAGTAGTACCAGTACTAGTGGTGGTGGTAGTAGTACCAGTACTAGTAGTACCAGTACTAGTAGTACCAGTACTAGTAGTAGTAGTAATAGTAGTGGTAGTAGTACTAGTAGTGGTAGTAGTACTAGTAGTAACACCAGTACTACTAGTAGTAGTACTAGTACTGGTAGGAGTAGTACCAGTACTAGTGGTAGTAGTAGTAGTACCAGTACTAGTAGTACTAGTAGTAGTACCAGTATTAGTAGTGGTAGTAGTACTAGTAGTACCAGTACTAGTAGTAGTACCAGTAGTAGTAGTACTAGTAGTGGTACTAGTAGTAGTAGTGGTAGTAGTACCAGTAGTAGTAGTAGTACTAGTATTGGTAGTATAACCAGTACTAGTAGTGGTGGTAGTAGTAGTGGTAGTAGTATTGGTAGTAGTAGTACCAGTACTAGTAGTGGTAGTAGTAGTACCAGTACTAGTAGTGGTGGTACTAGTAGTAGTAACCAGTAGTAGTAGTACTAGTACCAGTAGTGGTGGTAGTAGTAGAAGTAGTAGTGGTGGTAGTGGTATTAGTAGTACCACTGGTAGTAATACTAGTGGTATTAGTAGTACTAGTGGTAGTAATACTAGTGGTAGTAATACTAGTGGTAGTAATACTAGTGGTAGCAATACTAGTGGTGGTAATACTACTGGTGGTAATACCAGTGGTAGTAATACTAGTGGTAGTAATACTAGTGGTAGTAATACTAGTGGTAGTAATACTAGTGGTAGTAATACTAGTGGTAGTAATACTAGTGGTAGTAATACTAGTGGTAGTAATACTAGTGGTAGTAATAGAAGTACAGTAGAACCTCTCTAAATCGACCGACCTGGGGACCGGCTTTAAGTGGTCCATTTATGATTTAGGGAGGTGGTCGGCTTAGGGAGGTGGAATATGGTTACACTTACAATGGTATTGTTGGAACTCAAATATTGAAATAAAGCGATCGATATAGGAGAGTGTTCGATCTGTGGAGGTGGTCGGCTCGAGAGGTTTCACTGTATTAGACAAAATAGTAGTAATGGCACCAAGAGAAGTAGTAAAGGGTAGCTATGGGATATGAATGAATATTACCAAAGACAATGTGAATGTACGATAAGATGTGCCACTTAGCACTTTCATATAGGAAATTCTGAAATAGTCATGAGTGGCCCCCCCCATCCCACGGCAAACAAGCCACAAGGTGCGTTGTCTTTGATTAGGTGTAGTAGTAGTTTTCTTACTCAGACATAATCACAAATTTGAGGAACACCAGAGCAAACAATGCACCACTACTAAGGCAGACCAGAAGCCAAATCAAAACTCACGAAAGAAGCCCACTGGAAATGGCTGCCAAATTCCTGACCTAAAAACATACAAAAAATATCTGTGCAAAATAAACCAGGAAACCCCCTCTAAGCTGTTCCACAAGGGGGCATGTGATATGTCATGGCCCACCAGCTGGACAGCCCATGAGAGGTAACCCCCTGCCAGAAAACAGTGGTGTTCTCTGTGGCGGAGTGGTTAGAGTGTTTGACTTTTTTCTAGGTCAGATTCCTAATCTGAGGGTCGGCGGTTCGATTCCCCATGCCCCCATCTCTACCAATTTGGATTTCCACTGCTGTGTATAACTTACAGCATCATCAAAGGCCAGTTGCTCTCATACCATGTCTATGTGGTGTGGGAGGTTAAAAATCCCTTGGGTCGGTAAAAGTGTAGGCTCAGGCTTTCTATCGACAAACTGTCTAATGGTGAAAACAAGCCTATTCAGGCTTATCCATGATAGGCAGTATAAATCTTCAACAACAAAAAATAACATCAAATCCAAACATAAACCAACTAACTATTACGTACAAGCCTAATATGTAAATAGAGTAGGCTAGTCTAGAAGTGTAGGAAAAAATCAAAAGAGGAAGACTCTTACCAAGAAAATCCAAAAAAACTAACATAGATCACTAACCACAAACTGTAATCTTAAGAAACACAGACCAATAACTGCCCAGCATTGAAAACAAGCTTGATCATCCGAGCTTATGTGCTATGGACAGAATAAACATCCCATCAAAAAATCAAAAATGTATGGCACAGATTAAAGTGCTTAAAGTGTGTTCGAACTTTATTATACAATAATATTGTTTTCATTAATAATACTAAGAGATAATACACTATAATTGTCATACACTGTATTTGATTGTACAGCAGTCATGGTGGGCTAGGGGACCTGTCCAATTACCTTGTTTGGTGTATTTCACACAAAAGCCGGCCCGTCTTAAGCTAGCATTCCTTACATGTGGTATGCAGCATGCGAATGCGCATGCGGCATGTGAACGGGTTGATTCCTTTCACCCACACTCACACCCACACATAGTGTCAGGTTTCTCACAACTGTTTTCTATGGCAAATGCAGCAGCATTCGCATGCCGCACCGATGGCTACATGGAGCGATTCAGTTGCCGCATTCGCATTCGGAGGCATGGAAGCACCCCTATTCACTTAGATGCTTTTCGATTTTTTGCCGCATTCCGCATACCGCGTATAAGGAATGTAGCCTTTATCGTACATTTCTTTGGTAGTACTAATGTTACTAGTACTACACTTACGTGACTAATGCCTAGTACACACCTCCCGTATACCATCTAAAACTGCCCGTTTCGCGCAGAAAACTGAGTTTTAGTCGTTAGGTGTGCGACCCCCGCGCACACTAGACGCTTGCGATTCATGACTAAAAACTCAGTTTTAGGGCTAAAACGGGCCGATTACGATTGCAATTCGTGATTCGAAAAATGAATTGGCCCGTTTTCAGTTTTAAGCGGGTCGGGTCGAGTCGCGAGTTTTAGTGCGCGAATCGTATACGGTAGGTGTGTACCAGTCATTAGTAGTAGTGAGGACTGGTGTAGTAGTTTAGTGGGAGTGGTAGTGCAAGTAGTAGTACTGATGGATGGTGGGGATTGTGATAGCACTTTAGTGGTAGTACTAGTTCTGTATTTTTTATGAGATAAATATATTAAATCAATCACTAGTATTTACTTCACATTAGTTCAAAGTTACTTTTATTTTAAATGGTAAACTTTTGAGATATTTTGAGTGCAAACATGGAAAATTAGTTTTGGCAAGCTTGCCAAAATTTGAGACCATAGATTTCTGCAGTAACAGGTTCCATTAAATTGACTCAGTATTGCCTTCTACGCAGAAACAAATGCTTAATAACTTAAGTGCATCAGTATCTAAGTTAGATATGTAAAATCAAATCTAGATAATTGGTTTAGTTTTGAAAATTTGATATTTCATCGGACTATGCAGCTTTAATCGGCAGACTAGCCGCACTAGTGGACATAATTAAATATATCATGACAATATATGATTTGTTTTACATGACACTAACCTAACAGTAATCAGACTTACTACCAAAAAAACCTTTATTAGTGAGTGCAACCAATAACACTTTTTTTTATTAAAAAAATAGTCTATAAAAAGAGTTGGAAAAAAACTTTGCATGATTAATAATACAAAAAATTCAAACAAGATTTTATTGGTTGCACTCACTAATTTATTTGTGATTTTATTTATTGCACTGATACGAATTTATACAAGATTGTATCGGTTGCGCTCACTGAATTGTTTCTTACAAGAAAAAAAAGTTGGAAAAAATAATAATATAAATCCAAAGAAGATTGTATTGATTGCACTCACTGATTTGTTTCTGGGACAGCTCCCATACCCTTCACCTATGCTCCCGAGGACGGCGGTATTGTGGTACTACTATCATCCCAGCCGACTGTCCCCACTACGGTGTTATATTAGCTCCTCAGCCCACACATGACATCTGAGACAGCTCCCTTCCCCTAAGCTCCTGGGGATAAGGGAGGGGTGGGAGTATTGATATTGTCTTACTACAGGGGCAGACCAAAACCAGTGTCACAGCTGTCCAGCGTTGAAAACAAACACCCTCGCCGGAGCTTATACGTTATGGTCAGAATAAATACTTTGTCAATTAAAAAAAAAATCATCGCACTACTACTACTACTACTACTACTACTACTACTACTACTACTACTACTACTACTACTGTTACTGTTATTACTGTTACTATTACTACTACTATTACTATTACTACTACTATTACTGTTACTATTACTATTACTACTATTACAATTACTATTACAATTACTGCTACATTTTGTATTGAAGATTATACTGCCTGCATATAGCTATTGTTTTCACCATTGACAGTTGTCGATAGAAAGCCGAGCCTACACTTTTACCGACCCAAGGATTTTAACTCCCACACCACATAGACATGGTATGAGCACTGGCTTTGATACGCTGTAAGTTATACACAGCAGTGGAATCCAAATTGGCAGAGATGGGGGCATGGGGAATTGAACCACCGACCTTCAGATTAGGAGTCCGACCTAGAAAAAAGTCAGACACTCTAACCACTCCGCCACAGAGAACATTACTATTACTACTACTATTACTACTACTGTTACTATTACTGTTTCTGTTACTATTACTACTACTATTACTACTACTATTACTACTACTGTTACTATTACTACTACTGCTACTATTACTATTACTGTTAGTATTACTATTACTACTGCTACTGTTACTATTACTACTACTGTTACTATTACTGTTAGTGTTAGTGTTACTGTTACTATTACTACTACTACTACTACTATTACTACTATGCCGATGACATGGTAATATTCTCACCATATAGTAGTGGACTGCAAATACTACTTAATGTATGCTCTAAATATGGCATAGAAGCTGATATCAAATACAATGCTAGTAAAAGTATGGTAATGATCATTCGGTCAAAATATGACAAGGAAACTGTATTTCCTAATTTTATGTTAACTGGTGCTCCCCTGTCAATCTGAGTCTCTACTGAAGTCAAGTACTTAGGACACTTTATGATTGATGACTTTAGAGATGACAGGGATATTAATAGACAGTGTCGCAAGTTATATGCTCATCAGGAAATTTCATGTGTACAGCTGATGTCAAGGTAAATTTATTTAGAACTTTCTGTACTCCCTTGTATACTGCACAGATTTGGTGGAACTATAGAATGTATAGCATTAGAAAACTGAATGTAGCATATAATGACATTATGAGGTTATTACTCCGTCTACCTAGGTATCACAGTGCTAGTCAGTTGTTTGCCAATATTGATGTGCCAGCCTTCCAGGCTGTTATCAGGAATCTAATATTCAAATTTATTACCAGACTTGACAAGTCAAAGAAATTTATAATACAGGGACTTGTAAAAATAGAAGAGAGTGATCTCAGATTTATGTCTGCCATATGGAGGCATTGGTTTTTTTTTGGTTTTTTTTTATTGAGGCTGTATTTATACTGTCCATAGCATATAAGCCCGGGTACCCAGGCTTGTTTTCAATGGAGGGAGGGGTGGGGGTATTGGTATTGTGTTACCCCAGCAGACTGTCACAAACTACTGTATGTAGACCAACATTTTGATAATGGTTAGTATGGTAGTATTCCTACTATTACCTATATCCTATATCCGTCTGGGTATATGTACTGGCACAAACCAAAGCAGAACCAGGCAGGCCACGGTTGTGCATCCGAATCACCCTGAAATACAAAATGGCTAACCATACAACACAGCCATCCCACCTAGTCGCAGTCCTGAAGGGTCCAGGGGTGTTCTGGCACACTGGTGTACTATCTAAGGACAGGGCATGGGTGAAAGGATGCTGTAACAAACCACAATGGGATGGGATCCTCTCCCACAGGCCTGTATGTCATCTGCGTAGATGTACATAGTAGGCTAAGTTATCATATACAGGTTAGGAAAAAACTTGAAAATTAAAAAAAAAACTAATATAGAAACTACTAACACCCAAAACTGCAAAGGTTGGCCCAAGAAAGATCAGGTAAAGACTCCTAAGTGCAGGACCAGACCAATCCAGTATCACAGCTGTCCAGCGTTGAAAACAAGCACTCTCATGGGAGCTTATACATTATGGGCAGAATAAAAAAGTTGTCACAAAAAAATCCTATTCACATTAATTTTTGAATCCACCGACTATGGACCAAATTATGTAACTACCATAATCCTGAGTCTGAAATAAAGAATTGAATTGAATTGCGACAGTTTACTTGGTGACAAGTAATATGAGATGGGTAGTGGTAGTAGTCACTGCAGTTGGAGGAAAGAGGGAGGGGGTGTGTGGGATCGGGGAGGTGGGGGGGGGGGGGGGAATGAGGAACTGTGACATCGTTGACTGACACATGTAGGCGCTAAATGTCATGTGTACTTTAGTCACCAGGTTTATCGTGTGTGCCCGTCACACTGAACTTTTACTGTAGACACTGGAGGGGAGCTTCCTGTAGAGGGCGCTTCGATTGCTATAACCACATGAGCTGTTTACTGTGTATACCAGCTACACTTAACACTGCACACCAAGTCGGTCAGCATTCCGTAACCATGGCATTGCGTCCAGACAACTGCATTTATTTTGTATTGAATCGCAGATTGCACAGAGTATAGGCATACTATATTTATATCAAATACAGATGTGTACATTATATCTGTAAATATACACATATATATACATTATATATATATATTATATATATACATTATATCTAGATATGTATATATTATAGCTCTATATATACATATATATACGTTATATCTGTATACATACACTGATATATATATATATATATATATATATTTTGTTGTTGAAGATGTATACTGCCTATTCTGGATAAGTCTGAATAGACTTGTTTTCACCATTAGACAGTTTGTTGATAGAAAACCCGAGCCAACACTTTTACCGACCCAAGGGATTTTTAACCTCCCACACCACATAGACATGGTATGAGAGCAACTGGCCTTTGATGAGGCTGTAAGTTATACACAGTGGTGGAAATCCAAATTGCCAGAGGTGGGGTCATGGGGAATCGAACCACCAAACTTCAGAATAGGAGTCCGACCTAGAAAAAAGTCAGACACTCTAACCACTCCACCTCAGAGAACACCATATATATATATTTGTATATAATTATATATTTCATATCAGCATATTTATTATCGAATGCAGGTATACGGTATATAGGCAGGTGCGTGGGAATTATTTTCACGACCTACTGTAAATATAGTATGCTGGCAATGGGTGATAACTGATATGCATATATATAGGCATGATTATCAATATTATATATTTATATGTACACGAACATAAGCATATCACTGATTAGATAAAAGATTCACCCTCTACTTGTAGTACATGGGTGAACGACAACATAGTGTAAATTCTGGCGAAACTAGCTTTAGTATGGAACAGGAACTAGAAACTGTGGCTCCAGTATCAAATGGCTACCCATATAGGCACAGAGTTGGTGAAATGGGCGAGAATGCAAAAAGACAAGATGGCGTGCTAGAACTCCGTCGATTTCACTTTTAAAGTCTATTAAACTATATATTTTATAACATTTTCCAACTCAAAAGTAGCGGGTAAATATGAAGATATATATAAAGAATATATTTTGCTTCTTAAATTAAGAATTTATTTGCTCAGTTAATTTCCGCAGCATGTCAAGATTTTTCGCCCGTTTTTCTAATGGGTTGGTTTTCACCCCTGTACTGTAAGTACGGGGTGAATTTGTTATCCAATAACTGATATGCATATGTGTGTGCACATAGACATGTATAGAATGGTGATAATGATGCCTGTACTGATATTATCAGTATTCTTCATAGCAAGTACGCAGCTGCATATTGATATGTATGTGGGACCGTCACTTCACTGACACTGACTTAGTGTCCACTGTCTGCACCACGTTGCGCCGGGAAGATAACAACACTAGATAACATTTACCTATGAATATTACTGTCGAGGAAAACAGCTGCAGCATTAACTACGTCGACACCTCCCTCTTCCCCCCCCCCGCCCCCACCCCCAACCATCGCCGTTCTTAATCTTGTCTCTATATAATCTTTGGTTGTCGTTGTTTTTTCGTCCTAGCAACATCTAAGGTCATATCAGGACGGGTACTGACTTGTGACAGTGCACACTCATGGTGACTTTATAGTGCTTCCCCACTGGGAATCCAGGCTGCCAGCACCATGACCTGATATCCCATTCAGTCACACTACGCAGACACTGAGCTAGCCATTTCTTGCCCTATCCTATTAGTGCCCAGCACCAGGCTAGGAAGCGACAAGTATCAATTTTTAAAGTCATTGGTTTGAATCGACCAGGAACTGAACTGCCGATCTTCCGCACGCGAGGCCTGTGCTCTACCGATTCGGCAACCGCGCCCAGTGCCGCGGTTTCAGTTCTCAACCAGTTTCAGTTCTCAACATCGCTTCTGCGCGTACGTCTAAATCCAACAGCGCCGTCTGCGCATGCGTCAAAAAAGATAAAGATCTTAATATAAGATAAAACACACATCAACAGCAAAACGCAAAGGTATAGTGAGGTGCGTAATACTTAACCAGTAAATTGCAAGTTTGCTACTCATTAGCCTGTGAGAGCTGCTACGGCGGCGCTGTTGAATTTAGATGCATGCGCAGAAGCGATAGTTGAGAACCGAAACTGGTTGAGAACTGAAACCGCGACACCGGTCCTATATAATGTGAGTTGTTGATCTGGTGAAAGCCCGATATGAGGAAACCACTGAACCATTTTAGAGGGAGTAGTAATATACCATTTAAAATAAAAGTTACTTCAAACTAAAGTAAGGTGGTTAATATTAATAATGATCAACCGAATATATTCATCTTAAAATATGGCAGAAATCCAAAACTATCAGATGATACAAATTTAGACAAATTTCTGTTTGTTGATGGGCCCATATAACCCATCAAAGATGATTTGTTACTCAACATAAAGTTATTGGTGTGACTGATTATGACCTTAGATGTTGCCAGGACATAAAGCTCGAACCATTATTGGTAGTCATAATATAAATACATTTTATATATGTAGTACACATGATATATATATATACACTATGTACTATATATATATGATTATATATATATGTATACATATACATATGTACATATCTACATATGTATATGTACACATATATACACATATATACACATATATACACATATATACACATATATACGCATATATATATACGCATATATATACACATATATATATGCATATATATACACATATACACATATATACGCATATATATACGCATATATATATACGCATATATATATGCATATATATACACATATATACACATATACACACATATATACTCATATATACACATATATACTCATATACACACATATATACACATATATACTCATATACGCAGATACACACATAAATAGGCATATATACTGTGCATAGTAATTTAGTATGTAGGTACACGATATTGGAAAAGCCCAGCGGCAAAGTATTTATCACAAGCCCTAGAGCTCAGTACTTTACTGTTACTAATACTAGTGTTCCTTACACGTTTGTTTTTCCGACTGTGCCAATAAAGCTCTTCAGATAAAAACAAATATTATATAAATGTGCATAGGATATAGTATAGATTGTACATCTAGTATATTGATTACACACACACATATAATATAATGTATATGCACTTCAAATATACCATGCAATAGTAATATAGGTCATTAGTACATGGCTATATATATTGGATGGTGTTATATACTTTAAATTAACCATGCAATATATATATGTATATACAGTAAAACCTCTATACCGACCCCTCAACAGATCGACCACTCCCCTACATCGATCGCTTTATTTGTGTCCCAACAATACCATTGTAAGGATATTCTTACTCTCTAAACCGACAACCTCCCTAAATGACCACTTAAAGTGGGCCCCATGGTCGGTCGATTTAGAGAGGTTTTACTGTAGGTAGATATATAATTGAATCATGCAATAGCTATATTTTTGTATGGTTAATTTAATTATATACACATTACAAACATGATATATAAATTAGGCATTGTAAATAATAAGGTAGTTAGTTATAAATTAAAGTGGCAAAATGTATGTTGCTTATACCATATATATATATCCAATGTACATACTTAAAGTTAGAGCGTCCGTCTCCCATGCTGGTAGATGGGGGGTCATGGGTTCGAACCCTGATCAAGTCAAACCGATACTTAAAAATTGCTACTTGTCGCTTCCTCGCGAGGCGCTCGGCATTATTAGAACAGGGCAAGGCCTGGTGAGCTCAGTGTCAGGATAATGTGACTGAGTGGGATACCAGGTCATGGTGCTGGTGGCCTGGTTTCCCAGTGGGACAGCACTATAAAGTCGCCATGAGTGCACACTGTCACAAGTCGGTACTCGTCCTGATATGACCTTAGATATTCCTAGGACATAAAACAACAATAAACAAACAAACTTAGACGTATACTTAATTACTAATGCTCCAACAATCATATTGCTCTAATGGTAGGTGAGCCTGTAGTAACACTCCCACCTCCTTAACCACCACCCCCCCTCACCCCCACCCCCTCACTCACCCCCCCCCCCCCACCCCTGACCTACTTCGACCAGGAACCACACGCGCATGCGTCCAAACTCATGCACGTCACGCCCCAGCGCGCTGACCTAGAAGTATTTACCAAAGAGTGAGAATTGCGTTGTGTTTTACTTCAGTAATAATATATCTTTGCTTTTAGTGTACTGGTTTTGAATATAAATATCGTGAACTGATCGTTAAATTCTACTTTACAGCTTCAGCATTTATAATTTACCGAACATAAACTCCTCAAAAGCATCGAACTCTGCAATGTTTTAGTATATACATTTACCCCTTCAAATATAAGTTCAGACTGGGGTAAAGTAAAAATAATATAATGACCAACCTCAGACATGTCACCGACGTCGCGTTGCGCATGCGTTATTCAACACCCCGGCGTCAATTTGCATCAATAAACCGGTGTCTCCCGTTTGAACACGTTAGCGGTTTGAATCGCTTAGTGTGAACTACATAGACACACACACACATAGACATAGACACACATAAGCCCTGTTTACACGGGCGATTTAAAAAGTTTCATATGAAACATCTTGCCTAGATCGACTCACATTTCCCGTGTAGACGCGACGCTGTGGCGTTTTAGGGCTGAATCGCTTCATATGAAACGGTTCATCTATACCACCTCGCTAGGTGGTTTATTTGAAGCGATTCAGCTGGTTCCCGGGCGGCGATAGTATAAAATAGTAGTGTGTGCCGGCAACAGGGAGAGTAGTAACTAATCGCTGGTGCCCGGCAGTGTTAGGGCCTGATTAGGCCGAAATCTAGTGAATGCGATCATATTTAACAGAATTACAGACTCAAATAATGAAATTTAATTAAATTAACCTTAAATTCCAAGCGATATTAACATAGCAGCTACATCTGCATCGAATCGATGTGTGTAAACTAAACAAATAGCAGTGCTTGCCGGCTACAGGCGCCTGCTGGTTCCCGGCGCCGACACACTTTCAAACTCTGCCGTGTAAACACGCATCTAAAACGCTTCATATAAATCGCTTTGTCTAGATCGTTTCACAATTCCCCGTGTAAACACGGCTATAGATACACACGCATATACACTCACACGCAAACAGACACACACATACGCAGACAGACACACATGCAGACAGACACATATACACACGCACACACATATAGATATACACAGACACGCCCACATACACAGACACGCACACACATATGGACACACACACGCAGACAGACACACACACTCACACGCAGACAGACGCACACACAGACACGCGCACACACACACGCACAGTAGATCGTGGGGTCGTGGGTTTGAACCCTGGTCGAGTCAAACCAAAGACTTAAAAATTGATACTTGTTGCTTCCTAGCTTGGCGCTCGGCATTATTATGATAGGGCAAGGACTGGTTGGCTCAGTGTCAGGATAATATGACTGAGTGGGTTATCAGGTCATGGCAGCTGATGGCCTGATCTTCCAGTGGGGCAACACTATAAAGTCACCATGAGTGTGCACTGTCACAAGTCGGTACCCGTCCTGATATGACCTTAGATGTTGCTAGGACATAAAACAACAACACACACGCACAGACACACATGAATGCAGACAGACACACACGCTCGTGCCAGTAAATGTAAATGGTGGCTGCTTGGGGTTTTAGTGCTACAGTAAATCACGTGCAGTTGTTGGTGTTGACACTTGGCACACTAACAGTAACAGCTCCTGGTTCAGCATTCATAATTTAGTTTAGTAATAAAGATGGTGGGAACAATGAAATCCCCCCCACCACAACTCCTCCTATACACACACATTATCCTCACTCATATGCACCCATATCCGCGCTCACTCACACACCTACCCTGACGTTCCCGCACCCCCCTTCATATGGCAGATCGTGGGATTCGAACCCACGGGTTCAAACCCTCAGTTTGCTCTATCCTAATAATTAATGCAGAGTGCCAAGTTAGGAAGCAACAAGTATCAATGTTTAAGTCATTGGTTTGACTCAACCAGGACGTTGTTGAATGAAACCTACTTGGACGTACACACACAACGCACACCCGTCCTGATGTGACCTTAGATGTTGATAGGACGTAAAACAACAAACAAACATAACGCACTTGGCATTCACAGAGAAGTTCCACCTTAAAGTTGCATACTCCGATGAAAACATCAAATTTTCAAAACCCAAACACTTATCAAGATTATATTCTACATATTCAACTTAGACACTGGTGCACTTATTAAAGCATTAGTTGCTGCATAGAAGGGAATAATAAGTCAATTAATAGAAACCGTTACTACTGAAGTCTATGGTGTCAGAGTTTTGGCGTGCTTGCCAAAATTACTTTGACATGTTTTGACGTCAAATATCTCCAAACTTAGCCATTTAAAATTAAAGTTACTTCAAACTAAAGTAAAGTAGATTATAACGATTAGTATAATATATTTATCTCAGAAAATAGCAAAAACTCAAAAGCATCGGACTGTGCAACTTTAAGTTTGAGGTGTGTTGTGCACCTTCTGAAAAGGGTTACCGCCCCTGTGTGTGTGTATGTGTGTGTGTGTGTGCATGTGTGTGTGTGTGTGTGTAGGTTGGGGGGGGGAGGTGCCTATTCAGGGACATGCATAACTGGCCTACCGTAAATGCTCACATGTCTGTAACCATGGCAACGCGATGTCGGCATGTACATAGGCATACGCCATGCGTGGGGTAGAGAGGGCTGTGTTCTCTGCCGCTTTGACAAAACCCCTACAAACTGTTAATGGCATTGTATCGGTAATTTGACCTTGACCTTGACTTGACGCTGTCCGACGTAGGATGTTGAGTGGCGTCGTTTTGTAGAATTGGGAGAATCTATTCGTAACTGGGTGTTTTTTGTGTGTGGTATGAAGTGTATCCTGTTCCCATGGCAGCTGCAGACTGGTCCACCGTCAGCTACAAACTGGTTCCACTACAGCTGCAGACTGGTCCCACGACAGCTGCAGATTGGTCCCACAGCAGGTGCAAACCTGTTCCACCACAGCTGCAGACTGGTCCCACGGCAGCTGCAGTCAGGTTCCACAGCATCTGCAGACTGGTCCCACTACAGCTGTAGACTGGTCCCACGCAGCTGCAGACTGGTTCCACAGTAGTTGCACACTGGTCCTACTATAGCTGCACACTGGTCCCACAGCAGTAGCCCGTAGCGTAGGCTGATTCAGGTCAGGGATGGAACCATGAACCTCTCACGCAGGACGCGGACACTCTACCCGCTAGTCCATCCAGGCCGGTTCCATGAGGAGGGAAAAGCGGACGGTCACGTGGGATGCTGGTGTGTGTCACGTGTCTGATACGTGGGGATGACGTTCATCCTATTACTTACATGTAACAATCCCCCCCCACTCCAGCGACCCAACCAGCCACGGTTGCGATCCAACCAGCCACGGTTGAACTTGTTTGAGCCCGTTTGAACTTGTTTCTGGTACAAATGCTAGGGCACACGGTTGCGATCCAACCAGCCATGGTTGAACTCGTTTGAGCCCGTTTGAACTTGTTTCCAGTACAAAGGCTAGGGGACCAGGCTAGACCTCCACAGACTGTGAGACAATTATTATTTGACTAGTTTATTGTCGACTTATCACTATTTAGTGTTCTTTGCACGATTAATTGTCTGAGTTATTGAAATTTACACATGATCGTTTAAATCACAATATCACTACTTACTGAATGGGAAACTCATCCTGCAAGGGTATGCTCAATATGACCCAGTGGTCAGCCGTTTTTGCTCCTTTCCTCGCTGTAGACCCTTCTCCCTAATAGACTTCGCCACCATCCTGGATCTTACAAAGCAATGTTTATTCCGTTATAGGAAGCGACACTCGTAGTGGCTGTGAATGCGTATTCTCTTGTGATGTCGATCCGCATAGGGACTACACACGCTCACACGCACACGCACACGCACACGCACACGCACACGCACACGCACACGCACACGCACACGCACACGCACACGCACACGCACACGCACACGCACACGCACACGCACACGCACACGCACACGCACACGCACACGCACACGCACACGCACACACTGAGAATGGGACATGGTGGTTGAATTAGTCAGAACGCTGCCTTTTTGTGCAGAAGATCTGGGAAGTTTGCATCCCGGTTGAGTCAAACCAAGTCCTTGCAAAGTCTGGATCTTGGCATTATTGAATAGGACAAGGACTGGTTGGCTCAGTGTCAGGATAATTTGACTGAGTGGGATATCAGGTCATGGTGCTGGCAGCCTGGTCTTCCAGTGGGGCAGTACTATAAAGTCGCCATGAGTGCACACTGTCACAAGTCTGTACCCGTTCTGATATGATCCTTAAATGTTGCCAGGACATAGAACCCAAACAAACATTACTGCTGAGAACAATTGTTCTAACACCCATTGCCAAGGTCAGAGGTTACGTCCCCATCACACCAAACTAGTTCTCAAAAAGTCCGACCATATTCTAAAACGGGCTGTGGTCGGGGTAGAACGTGGCTGCAAGAACATTTTGGGCATGTTCAAAGGTCTGGAGCACCATTCCATTCTAGCCCGTCCATTCCGTTCATAAAAAGACTGTAAAAAGTTGCTACCACGACCATTCCGTTCGCACAGTTTGAGTCTGTTCAGCAACATTTTGAAGAACGTAGTGAGAACTAGTTTGGTGTGATGGGGGTATTAGACTTAGAATTGAGGGATTCATAGCAACCATAACACTTAAAAGGGTCATAAAGATGGTGATTTGTCGACATTTACAGCCGTTTTCTGACATTACTGACCGCAGTCGGTCAGGTTCACAAACCGGAAGTGTCCATTGGCAATAGTCGTTATTCAAGCAGGGAGGGCTGTGCTGAAACTGAAAGAGAGTCTTGGCCCTGTATGCATCCCAGTGTGCATAGAGACGTTGTGCCGAGGTCAGGAAGTATTGGGAGACATCGGATTGTATCGGGAGGTCTGACATCGGTTTGGTGTTGCAAAATGATTAGAAATTTTACTTCGGATTTTTAATATTGTAAATAAATTTCCTAATATCCTGATAGAATGTATAGCATTACAAAACTGAATGTATCATATAATGACATTATGAGGTTATTACTCCATCTACCTAGATATCACAGTGTTAGTCAGCTGTTTGCCAATATTGATGTGCCAGCCTTCCAGGCTGATATCAGGAATCTAATATTCAAATTTATTACTAGAGTTGACAAGTCAGAAAATGTTGTAATACAGGGACTTGTAAAAATAGAAGAGAGCGATCTCAGATTTACATCTGCCATATGGAGGCATTGGTACAAACTACTGTATGTAGACCAACATTTTGATATTGGTTAATATGGTAGTATTCATATTATTACTTATATCCTATTCACATTAATTTTTATATCCACCTACTATGGGCCAAATTATGTAACTACCATAATCCTGAGTCTGAAATAAAGAATTGAATTGAATTGAATGAATGACATTAGATGTTGCCAGGACTAAAATTCCAACAACAAAGCATCCTACTGTAAATAAATTACAATAGAAGCATTGCTGCGACATTGGAAGCGGTTGAGTAGATTTGGCAAAATGATCAGACCATTTAATATTCGATTTTAAATGTAAATATATTGCAATGAAAACATTGCTGCGACATTGGACGCCTGCGGTTGGTTAGATAATTGCAGACGTATCAGAAAGCTTACTTAGGAATTTTAATGTACATAAATTACAATATCAATATTTCTACGACATTAGAAGCATGATGTCGTATCTCCAGTGTATATTTATAATTGATAATTTAAAATAAAAGTTACTTCAAACTTAAAGCCCCTGTCACAGATCACCGGATTGAAGGAAACGGAAAGAAACCGAACAAAGTCCATTGATAGACCGGTTTGTGTCCGTACAAGTTTTGAACATGCACAAAACTTGGAACAGATGCCGCCGGATTGACATCTATGTTTCTTGCCCGGTTTGAGTCCGTTTAGTCTGCTTACCATCATGTCTGTTTCATGTCCATTCGTCCAGTGACCTTTGACCCGATATCGCAACATTTTGACACATTTTAATACATCTTGATTTTTTTTTTTTTTTTTGTGACAAGTTTTTTATTCTGCCCATAACGTATAAGCTCCCGTGAGGGTGCTTGTTTTCAACGCTGGACAGCTGTGGTACTAGATTGGTCTGGTCCCGCACTCAGGAGTCTTTACCTGATCTTTCTCGGGCCAACCTTTGCGGTTTTGGGTGTTAGTAGTTTCTATATTAGTTTTTTTTTTAATTTTCAAGTTTTTTCATAACCTGTATATGATAACTTAGCCTACTATGTACATCTACGCAGATGACATACAGGCCTGTGGGAGAGGATCCCATCCCATTGTGGTTTGTTACAGCATCCTTTCACCCACGCTCTGTCCTTAGATAGTACACCAGTGTGCCAGAACTCCCCTGGACCCTTCAGGACTGCGACTAGGTGGGATGGCTGTGTTGTATGGTTAGCCATTTTGTATTTCAGGGTGATTCGGATGCATGACCGTGGCCTGCCTGGTTCTGCTTTGGTTTGTGCCAATACACATACACAGACGGACTGCGCCCTATGGTGATAGTCATTTCGAATTCCTTACTACTTAGTAGGGCTAGTTTCCGTATTTGTGATATCTACCATCTTTTCTGGCCGGTCTTTTGCTTTTTGTGCCAGAACACAGCAAGCAGTGACTGCGCCCAAGATCAGGTGAGATATTGTTTCTTCAGTGGGTGGTTTTGTGTATTATGTTTTCTTTAAGGACCTTTTATAGTGGTCCATGCTTATGACGCCCAGACTAGACAATTATGTCCGTTGCTCAATCCGGTGATGTGTGAAAGGCGCTAAAGCAGTAAAGGAATGTTGCTTATAGTTATACTGATCAACCTCTTATATTCATCTTTAAAATAAATATGGCAAAAACTCAAAACAATCAAACTATGCAACTTACAGAAATGTGTGAAATCGTGCAATTGACGCAAAGTGAAAAAAGGGCTTCATGCAAATGGTTCCCTTTTAAAACTGACCCATAGGTCACCGACTAACCGTCAGATAGAATTTACCATTGAGAGACCAATAAAAAAGACCTGCGTCCATGTCATGACGTCATGTGAGTGTCACAACGCCAGTGCCACAATGTCGGCCCCTTGGAACTGTCACGGCTTTCACTGCGGGATAGGGGCTGGGGGGGGGGGGGGCTTTGAGTAGGGGGGTTGTAAGGGGGTGGAGTGAGAGGATGGGTTGGGGTGGGGGTTGCAAAGCGGGTGGGGGATTGGGTTTGTTTGTTTGTTTGTTGTTGTTTTACGCCCTAGCAACATCTAAGGTCATATCAGGACGGGTACCGACTTGTGACAGTGCGCACTCATGGCGACTTTATAGTGCTGTCCCACTGGGAAACCAGGCCGCCGGCACCATGACCTGATATCCCACTCAGTCACATTATCCTGACACTGAGCACACCAGTCCTTGCCCTATCCTAATAATGCCGAGCGCCTAGGAAGCGACAAGTATCAATTTTAAAGTCATTGGTTTGACTCGACCGGGACTCGAACCCACGACCCCACGATCTACCAGCACGGGCGATGGACGCTCTAACTCATTCGGCCATCCCGTCTGGTGAGTGTTTGCAAGGGGATTGGGGGGAGTGGAGCATTGGAGTGGGGGTGGAGGTGGGTGCGTGGTTGCTGAGGGAGTGGACCATGGGGGTGGAGGGGTGGCTAGGGGACCAGTGTGCAACAGGTCGCGTTAACACAATTAGTGCATGATGAGACACACGCAGAAGCCAAGTGTGAAGGAGACATCTTTGATGCCTTTGTGATGCTTTGTGTCAAACAATGCTAATGAGAGATTGGCGTTAATTAACTTGATTGAGAATGACCAAACACTGCTTTCTGTGTCTTCCCACCGGGCGTCGCTGAACATTGCTGTGTGTGTGTGTGTGTGTGTGTGTGTGTGTCTGTGTGTGTGTGTGTGTGTGTGTGTGTGTGTGTGTGTGTGTGTGTGTGTGTGTAGCGTTAAGCTTTTTAATTTTGTATTATAATCATTGATTGTCCGAATGTTTTCAGTTTCTCCCATATTTTTTTAATATACAGGGATGATATTTTTTAATTTTTAAGTGGATTTCAAGGTTTTTCACAGCCTGGGGGCATTTTTTTATATAGGTGTAAATGGACATTTTCCATCGGGATAATAATCTCGGCTTGATTTCCGTTTTTTTGTGTGTGCCTGAAACCACTATCATCCCTGATATAAATATATTAGGTCGGTCGTTATGAATCTACATTCCTTTAGATTGAAGTAACTTTCATTATGAATGCTTAACAGTGGAGATATTTCAATTGAAGACATGCACAATTAAGCGCCTGTCACACATTACCGGATTCGAGGAAATGGAAAGAAACTGAACCAAGTCTGTTGATAGTCCAGTTTGTGTCCGTACAAGTTTTGAACATGCACAAAACTTGGAATGGATGCCACCGGATTGACGTCTATGGTTCTTGTCCAATCTGAGTTTGCTTCGTCCGTTGGCTATCCGTTAATTCGCAGCGCTCGGACACATGAGAGAAGGCATATATAAGTATTTATATTTATTGAATGGATGCTCCATCATGGAATATCATAGGGTTATCTCAATCATCATATAACAGATAACAAAAATAAACAAAAAAGTCAGTGCCACAGAGGTGAGTGAGGCTGGCTCAAATGCGGGTGGTGACTGGCATCAGTGTCATGGAAGGACTGGCTTCCTTATCGTTCATCAATTGGCTGTTGTAGTTGGCAAATGCGACTGGGCACATTTCTGAAGCGAGATGAGAGATACATTTAAGGCATAGAAAATAGAGGCAATTAGTGAAATCAGCACTTAACCCCTACCAATGACTGAACTAAGGGGAAAAAAACTAAGAAAAAAGGGTTGGGTGGGTGGGAAAATCTGACTTGCTTGTTTGCGGGCTTGTGGCGAAGTGAGGTTTGCAGGCAGAGTAGGTCATATGCGGGTCACGAAAAGGTCATGTTAGCCTCGCTCGCGAATTAACGATGTTGCCTCACTAACATACGTCATGTCCATTTCATGACCGTTTTATGTCCGTTTCATGTATGTTTGTCCAGCGGCCTTTGATCCTATATCGCACAATTTTGACACATTTTAATACATTTTTATACTTATCAAGCCCAAACACCACCGAACTATACAATTCTGTCCATTGCTCAATCCAGTGATGTGTCACAGCCGCTTTAGTTTTGATGTGCATACCGAAATGGTGGACACCAGGTTCCAGCAGTAACAGGTTCTAACTTCTCTTATACGCTAAAGATACATACTGCGATGGTTTTCAGTTTGTGCTATTTTCTGAGATGTATACATTAGGTTGATATAATTGACCTTACTTTAATTTGAATTTAAAAAAAAATGTTAAGCTAACTTTGAGATATTTGAAGTGAAAAAGTTGCTAAATTAATTTTGCCAGGCATGTCAAAATTCTGACACCATAGGCTTCAGCAGTAACAGATTTGATTAAATTGGCTTAATATCTCCTTCTATGCAGTAACACATGATTAATAAGTGCACCAGTATCTATGTTGGATATGTCACTGCACTGCACTGTACCTAGCTGTCACTGTACATAACTGTTACTGTACGTAGCTGCCACTGTGCGTAGCTGTCACTATCCATAGCTGCCATTGTGTGTAGCTGCCACTGTGTGTAGCTGTCACTGTGCGTAACTGTCACTGTGCGTAACTGTCACTGTATGTAGCTGTCACTATACGTAGCTATCACTACGTAGCTGTCACTGCATAGCTGTCACTGTATGTAGCCGTCACTGTACGTGGCTGTCACTGTATGTAGCTGTCACCGTACGTAGCTGTCACTGTGCATAGCTGTCATTGTATGTAGACATAACTGTACGTAGCTGTCACTGCATAGCTGTCACTGTACGTAGCCGTCACTGTACGTGGCTGTCACTGTATGTAGCTGTCACTGTACATAGCTGTCACTGTGCATAGCTGTCACTGTGCATAGCTGTCACTGCATAACCGCCACCGTACGTGGCGGTCATTGTACGTCGCGCCCATTGTGTTGGGCTGGGCCCGCCAAATGGATGGGTGCAAGGACCCAGGGGCACCGAGCTGACTGACAGCTGCTGCCGCCTTGTGGTCTGGCGGTCAGTTGGACTGGTTGCCTCGGGGTGGCAGATGCTTGCACTGTTGAAGGGCCCGGGGACCCGTCTGAGACCAGGCCCGACATAACGGCACCGCACCAGATGTGATTTAGTCGTCCAAGCACCAAGGCATCGTTTGTTTGGGTTTCTTTGTCTTAACAACATTCAAGGTCATATCAAGATGGACACCGACTTGTGACAGTGCACACTTATGACGGCTTTATAATTATAGTGCTGCCACAATGGGAGATCAGACCGCTGACATCATGACCCACTTGGTCACATTATCCTGATACTGAATTATCCTGTCATTGTTCTATCGTAGAAATTCCGAATGCTAGGTAGCGACAAGTATAAATTTGGTAAGTAATTGGTTTGACATGGAATGGATAGTCAACGGACAAAACAAACCCAAACCGGACAGGAACCGTAGACGTCAATCCAGCAGCATCCGTTCCTAGTTTTGTGCATGTTCAAAACTTGTAACAGACACAGACCGGACTTTGTTCGGTTTCTGTCCGTTTCCCCCAATCCGGTGAGGTGTGACAGGGCCTTTACTGTTTGTTTGGTTGTTTTTTACTCGGTTCGCCTTTTTCACTGCGTCAATGTTTGGTTCATTTGATCCTTGCTCTGAAGTCATCGATATCTCGGGGTCATGGCACCAGTGTCATCGGTATGCACTGACCTCTCAGGTCATAGATAGGGTGATTGCATCAGGGAATCTAGATAGGCTAATGGTTGGGATGCTAGCCATGGAACAGCAGAAGTGTGTGTCGAAATCCTGCTCTAGGTGCAATGTTCCCTTTGTTTGCATCACCGGCATGCATTTAGGGGGAAAAAACAGCAAGCACATCTATGTAATGAACGATGGTGTGAATAATGTTCCGCTCTCCGAAACAATGATAGAAAAGGACTTGGGTGCCAAGGTGGACAACAAACTGACATTCAGCGACCACATCCAGGAAGCCGCCAACAGAGCTAATGGAATATTGGCTACCTTTTTTAGTTTTTTTCTTGAAGATTTATAGTGCCCACCAATATGGCCACCAAAAATTGTCTTGTGACAAATAATGCACCAATACTAAAGCAGACCAGAAGCCAAATAATAGCTCATGAGAGAAGCATGCTGGAAATGGCTGCCAAGGTGTGGAATGCCCAAACGGTAAAGGAACGACAAATTCCTGACCTAAAAACTTACAAAAAATATCTGTGCAAAATAAGGCTAGGAAACCCCTACTAAGCTGCACTGCAAAGGGGCATGTGATATGTCATGGCCCACCTGCGGAACGCCCAATGGAAGGTAACCATGCCAAAAGTAGCCAGATAACACACCACACAGCTACATACAAGCCTATGATATGTAAATAGGAGTAGGCTAGTCTAGTAATAAGAGTAGAAAAAATAAATACATGTATACCAAGAAAATAAAAAAAAACTAACATAGGCTATTAACCATACTGACCAACTATCTATCTGCTACTGAAATGCAGGCAATCAAATACCTTATCAGCAGCTACTGTGTGGCAAGATAACACCAACACTACAACTGGCCAGCATTGAAAACAAGCCTGGGTACCCGGGCTTATATGCTATGGACAGTATAAATACAGCCTCAATAAAAAACAATTAAAAAAACACGTCATTACACCCCCTCTATATGTAAGTGACCAGACGGTAATATCCAACATAGATACTGGTGCACTTATTAATCATTTGTTGCTGCTGCATAGAAGGGGATACTAAGCCAATTTAATAAAAATCTGTTACTGCTGAAGCCTATGGTGTCAGAATGTTGACATGCCTCGCAAAATTAATTTAGCATCTTTTTCACTTCAAATATCTCCAAAGTTAGCTTTAAAAAAAAATATAGTTACCTCTCAGGTAAGAAGCCGCATAGACAGGTACGTGGGAATGGGGTGATTGCATCAGGGAGCCTAGATGGTTTAATGATGTGGATGCTAGCCCCGGAATGGCAAGAGAGTGTGGGTTCGAATCCTGCTCTAGGTGCAATGTTCCGTTTACCCCTACTCAGTCATACACACATTTTATGTGTGTCCTTCTGTGTGTGTGTGTGTGTGTGTGTATGTGTGTGTGTGTCTGGGTGTGTGTGTATCTGGATGTGTGTCTGTGTGTGTGTACAAGCTTCCGATAGAACTTGCATGGGGAGCAGTGTTAATTGTAGTTAGGGCCTTAAAGTTGCATAGTCCGACAGTTTTGAATTTCTGTATTTTTTCCGAGATAAATATATTAGATTGATCACGAGTACCTACTTTACATTAGTTCAAAGTTACTTTTATTTTAAATGATAAACTTTTGAGATATTTTGAGTGCAAACATGGAAAATTAGTTTTGGCATTCTTGCCAAATCTACACCGTAGACTTCTGCAGTAACAGGTCCTGTTAAATAGACTCAGTATTGCCTTCTACGCAGAAACAAATGCTTAATAAATGCATCAGTATCTAAGTTAGATATGTAGAATCTAATCTAGATAATTAGTTTGGTTTTGAAAATTTGATATTTCATCGGACTATGCAGCTTTAATTGCTGCCTTTTTATAAAAATAAAAAAAAGTGTAATTAGATCTATTCTATTTTCTGACACTGGCCAGCTAGTTGTGAGGAGAGTAAGCGCGTCTCTGATTGAATACAGCGCGTGTCGCCGACAGTGGCCGTTAGGGTGCGCAGCGGGTGTTGGTGGCGCCTCACAGCGGCGCGGCAGTAATTAATACCCATAATGCACCCGGAGGGGGATAATGAGCCGCAGCTTATATTGTAACCAGACCTGTGGATGGAGATATGGGGGGGGGGGGCGAAAGGGGGGGGGGGGGGCGAGAGATGCACATGAACATATTGTCATGTATGTGGTAAAGTTTGTCCATATCTACATATTCTAATATGAATAGACTACATCACAGTTCCAGCGACGCGGTGCATTGTTGGATGCGTGAGAGCAAAACAAACCCGCGAGAAACACAGGGCACATGCTAATACACTGGGTGAAGCTATGAAATGTGCTAGTTTCAGCTCATCTCAGCTCGTGTGTGACACATAGAATGCTAACTATAAAAATATATATAATAAATTAAGATATTAATCTTTTATCCAGCATTGCATTTACGTCAATATAATATGCACATCTTATTTTTTTTTTTTTTTTAAAGATTTATACTGCCTATTATGGATAAACCTGAATAGGCTTGTTTTCACCGTTAGACAGTTTGTCGATAGAAACCCCGAGCCTACACTTTTACCGACCCAAGGGATGTTTGACCTCCCACACCACATAGACATGGTATGACAGCAACCATCCTTTGATGACGCTGTAAGTTATACACAGCGGTGGAAATCCAAATTGGCAGATATGGGGGCATGGGGAATCGAACCACCGACCTTCAGATTAGGAGTCCGACCTAGAAAAATGTCAGACACTCTAACTACTCCACCACAGAGAATACCACAATGCCATGTGCATTTAGATTTAGACAAATCTGGGCACTCAGACTAGAGTTAGAGCCATAGCCAGAGTCAGTTTTACTTATTTTATTCAGGTTTGTATTTATATCCTATGGTTAATGACATATGTAGAACTAGAAAATTAGTAGCATTAATCAGATATTGGTTATATATTTCTCTGAAACAAGTGTATGTTGACACATTTGGCATTTTAATATTCATAACAAGAATTAATAATGGTGATGTGGATATCACCGATTGTTTTGTGTGGAATTGTATGTTCTTAGCTCAAAATGTTTAACAATGCGAGTTTTGTCTTACCTATATTCATCCGATCATTATATTGCATGTGTGCATACATGTTTATGCCAATTGCTATGTATTTCTATTCATTTTGAATAAAATTGAAGTTTTTCCCTACGCGTATCGACAAACTCAATGGCCATTCGCATTTGCTTTGCTGCCAACGCCGTTTTCAGCGCATGCGCAGTCGGAACCGCGATCCCGTATATTTTAACCAGACCTGGGGATGGAGAGCGGGGGTGAGAGGGGGAGGGCGAGATGGGAGGGCGAGAGATGCACATGAACATATTGTATGTATGTGGTAAAGGTTTTCCATAACTACATATTCCAATATGAATTATGTATGTATATATTATGTGTGTACTATAAAAATTATGAATATTTTCAATATTTTCAATATTTTCAATATTTTCAATATTTTCAATATTTTCAATATTTTCAATATTTTCATGGGGGTGATGAAAATGGGAATTATTGCACCTAGAGCGGGACTCGAACCCACATCTCTTTGCATTCCAGGCCAGTGTGCTAACCATTACACCACCTAGGCTCCCTTATATCAACACACTACCCACGCCTACCTGTCTATGTGGCTCCTTGCCTGAGAGCTCAGTGCAGACCACTACACCTGTCCCCCTGGAATTGTAAGTCTTTTAATGCTTACAATTACATACATACAGGCAATGCAACGCACTTACATACACAGGGTAGGTTCAACAACTATACAGCGCGTAGCTTGTATAGGATCCTGGTCACGGCACCAGTGTCATGGGGGTGATGAAAATGGGAATTATTGCACCTAGAGCGGGACTCGAACCCACATCTCTTTGCATTCCAGGCCAGTGTGCTAACCATTACACCACCTAGGCTCCCTCATATCAACACACTACCCACGCCTACCTGTCTATGTGGCTCCTTGCCTGAGAGGTCAGTGCAGACCACTACAATATTTTGAATATTTTGAATATTTTGAATATTTTGAATATTTTGAATATTTTGAATATTTTGAATATTTTGAATATTTTGAATATTTTGAATATTTTGAATATTTTGAATATTTTGAATATTTTGAATATTTTGAATATTTTGAATATTGTAGTGGTCTGCACTGACCTCTCAGGCAAGGAGCCGCATTGACAGGTAGGCGTGGGTAGTGTGTTGATATCAGGGAGCCTAGGTGGTGTAATGGTTAGCACACTGGGCCTATATGCAGGAGTCCGTGGTATTCGGTGGTAGCGAACCGAAACGGTGTTAGCCGGGGATTTCCCGGGTAGCGGCGAAAAATGTTAAGCACGAAGCGGTGATAGGCCTAACACCAAAACCTTAACTGGTGATACCTTACCCCTGATAGATAGGAGGTATAGCGAGTGCATTAGGCCCAAATCTATTCAATGCGACCATATTTAACAGAATTACATACGCAATAAGTGAACTTTTATCAATTTAACCCTAAATTCGAAGCGTTGTTAAGGCTACCGCCGTATTGCCGGCGATATTAACAGTTATATTTTCGAATCGACGAAGGTACAGTAAACAAGCCGCCGCCGCCGCCAGTATGGACAGCGACGTCGATGCGGTGACTGCGGCGATTTATTTACTTTATGTTCGTCGATTCGAAAATATTACTATTAATATCGCCGCCAATGCGGCGGTAGCCTTAAGGAGGGTTCGAATTTAGGGTTAAATTGATAAAAGTTCACTTATTGCGTATGTAATTCTGTTAAATATGGTCGCATTGAATAGATTTAAGCCTAATATATGGGTACAGATGCAGAGGGATTTCCCAAATCTATAAATAAATTCACGGGTAGCTATAATCAAAGTGTTGCACGCTCCTGCATACAACTTGACACAGTTCTCGACGTCGGCGATAGCTACCCGGTAATAGGCTGTAACACCAAAACCCGCTACCACCGACTCCTGCATATAGGCCCTGGCCCGGAATGCAAAGAGATGTGGGTTCTAATCCCGCTCTAGGCACAATATTTCCCATTTTCAGCACCCCCATGACAATGTTGTGAGTGTTGTGAGTGTTGTGAGTGTTGTGAGTGTTGTTAATGTCCTGAATGTCGTGAACGTTATGGGTATTATAGATATTATACTATTTATAGATATTTTAGATATACTATTTATAGATATTGTAGATATTATATATATACTTTATAATATATATTATATTATATATATAATAATATATATATCATTTCTATATTATATATATACATTATATATTATTAGGTTGTGTATATTAAATATATCTTACGTTCAAATATAACCTGTAAGAATAAGTCCTTCACGTGGAGTGGGAGTAATATGAGTATTCTCCCATCAGCCACTTTCAAACCGTTATTACATAAGATGATACCTTAGTAATAGTAGAGAAAGAAGCCTTTCTATCTGCTGGTAGGTGTGGTGAGGTGTGACGTCACGACCCAATATCACTGACCACGTGACGGGGGACTCGTCACGTGACGTGACCGCCTGCTGTGTGACAGTTGCAGCCAACCAGACGGGATGGCCGAATGAGTTGAGCACCCGCCTTTCATTTTGGTAGATCGTGGGGTTCGAACTCTGGCCGAGTGAAACCCAATGGCCTTAACCAACCAGTTCCCGGATTGAGCAATGCCATAAGCTGTATTCACACGGGCAAAATCTAAAGCGATCTAAAGAAGGCGATTTATATTAAGCGATCTATGCGCGCATTCACACGGGTTGAGTTTCAAAGTGTGTCGCATTCACACGGGCAGTGCTTTGAATCGGTTTAAGGCGGAAGTGGATATCTGTGCATGAGCAAGTCCAGACTAACCAGCGCCACTTTGGGTTTGTCGACGTCAGCCGAGAGAGTGTGGGTTCGACCTAGATATGTATGGACTGAATCGTATTGGTTTGGAACAGTCAAAACTTCTGCTGGGCAGTGAAACCCTAAAAATAAATCATGAAAAAAATATATGTGCACAGCTAGCAGGTTCATAAAGCAAATTTATCGGAAAGTCAACACATTCAGGTCTCGACTGTCACGTTTCCCTCGACTGCGCATGCGTGTGATGTCATAAATAAAACGATTCAGCGTAGATCGCTTCCTGTAGACCACCTTGGTAAGCGTTTTACATTAAACGATTTATATGAATCGATTCAGCCCTAAAACGCCTCAGCCGTGCATTCACACGGCAAATGTAAGGCGAACTAGGCAAGTGGTTTTACGTGAGGCGTTTTAACTCGCCCGTGTGAATACAGCTATAGTTATTTATATAAATGCTACCAGATTGGTTGAAGAATGAGTTGAGCGCCCGCCTCTCATTTTGGTAGGTTGTGGGTTTTGAACCCTGGCCGAGTCAAACCAATGACTTTAAAATTGATACTTGTTACTACATAGCCTGGCGATATGCATTACGAGGACACTACTACTAGTAATAGTACTACTACTAGGATAGGGCAAGGAACAGTGAAATGAGGAAGACCAATTGTCAGCGATTGACATTCTTTGTGCTTAAAGTTGCATAGTCCGATGGTTTTGAATTTCGGTATTTTTTCTGAGATAAATATGTTAGATCGATCACTAGTATCTACTTTACATTAGTTCAAAGTTACTTATATTTTACATGGTAAACTTTGGAGATATTTTGAGTGCAAACATGAAAAATTAGTTTTGGCAAGCTTGCCCAGTTGCCAAGCTTGTCAACACTCTGACACCATAGACTTCTGCAGTGATAGGTTCTGTTATGGCCCTGTTACATTACGACGTATCTCGCCAGCGCGCCGCCAACGCGTAAAATCACTTTTTTACATCAAGAAGTGTCAAACTTTTTGGTGTGGGGGGCAAAGTTGGATGTATACATACCATATACACAGCGTATGGACAACATATGACCAACGTATGGCTAACGTACCTTCCGGAGAAAAATGCTCGAATCAGGCTCACGGTACCTTCACAGAACGCAGGTGAATGTTATATACGTTATTCGATCGCCAGAGCTACACTTTATACGTTACATACGTCAAGACACGCTGGAGAAACACTAAACATACGTTAGATGTACGTTAGGCTATGTTGTCAGTACACGGACTGTACGTTCCCACTGCCTTTAAAGGAGGTCAATGTAGTGAACAATGTTTGACTGACGTAAGTCTAACATATATCGAAGTAAGCCTAACGCATAAATAATGTACAGCGGACGTAAAATCCACACGTTGTTGAACGTTGTCGTACGTCGAAAGTTGTGTGGTCTCCCAGTGGGGCAGCACTATAAAGTTGCCATGAGTGTGCACTGTCACAAGTCGGTACCCATCCTGATGTGATCTTAGATGTTGCTAGGACGTAAAACAACAACAAACAAATCACTCACTCACGCACATACACTACTCACATGCACCACACTCACAACACTCACTCACAACAGACACTCACCCCACACTCACACACTCACCCCACACTTACTCACACATGTACCCTACTCACATTCACACTAGTCACACGCACTCACACTTTTTCCACACTCACATACTTACCCCATAGATCTACTCACACTCATCTAACTCACACATTCACCCTAATCACACACCCAACTCACAACCTCGGTCCACACCCTACTCACACATCCCACTCACATTCACCCAACTAGCACGCACCCACCCATTCACTCGCTCTTTCATACCCCAGTCACACGAGACCCTGCATTCGCCACCAACCTCCTTACGCCCAAAAGGTCACCAACCACGCAGCGTCCCACTCAATACATTGATTCAAAAACGTGGATAGCACCAGGACGGCGTCGGGTCGGTGCCCTGGCGCCAACCACACAGTGAGCGCGGCCTATGTTGGCCGCGCCAACCTGCCAACCCACCAATCTGCCAACCCACCAACCAAGGGGTCGGTGACCAGGCAGTGCCAGGTCGCCAACCACTTTTTAATGGCGCCGATCGAATGGGTCGCAAGGAGGCTGCAAGTGCAGTAGCTGCAACCTCCTTGCATCCAAGATTTCCGAAATGGTCGCAGGGAGGTCGGTGACCTCGCGGCGCCAGTGACTAAGGAGGGTGTAAGGCAGTCGTAAGGAGGACGTATGGACATTGCAAATCGATCATAAACGAACGCAGGCCTCATGTGATTGGGCTATCACACACTCACCCAAGTGACATATACTCCCATGCATTCATACGCTAACCCCTGTCACACTCACACACTCAGTATTCACACTCACCCAACTCACTCACTCACCCACCCATCCGACTCACTCTCAGTCTCACACACTCATATACATTTATACACTAACCCCTGTCACACTCACACACTCAATATTCACACACTCCCGCAGTCACATCCATGTACTTCTATAACCCCCCCCCCCCCCCCACCCTCACCTCCCCCCCCCCCCCCCACCCCCTCCTCCAAGCAGTTCTCTGTGGCGGAGTGGTTAGAGTGTCTGACTTTTTTCTAGCTCAGACTCCTAATCTGAGGGTCGGCGGTTTGATTCCCCGTGCCCCCAGCTCTGCCAATTTGGATTTCCACCGCTGTGTATAACTTACAGTGTCATTAAAGGCCCGGTTGCTCTCATACCATGTCTATGTGGTGTGGGAGGTTAAAAATCCCTTGGGTCGCTAAAAGTGTAGGCTCGGGCTTTCTATCGACCAGCAGTGGAATGAGGAAGACCAGTCGTCTATGACTGAAATTTCCCCTGCTTAAACAACTAATGGACCAAAGAAAAAAAAATACCTCTCTTCAGCAACCCCAGTGATCTGCGAACCTGTGCCATGTGTGACCAATTTTTCAATATGCCTCCTGTAATTTGTCTCATTTAACTGCCCCGACGACGACAGGACGCCTGCTATATCAGTACAACACTGGTCTGGGTGCAGAGTTGTGCTTTGAAGACATGTCCTACTCTTCTTCTTTTCTGCTTGTCATCGCTATTATAAATTCTAGGATAGAGCAAGTGATTCTAGCATAAAGCAGTGACTGTTTTTTGATTCAGTGTCAGAATATGCCCAGCATTGAACAACAAGCCCGATCATCCGGGCTTAAATGTTAAGGCTCTGTCACATATCACCGGATTGGGAAAATGAAAAGAAACCGAACAAAGTCTGTTGATATCCGGCAAAGTCCTGTTTGTGTCCATTGCATATCTGTTGCATATCCATTGCATATCCGTTGCATATCCATTGCATATCCATTGCATATCCGGCCCGATCCTTTACAAGTTTTGAGCATGCACAAAACTTGTAACGGATTGTGCCGGACTGACCAATGCGGTTATTATCCATTACTGTCTGTTCCCCATCCATTCCCCGTCTGTTTCCCGTCTGTTTGCATCCATTCCAGTCTGTTACATATCCTTTACAAGTCAGTTACCCCTCCATTACCCGTCCGTTACCCATCTGTTACCCGTCCGTTACATAATCAATACATTTTCAAGTCCGAATAACACCAGACTAGAATATTCTTTGTCCGGTTCTGTCTGTTGCTCAATCCGCCATAGTGTGACAGGCACTTTATGGACAGCATAAACACCCCATCAAAGAAAAAAAGAATGTTATGACTGACCGGGATATCGGGTCATGGTGCCAAAGGCACTCTCCCAGTGGCGCAGCACTATAAAAATATAAGTGATTGTCCACTGTGTACTGTCAGGAGTAGGTATGTTCTGATGCCTGATGCCTCACACATTCTACAAAACCCACTGTTGAAATAAACATGAGTGTTTCGACCATTGTCTGAATTGGACAACTATGGAGTTCTTCAGGTAGACAACTATTGAGTGAGTTGTCTGCGAGGTTCACGCCCAGTTGACAGTGTACATCGAGCTTAGTACACTTCCGGCTCATTATTCTTATCGCTACCTTCAAGCACCAGCGAATTGTGCTGATTGCCTGCCTGGAGTGAGGCTATCAGCGGTATCAGGCCGGCAGTTTCTTATCAGCCGTCGTTAACAAGGGGGCGGATATAAGGTACGCCACGCTTCATTGGTCATTTTGAAAGATTACGCCATGTCATTCATTTTCACCACCCATGCACCCACCTACCTACTTACGTACCTACAATCCACCTACCGGATTGATTGATTGATTGGTTGGTGGTTGGTTTACGCCGTGTTGGCAGCAGAGGCCATATTCACGGCGAAAACCTATCTAGCTACCTACCTAACTACCGATGTACTAATTCCTAAAAAAAAGAACAAATAAAAACCATATACCATCATATGGGCACCAAATAACACCTGACCGGGCGCAGTCAAGGCAAACTGTGAAAGAGCACACATGCCAAGGACAGGCCACGGAAGAGGGTGCACATAAAGCTAGCATTCCTTACACGCAGTATGCGACATGCGAATGCGGCAAAAAATGGAAACGCATGTAAGTGTATGGGGGTGCTTCCATGCCTCCAAATGCGAATGCGAATGCGGCAACTGAATCGGTCCCTGAGGCCATCGGTGCGGCATGCGAATGCGAATGCGAATGCTGCTGCATTTGCCATAGAGAACAGTGGTGAGAAACCTGACACTATGTCTGGGTGTGGGTGTGGGTGAAAGGACCCAACCTGTTCACATGCCGCATTCGCATGCCGCATACCGTGTGTAAGGAATGCTAGCTTAAAACCTATAAATACACAGCCATCTGGAGTGCTGAGAGTTTCGGAAGAAATGAGGCCATAGTCCACCTTGGTATGTGTTCTGGCACAAATCACAAAAGGTATGGACAGACCAAGCACGCTCACCAAGCCCAACCTATAATACACGATGGCATGAGAAAATACCACAACTTGCTGCCCGGGTCGCAGTCTCGAAGGGTATAGGTGTGTTCTTGCGCACCCGGGTACCAACTACGTGTAAAAATATGTACATGATGTTGAATAGAGTAAACTATCTGTTATATATGATGTTTGGAGTTAATGAAAAGAGCTCCTTTGCAAGAAACAGTACATGATGATTGAAATGTTCTCTATGTGTTCATAAAGAATACAAAAGAGGAAAAGAGTGATTTTACTATATACAATATCTGTAACTGTTGCAAGATCCTGTCCACCCAAGACCACCGACTGACCCACCTGCCTGATTTGCATATGTATAGAGTACACCACCTGCAGCTGGTTTGAGTGACAGCCCCTAATGGGGTGGTCACCCACCCAGTCTGTGGGGGAGTGTCTCATTGGCTGGCTGGGGAATGTCCGGTCACCTGACTCCCTTGTCCTATCCTGACCACACACTAGTCTCAACTAATTAATTATTCAAGATTTTGCCTCAGACACACTGAAGGAAAATCACTCTCATCCTGGCTCTTGAGTGAGACAGACCTACTCTAGAGCAGGACCCCAGACACTCTGTCTGATGCTATCCAAATTCAGATATTCAAATTGAGTGCATCCACAGCCATAGGACTCCTGTCCCATGGGTTGTTGGCACTGTTTCAATATACAGGCTAAAGTGGCAATGAGACATAGTGTGGGCAGTATATGAGGAGTACAGGTGCTAGGTCACATGAAAGGGGGATGACAGGAGTTGCTGCCAATAAAGCACAACTTATTCACTGTTCATCCTTGTGACTAGTTTTCCTTCCTCTTTCCAGACATGGTTAAATTGACTAGGCTAATTGCATCACAGGTGAAATGAAGGGGGAGAGTTTTGTAATTACATAGGGTGCTCACAGCGGCAGAGCACCCGTGTTTTTATATACGGACAGGGCACAGGTGAAAGGAAGGTGGTAAAACCAAAAGTCAGGGACAATGCCGTTAGAACTATGGTTAACAATTTAACACCGCAGGTGACTCACCTAGTCACAGTCAGAAGAGTATGGATGGGTTCTGGCACATTTAGGTACTAACTAGGGACAAAGCACAAGTGAAAGGAAAGCTGCAAACAAAACAAACAAACAAATACTGAGAATACATCCTCATCCACAAGCCTATTACCATCTCACTAGATGGACATCCTAGGCTACGATATTAGATATATGATAGGAAGTTATAACCCCCCAAAAAACTTTAAAAAACTAACATAGATACTAACTACTTCAATACATGCTGGTAGATGTCCAGGATACCAACCTGGAACCGGAACCAGGACATACACCATAACATTCCTCACATCTGTCCAGCGTTGAAAACAACCACCCTAGCAGGAGCTGACCCACTATTGGCAGAAAAAATACGGTATCAATAAAAAAGCACTTAAAAAAACGTACCTACGTATTATCTACCTACCTACCTACGACCTAACTACTACGTAACTACTAGGTAACTACTATGTAACTACTATGTAACTACTACCTAACTACTACCTAACTACTACCTAACTGCTACCTGACTACTACCCAACTAATACCCAACTACTACCTAACTACCTATGTGCTATCTACCTAACTACCTATCTACAACCTACCTACTACCTACCTACGACCTAACTACTAATAGTACTACCTAACTACTACGTAACTACTACCTGACTACTACCTAACTACCACCTAACGGCTACCTGGCTGCTACCTGACTACTACCTGACTACTACCTAACTACCACCTAACGGCTACCTGGCTGCTACCTGACTACTACCTGACTACTACCTGACTACTACCTAACTACCACCTAACTACCACCTAACTACTAGTAATACTACCTAACTACCACATAACTACCACATAACTACCATTTAACTACCACCTAACTACTACCTGACAGCAACCTGACTACTACCCAACTACTACCTGACTACTACCTAACTACCTATGTACAACCTACCTATCTACCTATGTACTACCTACCTAGCTACTACCTAGCTAGTAAGCTATTACCTTGGTACTACCTAGGTACTACCTAGGTACTACCTAGGTACTACCTACCTACCCAAGTACTACCTGGCTACCTACATTCTACCTACCTAACTACTACGTACCTACCTACTACCTACATACCTACTACCTAAGTACTACCTAAGTACTACTACCTAAGTACTACCTAAGTACTACCTAACTACTACCTAACTACTAGTACTACCAAACTTCTACTAAACTACTACCAAACTACTACCAACGTACTACCAAACTACTACCTAACTACTACATAACTACTACCTAACAACTACCTAATTACTACCTAATTACTACCTAACTACTACCTAACTACCTATGTACTACCTACCAACCCGTGTAACACACACACGCATCACACTTACACTGCCCGCCCCCTCCACCAACTCCACGCACTTTTGGGTCCAGGTTTGAAACAGAATATGGGATCTGTCCCAGACAGGATGGCCGAATGAGTTGAGCGTCCGTCTCCCGTCTTGTTAGGTCGCGGGTTTTGAACCCATGTGTTCGAAGCCTGGTGAAGTCAAACCAATGATTTAAAGATTACTAATTGTCAGTCCCTAGCCAGGTTCTCAGCATTATTAGGATAGGGCAAGGAGCAGTGGAATGAGGAAGACCAATCATCCATGATTGAAATTTCCCCTGCTTATTCAACTAACATACTCTCTCTGACTCTTGGGTGGTTTGTGACCTTGACGGTTGCAGGCTGCAGCTCTGCAGCAATTAGAGAACGGCCCCGATAAATCAGTCCATTCTTCAGATGGAAGATTTAACTTATGGGGGGGGCGGTTGTAGAAGCGGGGGGGGGGAAACTTTACAACAATAACGACGAGTCGTTGGAGCAGTACCGGATCACCGGACCGGTTGTAGCTGTGCACTCATGTCCAGTAGCCGATGGTTCAGGCGTGGTATCTGCAGGCAAGAACAAAGTGAAACAGTGAAAAAGGAACAGGGCCCCACCCAAGCAAACAATCCCTTGATCAGGGGGAGAAGTAAGCCCAGGAGGGGAAAAAAGAGAATATAGAGGAAAGAGAAATGAGGAGAGTTGAGTCAAAGGGCCGTACCTCCTTGCCCTATGGTGACCAGTCATCGAGCCGGACACACGGATGGAGTAAGACTAAGAAGTAAGAGGTAGAAAGTGAAATGCCCGGCTCCCCATCCTGCAACTCTTTTCAGACATAATCAAGGAGGAGCGCAGCGCAGTGGAGAGGTAAGAGAAGAGGTGTGGACGAGGCCGGGTCCGGACAGCAAGTTTAGTTTGATCTCTTACACACTCACACACACTCTCACACACTCTTACACACTCTCACACATTCACTCTCACACACTCACCCTCACACACTCTCTCACGCTCTCTCATACTCTCTCTCACACATACAAATACACACTCACACCCGTCCTCCTAACCCTACTTTATGGTTGTTCCCTGATGCTGTAAGTCTGCCCCTCTCACCTCCTGGTCCGCTCCCCCCCCCCCCCACCCACTCCTTCCACCCTACTCTTCCTGTTCCACACTACCCCCTCCTGCTACTGCTACCCTCCCCTATTACTCCACCCTCCCCTACTAGTACTACTTTCCCACCACCCTCCCCTCCACTCCCACACCACCCTCCCCTACTACTCCGCCACCACCCTCCCCTCCCACACCACCCTCCCACTCCCACACCACCCTCCCACTCCCCATCCACCCTCCCCTCCCACACCACCCTCCCCTCCCACTCACAGACCACCCTCCCCTCCCCTCCCACTCCTCCACCATCCTCCCCTCCCACTCACACACCACCCTCCCCTCCCCTCCCACTCCTCCACCATCCTCCCCTCCCACTCCACCACCATCCTCCCCTCCCACTCACACACCACCCTCCCTCCCCTCCACACCCCCTCCCCTCCCCCTCCCCTCCCCACTCACACACACACCCTCCTCCCTTCCCACTCCCCCTATCACCCTCACCTCCGACTCCCACACCACCCTCCCCTCCTGCTCCCACCACTTCACTATCACTTGCCTGTCACTTCCCTACCACACCCTCCCCTCCCCTCCCCTACCCCACTTCCACCCTCCCTTCTCGCCAAGCCCCTTCGCTCCCAGACCCTCTCCCCTAGATACCACGTGGTTCCAATCAGATAAGCGTCATTAGTGGGTAAATAAGGGACGACTGATACCAACACATCAGCGCGCGATGCCAAACGACTTAATACGATGTGAGTGGGGACAATTTATCTAATCATGTGATTTTAATTTTAATTTTTTTTTAAATTTCATTTGTTGATTAAAGTTGTATGGTCCGATGGTTTTGATTTTCTGTTTTGAGCTTCTGTCATTTTCTGAGATAAATATATTAGGTTGTTCACTATGATCAACCTTACTCCAGTTTGAAGTGATTTGATAAATTTTAAATGGCTATCTTTTGAGATATTTGAAGTACAAACATGCTAAATTAATTTTTGCAAGCACGCCAAAACTCTGACACCATAGCCTTCCTTCTACAGGAACAACTTCTATTAAAGTGGCGTTCTCTGTGGTGGAGTGGTTAGACTAGTGTCTGACCTTTTTTTAGGTCGGACTCCTAATCTGAGGGTTGGCGGTTCGATTCCCCGTGCCCCCAGCTCTGCCAATTTGGATTTCCACCACTGTGTATAACTTACAGCGTCATCAAAGGCCGGTTGCTCTCATACCATGTCTATGTGGTGTGGGAGGTTAAAAATCCCGTGGGTCAGTAAAAGTGTAGGCTCGGGCTTTCTATTGACCAGCAGTGGAGTGGGGAAGACCAGTCGTCTGTGACTGGGATTTCCCCTGCTTGGGACAACTAATGTACCCCAAAAAAAATTACAGACAAATAAGTGTTCACACTTCCTGTCTACCATTCGCTATATCGCTATATATTAAATTCCCTCAGTGTTCCCTTATAAGATGTGCCTACACATGTTTAATAAGTGCACCAGTATCTGAGGTAGATATGTAGAATACAATCTTGATAATTGTTTTGGTTTTGAAAATTTGATGATTCATCGGACTATGCAGCTTTAAACAGGGTAAATTTCAACCACTGGAACTATTGGCGCCCAGTAAAATTAAAAGGCATGCTTGTAAATTACCGTTGCTATGGAGAGTGACGGGAATACAATAGCCTTCCCAGGCGGCGTATACAAGACGAGTAGGTCGGGGATTAGAGGGCGCCACGTGCCCGACTCCCACGGTCGTCACCGGACAAAGGGCCCCGAACGGCCGGCCGTCTGCAGGCCGCGGTCCCACGCCGGGACAGAGGGAGGGGCGGGCAGGGGGGGGGGAGGGGGGGTAGGTATTGTGAAATGTGGGCTGGAATGACATGGGGTGTTGCGCGTGGAGGGGCGGGGTTGAGGTTAAGGCTTAAAGCTAAGATTCCATATACGCGGTGCGGAATGCGGCATGGATAACGATGCGATTTTCTCTCTTTCTACCTACAAATTTGTAAAGGAAAGTCAAAGTTCCTGTTGTTTCCTATGGTAAATGGGGCAGGATTTGCATTTGCATTTGCATTCTCATTCGCATTCGCATTCACATTCACATTCACATTCGCACCAGCACCGATCGGTCCATGGAGCGATCCACTTGCCACATTCGCATTCGGACATTTGGAAGCAGTACTATGTGTTTACATGCTTTTCCGTTTTTTGCCGCATTCGCATACCGCATAAAGCTAAGATTCCTTACACGCGGTATGCGGAATGCGGCATGCGGTATGCGGTATGCGAATGGGAAGATTCCTTCTACGCGGTATGCGGCATGCGGCATGCGGCACACGACTGGCTATATTTAAAAAATAAAAATAAACAAGTATACTCCATACTGCACTGTATATGGCCTAATATGGCATCTATATCTATGTAACTCTTGGTACGTCACATGGAGGTTCTTACCTTTATAATTACCAAATTATAGATAAGTATTCATATTTTTGTGGCTCTGGTAGCATTTTTACCAACCAGAACCCCCACCACCACCACTACCATATGTTTCCCCTCAGCACCCTTGTGTGATGACCGTTCCGTAATGCTCAGTCGCCTCTCCTAATGTTAACCTAATGGACACTATTCACACCCTGCGTGCCGCATACCGCATGCCGCACCGATCGCTACAGGGACCGATCGAGTTGTCGCATTCGCATTCGCATTCGCATTCACATACCGCGTGTAAGGGTTGTAGCCCATTGAGTTCAAGGCGTTTCGATTTTTTGCCGCTTTCGCATTCGCATACCGCATGCCGCATACCGCGTGTAAGGAATCTTAGCTTTACGCATATATGGAATCTTAGCTTAAGTCGAATTGCGTGGGGGCGTGGCTGTTGTGGTGTGTGTGCCTACGGGTGGTGGTTGGGGGAGAGTTGGGGGGTTCTTGGTTTGGATAGTTGAGTGGTGTACGTTGTGAAGCAGCACATTGACTGGACTGGTTGCACAGTGTCAGAATAATGTGACTGTGGAAGCAGACTATAAAGTTGCCATGAGTGTCCACTGTCAAAAGTCCGTACCCATCCTGGTATCGCCTAGGTTCTTCCTGGGGCATAAAACTACAGAAACCAACCAACCTCCCATGGCCCTCTTATGGCCCTGTCACACTACGACGTAATGTAGTAGTGTAGTAGCGTAATGTAGTACTAGTAGCGTAAGCCGACGTAGGTGAAATTTGGCCATTACGCAGAGATACATTACTCGTTCCTTAAGCCTACATCAAGATATGTCGAGTTACATCGAGATACGGTGAGACACGTCAAGGTTTTGGACATACCCAAAACTTTTGACATGGCTCAACGTAAAGGCCGTTAGTATACGTTGGGTTATGTTGGGCTTACATTGCACTCACCTTAGGCTTACAAGTTACATTGAGATACTTTGTTAGAGCTACGTCGGTCTACGTTGAGCTATGTCGAGTTACGATAGACTGACGGAGAGCCGGGAGGAACGTGCAGCCCATGTGCTGACATGACAATGTGATATTAATGTATCTTGACATAGGTCTGACGTGTCTCTGACGTGTGTCTAATGTTAGTCTAACATAAGTCCAATGTGTCTTGATGTATTTGACGAACGGCTGGCGTGCACCAATGTTCTTCGAACATAAGCGAACGTGGCGTGAACATGGTGTGAACGTTTTGCCTCACTGTCCTTATCCTAAGCACACTGGACTGTCATGCTCACTCGCGGGCTGACGTCGACTCACGTTACAAATTACGCCAGAGTCACATGTGGCCCCGTTAGGGCGGGCGTAATTATGTCTGCAGTCCTATGCTAACCCATCGCTAGGGTTTCGCTAGGCTGACGCCGTGCATGCTGGAGGCTCGCTAGCCTGACATTGGGCCTTTATTTTGTTTACGTTCTAACTCGTTGAGACACGTTACAACTACATTGGACCAACATTTCGCCTACGTCCACCACGTTGCACTGACATCTAATTTGGCCCTGACACACCGAGAATTTCAACGTATCTCAACGTAAGAAAGTGATTTTTATGTTGCCCACTCGCTGGCCTGTTACGTCGTAGTGTGACAGGGGTATTAGAGGACTGGGGATGGGCTCCTAGATTACCTCTCTCTGCCCCCTCACACTGCTCCATGTCTCACCAGTCTGCCCCTTGATCCCCCCCCCCCCCCCCCCCCACCGTGATATCACCGACCACTACCCACCGGAAGCCAACTCCCACTAAGTCCCAGCCGCACGGTACCGCCTGTGGCGCACCCCATACAGTGCTGCAGATTTTCAGCTTTCAGCGCCTCAACGCGACTGAAAACTCCCCCAAAAAACAAACAGTCATCTGTAATCAGTGTAATCATTCTCTAGTCTCGCTGACGGTAGTCAAGGCGCTTTAATTACCTGTCCTCCTACAGAGATAAACCCTGATAGCATAATCAGCGATTGTAGATAACACGAGTCTGCTGAGGCACAAGTTGGCGGCACAAACTGGTAAATTCACGTCTCAGATTCTTATCACAGTCAGCGCCAATCAGTTATCTCTAATTTATCATCTGTGGCGAGCCGGTGATGGGTACTGTCAGCGGCGTGGTGAGGTGGTGACGTAATCCACTACTTGGACCGTTACCATTAATGACCCTGTTCGCCGTTGATGGGTCCTGTCTGGACTTGATGCGGGGAAGAAGTGATGGGGATGGTGGAGGGAAGGGGAGAGAGGGGGGAGACGACAACAAAACTCGTGACAACGCAACGGGTCACAACACAACTGGTGACAACACAACTGGTGACAATGCAACCGGTGACAACACAACTTGTGACAATGCAACCGGTGACAATGCAACTGGTGACAATGCAACCGGTGACAACGCACCCAGTGACAACACAACTTGTGACAATACAACTCCTGACAACACAACTGGTGACAATGTAACTGGTAACAACACAACTGGTGACAACACACCTCATGACAATGCAACTGGTCACAACGCAACAGGTGATAACACAACTTGTGACAATGCAACCGGTGACAATGCAACTGGTGACAACACAACCAGTGACAATGCAACTTGGGACAACACAACTGGTGACAATGCAACCGGTGACAATGCAACTGGTGACAACACAACTCGTGACAACACAACCGGTGACAACACAACCGGTGACAACACAACCGGTGACAACACAACCAGTGACAACACAACCGGTGACAACACAACTGGTGACACTCGTGGCGACTTTATAGTTCTGCCCACTGGGAAATCAGACCGCCGGCACCATAACCCAATATCGCACTCAGTCACATTATCGTGACACTGAGCCAACCAGTCCCTGTCCCATCCTATTAATGACTAGCGCCAGGCTAGTGTCAATTTTATAAGTCATTGGTTTGACTCGACCGGGAAGTAATAGGCGGGGGAAGGGCACAGTTACAACACAACTTGATACTTTGGCCAGGTCAAGTTTGGAGTCTTCTAGGGTTATACTTGACATACACATCATCGAGACCACCAGATAACACCTGGATCCCTTCTGTCAAGAATTTATGCAATTGTACCAACCCAGTTATCTTAAACATACCTCAAGACAAAATAAAAGAATTGAATATATATCAGGACGGATCCCGGTTTAGGATGCTGCCCGCTCATGTCGACTTTATAGTGCTTCCCCACTGGGAGACCGGGCCACGGGCACCATGACGTCGTAATAAAATATAGTTGTATTCCTCACCAAAACCTACAAGGATCAATCACCCAGTGCCTTGCTAATTCTACTTCGTGTAAGTGAGTGGATTAGTGAGTGAGTGAGTGAGTGAGTGAGTGAGTGAGTGGACAGGTGGGCGAGAAGGGGAGTGGGTGAGTGAGTGAGCGAGTCAGAGGCAGGTGGGCGAGAAGGGGAGTGGGTGAGTGGCTGAGTGAGTG